>JAYDZK010000169.1:94212301-94252894 GCA_034509185.1 Euphonia xanthogaster
CAAAGGAGGGCAAAAAAGATGGTGAAGGGCCTTGAGGGGAAGCTCTATGAGGAGCAGCTGAGGGCACTTGGTCTGTTTAGCCTGGAGGAGACTGGGGACACCTGATTTCAGGTACAATTTCTTTGTGATGGAAAGAGGAGGGACAGACCCTGATCTCTGCTCTGTGGTCACCACTGACAGGACCTGAGGGAAAGGCCTGAAGTTGTGTCAGGGGAGGTTCAGGTTGGATATAGAAAAATGTTGTTCACCCAGAGGGTGTCTGGGCACTTGAACAGGCTCCCCAGGGAAGTGGTCACAGCACCAAGCCTGACAGAGCTCAGGAAGGGTTTGGACAATGCTCTCAGGCACATAGTGTGATTCTTGGAGATGGTCCTGTGTGGGGACAGGGAGTTGGACTTGATGATCCTTGTATGTCCTGTCCCTTTCAACACAGCATATCCTTTGATTCTATGATTTGAAGATAATGCTACCTCTTGAATTGAAAACTCACACCAAGCATGAAATAGAAGTACCAGTTTTCTTTTAATATCTTTTAATAAAATTCTGTGGGATTAAACAGGGAAAAATAGTGCATTGTTTCAATCCAAATTAATTTATTTGCAATCCTAAATTAGGAATATAAATGTGCTTTCTCTAAAGATAAACTAATAATCCTGTATACCTTTGAACGATGAATTGCCATCTGTAAAAACAGATGATCTGCCATTTCATCCTGTAAAAGGAAAATTAGTCTCATTTTATAGTGGTTAGCATCTAGAGAATGCAGGATGGTTTCCCAACCTGCATGATTATATTCTTGTAATTTTTGCTTAAATTTTATTTCTTAAAGCAATTGAAGTTGTATAAAATGCACCAAAAATTACAATTTAAAAATTTTATGTTAGAATCTGTGAACATCATATCTTACTCAATGCAGCTATTTTCAGAGATCACTATTGCAGTCAAGTTGTAAAACCTTTTGGTGGTCAGTTCAAGGCATTCCTTATGTTGAAAATTAAGCCTAAAAAACCTTTTGAGTGATCTTCCATCAGTCTGATGTGAAACAAGAGGTGGAATATGCAAGTGGAACTAGAAAAGGAAAAATACCTCTTGCTCTAGATACGTTTAAGCTGTTGTAGAGAGGTAATTGGCTATTTTGTCATGTAACTTCTAAGTACTGCAGTCAAAAGACTAATATTAAAGAAGTTCTTTATTTCTAGAACATTAAGGAACTAGAAGAGGCCAAGCAAAAGCAGTTAGTTCAAATTCAGAGGGAGAATTCATCTTCTACAGCAAATGACCAGGGTGAAGGAGAAGGGCATCTTGAACTGCTGCCTTCTGCTGGGGGGGAGAAACTCTGACATCTTACCTAAGTGTTGATTGGGGTGTCCTAAGCTGTGCTGTGTGGTGTTAATAGGATAAGGCCCTAATTTATGAAACATGTTTAGTATGACTCATGGTTAAGACTTTCATAACTTGATTGCCACTTCTTCATTGCACTGTGGCTGTTGTGTCTGCCTCACAAGACTTTGAAAACTTTCAGACTTCAGCATTAGTGGAAATTACCCAAAAACATACTCCGTATAAAGTTAAATAGTTCTCTGATCATCATATATTTAAAAGCAAAATTATAAGCTGCATGCAATTTGAATATTTATAGTTCAAGCTCTTGCCTCTTTTGCCATAGTTGAGCAGTTGCCATGGTTTCCATTATATTGTCTGCCTTAGAGGCAAACTTCATAACCATGCTAAATGGAGCTGAGTTTCTGAAGTGTACTACACTTGTAGTGCCCTCAGCTGCCTCTTGAATTGATCTGTATTTTCCAATGTCTCCCCTTAATACCATGGAACCAGAGATTGGGGCTCACAAGAAATACAAATCTGAATACACAAAATTAATTCTCTTCATCTGTCTTACCAATAAAGAACAATGAATTAAGTGTATTAAGTGTATAAAGAAGTAATTAATTTTTTAAGAAATGAGATTCAATGAAATGTGGGTGACACCATAATCTGTAGGCATAATAGTTCAACTTTGCTTTGTGCAGGGTTACTCTTCTTTCTGAAAGGATGTAAATGGGGACAGAGAGTTAATATAATTATGTTTTGCAAGGATCAAAAGACTGTGCCAATTTTTAAGATATGAACTTCAAGGACAGATGTTGAAAATTTGATTTTGCTGTTTTTGGCATCACAGCTTCTAGAAGATTTAGCTTGCTACACCTGGCTTTTTCGAGGGTTTCTGTTTCACCTCACTGGTGTATCTTTATTTGGGTTCAACATGTTCTGAAGCTCAAAAGGAAAAGAGGTTTACCACACCTAAGAATTTAGAAAGATCACATTCTGGTCTAAATTTTTTGCCAATCCACTTTGATTTCTTCAGAAAAGATATTCTGTTAGGATTATGAATTTATTTATACACATAAATATATTTAATTAAATATAGATATGTATATACATTAACACTAGGTGATCTTGTAACAATTCAAGTACTTGCTGATCCATTCAGAAACGCCTTAACAGACATCTGCTATGTCAGATGGCTCCATCTAGAAGCACCTTTTCTTTTTTTTCAATTGAGTATAGCCTTGTGACTTTACAAGCCTTTGCATATTCACCTTTACAATACCTTCAATTTTGATTTTTATTTAATAGAGATAGGAATTTACTGAAAATGAGAGCCTAGGTGGGGGACTGGGGCTGGGGGGGCAGGGAGTGAGAAGATGATGCGCACAACTCAATAGGTAACTTTTAAATGACTCCTGTAAAATGAGCATCAAAACAAACTGATACATTTATAGCAAATAAACCTAAAATCAAACAGCTTCTCCCACCCCCCCCCCCAATGGCAAAATCTTAATTCCAGCAAAATTCATCCTCAAGCAAGATTGTGACTCAGTAAGAATATTGCTGTTGACAGTAGTAGCACATATATTACACAGCAAAACTGAAATAAAAAATCAATATAGTACTTCTATAAATTTAAACAGATAAACTACTTGCCATGGGCAGGATCCCTAGCCCTCAGTGTACACTCAACAAAATTTCTGCATGTTGTATCTTTCAAGGATTATGAAGATGTATTGATTGACTGGTGAAACACAAGGCATTTTAAGATTGTTCTGTGAATTTAAACTTCTTGTTTGTATTATGGGGCTTTTCCTTAATAAAGCACTGCAATAATCAGTTACCAGAAATGTAATTAAAACTCCTTAATTTATTTGAACATTCAAAGGGAGAGTTATGCAGAAGAACCTCTGCATGTGTTATGCTGTTATTGCAAAACCAAAAATAATTTTTAAAGCTTTACATTTAGACGTGCTTTTTCTAAATTACTTGTGCAGAACCTCTTTACAACTTCATTGTGTGTAGGAGATGCTCCCATACAAGCTTGAGCTGCTCTCTTGACCTTGAAATGTGCTCATTTCACCCTTCCATCAGGCTGCTCTGCTTCTTCTTTTATTCTCTTCTGTCAATCATCTTCTCACTGATGCTGATTTCTGTGTTAGAGCCTCACATTATTTGGTCTAAATTAGATAACTTGTTGGTGAATCCAGCAAATGCTGAATAATGAACTTCTGTCTGGGTTGTGTAGGTTTTTGGAGGCTCTATGAACATGTATTGTGGGAGAGGTGCTTCATGGAGCGTACATGTCTGCATTCACACCTATGTCAAAAATAGGTCTGTTAATTATGGTTTGTGGAGATGCCAGATATGAACAAAGAGCTGGTTTGTAAATAAATTATTTTAAAATTGTGCCTAGTATAGCATTGTGTCTTTTGCAAAGGGTGGTTACATCTGGAATGATAAAGGATGAAATAATATTTGAGAACAGCAGCATTGGTTGTTTCTGCTGTGTAATGCTAAAGATCTGAATACTTCTTTCCCTATTATTTCCTAGTGAAAGTATTAACTCTTATTATGCAACCAGCTGTTTACCACTAAATGCACTTCTTTTTTTTTAATCTCAAAGGTGCAAAGAGTATGTGCGTTTAAAATGGGTCATTTATTCCAGAGTAACTGTCTCATCATCAGTCTGCAGTGTGATGAATGTCTGTTGCCTTATCTCTTTTCATAATATAACTGTTTACTTGAGGATAACAGTAGACCACAGTGAGCAATCTGCTGTGGAGGAGCTGTTAAACTGCACACTCCTATCTAGACTTATGTCTTTACATGCTGGGAATAACAGTGCTCAGGCTGTGACTAGGTAGGGACAATTTTAAAGTAATTTTTTACTATTGAAATAAAATCAGTGGAGATGAAGGGGGTATCTAATGTAGAAGTACAGCGTGAGACTTTACAGTGAGTTTTAATGTTTAGTCCTTTGTTCCTGTGGAATAAGGCATTTGAAGACTAGGGCTGAACTTTCTCTGTTGCTTCCCAGTCTCTCTACTGCCATTTTCACCCTCTCTTGTTTTGGTGGGAGTACAATATGTTTAAATCATGCTTTCTGATTCAGCAAGTTTTAATTTGGTAATATGAATGAATAGATTAAAGGTTTTCCATGTCCTTATTCCAGTAATGACAAATTTTATGTGGAAGAGGTAGTATAATTTAGGAGATGCTCTTGATAATAATTTATTCATTATTTGTTGATATTTTTCTTTCTTCCAGCTTTAATGGTGTTGCAGGAGTATGTTTTCCAGAACAGAAACTGTTATGTTTGCATTTTTGTGAACTATAATGCAGTATAAAACTGAAATGTCTGCAGGCATTACTGTAAAGAACAAACACAAAACGATCTTACTTTTTGCCAGGGTATACAGTGAGCACACTATGCTGTTTTTTTTCTATATATACATAATTATATTATTGTGTTTCTGTGTTATTACTGCTGGTGCTAGATTTTTAGCCTTAGACAGTAAAACACTAAAAATGCAAAGTTTGTGATACAATCCAATATAATTAATATTGCTCACCTTAATTGGAAGAATGCAGCATTAATGACACCTTAGACCATTGAAAATCCTGGTATCTACAGTTAGTAAGAAAAAAAATGTGGTAGAGAGAGTCTGCCAGTAACTGATACTCAGTCTGTCTATTATATTGTGACATAGCCCATAACTTTGTATTGTGATTTAAGGTGTTTTTTTCATTGCAAACTTATATCAAATACTGCATATGATCTCTTAGATCCTTGGTGATGTTTTTATAGAAGAGTGATTTGGTTGGATTTACACTTTACCAAGAAGTACACTATGCTCTTTTCAGTCTATACATAACTTTTTCTTACAATTCCTTTCTATATTGCTAACAAAATAACTTCTATGCAAATACATTTCTAAGTCTTTGAATCTGTTTGTTTATTTACTACAGGAGGCACTCAAGCTCAGTGTATTTGACTAATTTAGTGAGCTCTTTCATATGTATGACAAAATAATTCCTTTTCAGTATAGAATGTCATTTTAAAACATGTAGATAATGCCATCTAGTTGGGCTATCACTGCAGTGTAATTTGTGCAGAGCAGTGTCCTGCTCCAGAGTGGCACTGAAAGGAAAGCTCCGACTGTGGTGCTGGCAGTGGTAGTTTCCAGACTTTGATCTCTGGTCAGATAGGGGATCATGAAAGGGTACTGCCCTTAAAGTGCTTTCAATTGAATGTTGGATTTATACAAATATCATGAGGCTAATTAATGTTGATCCAAGAAAAATCTTAACAGGTAAGAGATTCCTTTGGTGTCGGTCAGTTCTGTTCCTTGGAATGTTCCTGGGATCCCAGCTGGAGATTACAGTATGAAAGGGCAGTAAAACAAGCACAGAAAGGTGAGATGACAATATGTGTCCAAATGATATAACAACTAGCTTATAATAATATTTTATTGAATAAGTCCATTACAAATTTCTAATACAGCTTTTTGAACAACATGCAAATGATTGTGGAAGTGCAGGCAGCCAGGCACAAGGGCTTTACAGAGCTGTCACCATCATGGATGCAAGATAGGGGAATCCAAGTGTTTTGTTCTAGATGGAGGAAGATTAATGAAGGGAAAAGTGAGAGTGCTGACAGTGGTAGTGCTGCATCAGTGGCAGTGAAATATTGACAGTTCTCTTTTTACCTGCTCTAATATCTTCATTATATTTTGTGGATGACTTTGTGATTTAGTTGGATCTTTTACAAATTGATCAAGTGACAAAATCAAGTGTACAGTCTCAAATTATGTTCAACTGCATTATATACTGAGAGTTTTTCTGGACTATTTTATAATTATTCTCAAATTATTCTCATACTCAGATATTGTACTATGTTACTATTGTCTTTGTGTGCATAAAGGTAAAGAACAACTGAAAACTTCAGAAGGCCCACAGTGTTCATTGGATTTGTGGCTTTTTTTTTAAATGGTTCATTAAAAATATGGGAAACTACTGCTTGAAAATGCAGTTTTAAATTAATTAAATAATGCAAATAATGCAAATTCTTTTAGACTAAATGCAGTCTATGCGATAAACCACTCATTAATTTTTTGGCAACAGCTGAATTTATCTAGTGCGTCTTTTCTGAATGTGTTTAGCATACTTCCTTGGCTAACCCAGTGAATATTGTCTACCTTTAAAAACAAAAAACAAAGGATGAATGTAGAAAGACAAATTATAAGACAATTGTCCAAAGACATGGCTCTTTTTTCCTTTTCTTTTTTCCTGCATTTTACTGACCAGTGACAGATTTCAGATTATGCTTGACTATGATGTTTGTTGATGATAAAGATTTTGTGCGTTAAAGGGCTAAAGGCTTGTGAAGGTAATGGATGTTGTCTGGGAGCACCTGCATATAAACCCAGGTTGCCATGACTTCTCTCCTTGTGCAGACTAAACAATGGAGTGATGATACATTTCCTTGGCTTACCTGCTGTCGTTCCTTCTGCAGTTGGAGGATCCCTGTGCCCATGAGAAAAGCCAGGTGCTTTGTAGGCTAATGGCTGCAATAGCAGTCAGCAGCCAACTGGAGCACAGACAAGTTACAACTTCCCTCAGTATTGCAGACAAGT
This sequence comes from Euphonia xanthogaster, assembly GCA_034509185.1. Lineage (NCBI taxonomy): Eukaryota > Metazoa > Chordata > Aves > Passeriformes > Fringillidae > Euphonia > Euphonia xanthogaster. The sequence continues at coordinate 94,219,267 of JAYDZK010000169.1, forward strand.
GAGAGTTTCTCATGGGTTTTCAGGGAATTTGAGGAATGAGATCCTTTCTCATTCCTTGCTTTTTGTTCTTTCATAGGAAATTGTTTCTTTTGGCTTCAAGCTGGACTCTTGAAAACTCCTTGAGACATCCTGGACATTTTGAGTGGTGAATTTAAATATGTAGAATAGAAAATTACTAGTTAAAGGAGTTTTTATTTTCCTGCAGTAATAGGATAATAATATTTCTTAATTGAAATTATGAAGAGTGATGTTAGTATCCTTCCACTTGGATATTTTTTGTCTGCCCTGGTGAGAGAGGCAGTAAGGCAGTGGGCACAGCAAATTCAAATGCTTAACTTTTTTCATTTTAAATGTCCTGCTCAGTTCTAGGGTTTTATAGTCAGTAGTCAGCAAAATGCAGCTTTCAGGACAAACAACCTGTATGAAATGTACAGAACTGGCTATTCAGCATGAATAGGAGCATTTTTTCCTGTTTGCATCTTCTACTTCATGAAGTTCTGCAAAATTTTATCTAACTATCCATAACCAAATCAAGAAATGAAATGTTCTTTAAAGAAGAATTTATGGCAGAATTTTTTAGATGACTGGAGAGATGTAATGATACACTTTTTGGAAATCATACTGATTAACATTAAATGAAAAGGATGCCAAGGTCTAGAAAACCCGAACAACAAACCCACATATACAGGAGCTCAGGAATATCCATTAATTAAAAAAATTGATGATTTGAATTATATTTTGGCAATACTTAGATAAATATCCCTATCAAATTATTTATTATCATTGATTAATAGATTAAAATTAAAAAGTTTCTCATTTTTCTCATTATTAAGTTCTTGAAGCCAATTTTTATAGCTTGGTACTCAGTTTTCTACTTTTAACTTTTTTAACACATAACAGCATAAATTAATGGAGTGGTTTAGGGTTTACCTGTGTTGTTCAGAGACAGTATGTAGTTTTCAGCTGTCACTTATACTAAAGATTTCTTATAATATGTTGCATTGGATTGCAATGTTGAGTTGGGCAATCATTTTAACTTGCTTCTTCACAAAGTATCTTTTAATTCTTCTGTACATATTCTTTGAAATATAGCTCTTTATATCCATTTTCAAAAATCACACTTTTAAATGATAACTCCCCAATGAAGGTTTTTTCTTCATGAATCATTCAATTAAGTTTTGTTTGCTACAAGCCATTTTGGTAGCCTTTTATTTTAACCTAAATATTAGCTGTGTGTGCCAATTTTGAGTCCATTGATCTAATTGTCCTTCCGTCCACCTTCCTCTTTCCTTTGTTTTCCTTTGCTGACTGTTCAATTGTCTACTGTCAAACAAGTGAAGCCTGTGTAAAAATTTAACTTGTTAGAGAAAGCTGAAACTAGTTACTTCAGTAGGGGCAGTAAAATGCCTTTACAAGACTCTTATGGCTGTGGTGTGGCTGGTAGCACTTACTCTCATGGATACCCTGGTGCATGTACTTGTGTCCAGTGCTTGCCCAGTCCTGTGGACGGAGTGGAATCCAAGGAATGCTGTGACACATTTAGAAAGGGAGAACATGGTAAACTGGGAACATAAAAAAAGGGTTTTTATGAGGATATTGGATGGAAATCTTTGTAAACCCAAGCAAGATCAGTTTTACTGCTTTACTGCGCATGGAACCGCTTAATTCACCAGGTCACTTCAGATTTTTCAGATTTATCAACATGTATAGAATAAATAAATTCTATTATGCACTCACTTTATCAAACTGACTTGTGAAATTCTCCAAGAAATAAGTCATTTTGGGAAGCTGGATTTTCTTTAACTTTGGTGACTTTGTTTCCAGTGTGTTAATGTCAGAGAATGATGATTTTTTTACTTGTATATAATAACTGCTAATCTGTTTGTAGTTACCTGGGATGTCCTATTTGCTTATGCAAATAGGGCAACAGTGTGCTTTCAATAGTCACTTGGAATTTTCCTGCTCTTCCATGACTTTTTAATTAACATCAGTGGCCTGAGGTGGTGAGCTGCACTCTATTGCTATCTGATAGCAACTGTCATAATTTTAAAAGCCTGTCTTCATTCTGCTTTTATGGTACTTTCTCAGATTTTTGCAATTTATAAAGTCTGATTTTTGCTAATTTCTAATGACTTTCCTATCTTTCAGGATTTTTATTTTTTTCTATCTTTAATGGCTACTTTGACAAGATATGCTTTAATCTTACTTGCTTATGCTATTCTTTTTTAGTTCTTTTGGTCTCTTGACCTCTCACATTTATGGTTGTTAGGCTGGTGAGCTGCCATTTATTTTCACTTTGTCGTTGATGTTCCTTTCAGCATCCTTCCCCTTTTCTATTCATTTGTTCTCTCTGTTAGACCTTAGCTTTGTAAACAGTCCACCATGTGGGGTGCAAAATTACAGAACAGGGCCTCTGAACACTCTGAAGTATTTTACATCCAATTAATTAACTTTTTTTTTTTTAGAGGGTATATTCTCTAGCCTAAGGCTTGTTCTTACTTAAGGACAGTTTGATCCTAAGGTTTGCTCTTTTTTGTCTTTCCTTGTCCTTTCAGTACTGGTACGGCCGAAAAACCTCTAAACAATCCCTATTGACACACACCACATTTCCATCCCAGGCTGGAGGTGTGGTTGCTCCTGCTCTGCATGTGCCCCTGCTGCTTCCCACAGTCTGCTGGGACTTGTCATGGTCCAAAAGCCCCCTCGAGATCCTGCAGGCAGAGCGAGGTGGAGGTCCCCATGTGTGGCACACCCAGCTAGGCACTGGTGGCCTGTGCTGAGCTGCTGATTTCAGGAGTAGAACTGGATTTCAGTAGTGCTCTTGTTAAATCCTGGCTACATAGCTAAGTGGTTTGCTGAGTTCAGTCTTGAGCAAGTTTTGAGTCACTGAAAGGTCACCTATTTTGTAAGATCACCTATTTTTTTTACAGGTAGCCTTATTTTCCCATTTTTTTCGTAAATACATTCAAATTGTTATATTTTTTAAGACAGTGACAGCTCTTCATTCTAGCCATTATCTGTATCCCCATAAGAACTGAGATAATTACAGTGATATTACAAATTTCCCTACGTATGAGTATGGAAAGATTTCTGCTTGACTGTAAAACCTGACCTTACTATGGTTAGTGTTATTTAAAATTTATGATGTTCACTTTGTTTTTAAATTAATCCCCTAAAATGGCTTAAAATACATTTGTTGGCACACGTTGAATCTGACCTCCCATCTGACCCACCCCAGTAAGCCACTGTTATGTTATACTTAGGCTACTGAAATAAATCCATGAGACTACTTTACAAAATTCAGATATTCATGCAGCATTTATGCTGTGTCATTATATTCTCTTTGTGGGATGATGACTAAGGACTTGGGCAAGGGCTAAGGCTTTCTGTCTGCACCATACACTTCATTTTACATTATCTTTGTGGATGGAAATGTACATAGTTGATGTTAAGAAAGGCTGGCTTGGCTGAAAGATGAGGTCCTGTAGATAGGAGGAAAATCTGCGCATGAGCCAGCAGTGTTCAATTGCAGCCCGGAGAGCCGACCACACCCTGGGCTGTATCCAAAGCAGTGTGGCCAGGAGGGCGAGGGAGGGGATTCTGCCCCTCTGCTCCACTCTGGTGAGACCCCACCTGGACTGCTGCATCCAGCTCTGAGCTCCCCAGCACAAGGAAGATTTGGACCTATTAGAGAAGGTCCAGAGTGGGCCTACTTGGTGAGATCCTTGGCAAGATCCTCAGAGAGGTAATAGAGCAAATTCACCTGGAAATCCAGTTCCAAATGTGATAGAGAAGAAGGTGTTTGGAAGTACTCTGCAATGATATATATGGGGGAATTTCATCTGATTGACATCATAGTCATCCCTAATGAAGTTGTTGGATTGTGGATGGGGGTCTAAGAGTGGATGTTTATCTTGCATATAGCAAATTTTTTGACACTGGCTCCCATCATATCCTCATAGACAAGTTGATGAAGTATTTATTTGATGAATGGGGAGGTGCAATTTAAAACTGACCACAGTCAAAACAGTTATGACCTGTGGCATGAAGTCCAAGTTGACGATGGTCACTAGTGCTATAGTGAGGAAATCAGTAATGGATCTAGTACTGTTTATCATCTGATGACTTGGATGTTGGGACAGAGAAAGCCCTCAGAAAGTTTGCAGACGGTACAATACTGGGAGGACTGGCTGATAATATCAGATGGCTGTGCTGCCTTTCAGGAGGACTGGCACTGGCTGGGGAATAGGCTGAGGGGAAGTTCAGGAAAGGATAGTGCACAGTCCTGCATCTGGGAAGAAATAGCTCCAGACAGTAGAGGCTGATAGGGTGGAAAGCAGCTTTAGAGAAAAGGTCACCAAATTGAACTGAGGCAGCAATGCAGCCTTGTGGCTAAAGGCAGCAGCTCTCTCAGCTGCATTAGCCAGAGCATTGCCAGAAGGTGGCGGGAGGTAATCCTGCCCCTCTGCTCAGCACTGCATTGTGAGACAGAATCTGGAGTCCTGTCCTGTCCTGTCCTGTGCTTCCTTTTGCAGGAGAGATATGGGCATGCTGGAGCAAGTCCAGAAAAGGCCCAAATAGATCAAGGGAGCATCTGACATATGAGAAGAGGTTGAGAGAGCTGTGACTGTAGAGCTAAAGAAGAGAAGGCTCAGAGCAGTCTTACCAATGTGGAAAAATTCCCAGCTGGCAGGTGGCAATGAAGACTGAGCCAGAATGTTCTCAGAAGTGCCCACTAAAAGAGGCGATGAACAAAAACTGGAACCCAGGGAATTCTGATGAATGAGGATTATTTTTTATTTTTCACAGTGAGGGTGGTCAAACACTGGAAAAGGTCCCATGTTGGTTTATCCGATATTTCCATAATTGGAAATACTCAAAACCTGATTGCACATGATCCTGAGCAGAGCAGCCTGGTCTAGTGGGAGATGTTCCTGCCCATGGAGGGAGGGGTTGGGATTAGATGATCTTTAAGGTCCATTCCGATCCCTTAACATTCTGTAATTCTATAATTTGCATGGGGCTTTGAATTAGATGATCTCCAGAAGCCCCTTCCATTTTTAGCCTTTCAGTGGTTCTGTCCTAGTGTTTTCCTGTAAGTTTGAGAATTTTTTATTGTGTACAATCTCAAAGAAACAAAAAACCCTCACTTTTTGAGACCAGAAAAATGAATATTATTAGCATTTCCATGCTTATAATAATAACCAGATTTCAGAAAAAAAAAGATCCACATTGCTTTTTGTTTCAATAATTGTTCATTCTTAAAAAAATGAAACAAACCCTAGCACAATCAGGAAAACAAGCAATAAAGAGAACTGCTAATATGGGTTTTTTGCACATCTTTACGTAGATTATATAGTATAATTGTGATTGGGTTTTTTGTTGGTTTCTTTTTTTTTCCCTTTTTTCTCTTTCATAGTTTTTTTTAACATCTCCATAGAAATCTATTCTGTTGTTCAGCTATATTTTTTGAAAGGTTTCTGTACTGTCTGATTAGGTTTTAATTTTTATGTTCAGTGTTCACTGTCCTTTTTTAAAACACAATTACTAAAGCTTCATCTATGTGTGATTGTTTCTTCATTCTTTATTAATGAATATTTTCATTGTATTCATGTGAAGTATTTACTAGATAATTTGGCCCTTGTTAAATAGATTGCCTTGGAAATAGTGGAACTTAAAACTATACTACTTAGATAGCTTTTTAAGTGTCATTTTCATTTCTAAATGATGATGTTGCCGATGTTTATAATTTGTTAATGTACCCTTTTCTTATTCAGAAACTTGAAGGAATTTTAAATGAGTATGAAAACCAGCAAAGTTTAGGGGGTCTTGATAGCAGTTGACAAAATAGTTTAAGTGGATTTTATGCAAGAAAACTGCAGAATCCTGAAATATGTCCTTCTACATGATTTTTTATAGTTATGGTAATAACTATGCTGTGAATGTTGCAACTTGAAAAGCTGTCAACATTTGTAAAAAATTTTAAAATAATTATTTTTACAATGAAAGCCCGACTTCACTGAGAATTTTCAATTGACTTCAGCTTCATTGGGACTAAAATTAAATCCCTAGGATTTTTTTGAGCATTTGTGCTAGAATGCTGTTCCTCTTTTATAAGAATAAAATATTAGCTGAGTTTCAGCTACAAGCAATGGAGAGAGATTATCTAAGATTACTCCCAGGATTTTTAATGGCCCATGAACACCAGTGAGAATCATCTGAGCATAGAAAATGTATCCCTGTAGTACAGAAATCAAAGGAGGGTAACAAAGGCTAAAGTAAGCCTTTGACGTTCATGTAATGAAGAGAACCTAAGCAGGAGCAGGGGAGGTGTCTGTACTGCACCTTCTAATCAAAAAATCCTTATCTGCAAAACAGAAAATCCTGATATGTGATGCTTTATATGCTATGGTGCTGCAAAAAAAAAAAAAATCAAAAAAAGAAAGCACAGTAAATTTTCAGATGTAGGAATATTGAAGTCTGAAACCAGTATGTCATAGAAATACTGAAACAGTAATATTCTAACTGTTTATCCCCTTAACACTTCCATAGAAAAGCACATAGTTTTCTTGTTTTCTACTGTGTAGAAAAGGGGTAATGGAGAGTATGGCAGTATGTAAAAGGGATTAAAACACATATAAGTATTGGTGTGGCAGTGAAAATGAGATTAGGCTAGCAAGGATCAGTGATTATTAAATTGGCTTATCCATCTTTGGGCTGGCACAACATGAGAAGGAAGTAGTAGAGTGCAAAGTTCCATTAATCATCATCCTGCAGGACTGTGTGACAGTGGGAGAAGCAGTGGTAAACCTCAGGCTGGATCCTGTTTACCACCAGCTGTGTTTTATGGCTTCTTGTTTAGCTGCTCTTTCAAATATCAGATATCATGTTTGTTGCACACAGCTTTTGTAAATTTTGTTTATGTCTTTCATATATTTTTAATACTCTGAGTAGAGCTAATATGTCAGATACTTTTATGGATTAGTAACCTATGGTGATCATTGCTGCAAAAGATAGATGTGTTTTTCAGTGGACTCTTTTTCTTAAGCATACAATTTCTAGAAATGACCTTTTTTAATATTAATTTTTTTTCATTTTTATCTTTTCCCCTTTATTACTGTTAATTTCTCTTACTGTTTTCTGTTTATATTTTAAATCTTCTCTTCCTATTCCCTAACTTAAGTTTTGTTATCTCAAGAACTATTCTCCTGTCATTTCACATCCATACCTCTACTCCTGCTTTCCTACACAAAATACAATCATGTTCCTTACCCTGCAAATTTGACTTGTATACCTGCATAAAACTGTGAAACTGTTGATAGTTTATTTAAGTTCATGCACCTTTTCTGAACCCAGGCCTTTCATAATTATGCTTCAAATATACACAGCAAAGGAATTTGTATTCTCAGTATCTCACCACCAAAATATTTGTGCACTCATGGATGTTACTTCCTTCAGCCTTCCCATGTGAAATACCACTGGGATAAACTGACAGTAGTTCTGCCATGGTACTGGTATGACTTCATGATGCTGTTGATGTTGTCTGGAAAGGAAAAATTAAAATTTCTGTTTTCTCTTCCTTTAACTGTCAGGGGTTTTCTCTGTTTCTGAGTCTGTTTTAGTTCTTTGGTTCCAGGTTCTGAACTTAAAATGAATCCCCTCAGCCCCATCCTTTTCTCCTGCCATTTCTATGGATACGAGTTTGCTTGTGTTGTTCTGGTGAATATCCTTCTGGGACAGGAGGGTTATCAGAAGATTTTGTGAATTCTTGGGTTAAAAATTCTGGTGTCACTTTGCCAGCTGACTTGTGTTTAATGCTCCACCTTGCTGAGCACTGATTGCTGATTTGCAGGAGCTCTCTGCCTGACTCGCTGCTGTTGCAGCATGTGCTGGAGAAGCTGATGCTCCTCTCCTCAGGTGCCTGCTCTCCTCATGCTGTCAGGCCCAGCAGAGGCTCTGCCCAGGCCCTTACTGTGCCCTGCTGACCTACGAGTCCATCAGAGCCTATTCAGAGACCTTTGCCATGGTCTGCAGTGGGTGATACAGATCAGCTTTGCCCCCAGCCTGTGGGAATGAGACTTTCCATGTGTTAGTCAAACACTGTGGCAGTCCAGTGCTCTGTGACCCACAGCATCAAGAGACAGAGGATAGTGGATAAAATTAAATTCTGCTCACATTAATCACTCTGAAATACAGATTTTTGGCAACATTTTATCAGAAACCTTACAATGTCCTGCTCTTTTGTCAGGCATCTTACTTTTGAATCCTTTTCACTCAGAAATGTTTGATTGTCTCCTACCTGGTTTCCTTTCCTAGCTTTATTTTTGTTCTGTGATACATGCATCCAAATGTGTAAATGCACCTCCACAGGTATGAGTCAAATAGTTACAGGGCCAGTGGATCCGTCAGTTGCATGTACTGGTTGTCAATCAGCAAATTATTGAAATTGAGAAAGATATGAAACAAGTTTTATGTGCACCTGCCAAAATCAGACTTAGCATCAGTTCCAATTTTTTTTTTTCTTAGTACTGATCTTCTTGTTTGTCTTGATGTTAATGAGACTGGACTGTATATGCTTTAAAAGTAGCAGTTTCTTTGAATTCGAGACAAAGATTCATTCATCCCAGCCCATGTACCTTTTTAATATGAGAGCTGAATCTGTATCTCTACTTGCTGTTTCTGATTACATGCTTTCTTGCTTTTGAAAAGGGGTTTAGAATACATATTCTCCATCTTAAGAAATCTTTGCCTGAAGTCTGAATTCAAATAAATAATTGAATTTTCAATACTTAAATTACCTGCAGTTTTTATTCAGTTAGTGGGCATTGCAAAAATCCTTCAGTTTTTCCTAGTTTTCCTGTATCTTCTGTGCTATTTTCTTTATATACTTCCAGTTTCTGAAGGATAACTGCTTAAGGTCTTGAAACTGGTAATATAATATTGTTTTGTTCTGGTTGTTTTGTTTGTTTGCTTCATTTTTGTCTTCTGCAGAAAGCTTTATTACTTTTTTCCTAGTTGGACTTGTTTTCTTTTCCACCTTATTCAGAAATTTTATTCAGAAATAAGGCAGTTACATATGGCTTTCTTCCTGGTTTTGTCAGAGTAACACAATAGTTTAACAGGACCAAAAAAAACCCCAAACCAAAGCAAAAAACCGCAATAATTTTATGCAAAAGGTTGAAAAAGAATGACTGGGGTGGACCTGTACCAGTCAAAAGGGGAAGTATAACAAGAGCAGGATGAATCAACATCTGGTATTCTATTAAAAAAAAAAAAAAAAAAAGTGATGCGTTTATAGTGCTCTTTTTTGGCTATTCTAGGTTAAGAAAATGGGTGAGGTGTTTTTATTGTGCTCTTAGTTTTTTTGTTTGCCTTTTGATATAACAACAAGAATATTTATTAATCAGCTGAAGTGCCACCAGGTTAAGATTCGTGGTATCACCAATAGAAATAATCACATTAATTTTCTGATAATCTGTCTCTTAAATAATCTCCAAAGGCAATGTTGTTGGCTTTTTCCAGGTATTGCTAAGTGTGAAATTTATGCTTTCTTGTTCAGCAGGTAGGAAACTCCTGTAAGCATAGGAGCATCTTTATATTCTGAGGTTTTATATTCTTTGTATTCTTAATTCTTCTATTTAAAGATACTATCTAAATTAAAATAAAACTAGGCAATTTTTCTAATAGTTTGAGCCTTGGCAATTTTCTGGGTTTGAATTTCTATTAGAACATATTTAACTATATGTCTCTATTAGCATTTGTTAGAGTTTTAAGAAGGAAATTGTTATTCTGACATGACATTCTGGAAGTTCATTTTTCAAATGTGCAATACAGAATTCAAGTATTTGTGTCTGATGTTTTGAGAGGTGCATGAGAATGACAGCAATCAATCATATCTAATTAGCTCATGATATACTGAGCTTGCAATAATTAAACAAGATATTAGTGTTTACTGATTAAGATCAAAGATATTGTGAGCCAGCTGTTAATCACTTTTCTTGTAAGGCTGATGTTATTAGGAGATATGTATCCCTAAGGCTATTTTTGACTGTTGAATAGGTTGTGATGTAAGGAACAAAATAGCCTTTTAAATGTTGTATATTGAGAGCATCTTTTCAAACTTCTATTACTTTGAGTATGGCCCTTTAAAATTTAGGAAAAAATTGTTCTAAGTTGTTAGAAAGTGATATTGTCATGCTGCAGTTAAAATCTTCTAAAGATTTGTAATGTTAACACACCTTTTCGAACTGTGTATAATCAAATGTCAATCCAAAATATTGTTATTAATAAATGCAAATTAAAAAAAAATCTTTATCAAAACAGTATTATTCAAGTTGCAAATTTCAGATGTAGTCAATGCTTTTGGGAAAAATTCACTCAAATATTTCCTAAATATCTAGTTTAGACCATCTTTACTTCTGATGCAGATTCTTATCAAAGAGTGCATTTAAAATTTACAGTACATTTTAATTCAGTATCTTTAGGGTGGACTTACGTGAGAATCAATGGTGTCCATCAAATAATATTCCACTAGCTTTGTTGTGAATATGAATCTCCTTTTTGAAAGTAGTTGTCAGAAATTTGTGGTTTTCTTCACTGAGAATGATTGTGAACATTATGGAACTATGAAATGGATTTACAGCTCTAATACAAATGCATAATCTACTATCAGTCTTGAAAAATGGTATGACAAACATAAGTGCTTTTACTAGCTTCTTACTAAGGCTATAAAGCAGTTGTGGTATTTTTCCTGTAATTTCCTGTGCATTTGGCTTGTGGGTGTGCTTATTTTGAATAGGAGCTGAAAGAAGCTGTGTATGTTTCCAGTACATCATAAAAGTTGGGTAGCTATTAGATAAGTTTAAATGTATATTATTGTAGTTTACAAAGTAGGGGGTTTTATTGATTTTGTGATACTAAAAATAATCCAGTGTTAAAAATTAACACTGACAGTTTCTTTCCAACTAGGATGGAATTCCAACTTAACTTGTTTTTTTCTTAATTTGAAATAATTCCCTTCAAGCTACTTCAAAATATTTCCCTTCAGACATGAGCAGTAGTGTATGGGCTGGACCACTGGGGCAGCCACAGGTTTCATCATCTGCAGCAGTGCTGGTGTTGGTGCTGTTTTCCAGCTGCAGGGCTTCTCCTTTGGGAAGGGAGGCAGAAGCAGCTGCTGGAGGACTACGTCTGGGGATTCGTGTGGAGGGTGTGAAAGGGGGATTGTGGGCCCTGCCATGATTGTAGGTGCGTCCTGGCCTTTGGACTCTGAGATGGGGTGGGCAGGACTGCTGGGCCTAATGGATGTAAAGGCATTGCTGCATCCTTCTGTACATGGGAATTGGATACTGCTGAAAGTGGGCGGTAGTACTTCTAGAGCAGAAAGCACGATGATATTTTTCCTGATTTTTTTAAAATTAACATTTTTTATGCATTCGTGTCTTAAAACAAAGAATCAGTTTTATTATGAACATTGTTATTGGTATTTATACTATTTTAGTGTAAGGAAATAAATATGTTTGTTTGCTACTTTGTTGCCATATCATCCATCTAGATGGGTGTGGACAACTGCTTTGATGCTCAGACTGGAGGTAGTGGTTAATGAGGTATCCTCTGTCTGGATTCTTGTGGCAAGGGGTGTTTTTCAGATGGGTCCTGTGGCCCATCTTCTTTAACATTTTTGTCAGTGACCTGGAAGAAGGCACAGAGGGCTTTGTTTTCAGGTTTGCTGATGACACCAAACTGGAGGGTGCAGTCACTACTGTCATTGACAGACATGTAGGCAGTCTAACAAGCAGACTGCCAAGAAATTCAAGATATTAATGAACTAAATTCATAAAATCCAACAAGTGCCACATCCTGCACCTCAGAACGAAGAGCCCCTGTCAGTGATACAGTCTGCGTGGGGCCTGCATTTTTGGGGAGCAGCTCATATGAAGAGTCTCGGGGGGTCCTGATGGGCAGTGAGTTGTACCTGAGCCAGCAGCAGAAAAGTGAACATTATCCTGAGCTGTATTAGGAGGAGCACAACTAGGACATTAAGAGGAGGGATTGTTGCTCTCACCCCAGTGCTCGTTAGACTATATCCAGGATACAGAATGCAGTTTAGATTTCCTCAGTACAAAAATGGCACTAATAATACAGAGAAAATTCACTGTGGAGTCGCCAAGCTGACTGGGGCTGGAATCACTTTCCCTCTGAGGGAGCTGGACTTGTTCAGCCTGGAGATGGCTTCATTGGGACCTAAATGGAGCCTTTCCATGTCAACAAGGAGACCAAGAAGATGGAACCAGGCTCTTTGTAATGATGTCTGGATAGACAGGAGACAATAAGCGGAACTTGGAATGGGACACAATGAAAAGCCTTTCCTCATGAGGACAGACAAGCAGTAGAGCTCCCCAGCAGTGGGGAACAGCCTCCATCCTTAGAGGCTTTCAGTCAGGCTGGTCACAGAATTTCCTCACTTTGAAGCTGGGCTTCATACCTTTCCAAATCCCTTCCTACATGTGATGGTAAAATGATGTTTTCTCTCCTAATATAGGAGTCTTGAACGGCTCTTCTGAGATATGGGACAAATCCATACCATTTCTTCACAACGTTTTTCGAGATGCTTCTTCTGACTTGTTTGCAGAACACCTCACCCTCATAGTATTGGGAAACCATTACCTATCCTCCAAATACTCTGTTTAATGGCTTCATTATCATTATAGTTAAAATTTCTTAAAGGAAGGAGTACTGAGGTTAAGTCTTTTTGTCTCTGCATTTGTGAAACAGTGTCATTAGATGTAAAAGTTGTAGTATGTTAAAGCTGAGAATAAGGACAACTCCATGTGTTATTACAGGAAAAAAACATACTCTGTAAGGGAGCTCTGTATATGACTGATTTCAGCAAGTTAGAGTTGATTTCTGTCTGCTTTTAGTTCTATTAATGGTTCTTTGTGTGTTTGTGGTGCTAATTGAATTGTTGATTCTCTGTGTTCCACAGATGTGTTACATCTCTCACTTATCTACTGCCTTATCCATTTGTCCCATATTGGTCCATTAAAAAGTGTGTATTTGTGTTCTTACTCAAGGCTCCTTAAGCCTGGAATTATCTTTTCATCATGAAAGACATGGGCACATTTCTTCTTAGGTTACAGTCATCTTTCAGATTAAGTGCAATGAAAATTATGATTATTTACACAGTTTTTTGTAAATGTACTCATCCATTATCAAGGCCCCTAAGTGATAAACTTCTTCAGGCTTTAATAGTTACTTTTCACACATCCTATGGCAGTTGCAAGTTATTCATTCCACGTGTCCTTGTAAAGCCAGTCAGGTTTTCTCCTGGATTCAGAAGTTCATTCATATGCAAGAAGTCACATGGTTTTGAATATTAGCATGAAATAGATCTAAAAGAGATTTTCTTTTATGCGATTTTGCCCTGTAAAAGGATTACTGGTACCATTTGGACAGATGTTTGTTCAGTTTTCTCTCAGAATCCATTAGCAATGGATGTCCATAATTCATCCAAGCACTCTGTTCAAGGACTTCTGTTTCCTCATAACCGGAATATGTTCAAAGGAGGAGATTTCTGAATTATTTTCTTTCCTGATTACTCTATTTGAAATAGATTATGAAGTACTTAAAACTGTTGCTATGTTCTCATATATGCTGTCTTGAAATGAAATAACCTGAATTTATCTTGAATTACTTACACATCCTTTTTTACAGATCTCTGAACACTTCTGCTTGTTTTGTTTCTTTCATGACCCTTGTTAGCTCATTACCTGTTTGATGTAGTGTAGCCATGAAACAATGCTGACATAATACTGTATAAAAGGAAACAGTAAACTAAGATGTCTTAAATGCAGCACTGGTGATGGATTACTTCATGGGCATGAAATTTTGTTCCCTCACATTTAGCAGTGTTTAAGGAACCTTCTCTAGTACCCAACTAAAGAACTTTACTTTTATTTGTATTTTTAGGTACTGTCTTGCAAGATTAAGAAAAAACAAATCAGCAGGAAAGAATGTAAAGAAAGCATTTGCCTTTATTGCAACAGCAAAATATTGATGCACATATTGTTCTGCCAATCCTCAGTCCTACATACCTGTTTCCATTCTTTTAATACAGGGTGAAGAAGAGCTTTTCTTCTTCCATACAAATGTCTGTTTTTCCTATAGTGTAACACCTTGCACTTTTTTCCTTCTATTTTTTATCCCATTTTAAATCTTTTTATGCTAGTCAAGGATATTTTAAATGTTAATTTCTCTGAGAAAGTATCTTTCTCTTTTGATCATGATAGGAAATGTGCTGTAGAAAACATCAAACCAGTTGCGAGAGAGAAAGTAGATTTGAGGCTGCTGTAATTTAGTGCTCAGGGCACTATGTGGGACTGCCTGAAGTTCTATTTCTTCCTAATCCTAAATGATGTAGGATAAAAATTGGTGACTCCAATTCTTATGTATCTTCAGCAAGTTTTCCATCTATAAGTATACCAAAGAGTTAATTTCACTTAAAAAAATTAAATTGGATTTTAGAGGATTTTATCACTAGACCCATGAGGTATAAATGTTGCTAAAATATTAGTTTAGAAATACAATGTGACATTTCAATGGGGAAAAAAAGTTCAAATATAGTGCTTAAATAATTTTATTTGCAAAAAAACAAAAAGGTCATTTATGAATGAATTTTAGCAGGTAAAATTGAACTGCAGTGCCCTTGTAGCTACAGATGCATTTGTTAAGGATCAGCAAATGGAGTTTTCTGCTGGAGAACAAAAGTAAGTCAATGCAGAGGAATTTTTTTTGCAAGCTACTTCAAAATAAAACAGCAGTGAAGACAAGTATTTTTTGCCAGTAAGCCTGAAGTTTGTTGCAGAGATGCCTATCTTGAAACATAATTTATAGTTGTGAGCTTTAAACTGCAGATATGGCACATTGAAAGAGTCATGTTACTTTGAGTAGGGTGCAAAACATTATGCTGAACAGGGAGAATTTTAAGTCAAGTACACTGGCTAGGGACCTGCTTAAGTAGTCAACAATAAAACTGATAAAAAGATTCATCTGCTGTTCTAGCTTCCTCTAGAGATGAATGTTTTCTGTGGTATTGACAGTTTTTGAGCTGGTGGGAGAAAGTAGGTTACAGTGTTTTTTCTTTATTTTTTCAAAAACAGAGCAGTGTCTATGCTCTCCTAAAAGTCACAGCTACTGTGATGCTTGTACTACTGATCTTGTTTTTTCTTCCTCCCACCACATGGTGAACATGCACATGAACACCCACACATTCCTCTTCCTGAAGCCAGTGTCTAGAAAACCAAGAGATATGAAAATCAACATTTGATTTCTTCTTTTGCCCAAGTGAATTTAAATTTGCATTCTCCTACCTCTCAATGTAAACACTGAAATCCTATTGAGATGCAACTCCCTAAGAACTTTCTGCATGCTTTTTATTGCAAAACATATGAACTCTAACAGTACTATATAATTTTGAAGAGTTATTTTGACTTTTCAGTCCTCAGTTTTTTATATCACTTATATCGAATGGCCACTATATTGACAGTTTTTAAATGAGAAATCAAGATTAACATACCTAGTTAAAATGTGAAATATACATATACATGCAAAGACTAAGTTCTCACTTAAAGTTTCTTATTTGAAGAAACCCTTTGTCTGGACTGGGATTTGCCCACTAGAATTATGTATGCCATCTCTTTAACACAAAGAGAGAACAAGGTGCTGAACAAAGTGCTGAACTTTGATTCAAAGCTATTTATAATGGTCAAAGAAAAGCTGAATTGAAAGGCTGAGAGAAATCCAGATTAACCTTATTGATTCTGAAAGCAAGTAAGGTATTGCTGCATGTCATCTTGGATCACGTCAGCAGTTAGATGAAGTGTAGTGTAGGTATTGGATTTTAATAGTAATAGATGAGCTTCAGTGGGACTTCAGTTGAAATAGTGTGATGGCAAATGCTAAACTATTTAACAAGTCACTGTGAATATTTCATTTGTTACTTGATCATCTGTTACAAATGAAAGTTCAGAGTTTTTTTCATTGGGATTTTTCTAAACATATGTAACAATTTCTAGCAAGAGAATTGTTTTGGGTGTAAGCTGTGTAAAGAGTGCTCCAGAGCTCTGTTCTTGCAGTGTTTCTGTAAAGTCAGCACTGGTACACAGCAAAAGTAGCAGTGGTCACCAGTCCAGGTGGGACAGTGATGCTCAACATCTGAAAAACAGCAAAAATCAGGGACAGTGGGTTTTCAAGTGCGTAGTTCTACTGTTTGGAAATACTTCCTGCTGGCAGCATGGCTTTTAGGCAGATGGTACTGGCATAGTTTTCATATGTTGTCATTCACAAAAATGTATTGATAAGACATTCACACATGCTGAAAATGTGAAAAGACTCAAAGTCTTGGAAAAATAAAGAAATGTTGGATTCCAAACAAGTGAGAATGATTAAGGCTTTATACTATGACTGAACATTCTTTCCCTTAGACATACCCAGCAAACACTGAATAGATTTGTCTTCCCACAATTAGACAGTTATATTTGACTTGTTATTTATATTTATCTTATAACTCAGAGAGCTATGAGTTCCCTACTTGTTCCCTTCTAGGCAGATGTATAAAAGAGATCATATAGAACCATTCTTCAGAGGTGTCTGCTGCTCACTGCTGCCTGGACAGATTCTAAACAGCTGTCTTAGATGTGGGTTTCTCTCACAAAATCAGGCTGAGAGAATTGGGGTTTTTCAGTCTGGGAAAGAGAAGACTCCAGAAAGACCTTAGAGCAGCCTGCCAGTATCTAAAGGCACCTTCCAGAAAGCAGGAGAGGTACTCTTTACAAGGGTATGTAGTAATGGGACAGGGCAGAATAGCTTTTAACTGAAAGAGCATAGGTTTAAGTAACATATTAGAAAGAAATTCTTTGCTATGAGAGTAGTGAGGCACTTGAACAGGTTGCTCAGAGAAGCTGTGGATGTCCCATTCCTGGAAGTGCTCAAGGCCAGGTTGGACCTTGAGCTTTGACCTGGCTTAGTGGAAGTTGTTCTCCCAAGGTGTTGGAAGTAGATGATTTTAAAGACTCTTCCAGCCCAAGCTGTTCCATGATTTCTGCACTGTAAACCTTTTGTGACATCCATTACAGGCTGAAGATGCCTACCTGTGGATGGCTGCTGACGTGATAGATATTGGTATCTCATTATAAACATGGAAATCTGGTCTTGCCTCCAGCTAGGAAAGTACCTGGATATCCTAAAAAGCCTGTGTCAGCTTTACATGTTCAGAGGTCTCAGGATATCTCAGTGTCTTGAATGGCAGAAGTGACCTACATGGGGACAATTGCTTTGAGTCCAGGGATAGCCCAACTACATGAACAATTCACCTGAGCAACTGTTGTGTACATAATTCAGAATAAATGTAATTGCTGTCTAGACTGCATTTTCTGTTTTTTCTATAAGGGAGGTTTTGACACTCAGTTGCAGCATAGAGCTACACCAAATTTAAGTGCCTTAAGCTTAACCTGATTCTATTTTTAAAGACCGAAAGGTTTTATTGACAATCACCACAGACCTTTCTCCCTAATTTTATAGAAATGGAAATATTATGAAGCTAATTTTTCACATTTAATTTTATTTTTAAATCCCTCAAGCTTTCATTCAGTACACAGGAAGTGTTTCTTCTTTAATTCCATTGCTCTGTTTTTTATACAGTCTACAATTTAAGAAAACATAGATGAACAACTTGATTTTAAATCTTCTTTAAAAACAAATACTGCAGCTAAAACTTAAATCATGCTTGATTTTTCTTCACTTACATAATGTGCAGTGCTGTGATGATGCTGTAATATACATTATAAATTAATAAACAAATAGTATTTTAAATAGGATCATTCATTTTAGAATAGGTGTTATTTTCTGTGCAGTGAATGTAAAGATATGAAATTTCATTTGTCTGCATACTTTAACAAATAGCTGTAAACATTTCTAATACCACAGTCTTTTGTGGAAGAGGAAATATCTGACTGAATGTTAGTGGGAAATTTAAGGGAATAAGCCAGAAATTAAAATAAAGTTTCTTTTATACTGCTAATGGAGAAAATGTTTTTAACAAATAGTTGGCTATCCTATGGTGTTTACTAGTTATTAGTCCAGTGATGATGTAACTTAAGAAATGTATGTTCATCTTATCCTAAACAAAATAAATTCTGTACCAACTGGTTTAATTATGTTTTAAGCCAGGTTTAATTATGTTTTAAATGGTGAAAACATATTTTTTGACTGTAATAGAACTCTGTATCTTATGGCAACTCTTATGAAGGGTACAGTTCTTTTTATGACAGAGTGGAATGATCATCTTCAAGACTAGAACAATATTTCACTTCCCCACTTCTTGACAAAAGTGGAAAATGTGTTCACATACATTTATACATACCTATCTGTTTCTAATACATTTTCAGAAGTCTTTGTATAAATAAAGTCAAACACTATTGGCAACACTTCTTTGTGTAACAATACAATGGAAAAAATTTATAATTTTTTTTTACTCTTTGCATATTAATGTCTACTTCAAAGACCACTTATCCTGTATTTTCCAGTACAAAAGAGGCTTTTTATGTCTAATCCATTTGAAGACTGAAAAGCAGACCGCTTTTCTACTTTCTGTAAATAATGCTCTTTATATGCTTTTTATTTATTGAATGGGATAGAGCTTGTTATTCACCATTATGAAATGTTCATATTCTTAAATTTTTATGTATGCCTTTCTTTTTTGCAGACTAAAACTGGTATTGCATTGTTATATGATGAAGTATCTGAAAATGCTTATGACATCCGACTGAAGCTTACAAAAGAGGTATTAACAATTCAAAAACAGGATGTCGTCTGTGTTAGTGGAAGTGATCACAGTGCAAATGTAAGTGCTTCTATATCTCTGTGCTTTTGGCTGCGCACTTTAATGTCTTCTGCAGAGGACACCTTATTGTATTGGACTGCAAGAGCTTTTATTGGGTAACAAATACAAGTAATTATCAGTTATTGGGTCTTCTTTGCTTACTTGCATTCATGATAAAAACCGCATTTCTGACCAGTGCTGTTCATACTTTATTATGGCATTTAGAATCTTAATAGAAGCAAAAAACATCTTTAAACACCAAAATAAAGTATTCTTGCACCAAATATTGTTAGGCCATTAAATTAAGAGACAAAAGAAAAAATGTTTCCCAGTGAAAGCATTTGAAGAGTAAACTGGAACACCAAAGTTTTCTTCATTTGTGTGTCAGACAGGATGTCTGTTCAAGGGCATTGAGCTGACTGAGACAACACTTGATGGGCACTTATTTTACTGTAATTCTCTTTCAGGCACAGATGGAGCTTAATCAGCTCTAGCATGTATGTGATACTTTTTTTAACCAAGATTCAGTTATGCTGCATTTTCAAAGCCTGTGGTGCCTCTAAGCTATAGAGGAACCTTCTATGTGACCATTTGGTAATGTCACTAGATAAACTGGTGACATTTTGCATAAGCAGTACAGCAAGGGTGTCTAAGTTTTCAACATCCTTAAGTGATGTATTTCATTTCCTCATATAAACTGTGTTCTTGAATTTGGAATACATGTACTTAATTTAACTGAGTAAAATCAATTTCATGAACTTTGCTGGTGTTTCTTGGAGTGCAAAATTCATGGCAGCCTCCTCAGAGTGGGCCAAAGGAGAGTATTTCTCTCTGCTTTTTGTATTGCATCCTGTAAACTTAAAATCTGGCACTTGGGGACATCAAGTGGGTTTGTGATACTCTGCTAAGAATTAGAACAAAAAAAGCATATAATGGGTATTTGTGTATATATGTATGTTAGAAGTCTGCCTCTATAATATGTAAGTATTTCATTCCTGCCGCAGTAAATATTTTTTTAAATTGTTTAGTATCACACATAAAAGAACTTGAAATATTTTTTAGCCATTCAAAACATTAAGTACCTGTCCATGGAATTCTGTGGAACATGACTTGCTCTTTAAAATGTTTTAAAAGGTTGGTTGGTGAAAAGCATATCCACTTGTGGTTGGTTTGCTGAGATAAGTATAAGCCTCATTCATCAGCTTTGCATATACTTTCTGCTTCACTGAGAAGCGTGGGAAAACACAGTTTTTGGGTTTTTTTGCCAGGCATTGCTGGTAATGCTGATAAGTTGTATTCAAACTAGTTGCAAGAGTCATAGTAAAACATAATGAGTCTTCAGCGCATAGTGTCTGTGCATATAATTGTACATGATTGCTATGGACTCAATGGTGTTTAAATGCCTTGTGTGTGAGTCTCATAGAAGAAGAATCAAAATTCTATCCTACGTACTACTAGGTTATTTCTCGATTGAATTAACACAAGCTAGGCACATCTGAGAAAATACTGTATAAAATCTATGTATGTATTGGTCAACACCCAAAATACAGCAAGTCACCCCGCACCCAACATTCTCAATGTCCAACCTAAAGCAGTACAAAATCCTGCCCTGAACAGCCCAAGTCTGCCTCTTCCTTTTAGTATCAAGATTTGGGTTGATTTTGATGCGTTTTACTCCTACATTTTATGGGTACCCTAAATAGTATTTCCTGATGGAAGACAGGGCAGGGAAGCAAGCCTTCAATTGAATTTTGAAATAAATTCTGGAAAGTTATAGACTTTGTAGAGGAGGTATAGCTGGGATATGCAGCCACTGCATATAAAATGAGTCCAAGTTTCTTTGTTGTGTTTCATTGCCAGTAGTAATCACAGTAATGGGTAGAGCCTAGAAAGAAGTGATTTCCAGGACTGTGGCAGAGACAGTTTTTCTTGGTTGTAGATGTAGTGTTAATCTGTAAAAGTAAATGAATTTCAAGTATAATTCAGACAGTAATTTAGGTTAGAGTTGCAAAGTATTAGCATGGCTCTAGGTATGATACCCATTCAGAAGGGATTTCTCCTACCTCATACTTTTGAAAAGTAAGAGTGGGCAGTTCTGCCAAACTGCCCTTTCCTGGAAGACATTGTTGACATTATCCTTTTTATCCCTAAGTTTTCTCACTGAAGACTCTAAAAACTAAAATTTAAGGGTCTGATCTATTTTTCTGGGTCCTTTAAAAGATCTCCCCAAGGTCCCTTTCTGAAAGTGTTATCTGCAGTCCTCACAGGATTCTGTTGTCAAACTCTAATGAGAAAAATTAATTTGACTGTCTTCATGGCCATATTCACTTTTTCTGCATTATACTTTGAACCAAATAAAAACTTCTGGACAACTAGCATTTAATATGAACGCAAATTGAGTGTAATATGAAGATAAATACTTTTTTATCATATATAAATTTCTAGTACATAGAAGCTCAAGAGCAGAATTTGAAATCAGGCTGAAATAGCTGGTAGTTGTCTAGTGCTGAGTTTGGTAAGTTTTACAATTACAGTTACGTGACAGAAATTCCAGAGATAAATGGTTTATATTTCAAGTGGTTAAAGAGAATAGTTTTTATCCCTGTTCTGTATGATTCAAAATATTAATAGAAAATTGTAACCTGAAAGTCAATGCTATAGCAGTCATAAATGATCACATTGTCTTACTGATTTATTCTTCTTCCTCTGTACTTTTTCATTCTCAGGTTCTCCTAGTTAATCTTTATTTTACACATGGCCATTCATCAAATTAGTTCATTTTCAACAAAAATAGAAATAGCTTTGGCCTTCTTTTTGTACTCACCTCAAATGCATGGGAGGAGAAAAAAACTGTGTGTAGAATGACTTTTCCTCTTAGGTGGGATATTTGAATGGAAAATTATTGAAAAGGAAATTTCCGTTTCTACTTGTGGTAATACTTTTTCTTCAGCCACTTATATGGGACAGCATTTGTGGGATGCATTTTCTTCCAGCCTCCCTTTTACTGCCAGGTTAATGCTGAGGAACACTAAGGACAGGATTTGCAGCTGTGCATATTTAGCCCTGCTAGTCCAGTGTAGTTCTGAATGCTACACTGAGGACTGGCAAAGACATCAGTGATCACTAAAGCTACTGTGATGAGTGGGACTTTCAGCAATAGAGATTATACCCAAGCATAAGAGACTCTTACTATAAAATACCTTTTACTATCATAATCTAGGTCTATTCCTGTTTCATATTTTGTCATCTGCCATTCATTTAAGTGCTACTTTTCTCTACTGAGAAAGTTTCGCCTTTGATGAGAAATTTTATCCTGGCTTACTGTAATTTAATGATAGTTCAGCCCATTTCACTACTTGCAATCTTGGGCTTGATGACAGAGTAATGAGAGAAAAACATGGTTTTGAAATTTAAGGTGTATATAGAAAAAATAATGTAAAATCAGCTGCTTTTTTTTTTTGGTATTCAATTTTTTCTCAGCAGACAACCTGCTTTTAAATAGCTCTATAAATCTTTCTGGATTTGGAGCTAATTAGAGATGTAATATTTTGCAGATCTTTTTAATATAATATTTCACTTATGAAAATAATTTTCTATAAAACTATTTATAAATATTTATAGAATTTAAATTTGTGTACTAAACATGCAATCATTCTATCAAGATGCATTTCAGATTATCAGACTTAGTAAATTCTAGTGTTCTATGCAAGTCTTAATGATGTGGTGTAACGTTTGGGGTGTTCAGATTTCAAGGATAAGGGATGTATGTAAATGTATGGGTGCATCAGAATCACAATGGTGGATTTGCCCTCTTTGTGAGGCAACATTTGGAATGTATCAGGCTCTGTCTTGGGGTGTCTGATGAGCAAATTGAGAGCTTATGAGTTAGGGTGAAAGGGCAAAGTAGCAAGAGTGACAGTGTTGAGGGCGTTTGTTACAGGCTCCTGGTCAGGGGGAGGGCATGGACGAGGCCTTGTACTGGCAGCTTGGAGCAGCCCCACAGTCCCAGGCTCTGGTTCTTGTGGGGAACTTCAACCACCCCGACATGGCTGGAGAAGCAGCACTGTGTAGCACAAACAGGATGGGAGGAACCTGGAAAACATTGATGGCAACTCCCTGACAGAGATAGTGGAGGTTCCACAAGGAATGGTGTGCTCCTCAACCTTACACTAAAAAACAGGGAGGTCCTTGTTGGAGATGTGAAGGTTGGGGGCAGCTTTGGCTGCAGTGACCATGAGATTGTGAAGTTCAGTGTAGAATAAGAAGAAGCAGGGCAGCAAGTAAATTGTAACCTTCAGCCTCTTCAGGGCTAAAGAACTATCTTTAGCCTCTTCAGGTGATCTTCGAAGAATCCCATGGGAACAGGTCTTTCAGGAAGGAAGGGTCCAAGAGAGTTGATTAATATTGAAGGATTGCTTTCTCCAGACTGGAGAACAGACCATCCCAGTGAGCAAGGAATTGAGCAAAGGGGTCAAGAGACCTGCATGGATAAAAAGGAACTACTGTCATTACTCAAGTGTAAGCAGGAAGTGTGGAGGAGATGGAAGCAGTCAGACCACTTGGAATCAATGTAGAGAGGTTGTCAGAGTAAGTACAAATGAAATTAAGGCCAAGTTCCACCTGGAATTAAATCTAGCATAAGATATCAAGGACAACAAGAAAAGCTTTTTCAAATACACCAGTAACAAAAGGAAAACCAAAGATAATGTGTGCCCATTACTACATGGAGAGGGGCCCTCATAACAAAGGATAAAGAGAGGGCAGAGTTACTGAATGCTGCCTTCACACTGGTCTTCACTGGTAAGACAAGACCTCAGGAATCTTTGACCCAAGAAACCAGGAAAAAGGTCTGTTGGAAGGCAGACTTCCCTTTGGTCAAGGAGAATTGGGTTAGAGAACACCAAGGTAAACCTGTCATCCACAAGTCCAGGGGCTCGGATGGGATGCATCCACAAGTGCTGGATACCACAGCAAAGCTGTTCATGATCATCCCTAAAAGGTTGTGGCAATCAAGAGAGGTGCCTGAGGACTGGAAAAAAAACAAATGCCACCCCAGTCTTCAAAAAGGGAAAGGAGGAGGATCCACAGAACTACCAGCTAGTCAGCCTCACCTCAATCCCTGGAAAGGTGATTGAATGCCTAATTTTTGAGGTCATCTCTGTCTACATGGATGACAAGCAAGTGACCTGACCAGTAAAAGTAAATCATGATTGACCAACCTGATTGCCCTCTATGATGAAAGAGCTACCTGGATGCATAACAGCTGAACCTCAACTTCAGTAAGGCTTTTGTCACTGGCTCTCACTGGATCCCCCTAGGCAGGTAACTGAGCACTGGAACAGATTGCCCTGAGGGGTTGTGGAGCCTCCCTCATTGGAGATATTCAAGAACTATCTGGACACAATCCAGTGCCATGTCGGATGTCCCTGCTTGAGCAGGGGGATTGGACCAGATGACCCACTGTGGTTCTTTCCAAATTGACTCATTCTGTGATTCTCTGAATTGATGAATTCTCATAGAATCCAAGCACAAAAGTATTGACAGAAATGGTGAATTGAAAATAAACAGACAGCTTTTCCTATTTGTCAAGTATTTTTAACAGAATATGCTTTTTCCTCCAGCTTTAAAGGTAAACAATACTCACAGAAATAAATTAATTGCATGACAGAGAGTGAGCAATTTTAGTTAAAGGATAAACAGGAAGGCATTAATTTTTAAACTTTATACTTCATGAAGGTATTACTGTACTTTGACTCTTTCTCACTTCACCTGCTAAAATTCATTTCTTACATACAGTACCTCATCTTTAATATTCTTTGGTTTTCGTCCATGTATATTGCTTCATCCCTCTCCTGTTGACAGTCCACAGTTTTATGCTCTCCTCTTTTCACAAGCATTTTCTTTCTTTTATTTTGTATTTTATTTTTGTAAGAAAAAGAGCAGAAATCCATCTGGTTTTTTATCAAAATTGGTCCTTCTCACAGAGCTAAATTGTCTCTGAATTGGTCAGGGGTCAGGCAAAGAGTTTTTGAATGCAGGTGGATGGCATCTTGATTGGAAGAGGACTCCTCAGAGTCTTGAGTTTAATAGAATTAGTATAACAAAAACCTTTGTATGATGGATATTCCATGTTCCAGCTTCACAAGCTGTATGTATGAAGTAAAGTAGGTGAATAAGGAAGAAAAGCAGCAAGATTAGCTGTTTTGTTGACTAAAAGAATAGAAACAGTGTCTGAAAATACTGTTCAAATCCCTGATGAGATTTCTATGGCTTTTCCTTTATAACTCAGATGCTAATAATGACACAGAAGAATGTTACCTTTGAAAACCTCTAGGGAACAAATCTGCAAAAAAAAAAATCTAGGTTTTTTTTTTTTTTTAAGCCAAGGAAATTTCTGTCTCAAGAACGGCTAATATTGTAGTTTGCCCAGTGACTTTTCTACTATTGATGGTGTGGTATTTTAGTCCAAAATTGTTTGTTTGTTTGTTTGTTTAAAGCGAATAATTAACAATTTCTATCTTTTTTTTCTGTCTTGTTTTAAGCAACTAGTGAATGATTAAGAGTCTTCCTTTTAAAACTAAGATCACTTGTATGGAGAAAATACATTATTTAACCGTTTGTTATTTGTTTTCCATGCTCTGGAAAGCTGACCTAGATACTTAGAAGAGAGCTATCAAGTAATTCCTAATGAACTTTATTATGACAGATCATATGCTTGTCTTGCTGCCAATCTGAGAACAGTTAGGAGTTTTCAACACTAAACAAATATGAGTCTTTTTCAGCATGACAAAAAATTTTATCATTATTAAAGGTAGAAAGAATAAATAGCTTTAAAAAATGCTTCTAAATGGAACAGAAGAATGCAAAGGACACTTTGAATATCCCTGAAAAACAATCTCATCCTGAAATGTGGAAAGAGTCCAGCTAAGGGTGAGCACTCATACCAAGAAGATAAAAGAAAGGCATCACAATTTTGATAAGCCACACATATACATAAATATATGTGTCTTTTAATTGAATTTTCAAAAAATCTATTACACTTGAAGCTATGACAGTGTCAGGACTGGTAAACTGTAGCTTAGACATTGTGAGAGATCTTGTAGCAGTTTAAAACTTTCAACAGTTCGGAGCAAACTGTCTGACTGTGATGGAAGCATGAGGCTTTCCAGTATCAGTATTTGGGATATTGATGGCATCAGCCTCTGTTGTTCATCTTCACTATAGCCAGCCTGTGAAATGCTGTGCAAAGTTGCATGCAGATTGACATTACTTAAAGAAAACCTGTATTCTGGCAGGATTTAGCTATAATTTGTTGTTATGGGATGCCTTTTAAATTGAAAGTAATCACCTAATTTTCAATGGGAAAGTATTATCATACACATGGCCTTTTATCTCTTATTAGTAACTCTGGAAATCCACATTTTTAGATGATCTGCATTGATGTAATTTGTATCTGAGAAGAGTCTGGGGTCTTTTCACACCACTTGCCAGGAAAAAACTCCTGTCCCAAACTGAATATTTGACAACTCAGTGGAGTCAGTGGAAGAGCACCTGAGGTTTATCCTGAAGTCATACTGAGACTGGTTTTCATTCAGACACATTAATATGAGCCATTCACTCAGAGGAATAAAACACCATGTGCTTTGTCAGTCATCCTAACTAGAATAAATATTGTAATAATTTATTTTGAGAGGGACCTCTTGGGGTTATCTAATTCAACCCACTGCTGAAAGTGGTGATAGCTTCCAATTTGCTTTGTCCATTCAGTTTAGAATATCTGCAAGGATGGAGATGCTGCCAGCTCTCTGGGCAGCTCTTGATGCTTAACCATGTGAAGGTCTTTCCTATTGTTATGCTCAGCGGGAATTTCCTTTCTTGCAAGTTGTGACTTGCCTCTAATGCTTTTTCTTTGTACACCTATGAGAAAAATTGTTTGGGGTTTTTTGCTGTTTTGTTTTTAGATTTTGTTGTATAATCCTCCCTTAGTTTAGCTAGGTTTTTTAAATTAAATGAGTGACTTCATTTTTGTCTAAAAAACTCCACAGAAATTTGCCAAAAAATCCATTTTCCCCTTAAAAATACCCCAAAATAACCCACACAAACAAACAAAAACCCACCAACTTTTACCTACAGTAATAAGATAACATAACATTTACAGTAAGATAATGTAAAGTGATAAAAATATTATTATATTTAATCTGCAGATGTCCCAGGTCTGTTTTAGCACATGAAAAGATCTGCTTTGACTTTACACAAAAATAAACATCAACTGACACGCCTCAGTTAATTTTTACTGCATTCTTCCTGTCCTTTTAGGAGAAGGTGAGAACGTGTGCAGTGCAAGAAGTTAAGCTTCAAACTCTCACATTCAAAATAATATTTTTATTTTTGTCTGCCTGTTCCTTAATATATCTTGCCTTCACTTCATGGAAGTGGAGAAGAAGGCATGACGTGTTACCATGGAGGACTAATTTTTGTCCTCCCCTCTCTTTCTTGAAGTTTTCTTGACTTACATTTACATTATCGCAATAATTTTTTCCACTTAATGAGTTACACTGTCTTTTTAAACAATGCAACTATTTCTAAGAATATAGAAGGCTATTAAAAATGATCTAGACTTAGAACTAAAGTTTATACAGACACCCATGAAAAAAGAAGCTTTTCCTGGAAACCAGACATTATAACCAACTGTATAGCAAATCCTACTCTCAATAGAGTTCTTTAATTCAGACCCCACCCTAGGTGTAGTTTTATAGAAAAGCTGCTTCATTATTTTTCAAAGCAGTCTTTGGTTGTTTACCTGGTAAATGATAAGATGATTATGGTTACAGTTCCCTGAGTGGACAGTATTAAGGACTTGTGGAAATTCAGACATGGCATGTCCAGTCAGACTGTGGCTGTGTGATATTTACATTTTCCTCATCCTGCACTCATTTTTTAATATACTCAGATCACACATAAGTAGTAACAGCAGCGCGTAAGGGAGCAGCAATCAAAACTCAGTGCTTTTTGGCTTATAGTCAAGTATTCTTTGATCCTGACTGCCATATACTGGAAGAAGGAATCTCTGTTCCAGTCCTAGATGTTGGCATTGCAGTTCATCTGGTGTGCTTCTGATCTATCATATATCTTTAAATATTAGCATGAGGCTGGCACCATCTCTTGTTAGCATGTTGCACATACCTGCTCTCCTCAGTATGGTGTTTTTTTAATTCCATCTGCAAATAATTTTGGCAAGAGCAGCCCCTATTTTACTTTTAAATCCATATTTCTACAAGAAAAGTCAGTGTTACAAATGGGTGTGGGGGTTTAGATAAGTCCTTGCCTTTTGTCCAGGCCTCTGGCCACAGGCAGTAGCTTTATTGAGGTGCTCAGTGCCTCAACATCCACTCTCATTCACAAGTTCTTTAATAATGGCTGATTTGGTCTATTATAGAATGAATTATTCACTTAATAGACAAAAAACTAATAGACATAATACTTAAACTAATACTGCAAAGGAATAAGGATAAAACCAGAAACTACTAGTAGATGTATACAGTGCAAGGTTAAAGGTACCTATTAATGGTACAACTAGCGATGAAATAATGTAATTTAGGATTCAATGTATGTTACCATGCAATTGCTGATGTGGCACACATCAAGATCCTTTCCCTCAATTCCCAGAAAGAAGTAACCATGGATTTGTGTTCAAATTCCAGGGAGGAGTCTCAAAATCTTCAGGTTGTGTGTCTAGAAGGCTTCTGCCTCTGTGGTGACTTGGGTGTCTTTTATAGTTTGTAAAACAGTGTCTCTTAGTCAGGAATATTTCTTTTATCTCTTCCAACATCTGCTCTCCAGACTAAGATGTTGATTCTTAGCTGAGGTCTGAGCTCTTTTGGCACCAGAGATGACCCCTTGCTGGGCCTTTGAGCCCCTGGGCTACCTCTTCTATATGCACCAGTCGTCTGTGGTAGAGGATGGGGGCGGGGGTAGGCTTCCTGCCACAGCCAGCCAGCAGGTGCAGGGCAAGCTGCAGCCACTGCGTAGGTGGAATTTTGCTGCCAATAAGTGAGAAGTGAGGGTTGTACGAGCAGAAGTGGAAATATCTATTTGAAAAAAATGCTAAATACGCGCTGAACAATTTGCTGAGGAAGCTCAAGATTTGGAGAGGTGGAGTTTGTGAGCTGAGAAAGCCTTCATCATGGGTACTCCCCATCTTGAGGAGAAAATTTACTGAAGAATTTCAACATATCCTTGCTCACCACATCCTCTTTTCTTCTTTTGGGATGTGTAACAACAGCAGGATGTCTGCCTTTTATGATACATTTTACTGGGTCTCACATTCTTACAAGATCTGTTTCTTCAGTCATTTCCTATCTCATGGTACCTGTCAAGAGTTGCTAAGAAAAGGAACATATGGCTGATATGTTAAATTCTAAGAAGAAAGCTAACTCTATCCCAAGTGAAACCAGGACAAACCATCTTCTTACCCCTTCAGATATCAGACTGTTTCTTCCCTTGCATTCATGCAGGACAGGTTACAGGCTTCTCTAAGTCTTATTATTGCGCTTTCTTGTTTTGCATTTTCCTTTCCCCTGTATGTTTCCCAAGGGCCTGGGTGGCAAACTATGCATTTTTTTTCTATTGCAAACCTGCCATGTAGTATCTGTAGTTAATTTGACATCTTACTTCCAACAAGTAAGGAGAACTTCTGAGACTACTTCTTTCAATAAATACCAGATTAAAATTTAGAAGTTGGAATAAATTTATTTTTTAAAAAAATCCTGTAAACAATGCAGCAATGACTTCTTTCTTATCTTTGTTCACTTTTTCCTATTTTTTTTTCCTATCCCATGTTCCTAAACATACTTTTTATGTTTAAGGACTACTCTGTTATCTATTAAGAGCTTAGTCTGTTGTGGTTTGAGTGTGGGGACCAGATAGGCTCAGGCACATTTTGTCATGGCTATTTATCAAACATACAATATATGTTTGATATATGTGGTATTAGATCAAACATATAATTTATAATTTGCACATGTTCTTTTTCTGGGTTAAGTAAAGGTGACTGGTTCCTTTGAGTGAAGACGAGTGAGTTTTTTCTTATTTGGTGATTCTGATGATGTGTCATGGTACTGAGCCTGTTGGTGCCCCTACATTCCATGGGATTTGTTGGTGTGGCCATTGTTACGAACATTACTGTTGATAATAATCATTTGTACCCATTTTTGCCAATATCTGTCTGAAGTAGTATAAGGTACACAGCACCTCTCGATAATTGCAGAGCTTAGCCGAACTACTCTTAGCCCATGGACACCAACTCAGGCTAACAAGTGGAGTTGGTACCAGGAATTTAACCTTGTAATGCTATTGATCAGTGAAGCCAAAAGATGGGGAGGAAGTGACACCATCACCCTGGGGCAGTGGTCAGCTCAGTTACCCCCAAGGCTGTTTTTCAGGACATGAGGAGGTGTGACCTTGGCAGCTCTGTCCAGCTCATAACTTTGTCCTACTCTAAGAAAGTTACTCCCACCAAATTTAATTCTGTCAGCATCCAGGTCCTGCAGAAGGAAAGATCCCCACAGAGGACACAAATCAGCACAGGGATTCTCCACTCGATGTCCTTGCTATGGGAACAGGGCAGTCCAGGAGGAAACTAGTAGGGTCATCACAGTAGTCTTACTGATAAGTAGAAGGGAAAAGAACAGATTAAAGTGTTGGTAATCTGTCTCTTCCAGCCTGTCCTAGCCATTGTGAATGGGTTTGTTTCCTAGAACAGTTTCTACAAAACCTGAATATGGACTGTGTCAAGTGCTCCAGCCAATTCTGCTATGTACTTCAGTTTGATGCTTGGAAATAATATTTTTATTCATTAAAGTTTTCATGCAGACTGGAACAGAAAAGTAAAATATTGTACAGATAAAGTATTTTTTTCAAAAATGTCTCTTTATATCAATGATTTTGGAATGCTTCAAAGCAGAATCTTCTTCTGAAATCCTCATAGTACATTATTCATTTAGATAGATAGATAGATAGATAGATAGATAGATAGATAGATAGATGGATGGATAGATAGATTGATAAATGTAATACTTTTTTCTAATGAGGTCTTTTACCACAAGTGCCAGTCCTGGGTGTTAACAACCTGGTACTAATGACATATTAGGTAGGCATTGGCCTATAGATGGATATAAAATCTTCCTAAAACACAGTAACAGAAATAAGCACTGCAATTGCCTTCTCAAGTTGCCCATTAAGCTCAGTCATACCACTTCATATGAGCAAATAAGAAGACATAAAAGACCTTCCCGGAGATAAAATTTCTCTTGTAATGGTTTTTTGAAAGAATCTAGTAAGTCTTCTGTGTAGAGCTATCTCATACCTAAAAGATGGGTATTTGACCATATGGTTCTCCCCATATTTGTAAGTTCCATTCAGTTTGCAGCTAACAAAAGTATAGCAATTTTTTCAGCTTTATTATTCATTTTAGCTGTTATAAGCAGCACTGCACCTGTTACCAAGTAGTGTCTTCTTTATACAGTTGTTGAAATAGTGTTCTTTTGAATATTGTCTGCATCTTATACGGATAAAATATTCTTTTGCATCTGCTTTTCAATATATTCCCTGTCTGGCATCATTCTTGGAGTTCCTGAAATTTTCTGCCTCACCAGTTGACAGCTTACAACAATAAAATGTTTCAAAAAATATAGGAATATTTCATATTGGTATCCTGCCAATTACAAGTTTTATTTCTTGCATTCTGTATATTTAAATGCATCCTAAGATTTTATGTGGGGTACTACTTTGTCCTGTAATCTCCTAGAAAGAGGAAACCAAACAGGCTGTTGTGCCATGGGGGGTATGTAATTGCTTCTGCTTGGTAGCACACCTGTAAAGAGTGATATACATCAGGTGCTTTGGAACCGATGAGAATAAAGAGTTTCACGAAACCATAGATACTATTGAACAGAACAAAATACTAGTTAAAAAGCAAAAAAGGTTAATTTAATAAATGTTAATTTCAGCTTTGCTGTTCAGATTTATAATTAGTAAGACTGCCTAAAGAGTTTTCCTTGCCTATAATGAAATAAAATTACACAGTCAACT
This sequence comes from Euphonia xanthogaster, assembly GCA_034509185.1. Taxonomy (NCBI): domain Eukaryota; kingdom Metazoa; phylum Chordata; class Aves; order Passeriformes; family Fringillidae; genus Euphonia; species Euphonia xanthogaster. The sequence goes on from JAYDZK010000169.1 coordinate 94,251,233, forward strand.
ATAGCACTATATTTTTAATTTTTTTTTACACTGTTACAAATGTCTGTCTCACTTCACTCTAAAACCATAATAAATTCATCTGGAAATAAAAATTATATCTAGCCTACAGGCAACCAAAAAGTGAAATAAGTTGTTTGTTTGTTTGAGACATACACATTAGGCTTTCAGCTGCATATGTGCATGACATTAATGTCACAAAAAGATAGGTTTGTTTATTTTCCCACAAACATTGCAGTTCAGTTTTGGCAAGATGTTTTGGAGTAGAGTTTTCTTTCACAGTTACTTGCAAAGCTTCTGTGGGTTTCAGTCCAAATATCATAGTCATGAAATATTTTCCTTGCATAAAAAATTCAGGACTGATTCAGACCTTAAGTCTACTGAGCTAACTGTCCTTTTTCTGACAGCAGCTATTAATGTTTCCTTAGAAAGCCAAACAGGGCAAGAAAGTTGTTTTTCTAGTCATAGCAAGTTATATATGATCATAGAATTGAAATAAATTTATGTAAATTATCTTGATCATGATACTCAATCATGCTCAGCTTTTAGCATTTTTCTTTGCAATTTGAACATCTTGAAAAGAAGAAAGTTTTTGCAGTTTTTAAACGTAGCTTTTACTAAGCTGTTATATAGGAATCATTTAGGTATGAGTTTAATATCTTCTTTTAATAGAAAAATTTGAATACCTATAATAAGCAATTCTGTGAACAGTTTTAATAGAAATAGCAAGATTATACCAATGTTATTCAAATAGATTGTTTCATAGGACTGCCCATCAGGCATATAAAACAGCATGTTAGCTCTATTTGAAAGTATAAGATGCCAGTAAGTAGTACTCTAGTTGTCTTTTTTAGAAAAATTCTAAAGCTATTAATGTAGCAGCTTTCTATTAGTTGTATTATCATGCTAAAACAAAATAAATGTGAAAACATTTATTCCATCATCTCCTCTTTGTGATGGGATATATTAGGATAATATATTTTCAAGGTGTGAGTATAGGTGGAATAAAACAAGAATCAAGTAAGCAGACGGCCATTAGTTCCTGGAAAGCATCTCTTGGGAGTGAGTCACTGAATTCAAAGTTAGGGATGTATCCTGATTTGGATCGGATCTGAACTTGGTCAGCGAGTGTGATAATTTTGATCAAAACTTATGATGCAGTTCCAAATGAAGAAAAAAGCTATGAAAAAAATTGCATTAGCATGGATTTCAAAGAAACTGAATTATATCAGGTGAAATTGAATCATATAAACCTTTTGACATTTCAGGTGCCATGTTCATAATGCAGCAGTTTTCAATTTTAACATAGACTAGTGCAGCACAGTATTCATTGGAACAGAAGAAATTTTGAAAATGTATGAAACAATTCCTAATTTTTTTTTTTTTTACCATATGGATTATTTTTATTTTATCCACCTAAAATGAAACTGAAATTCCAGATACATTTTGTTTCATTTTCCCCTGAGTCCATATGAACCTATGTCTGGCATGATGAGTGTTACAAAAAAAAAAAGAGCTATATATATTAAAATAACTTGTTGTCATAGGAATATGGTCTTGACTACTAAAATAAAAATTTATATTAATCTGAATTGGTGAAATTGTAAAACACCCATAGAGAAAATCTACATATAGGGGTAATCTTATATACTATTTCTAATGTAC
>JAYDZK010000169.1:94260289-94333307 GCA_034509185.1 Euphonia xanthogaster
ATTTCATCCAGTTTCTTAACTATTCCTTTGGATTTTCTTCATGCAATTAAATACTTATGCATATGTTTAATGTTAAGCTTGTGATTTGAGAAATCCATGAAGTCAGTGCAGCTCACTGTGTGCTTTAAGCAGCATTTTTTGTCATGAGACATAGTACTTTGTATGTTTCTCATGTGATTCAGGAATTCAACAAAAAATGAGTGAAAACATGTACAGTGACCAATCTTGAAAAATATAAAGACATCAGATTATCTACAGACTAAAATCTGCATAGAGATATGCATCAATTAACTAGTTCTAAGTAAGTATTTCCAGAGACTCTGTTCAGTAAATTTACCATTTCACCACCTTAGAAATTTTGGAAAATTTGATACAGCCCTTCTTCAGCCCTATTGGATAAGAAAAGTAAGCAAAGCAAAGCTAGAATTACTGGTTCGTTTCCCTTCTCACTGAGTGCAAAAGAATTTTTAATAGTTCACGGCATTGTTAGAGGTTGTTTTTTGGGTTTTTTTTACAGATTAGAATGATGGATCATTTATATTTTGAATTTTTTTTCAAATCTAATGTACTCAAAAATAAGATTTTAGTTTTTTTAATTATTATTTTCATACCATTACTTCAGCACAAGCCCTTTTAGGTTTCCATCCTGCTTTCCTTCATTCAGTATTACTTTTGAATTTAATCAATGTACAGCATTTAATCAGCATTAAACCTCTTTAAAGATAATTAAGATGAAGAGTGAAGGTGATGTAGCACTATTTTTCAAGTAAAACTTAAAGAGGCAAACTGGATTCTGAAGAAGTTGCATTTATTGTTTCAGTAAATAAGGTAGCCCAAAGCTCTTTTTGCAGTATTTTGGTTTTAGTGTTGCTTCATTTTACACATAGTGACTGATAATTTTAGAGTAGCCTTTCATAAGGACCTTTGTATATGAGGTTGCTGCCAGTGTGGAAGTTTCACTGTGTGGAAGATTTTACTTAATATTTTTGTCATGTAGGAAGAATGCAATTTCATGGAAATATTAATAGATGTCTTCAGGTTTAAAATATGCCTTGGAGAAACAGGACTGACTTCTTGTCTCCAAATAGTTTTTCCAGTCACTTTATTTCTAATATATTTCTTAACTATATTGTAAATTCTGCATTTTAGTGACACACCCTCTACAATTTTATTTATGATAAACATATTTTTGTGTAACCATCATTGACTTTAAATTATAGACCATTGGCTAGACCCAAAGACTTTCATCACAGACATGTCAGCAAGCAGCAGGTGTCCAGCTTATTGGTTTTGTATGCAGCATAATGCACTTCTAGAGAAAATTCTCTTATTGTCCCAATGCTGTGCTTGTTTCAATTCATAGAGTGTTTGGTATTGACCACATAATGCTCCTTCTCTCATTTACTTATGTGGACAGCCTTGATTGTTTTTCAAGATTCTGCAAGCAGGATATAATTGCTTTGTGCTCTTAAACTATAAAATTTATTGGCTAACACGCATGAGGTGGCTGGGGATATTGCAGTATTCATCACCCTTGTGGAATGAGCAATGGTTCTTTGCTGACCTGGCAGTCAACAGTCCTGGGGGGAAAGGTTCAGCCTCCACTGTTCCATAGAAGACAAGGGAATTTACCTAGTTTTCTTCCTTGAGGTTTTACACCTTTTCATATCACTGCTTTTCCTTTTTAAGCCTTAAGCTGTTAAATAGTGTTATTTCAAGAATTTTAGCTGTGTCTAGAATTTAGTCTTTCCTTTTTTTTGCATGAATACTCGTCTGTATTTTCTTATAACTTTTGGCACAATGCAGCAGTTTTCTCAGAAGACTTAGAAAATGTTGCACAACTGTGCTGTTGTGTCATTATGCAGTGGATCACGGGTAGATGAACATCCAGGAAAATGGTAATACCTACGTATGTGCCCACAAATCTTTATCATGCACTCTTCCATCAGGACCTCAGTTTCACACAAACATTTTCTGGTTCTGCATGATTTGCTTTCTTGCCCTAGATTTTTCTGTTGCCACCTCTTACAGAATTTTTTTGCAAATTCATTTCTTACATTTCCACATCTCTTTATTTACTGTGCTTTTTCCTACATTGCTGTTTCCAGCTGATCTTCCCAAAAGCAACATCTGCTTTGGCCACCCAGCAGAGCCAACAGCACGGGGCCTCAGGAAAGCAGCACTGCTGCTGCCCACATATGCTGCCCTCATCACATCTGTGGCCCACAGAGCGGCTGACTGGTACTTGTTGAAGAGCAAACACACACATCTGCCTTGCTGCAGAGGGCTGGACCATGAATCCGACTGTGACCCCCACGCAGACAGAGTAATATCTGAGGATTGGCTTGCTAGGGGTTTCCTCCTGAAGGAGGCTGAGGACGCACTGTCCCTGCTGTTTCACCTTGTTTGGTCGTGCACTGGTTCCAGTTTCAGGGGCTATTGCAGTACTTGTAAGCAAGATCTGCTTCTGCTTACTGAGGCCTCTTGCAGCTGTTACTGGCAGCAGGAGTGCGTCACAGTGTGGCACTGGTGTGCCCTAGGATAGGATGCTTAGGGGTCCGTAAAACAGAAAGTTTGTTGTACTAATTTTCCTTGGTCAGCTTCTCTTCACTTGAGAGCACTTAGACTGGAGGACCAGTCTGATCTCATTTAAAATCCCTGAAATTTACAGTATGGATATAAGGAGCCTCATCATCAACTGCTTTGATTCATGATTGCTTTCTGTTCTGCCTCTTCATACATGCCTTTTGTATCCTGGTTTTCAGCTGGGATAGGATTAATTTTCTTCTTAGTAGCTAGTACAGTGCTATGTTTTTGATTGAGTATGGGAATGATGTTGAAAACACACTGATATTAGTTCTTGCTAAATAGTGCTTTCCCTAAATTGAAGACTTTTCACTGTCCCATGCTCTGACTGCAAACAGGTGCACAAGAAATTGGGAGCAAGCATGGCCAGGAGAGGTGACCCAAACTGGCCAAAATATATTCCACGGCAAAGAAATATTCCATCCCATAGATCATCCTTGGAATATAAACTGTGGGGAATTGGCTGGGAGCTGCCAGCTGCTGCTTAGGGATGGGCTGGGCATCAGTCAGCAGAAAATGAGGAATTGTATTGTGCATCACTTGTTTCTCTTGGGTTTATTTCACATTGTCTCCTTTCCATTACTATTATTACATTATACTTCAATAATTAAACTGTTTTTGTCTGAATCCATGAGACATGATTTTTTTGGTTTTATGGAGTTTTTTCCAAGTCTTCTCCACATCCCTGGGGACTGGAATAGGGTAGAAGAAAGGGGTTGGAAAGGAGGGTTGAGCAAATGGCTGCATGGTAGATAGTTGCCAGCTAAAGTTAAACCATGGCAGTTTGCTGATACAAACGATGCTTAAAATTTCTCCACTCACTTCTGAGTCAATCAGACACTGTGGACAAGGCATGCATGCTTTGAATTCATCGTTTTCTTCTTTGCCTCAACTGGAATTTCAAACTCACCCTCTTCCTTCTGTCTCAAATTCAAAGATACTTCCACTTTTTTAAAACAGTCCAATGGCCCTAATATAAGCACTGAATTTAAAATTGTTCACATTTTTCACTATTGGTGTATTACTAACATCTCAAATAGAAGTATAGTATTCAGATGCCCATGCTAATGTTCATCACCTCTACCAATGTATGTACCCAGAACAGATTACTTTGGTTTGCTTTCTGACAGTTTTGAACTGCTTTAATTCTGTTAAAATTCTGTACATAGATGTCTTTTCTATGCCAGCTATTAAAAATTGTATGCATGATTTAAATACAAAGTAGGATGAGAAGTGGGGTAAAGATCTCCAATGCAACCTGTAACATGATTTTTAAAATAAATAGAGAAATATTTCCTAAGTATTTACTAATGAACCATAATTTTTATCTGCCAGAAGAGTGATGAACAATTTATTTGTTGATAAGTGCTATTTTGTAACAAAGGCACATATGCAGTAGCAACAGCTAAATTGCAGATATCAAGAATATTCTATCCAGTCTTTTCTTTCTTTTTTACATCTATTTTCATTTCTCATAATACTTTCTGCATTAAAATTAATGGCATTCTTCTAATCCTCAAGGCGTGACCTTAAAGGTCATGTATAAGACTGTTAGGCCTTCTTTAATACTATCAGTCTTCTAAGGATAAGAGCCTTAATTTTAATTAATTTATGCATTTTGTGAGATAAAAATCCTCAAATTCCAACCAAAAAAAGTTAAAAATTTGAAAGTTAGCAAATAAACCTAAAAAATGTCATTGTTTGTATATATGGAGAGTTGATTAAGTTTCATGACATTATCTCCATTAACTCTGTAAGACAGGAAATATGCAAATTGTATGCAGATCAAAATAATGCTATTCTTAGAGACAAAACTAACTCAAACTTCATGTTAGAATTGTATTAAATTCTAGTCACAACCTCTTTAATTACAGAAGTCCCTGTTTCCCTTTTGTGGAAGAATAATGAAAATTGTTAATCACATTTTCCACATAATTTATTGAAATCCTTCATTAGTGAGAATTGACATTTGTATTCCATACTAACCAAGTTCTTTATGCTTGGAAAGTAGCTCTCTTAATTTGTTTAAAATTGCTAGGAGTCTATTACCTTTTTTGAATGAATACTGATTGCTGTGCCATTGGTATTTTCACAACCAAATCAGTTTCAAATGAGGATTACAAAGAGTGTGTTAAAGCAATTGCTGGAAGAGATTATAGCGTTTTTTTCAGTACTACTATCAATTAAAATCTACTCCTTCTGTAATCCCACAGCTGAACAGACAGGATTGTTATTTATAGGAGATGCAATAATACAGGTCAGTAAACATTCACTTTTTTCCACAGACATTTGTTTCATACTTGCTTTTATTTTAGTAACTAATTTTGCATTACAAATCATTTTCTCCCTATCGTATCTGTTTTTAGGTTAATGGTATAAATGTAGAAAGTGCTACCCATGAAGAAGTGGTAAGTCATTCCACATTGATTTTTATTAGTGTACAAAATATCTTATGTCCAAACTGTTCTGTTTCTGGCCTTGTTTCAAGTGAATTTACTCTTTTTTACTATAAAGACACTGCTATTGTCAGGTTTATCATATATTTGATTATTAAAACTTTTCTAGTTATTTAATTCAATTTTGAAATCAGATTTGCCACAATGTTTGGTCTAATCTGAAACAAAATAATTTATTGAATAGTGGTCAGGTTTTACAGATTTGCTTCATTTATCAGACTGACTGCATGAGGACAAAGCCAGTTCACATTCAGTCGATGTCCAGTGCTTTTCTGGTCTGCAGTGCAAGGCCTTTTAGATAAAAATTGTTACCCCTGTTGCCTGTTTATTGGCAGTATCTCAGAATAACATCTGTAGCAACCATAAATGACATGGGCTTTGGCAGTCTTATCAGCAGGGCAGAAATTACATGGGCAAAGGAACTAAACTCGCTTTTAATACTTGAAGGTGATCTCTCTAGGTCAAGATAAAGTGCAGCTGCATGATCTTGCAGTCCTTTTCTCGGTGTTAATACCATTGAGCTGACTGTCTTACAGACAGTCTCAGTAATAGTTAGATCTATTGTGTATTGGTGAACTGCCCTCCTGCTGCTTGTGTTGTTACTGCACAGAAAAAAAATTAAACTTCCAGAAAGCTACTCCTCAAAAAATGGTAAGTTACTTTCCTTAAGGATTGTTGGTAAAAACTAAGAAGTGGTCCAGAACTGTCAGTGTAACACAACAGAGGTGAGGAATGTGAGAGAAATACAAAGTGCTGCTCCTTTCCCTGTATGTGGGAATTCAGTAGAAGCATTAAGCATAATTGCTACTGCCGCTGCCTGTTACTATGATCAGAGTAGGGGTAGAAAAATGTGTCAGGCAGTAGAGAAAAGAAATAATGGTTGAGATAAAGTCCAATGATTTTTATGAAATAATTGTTGAGATAAAGTTCTCTTTATTTGAACATGGTGGGTTTGCAATTTGAAGGAAATGCTTTAAAAAGAAGGTGTGGGCACCAGAAAAACACCACTGAAGAAGGTATACAACAGATTAAGCTTCTTAAAATATATTAAGCTAGTAATGTAGTAATATAATAATATAGTGATTATTGGTAATTGTCCAAAAAACAGGAGGTTAAGGATGAAGAACTCATGTAACTTTTAGAAAATTATACCTAAACCTTCTCTCTCTGTAAAGGATGCCTTAAATGTCACTCAGGTTAAATGAGAGGTGCTCCAGCACTTCTGTTCAAAATACACTCATCAAGGAGGCTTGGGTATTTTTAATCTACTCTGGGTTCAAATTTACACAACCTTGTTAACAAAATACAATGGAAGCCTGTCAAAGGTTATTGAGTCATTCTTTTGGCTTGCTCTATATGCATCTGGCATTAAGGGGCAGAAGCAAATATGTTTCTTAATTTTTTGGTGTTGAACTGATGGTTTTCTTCTGTTTGTTTGTCTTGTTTGTTTGTCTTGTTGTGGTTTGATTATTTTATTTTTTAAATTGTAACTCTAACAAATGTTTTCAAAAATTTTCTTTCAGTTTTTTATTTTGTTTGTTTGTTTCACAATGGCATTCCTTGCTGTTCAGACTTTTCCTCTCTTTGCTTTTACTTTCTGCCATTTTAGAATGTCTGCTGGTTCACCCTTGCAGGATGTGAGGAGATGCACTCAGTCAGCACACTCTCAGAAAACCTTTATTTTACAAAACTGAAGCATAAGTGTAATCTACATCAGTATGGCTCACAGGTGTTAAAGACCTAATACCCATTTGGGTTAATACATGGGAGAGAAGGCTACAAAATCTGACAGCTTCAGGAAAGGAGGCCAGTTTGTTCTGCCTGCTGCCTACCATCTTCCCTCCCGAGATGTTTATGTAGTTAGCTGGTCCTGATTGTACCAAATAGGTAGTTTTGTTTCTTGACCCTTGAACTCCGGCAGTGTTAAAAGGTGATTACTTCTGGGCAAGCCAAACAATTAGCTACACTGTCAGCAACAATTTAACAGCAAACTGGCTCTCCTGTTTTTTGCTTCTGATACTAGATTTTTTTTTTCTCCTGATACTAGATTTTTTTTTCTCCACAATTATTCAAGCTGCTACTATCACACATTAGTTCTGGCTAAGGGTGTGGATAGAATAAATAATTCAGAATCAGTGCCAAGAAAAATTCTGCTTTTGTAGTAGGTTATACAATAATGTGGAAAATTGAAAATAATTTCTTTTCCTTTAAACTTAAGTTTATTTTTATAAATAGTATACTGGTGTGGAGAATGCAGAAAATGTTAATCCAGAGATTAATACAGTTTCTGTATTGTTTATCAGAGAGGCATTTTCTTTCCCTGGTCACTAATCAGGTTGTCAATGTGCATAACATGAAAGGAGCAGTCAGATCTCCTGAGTGGAGAGAAAGAGAGAAGCAAAGATAAAGGAGTATTTTGGTTGAAGTTTACAAAGGTGTACCACGTGGTGTTCTTTGGCTGGAACTTCAATTTTCAAGATGTTCACAATAAACTGTGAAAGGAAATGAAATGTGAGGTTGCAGTTTTCTGATTCAACAGAATCTTTTAGATTCAAAGAGTCAGAAAATGGCTTGTTTGGAAGGGATCTTGAAGGACATCTACTTCCAAAACTCCTGGGACACCTTCCATTACACCAGGTTGCTCAAAGTCCCATCCAGCCTGGCCTTGAACACTTTAGGGAGCGGACATCTTCAGTTTCTCTGGCAACCTGCTCCAGTGCCTCACTACCTTCACAGTAAAGAATTTCTTCCTAATATCTAATCCAAACTTCTTCTTCTTGAGTTTAAAACTGTTCTCCCTTGAACTATTGCTACATTCTCTTGTAAAATGTCCCTCTTCAACTCTCTTGTAGCCCCCTTTAGGGTCTGGAAGGTCTCCCCTGAGTTTTCTCTTCTCCAGGCTGAACAGCCCCAGCTCCCACAGCCTCTCATCATAGGAGAGGGGCTCCAGCCCTTTGACCATCTTCTTCACCCCTCTGATAATCAAAGGGCTGAGCAGACTTCTTGGCATTTTGTGGTGTAAGTCTGAATACTTTTCTCTCCCTGTTCTTAGTGAAAGAGATTCAGGAAGATTTTTGTGAGTCCTCGAGGTAAGCACTGCCCTCTGCTGAAATGCACTAGAAGTACCTGCTTGTTTCCACCATAAGCAAATTGTAGGAAATGTGATGAAAAACCATCTCTGCTGCCTTTCAAAGGGGAATTGGACAGGGTTCTACATAATCTCTCATGAAGACTGTTTTATATGAATCTATGATTAGTTCAAGTGTAATTTTGTATTAAATTAATCCTATTTCAAGGATTAATAAACTGATTATTTCCATTAACTAGAAAATGCATGAGAGGATGTTTAGCTATACAAAAATAGAAAATTAGGTGTTGCATGTTATTTTTTTCTTACTATATCTTATTTATGTATTTTATAGTAAAATAGTAAATATTTAATAGTCAATTAGTATGTTTACACATTTTTAGTATTCCTCTTTGGAATTTTGCTCAGTGATCCAGAAAAGTACTTGGCAACATTTTTTTCTTTTTATTTATGAATATTCTCACAGAAGGACGTTGCTAAATAAACAATATCCATTAAAACAGAGAATCTATTCAGTAGGAATAATTTCAGATTTTCAGCATTTTAACAGTTTTTAGTCAAAAGTAATGAATTTTTAAAAAATATTTAGTACTTCAGATGTTTACTGTAGTACGACTTAATGTGTCATTGGCATGTCTGGCTGGCAGTGATGAACATGTTCTTCATTAGGCTGATTAAGTGCAATTCAAGGATTGAACCTGAAATTTTTTTATCTTTTTTGAGATACTGAGATTTTATTTTCATTTGTAGTTTAGCTATTTTGGAATTGAAGTTCTCTGCATGTTCTTCTGGAATTCAGTTCCAAATGGTGGAGCACAGATTATGAATTTTATCTGTATAATATCAGAAAAAAAAAAGAGATCAAATAGAAAAATGGCAGAGAATGCATAACTAGAACAGGCACCTAATGGTTAACTACTCAATGAATATATCAAAACTAATAAAATAATAAAAACCGTAGAGCTAGAGTGATGGATTATTAAAATAAAATATTAAAAATAATTATTAAATAGCTTTTCAAATAAGTGCTTGAGAAGTAGCAAAAATAATTTTTATTTACAATTTTTACTGTGCAATATCTTATTAATATGACTATATTAATAAGTAGATTTTATTGATTTATTAAAATAATTAATCTTTAAACAAATTAAAATATGTATTTACAAAGTGAAAATTGCAGTGTTATGCTCTGTTGGTTAAACCATGTGTTTATTAGAATAGATAATTCATTAATATTTGAGGCAACAAGTTTATGACATTTAGAAAAATGAAAAATAAAGGGATTTTTTGATATACACAGAAGGTTTAAAAACTTAAGATTACTGCTAGAAATATTCAAAAATAAAAACCAAAGTTCAAGGAAATTTTTTTTAGCTAGATTTCCTAGGTACACTAACATGTAGAGATACCCCTACAGATCAACACGTATTTCTGACCCTAGACTGACTATTAACTACAAATTACTCCTTGAATTTCTGCAGTTTTTCCGGTGGGATGCTTTTTTGGTTTGAATATGCTTTTTCACCTATCAGAAAAGATGTTAATAAGCAAAAAATGAAGAGTGTAATTAAAGTACAAAAAGTATAAAATGAGTATTAAATGAAGGAGAAATTAATATTTTTCTATGTAGACAAACGGTGTATGTTTCATTTCTTGGAGGTCTATCTTAATGGTACCAATATTGCAACTTCACAGTACTTTTAGCAATGCTCTGCATGATTTCCTTTAATAGTTTCTCCTTTGTACTGCATTTTTTTTGTTGTTTTCTCAGCATAAAAGAAATATTCTATTAATATTGGAAGGGTAATTCTACCAGATCCAGAAGAACCAGTAACTGAGTTTTTTTCACCTCATGTGAAGATTGTGTGATTCTTCTGCATGAAACCGTTTAATGTCAGGAAACCATTTGATTTCTTTCTTCAACTGCATGACTCTCGCATTTTCTCAATAATTTCGAGGGTTTGCTATTAGATTGTGTAGATTGCTTTTGGTTTTTCAGATGGTTTAGATTATAGTGAACTATTTCTGCTTAGAGTTTAAGCCAAAACCTTTAGCATCTTAAACTTTTCTCACTCTAGCTAATTTCCAACACTGACCTATGTTGTTGTTAGGTATTCAAAACAACATTTAGGGGGTTCTACAAATCAATTTTTCTATGACTAGTTTCTGTGTAAGAAACTTTCAGTTGTTTTTGATTACGTATATTGTCTTCCCAATGTGGTGCTGGTTTCATTTTCTTTAAATGGACAATTTGGGGTGTGGAGAAAGGGTATCTTGAGTGGCTTAAGGTTTTGATGTGCTCCAGACTATGAGAGTGTCTCCAGTTACCTAAAGACGTGTGAACAGAAACATCATGGGCAGAAGCCATCACCCAGAAGTATTATTAACAGGGAGCTTGCTGAAATGATCTCAGACTGACACCTTGCTTTCTTTATTATTAGGAGACTTATATTTGGGAGCAGGCAATGTGAACATATAGAATTGGAACTGTTTGTAGGTTACTTTCAAGCGCAATGCAGTTTTGATACACAACTGTTCAAGAAACTGCATCATTTCTATAAGTTGGTTTTCACTGAGAAGCTATTTACGCATGAAAAATTAATAAAGTTTATGTTTAGTTAATGCATTGTTATATATTTATAGGACTATAGACACACCAAAGAAAAATTATCAATCTTTTAAAGATTTTACCTTCTTAACTTTATCTTAGTAGTAGTTCTCATTGTTCATTTGTCATTGCCTCAGTTCTAAAAGAATGCTTTAGTCATCTATTATGTGAACAGCAAATTTAATGCTGTTAATGCTGAATGTATATCTGCAGGACAGCTGCACACATCAGACCTGAGGCAAAAACTGGGAGAAGTGAGCAAACTCTTCTTTTGAGCAGCATTTATTAATGAGTTTAGTCTAATCACTTACATTAAGACTTACTGTGTACTTCAGAAAATTTGCTGCTGCCATGTAGGTGGGCAGAAATAAACATCAATAGCAAAAAGCCTAATACGTGATATTTGCTGGACATAGTTTTCTTTCAGTTACCCTACAGAATTTTCCTGAGCTACTTTCATGGAGATATAGTCACAGCAGAACAGGAATTATCATGACAGTGAGACAATAATTTTAAAAAGTTTTTCCCCTTGCTTGGATGAAAACTATCTAAATTTAATTTTCTTTCTCCAGGTGCTAATTTCCCATATGTATTCTGTATCCCAGGACTGAATAAAGATAAAGCTACATAAAATCATTAAATTATAATATAACTTTACAACTTTGTGGAATGTACAATTCATCCTCATTGTTTCCAGATGCTCTAAGTGTGATTATTTCCTCACTGAATGCATCTGGCAACATTTCTTACTAAGAAACAAGTTATAGGATACTTTTGGTCTCCAAAGTCTTTCACATGCAAATGGTAAAACTCACATGCTTTAAAACATGATTTTTGCCATTCAAATTTGCATCCATTTGCCCCCTTACTGTGCTTTTGTAGGAGATAGCAAAATTTCAGAGAAAGATTTTTTTTTAAAATGGAGTAACCTAAGTACCTGTGTAAAATGTACACCTCAAAATATTATGCAACTTTTGTAATGTAATTGTGGAAATCAACTTTATTTCAAGCTCCAAATATGTTAAGAAAGTGTTCACATTAAGTAGTTCATGTTTCAGCCCTGTTGTTTTACCTCCATCATTTCACAGGAACTTCATTTCCTACATTAGAGAAGCAGCAAGTACACTGGAATTAAGAGCATTTCCAATGTGCATAATCTTTGAGCACAAAAGCAGAATTACTATAATTAAAACTGATGGAAGAATTCAGGTACCTCACACAAAGGAGCTTTAGGAAGAATTGAAATCTTTGTTAAGCTATGGATGCAAAATGTATCACTTAGGTAAAGCACAATAGTGTGGCTGGACAGCTACAATTTTAAGTAATTTCTAAGGGTACAAGGAGTTAAGATTTTTTTTTTAATGCATTGCTTTTAAATCCTTTTAAATTTATATTTATTTCTTTAATAAATGTTGAAAGATGCACAAAGGATTTATGAGAAATTATACCAGCCACTTTATTCATAAGTAGACGGGCACTTTCTTCCATCTCCTCCTCCACCTCCACATGTACAAAACTGAGTACCATAGAGGTAGGTTAAATACATGAACAAAAAAGGGATTTGGAATAGGAACAAAATGGTGTAATCTATCTGTGGGTAAATCAGTGGGGAGGGTGGGGAAGATGGGGGGAATTGTCTTTGAAAGGGCTGCTAGGAAAAGAAAAAGCTACTTAATAGCTTCATGAACAATATTTTATGTCCCTTCTTATCCTTGATAATTAGTATGAAGACTCCTGCTTCCTTATATATTTTGCCCAAAGTAGTCTATCTCTTCCTTTTTAGTCACTCTGCTCAGTTTCCACTCTGGCTAAACTAACTTAAGCTAACTTAACTCCATCTCATTTCTCTCTTACATCTTCCTTTTCCTGCCTAAACAGTGTTTTGTGCTTTTCATTAATTTACTGCCTTATATTGGGTGATTTTCAGTATTTCATCAGGCTATAGAGAATTTTGAAGTGCTGTACACTCTAGCTCAATGTTATCAACACAACATAGCAGCAGGCTAATAAAGAGTTAGTGTGTACCCTGGTGAATCCGAAAAGATTAATTAAATAAATGTTTGTGAAAGATTAGATTTAGGCTGTTTGCATAAGTGAAACTCAGTTATTTTGTATTTTTTTAAGTTTTTTTTTTTTAATGGAAAGGGAAATATAAGTTATATAGAGGCATTACAACCACATAAATGTAATCCATTAATAAAATTGGTGCATTTCTGATCACAAACGAGATTAACTCCTTTGAGATCACAGTACATAATTTTACATAAGTACTATTTCTCTTCAAAAACTTATTGAATTAATAGACTTGTGATTTAAATAAGTGACCAAATCTTACAGGTATCACTAATATTTCAGACTCATTTGTTTAGCTGCTGACTTGAGGATGAATAATAGTGCCTACGCTTGCTTCTTATTGTAGAGAGCAGACAAAACAGTCATAGAGCAGAAGTGTATTCATACACTTCAAATGCCAAATATTCTAGCACACTGCGTAAAAAGTATTAATGGACTGGATTAGAAAATCAAAAGGGATTTTGGTGGGGTTTTTTTTGTCTGATATGATATTAGCCATCAAAAAAGTCTAATAAAAAGTGTCTAGTAGAAAAAGTATATTTAAAAATATTTAAATTTATTTTAAAAATAAGTATAGCCCTGTATTTATGTTAAATACATAACTGTATT
Source organism: Euphonia xanthogaster (assembly GCA_034509185.1). Taxonomy (NCBI): domain Eukaryota; kingdom Metazoa; phylum Chordata; class Aves; order Passeriformes; family Fringillidae; genus Euphonia; species Euphonia xanthogaster. Next base: position 94,273,710 of record JAYDZK010000169.1, read on the forward strand.
TAAACAGTTATGGCTCTAACTACAATCAGTACTCAGATGGAAGAGAAACAAATTCAGAAGATTGTTACATGACAATGGTATTTGAATGCTATTCCCCTTATCAAATAGCATGGTATTTTCTCAGTGAAGGAAATTTTTACTATTGAATAAAATGATATACTTTATGGTGGTCTGTGCTGAATAAATATAAGCCTATACAGTAGCAAAAGTACAAGGAATCATTAACTAGTGTATAATGTCCTCAGGACTGCAGTCCTGAGACAGTATAAAGAAGTTTCAGGTATGGGACTTTGCCTTAAAAAGATTTCTCTCTGATGTGTGCTGAATATTGCAGATGATCTGCAGGTTTATGGTGATAGTAGTACTTTCCTGTCTGTGGAATTGGGGAAACAAAAGCATTAAGGACTAGAATAGAGGGGTACTACTTCTATGAAATAGTGCTGAACTTTATCCATAGGTATTCCTCTTATTCTTTTATGTTCATCTACATGCTGTAAGGTGTCAGTGGACACACGACTGACACCAAAAATGGTGGCAAGCATCAGCCCTTTATTCTTCCCCAGTACCACTTTTTATAACTTTTTTCTCACATGCATGACACCTCACATGCTCTTTTACTCTTCTGTACACATCAGCATTCCACACTTCTCCTTCAATGCTGTTCCTCTGTCTTATACAGCTGCACCCCATTAGGGATGAGGCTTGGCCATAGCCCCATTCCTATTCTCCCACAATCTATCCTCTAACAGTGAAGAGTTTAGTAGAGGAGAAATGTTTTTGTGTTCCAGGTTCCTCAGTCCTTTAAGTCTGAAAGAATGGACGTATGAGTGATTATAAATAAATTCTGTGGCAGATTCAAACTGCAGGGCACTCCATTAAACTGATCACTCCATGGATCTTCTGGCTTCTACTTCATCAGTTAATGTGTAGGCAACAAAAGCACTTCTTGGTGCTTCCTGTCTTTAATCCTGTATTAACTCTAGATTAGGCTAGAAGATCTAGATCAAAGGGATCATTGTGGAAAAGTTTGTTGTGAGAAAAGGAAGAAATGTCCAAATTGTGAGCAATTTCTAAATCAGAGAATGCAGCATATGACCTGTTGCGTTTGACAATTTCAAAACCCTCTGGTTTTGTTTTTACATTTGATAGCACAGCCTTTATTAAGTATTGTCAATCCTTCAGCTGAAGTTACCTCTATCATCGTTTTATACCATTTCCATTAAATTATGGCAAGGGTTTTTGGTGGATACCTCTCTCCTCAGAAACTTCAGTTCAGATAAAGTCTGTTTCTGAGAGCTGTGGAGGTGTTACAGATACAAGCAAACAACAAAGAAAATTGGAAAGTAATGGCTACATGAAAACCTGCATTTAGTCTTTTTAGCTCTATCTGTGCTCCCTTGAGTTTGTAGAAACCCAAACACTTAACTATTGTCTAGAAAAATTTCTGGATATAGTTGAAGATTATGAACCTGCAGGGTTAGGATGTTCCAATTTCTTTGCTTGAAAAGGACTGCAGAAATTGGGTTTTGGACAAGTCTATGGGTACTGATTCCACTTCACATTATGTGTTTGCAATCACAAGTAGTCAGATAAGTGTATCTGTCTGTTGTGAGTTTTTGATACCTGAGACAATTCTTTCTTTTTACAAGTAATGAGTAACAGTAGATAAGCAATAAAACATACTGCTTGTTCCTTAATTTTGAGTTCTGTGGTTTTGAACCCTTTTTATTTATAGCAGACTGATCACAGTTGAGGCTGACCTTCATTTCCAGAGAGAAGTCCCCATAATGCTCTGATACTCTTGGAATTTTTTGAAAATGTTACTTTCTTAGGAATGGGTCTTCATGCTTCAGGTAGTAGTTATCCTTAGCAAATTTATTTAAACTTTAATTGCTTCAGGGAACAGCCAAGTTGACTCAAAATTTGTTTTCCAATGCACAGTATGTAACAGCACCTTTGATCTTCCAGACAGTTTTGCAAGCATTGTTTACACAATGCTAATTACACACTAGAGTGTGTAATTAAATAGAAAAAATATATACAGAATAATAAAAAAAAAAATTGAAATAATTTATTTTTCTTGTTCATAATGCCTGGTATTTACATCATACAGAAGCAGCATTATTTGTTTTAATTGATACTGAAGCTATCTGTAAAAATGTCTTCTACTATATTTATAGGCAGAAATTAGTGAAAAACTAGAAATGAGTAAACTAAGATGTTTAAGTAATGAAATTACTTCATTTAGAATTAAGAATTAAGAAATGAGTAAACTAAGAAATGGCAGTTTAGTTTAAATCTGTGAAAATTTCCAAAGGCTACATTGACTGCCATTTTTCCTAGCAAATTTGTATAAATTGTTCAGACACAAAGGCTTGTTTTGTATTAGCCAGCTAAGCATTTCAAAATAGATTATTGCTCATTGAATAGTGCAATGCTAAGGAAAAGAAGAATAAAAAGTATTTATTTGAAACCATTCCATATTTGACCATTGGAAAAGAGACAAGTATCAAGAAATCATTGTTTCTTGAACTAACCTAATTCTGCTTCACAGTCTTACAATATGAATTGTAATCCAATTTTAATTTTAAAAATTATTTTTAAAGCCGTTTTGTGTCTACTGTCATTTTAAAATCTACCTGTACTGAAAGGTGTCACACATCTCCCTTGCCTACTCATAGACATATAAGCACAATACCAGATTTTTTAGCCCTGCTCATATGCTTTGAGCTGAAATTGCCAAGTTTCCTAAAGTGCCTCAAAGTACTTTTGATAGGAGATATTTTAAGTGTTAGATACTATTGTTCTGTCTAAAGAGTGAAGAATTTTTAAAACTTTTAGTTATCTATATTTCATTGGGGCTTTTTTTGTTGGTTTTTTTTTTTTTTACTATGATATGTTATGGTCTAATTCTTCATATATCTTACTACATCTCAGTTTTTTGCCTGCTCTGTTGCAGGCTTGTACATAACCTTCCACCCAGATAGTCCAAGACTATCTGGGTCCAAGTCCAAGACTTGCACTTCATGTGAATTTCAAGTGTTTTATTTGGGAAATGCTTGTACCTCAAGCTCAGGCATTCATCAGGTGATTCACATCGTTCTACTCCAGAGTTTTTGCTTCAGACTTTTAGTCCAATTTATGTACTTAAATAGTCTTCAAGGCATGCAAGATAAGATTAATTTCATCTAACTTCCTGTGTTTAAAGTGTAAGGTTACCATCCAGATTCTTTGTATTTAGTGATACATATCTGTGAATGAGGATTTCTTTGTATCCTAAGATCTTTACTGATTTCTAGAAAATATATTAGCAAATACTTTAGAGTTGAATCTCTTCAATAGCCACAGTGAAATGATTTGACTTCTGCACTCAGAATAGATATTGGCTAAGGGGCCATATGGGTGAAATAATTCATCAAAAACATTCTTATTTTCAATTTTAATTGCTGTTCTTAATAAAACAGAACCTGTTTCAAACAGCCAAAACCTCTTCTAATTCTCTGAGCAGTGTGAATATTAATGTTCAGATATGTTTGAAGATTTAGATAAAATCACAGTAAACACAAAGAATCAGAATTTAAAAAGAATGCCAGCAACTTTGCATTGTGCCATTGGCTTGTCTGCGTAGATGTATATAGAATTTCCCTTAACTGGGTGTTGACATTAGTAAAAATTAGATGATAAAGGTCATTAGGTTTTCCTAAAATATAAGTCATATTTTTCTCTGCAGACCCTCTGCTGTAGTTAGTTGAGATATAGAATCTCCTATTTATATTTGCTAGATTTTCTCTGTTCTGTTCCTGAGAAATGCATGTGAGGAAGAAAAGCATAATAAACCCTGGGCTGATAAATGTTCTTAGAGATATGCAAAACTGCGAACTGGAGCCAGCATGAAAAGCAAGCATTTCAGCTGAAGCCTTTTTTTCCTTTATACACATGAACACACACACACACAGAGTCAGCTGCACTAAATGCATTTAATCAACCTTTAAAAAACAACAAAACCGACTTGCTTCTGCAATTCTCTTTTAATAATTTTACAACAACAGTGTATCAGTGAATGTTACTCCAAAGATACTGGATTTGTCTTTTTTGGACTTATTGGACTTTTGCAAAAGCTTCAGCATCACAAAGCAGTGCATTATTTAGTGACCTTCTGACTGTTAAGACCTTCTTGTGATCACTGAAATTGATTTAGTTCTGTTAGTATGTGTGTGGTTCAACGCTCTGACCTCTTCAGGCACTACCCAAAGAATACTAAGCAGCTTCATGAGAGTATGATACAGTGGGAATATCTTTTAAGATACTAGGGATGCTTGGAAATTGTAAACTAAATCATAAATATTAGAGTTATTTCCATTTCAAAGTATATTGAAATAAAAATGAAATCTCATACTCTGCAACAGTTTCTAGTCTACTGTTTTGTTTTGTTCCAACATGTTTGGATTTTTTTTGGTAAAATTTGACTAATGACTTCCAAAAGTACATTAGGCAATATGTCTGTCATGCTGTCTTCTCTCATCTCTTGGCAAATATAAGTGTTTGTGTGCAAACATTCCTTGCTTAATTGAGAGGAAACTTAGTTGTTCTTCAGTGTTTGCAATAGGTTAACTTCTATTAAGAAATTAAAATTCTTTCTTGTTATTCCAAGGGTAAAATTAAAGTACTTCACTTCTTTAGCTTATTTAAAAGGGCAATCATGAATAAGAAAGTGAGTTCTCAGTATTAATTTTATTTGGTTTATGTTTCTTCCCATTAGATGTATCAGGACCATGCTTAAAATTTGTTGGTTTTGAAATTTTCTATTTAATTATGCAAAACACTGTTGTTCCTGTACTGATTATAAACTAAAGTTGGCATTTTTAATAGATTTACCATGCAGTGAAAAGTAAAATGGTATTACAAGTACAGCAGCGCTTGGTAACATGATCTTGTATTTTTTGACAACTGTCACTTCTCCCTGCCCTGATTCTTTCTGACGTTTTTAATTTGGAAGGGAATATATTGATTGTCTTATCTTTGTAACAGTAGAGTGAGACCAGAAAAGCTACCAATCATCAGTGTTTATTGAGTAATAAATAATGTCTAAACTAAGAAATAGGAAATTTCCTGCAGGAAATAAGGGGCAGAGGATTTCGGGAGACATAGTTTTCTTGCACTTTAGAATTTAGGACACACATGTTTGCTTTGCAGCCCTATCATACTTTTGTATGATGTTAAAAAAGCATGCAAAGTTTGCTACACTGTCAGTCTTGTTTACTCCTGTTGCGACCATCTTCAAATGGTTTAATCAGAAATCAGTGATCATATTAGTTTTCTTTACAGTGTTTTTTCCCACAATGAGACCTCAGGTTCTCTTATAGTCAGTGGTCCACAGAAGCACAACACTCAGATTTCTGGGGTTGAGTAGGTAGCACTGGCTGTTGTATTTTTCATAGTAAATCATTTAAAAGCAGATTGAGTGAGGGGGGAGATTGGGGTGGAAGAAAAAAAGGAAAAAAAGGTCTTGGCTTCCATCAGACACAAATGATGTTTTCATGTAAGTGAATACATCAGTCTCTGGTGTAAGCATTATTTTATTTAGACAAGAGGAAAACTTAAGATGTTTGAGGTAATCCTGCATCTCATAATGTTGGCCAACGTGGCATTGTGCTAAAACAGTGGTCTGGAACAACACAGCCACCAGCTTTCTCCCAGCACATTAAACCATTAAATGCATCTATATAAGTCGGTTTGCTACAGTTAGTTACTTTTCTGCTTGCTGGATGAATGCTCTGGTTGTGCTCAGATTAGAGGGCACAAGCTGTAGCATCCATTTCTGACAAACTGGGTCAGGGATATGCAGGCCCTGTGGGTACAGGCCACATGCAAACCAAACACAATACCTGTTTCCTGAGAGTCATGGATATGAAACTGGGAAACACCTTTGCCCTGTAGTGGGAACTGAGTTCCATCAGAGATAATATCTGTAGTTCTGCATTTAAAAAAACACTTTGTGTGGTAGCATGCTATGCCCCAAAGTGAATTCTGATGGTTTAGAACATGACTATACGTGTGTGTGTGTGTGTGTGTGTGTGTATCTGTTCCCTTTTGGTTAACAAATGCTTACAGACAATAAAGACACAAAACTCAAGACTGTATGTGAAACCCAAAAGTGTGCTTAATTTGGTACCCAAATCAATCAAACCAAATACTTAAGATCAAGATGTGTATGATGTATTAATATATTTCCATGTATCTGTTTGTATGCAGACAAAATTAATGTGTTATATCTACATAAACACATATTTCCCTACTATCCTATGTCAGTATTATAAAATCAGTTAGTGGAAGTTGCATTCAGCTGGCATGTAATATCAGGTTGCCCAGCAAATTATTTATTCAGGTTGTTCTACTGGTCTTGCCTACTCTTTTCCATTGTTGCTGTGGCTTGATCCTCAACTATTCTACATTCTAAGTCAGAAATGCTTAAACTGAGTTTATTATAGATCAACAGGGATGTTGATTTCACTGTAAGTCTTGTGCTTTCCATGACTGATTGTTCTTTGGTTTAAAGTAGTTGTTATTTGTCACGCTTGACAGGTACACCTACTGCGAAATGCTGGCGATGAAGTTACCATCACAGTTCAATACCTCAGGGACGCTCCATCATTTTTAAAGCTCCCATTAGGTAAGAGGAAATTAGTGAATGGGAGTAATTTGTTTTCCTCTTTGCAGTATTCTTGTAATAAGCTGACAGTGACAGAAATAGAAATTCAATCCCTGAGTGCTTTACAGGAAGAAATAGAAAATTGTCTGTCTACTTTACTGTTTAACATATAAGAATCAAATGCATACTGCCTTGCTGCCTATGTATAATTTATTCAAAATAAAACTGAAAAAAATCATTAAAATGCAGTGCAGTCATGGGTGATAGCTGAAAGTTTTCCAATAGAAGTTTTGCCTAAATACAATAAAATAGTGTTTGCAAACATTTGAATCATACATTTACTCTGAAAGTTACTTTGAGGACACTTACCAAACAAATGGATAAGATTAATTATGTATATTTCATAAATTACTTTACTATATTTATTTGTTTTGTCAGCAGAATTATGTTGGTTGAGACAGCTGAGAATTTTAACAGTAGCAATACTAAAAAGTGTATGAACAATACAGATCAGGGAAGTTTGGGGCTCTTTTGGTTATCAGATAAAAAATTCAAGTTGAAGAGTTGTGATCAGTGTTGCAAGTAGAAAAGTGTTCATAATAAATCACTTTATTTAATCAAATTGAAAATTTTGCACCAGTTTATTTTAGCAGATTATTTTCTCTCCAAAATAAGCAAAACGTTTTGAAATGTGTCATGTTCTTTGGATTTATTTAGATTTTATTTTTTTAAATTGCACTCAACTATATACTTGTTTTTTCCTAATTTCAGCAGACTCATAGGTGTCATAGTTTAGACCTTGCCATTATAAGAGTGTCAGTTATTTATTCTAGATTTTTATACCTGTCAAAAGCCAACTTGACAGGCCTCTACTAAGCTGGACTATACATTTCATGCTAGAACCTTTCTTTCAGTGCTTAATGCTTATCATTTTCATTTGAAAATATATGGTCAGTGTTTCTTATAATGAGTCTTCAGGTTTGGTCTTCCTACTTTTCCTGCTAGATCATCAGACAACTCTAAAATTATGTTGACTGTTCCTCAGATAACTGTGTCCAAGTTTAAACATGATTTTGGCAAATTAGCGGCATCTTACCAGTAGTGTCTGTGTTGTTGGACATATTTATTTGTGACTATGGCAGTGCTACTAGAACTTGTATTTCATCTTGTAGACTGTCACCACATACTTGAAGAGTATTGCCTGTCATTGGTTGACCCTAGCTAAGAGTCAAACTCCCAGTCAGACACTCTCACTCCCTGTTCTCAAACATTATGTGGTGTACAAATAGAACAAAAAAGCTCTTAGGTGAAAAGAGATTAACTATTAATTACCATCATGGCCAAAGCAGAGGCAATGTGGGGAAACTTAGATAAATGTATTGCCTATTAAAATGGATCCAGGCAATGAGAACCAAAGACAAATAAATTGTCCATCACATTCTTCACTGACCTTGAGGTTAATTAGATTTTTGTGTCACTCTTTTCCTTACTATTGTCCCTGCCCTTCTGCATTTTATCCTTTTTAAAATAGTTTCCCAGAGGTCCTAGCATCTCAGCTGCATGGCCCAGTGGTAATGTGGAATCTGGCTGTATCTGTCTGTGTCTGACACAGAGCAGCCCCAAGCATTTCCCACTTCTGGAGACATCCCAGCCCCTTGCCACTAAGACCTAGTACACACTCTAAACAAGTTGGCTCCCACCTTCACAAGTAGTTCACATAGGTCCAGTAATATTGGTGCCCTCTTTGTACATCATGAGCTTGGGAGCTTGGCTTTCTCACCAGGAGATACTGCAGCATCTTTTTCTGGGAGGCTGAGATCATGGCACTGCTTCCATAACGTGCTGTTTCTGGAAGCAGAAAGCAGTTATCATCAGGGAGGCCATCTCCCGTCTCAATGTGACCAGCTAGAAGTTTTTGGGGTCTGCCCCAATTACTGTTCAAAGAAAACCTTTTCTGGAAGAGCAATGACAGTGCCATTTCAGACAAGCTACTAGACTATCAAGGAGTGCAACAGTGCTTCTGAAATGAGGCATCTTGTGTACAAACTGCTTATTTTGGGCAGCTTATCAGATTTGCTTCCTTTATGCAGAGCATGAGGAAATTTTTGGCAAGCATTATACTACCCTCCCCAGTCCCATACATGACCCCAGCCTTATACCACATGCTCAAAAAAGAGGAACTTGCTAGGTATCATTGGACATGTAAGGAACTTAAGAAATGACCCTTCTCCTGAACTGAACCTGGACCTCCACAAGAGCTTTCATGCACCTCTCTAGAATGTTCTCTCTAGCCATACAATAGAGGCTGAAACCAAGGTTTGTGAGTCAAGTGAAGTTTGGTAAGTGGCTTGCTATAAATATTCATTCTTGTAGTGAGAAAATAAGCAAATAAGGTGGATAAAATTATGGAAAATAATTATGATTTAATACAATAAATAAACTGGAGTTACAGAGAATAGTAATGGGTTACAGAGAATAGCACCCCATTTCAAGAAGAGCTTTTCACAAGGCCATTAACAAAAGGGAATTCCAGTCATGAAGCATCAATGACACATGTAGAAAGCTAAGTAGCAGTTCCATTATGCAATAAAGAAATTTCCAATCACACTGTAGGCAGGATTTAAGTGCATACATGCATAATTCTGAAGTGTCTTGGCTACTCCGGCCGTCCCAGAAGACTCAGGCACTTGGTCCCCTACCTTTCAGCATTTGATCAGACCAGCTGCTCTGCTGGTAGTTTCAGTGCTGTGGTGTGTTCATTTTAACTGCAATCATACTGTCTCTTCCCATCAACCCATATCGTCACCATGAGCACATCATCAGGAGTAGCATCTGCCTCCCCTGCTTCCTTCTTATCCATCACCCTTCCCTACACCATCTCATGTCATGGCAAAAGCACAAGATGTAATAACATGGAAATATCTACCTACAGTTCTCACAACATTTTTTTAATCTATTCCACTCCTTTGTAATTGCCAACAAAAAAACCCAGAATTTGACATGGGTTTATTCATAGATACTGATTAAGTATCACTTAAGGATGAGATAAGGACTGCTTGTTTTGAATGTCATTCTCAGTGAGAAAAGGCTCAATCCTGCAAACAGTTAAGCATACAAATAGACCCTATGAGCACAGCCCCTCTCAATGACATCTAGAAACCTTTTTTTATTCCTAGACATTAAATATAGCATATGGATATTTAATTGTCTGTCTTTCTAAAATACAAGTAGTATTTCTGTCTTGGTGTGGGGAATTATATTAAAAATTCTTCATGTGTTTTACAGTTGGAATAGACATTGTCTGGAATAGATATTGTCTGATATATTCATATATTTTTAACATCAGCAGGTGTTTTTCTTGAACTGATTTTCAGGTTCCCCTGGACCATCCAGTGATCATAGCAGTGGAACTTCATCACCTCTCTTTGACAGTGGCTTACATTTGAATGGAAACTCAACTAACACGGTATGCAAATGTATAATAAAAGCATGGTGGATGTGAGCTCTATAAGTCCTTTTCCCATTTTTAGCTTCAAAATGCTAGAGTAAAACTAACCTAGTTTTGTTCTTGTTGTTGTTTGCTTTGCTTGATTTTTAAGTGCTTATTCTGTAAAATACTGTACTTACAATGTCCACAACATATGGCCCTGAACTGCTAGGTTTTTACTCTGAGACAGCTGAGACCTTTGGAAGAGTGAACACAGTAAGACTTCATCATTATTTAGACATGAATTCATGTGAACTTTTGTCATACTTTGTTGCATTACACTGTTTAATTTAATCCAACTGGACATGCTAAAATGCAGGTGAAATTAAGAAAATAATGTAAAGTTGAATACTTGAAGAAAACTTTTTTTAATAGGAAAGATAAGGAGAAAAAGAGAAAGAAATAAAAGAGGAAAAAAATGTCACTTTAACCCAGAGGATATTCAGTTCTTTTTTCTGTAGTGAACAGCTGGGATTAAATTAATTGTAACATTGTGGAAAGAAAAGAAATTCTTTTTCCCAGGAAAAGTGGTAGTCACCAAAGAACATAGTAAGCAACAGTGCTGTCCTTTTAGTAATGAAGATTGAAGATGCAAATACTAGCTATACAAGGACATGGACCTTCATGCTCTAAGCCTGTTCGACACCTAAAAATCCTCAGCTCTAGTCTTTCAGTTGGATATTAAATTACACAGAAAGAATACCCACTGAATGCACAGAAGGCTTCTCCTCAGTATTCCCTTTTCTTCTCAGTGATATAATTGTCTGATGCTTACTGTAATTCTCTCAAGCTTTGCACTTCTTTGAGCACTGTCCCTCTATACTAGTTCTTAAAGCTTGTTTTCATCTGCTAAAAATATATCCATATATGATAGTATAAAGGCATAATGTACAATAAATAAATTGTACATATTAAATAAAAATATGCTTTTCTGTACTGATACCTGTATCTCAGTGTTTGGTGTCCAAAATAGTCACAGATACAAAAGGTTTCATGTTTATTTGTTTGTAGTTATCCAGATGATCATTAATTTGAACTGCCTTGTACTGTTGTCTTACTAAAGAATCCAAACCTCAGGATCCAGCATTCTGCAATGCCTGTCTACCAGGTTCTCTGCAGGCAAAGAAAGTCCTTTCTGCAAAGAGCTTACATTATAAGAAAAGGGCTATGGCAGTGATTGCATTAGCACATTTTAGTAAATTAGTGCCTACTAAATGCTAGAATGAGTGTGTCGTGATGATTTTTAACAATCATTGTGAGTACTGTGGGAATTGAACACTTTTAACTTCTCATATTATAAAAATATAAATAAGTGGCTGGAGTTTTGTAGATGTGTTACAGAGTAATTTAGAGTTATCACACAAGATAGCACACAAAAGATTGGGTATAGGCTTGAAATATAAGCAGAAAATCAAAAATTAAATAAGGTGCTAGGTTGATCTTATACAGCACTTAATTTTTCTGAAGCCTGACATAAACTCACATGAAGTGCTGTGTATAAAATAGACACTATGACCTAGAAGTGGAATAAACAGGACAATCTACATCATAGATTGTAAAAGTCATGATCTCCCTTCACAGAAAACAAAATGAAAAATTGCTAGAATCTTATTGTGAAACTCAAAAGCAAGGCCCAACGTATTTTGAGCAGGAATGACTGGATTTTGAGATGATGCACTGTATGGTCCAACGTTTCTCAAGCTGTGCGTGTAACTGAGCTGTGATCGTATCTTGAAAAGTGGCTATGAATGTGTTTCAACTACCATCTAGTGAGCAGTTCTATTTTATTCAATTAAATATTTTCAGTTTTATGGTAAAGTAAAAGCAGAACTGATATTTCCTGTAGTGCTGGTGCCTAATAAGGCTAATGATATTTGAATCCTGGTTTTACATCACCCTGGCAGGGGAGATCTGACTCACTTTGAACACTGCATCTTGCAAGTTTCTGTTGCAGTTTTATGTACCTTCCTAACCACACTCAGAGCCATGCCATAATAGACAATGCATCTATATTTATAAGTGGAAATTCTACTCCAAAAAACACGCCATATAAAGGAAAGGACAGGAATGAGAGCTAAGGAATTACTGTTACTCCAGGTTTACCAAGCTGTCATTTTGAATGACTTTTGAAAAACAATGGCTTGTAGCATAGAGGCAGTAGTTTAGCCATCTTAGCAGCAAGCTCCTTCTGCCTCATAGGATTGTACCATTTTCAGTTCTCGTGCTGTCTTGCCTCTGTTGGACCTATCTCTGTCACCTCTGCTGTGAAGCATCTGCTGCATGTGATGTGATACAATCTTCAGGATTTATATACATCTTTTGTAATATCAGAGCAGTTTGCAGTACAGCACTTTAACGGGGTTCTCTGAAACCCAGAGAAATGAGCTGAAGTGCTCTCTTCACACCTGATGATTTTGTGCTTGGGCACTATTGTGACAAATGCTACAGGGATTGACAGTGGCAGTCACATTCATCTGTACCTTATAAGTAGTTTATTGAACACGATGTAAATTTCCAGAGGGGAACATGAAACATACAAAGGAAGTGGTTTCAAGGTTAGTGAGTACAGGTTGTTTACCTGGAGATTTCTAACTAAAACAATGAAGAAAGTGCTTTAGAGATCTCCTACCACATGTCCAAATATCCTAGACATCCAGGCCAGCTCTCTGGAGAAATTAGTGGTGGAAAACAAATACTGTAAATAAAACAAATTACTGTTTAAGATACCATGGGATAATATGACAGTTACAATGCAAAGGCAGAATATACTAGGTTTTCATTTGTTTGAGAATCCAGCTTCCTTGAATTATCTAAATTCAAGGAAGTTCTAACAAGAGAAGCAAGACCAGAGTAAATTGTTGCTTTCTATGTGTTCGTGTAATTTGAGAACTCTTACTTTAATTTTGATAGTGTATGTTAAGGTTAGTTGGTTAGATGAAGCTAAACATGCACTTACATTTTTCTAAATTGCTTTAAAATATTTTTTTCTTGATGCCTTTGTTTTATCTGCTAAATTAAACAGTTTTGCTTTAAAAAAGACATTGCCTGCTTCATCATCAAATTTTAAAAAAAGAAAAAAATATAAATGCTCAGCTCTTGATTGGACCAGTAGCATGCTACATATTTAATGTCTGTGGCAGTCCTAGTTCCAGAGTGAGAGAATGATATGACTCAATTCCAAGCACCAAATGGTAAAAAGGGAAGAGGATCCAAGACAGGGAGGTGGACACCCTTGGGGAATGTATGACCAGAACATTGAATTGAGATTGAATGGATGTCCTATGTATGAAAGCTTCAATACTCTTACTTTTTTGAATATTCCTGTAGTGTCTTCCATTTTAGTATAAACACACCATTTTTAAAGCTAATTTTATTCTTCAGGTTTTGTCATCCTGTAGCTTGCTTTAAGAAGATAAACTTCAGAATTTCAGTTCAATATCTTTTCTATTGGAATGATTTAATGTGTTCATGGTGTCAGTTGCCTCTGACAACTCTTGATCTGAAAATTCATTATTTTCTCATGTAGTATGGAAGTAAGGTAGCTTTGAATTGACTTCCAGTTCACAGTGTATCATTTGGCAATGTAAATTCATAAAATGATTCATGTAATAAATACAAAAAATACCTCACATAGAGGCACACAATGGTTACTCTCATTAATTGTCATCATGTCTTCCATTTTTTGCTGAAGAGAAAGGTAAAACTGATAAACACAGCCAGCTGCACTCCAGTAGTTTGGACTTCTGCTGTGCTGAAGTCCCTTATAAACACACGGCAAATAAGTTTTCCTCAATTAATAAAACATAAAATTGTCAGTACTCTCGCTGGTCAGAGTGACTCCGAGAAAAGTTTGAAAGTCTCTTTTCCCAGCCCGGCACTTGAAGAAAGAGTCAGGGCTCTTCATTTCTGGGTCTCAAGGTTGTTTATTGTATCTTAGCTATAAAATTCTTTCTCCTGTCCTGCTGAGGTCCGCTCAGCAAGACAGTCAGAGGCACTCTTCCTGCCCCCGGGGCGGTGTTATGTCTTTATACTAAAAACTACGTGTAACATGTTTACAATTACTTTCCAATACCTATCACCTATGTTAGACAGCGAGTTTCTATTCTAAACCAATCTAAAAGTGCCAACATCACAGCAGAAGATGGAGGCCTAGAAGAAGAAGAAGAAAGGCTTGGACACGCCCAGATCCCTCCATCTTGCCCCCCTGAACTCACACTCTAAAAACTCCAAAATCTACTTTTTCACCTTTTGATAAATTTACTATTATTCTACTTAATTTGTCGTGGCTTGCAGATCTTCATCTAACGTTGGTAACTTGCTCCACGGGTCATAATCAAAACCACAGGCATTTTTGGGCTCTGTGCCAGGGTCCCTGAAACCCCTGGCAGGGGTCTTGGGCCCTCCAGAGCAGCTAGTAGAATTTCCTGAGCTCCCACATGAAATGATTATAGTGACTGATGATACCTCTCAGAAATCATAGCAATAGAAGCTGGAAGAAAACTTTTAAATAACACCTTCCTACTTCACTACAACAGAGTGGTAAGGAAAATCTTTTGGATTTAAATGTTTTAGATTTAGCTGTACACTAGTTCTGTCTTTTTTTAATTGTGATTAGACTTGATTGGGACTTTCACTATGACATTGATGAAGTGAATAAAAAGTATCTTTAAAAGTCATATTCTTTCTTTTTATTAATGCCCACAGTCACTGCAAATCCTTTCAGCAGAGTTATTTTTTCCAGTATTTAACAAATGATTGATCAGCTTGATCAATCATATGTTACATACGGGAATAAATAACTCTAGATAAGATCAGAATTTCTTCTGCACAGAAATTCCCCAGTTTGTTGGGTATCTGGTTTTAGTTCTTAATTATAGATATATTTTCCCCATACATAGCCCTTGCATGTGAATACATTGTTTTTTACAGTTCTTATTAATTTGCTTATTTCAAGTTTTCAGCAGCAGCAGCAAAAGGGAAAATGTTTCTAAATTTGATGTTAGCATAGGTGAACCCTGACAGTCCAGGTACATGTGTATGTGACTTATAGAGAAAATGGAGAGTAAAATTAAGATAACAAGTTCTCCCTCTAAGCTCCATCCAGTGTCATTTCACAGGCTCTGGCAACAAATTGACACTGATCTCAGAGAGAGAAGCAAGAGTCAAGGCTCAGATTTATCCTGAGGGGTGTGCAGACTGTGTGAAATTCAGAGAGTTTCCCTAACCTTGAGCTAATTTTTCTAAGCAAGGACAACATGCCCCATTTGAGGATGTAAAAGACTGCCAAAAGCTGTGTCAAACAGCTGAAGTTTGGGTACACTTGCATTTATAGTGTAAAACTATAACGATCTCAACATTGTGTCTTTTCCTTATATACATTTAATGCAATTTAATTTATCTGGAAAGGTGCTCCAGGCAACGTTGTTGAGGTTACTCAGAAACCATTAACATACATACTCAAGAGAAACAAATTAAAGAAAAAGGTGCAAGATTCTGACAAATAGTCCATATATATTCTCTAAAAATATCTTACTCAGGCTTTTACGCCATTGGTTCATTAAAAAAATAATAATGAATTAGCACCTAGCAGCACAGATGTAATGAAATATTCATAAATATTTCCATTGTAAATCACCTCTAGAGAAATTTGTTTAAGTGAAAGAGTTTTCATTTGTTCCTCACTGGTAGAATAGTAGTTCAATTGATTAAAATACATAGCTATTGCAGTGAATGAGGCAGTGTAAGTCCCTAACATGTACTGCTATACAGGCTTTAGGTAAACATCATATATAGGTGCTCAGTGTCTGTAAACTCATGTGTTAATTAAAAGAATTACATGTCTTAAAGAGCAGTCATTATATTTCAAAAGCATGTATCTGATGCAGCATTAGAATTAAGAGTATTTCTTTTCTCTGATATGAAAGGAGTTTTTCACATGCTTTTTCAACTTCCTCCCATTTAATTAAACGTCTGTCAATTAAAATATTGTAGATAGAGCTGTGTAATTAAAAGGTGCTTTCAGTGAATTTTGAAGACATCATATTACAACTTCAAATTGTTACTTCACCTGAAAGAGCATGTTTGCTCTATAGAAGCTTTTGTCTATTAAATTATTTGGTGATGCATACTTTACCAGATAATTACTGTCTTCTTAAAATTGTCACAGAATTGTGCACCTGCATCTATGAATTCCATTAAAAATAAATAAATACAGACCCTCTTCTGAATTCATACTGCATCAAAGGATGCACAGGTATTTTGATATCGTAATTAAATCCCTCTGAATTCTGAGACAAGTTGAAAGCTCTGACTCCTATCTACAGTAGATATCACCATAATTTGTTTTATTGTCTGGGCATCACAAGAGTTTCATTCATGTCTCTACTCCTGGCTATAAATTTGGTATTTGTGTTGTTCAATGATTCAAGTAATTTAATGTAAGATTCTCATTGCTAAATGGAGCAGTCATGTTTTCTTCTCCAATGAACAAAAAGCCCCTGCTTTCCGTCTGTCCCTGTAATAAGTATTAGCAAACACTCAGCCATACATAGGTCAGATAGGTTCATTGATATACAGAAAATCGACCTACCAATATATGTATGTATATATACATACCTTTAAATCACAGACTGGACTAAAATCTGTAGAGAGACCACATTGAATTCACTCTGAGTTGAATGTTGCTGGGTGTTGTGCAAGAAATTATGTAACGCTAAGTGTCTTTTTTCAGAATGTAAGGCAGGTCTGTCTATTCGAAAAGTGTATTATATTGAAGGCTCTTTTTTTTTTTTTTTTTTTGAGTATGCTGAAACATTTTTTAGTAAGGGAGCTTTGACAAAACACATTCCAGTTGTCATCAAAAGGATGCATGAAAGCTAGTATTTTCTAATCTAAGAGATTGTCATGAAATCCACTGAAACTTACTGGCCAATGTTTTCAGTTATAGCTTAAGGCAATGAAGATATGCCAAGCTATTTTAGCATTTCAGAGTTTAAGGCATGTCTGGAAGACACTCTTAGTCATATGATTTAATTTTAGGTAGTCCTGTGAGGATCATGGATATGAGTGATCCTTATGGACCCCCTCAACTTGAGATACTCTATGTTTTTTTGTTTCTATAATTTAAGCCACAAAGGTTTATTTACAAGGAAAATTTATCAATATAAAAATATCAAATATGTTAATGTTGCTACCATTTTCATATGCATATTTTACAGAGAGATATTTATATTCTTTTCAGAAATTCTCAGCAATGCTCACTAAAATGGAAACAGCAAAAATTACTTTGAGAAATAAATAACAGCATCATCAATATTACTTTTTTTAAACCAGTGTTGACAAAGGCAATAATCAAGATTAGTCATACCTCTTACATGTGCTTTGTAGAAATATAAATTTACAGAGCAGGATCTAGGCTTTAATGATGTACTTTGAAATATTAAGTCCTCTAAAGCAGAAAATTTATAAATTCCAAATTATCAGTAAAAGGTTATATTGTTTCCTAATGGATGTCACACTTGATTCTTATTTCATAAAATGGTATAATCATAGACATATTTACGTTACAAAAGACTTCTAAGATCATCAAATCCAACCTGAGCTTAACCAAGAATGGCCGAGTCCAGCACCAAATCATGTCTCTACGTGTGCTGTTTACATATCTTTTAAATATCTCCGAGGGCAGTGACTCAATCATTTCCCTGGGAAGCCTGTTCCAATGCTTGACAACCTTTCTTCAAAGAAGCTTTCCCTAATATCCAACCTAAACCTCTCCTGGTGCAACTGAGGCCATTTCCTCTTGTTCTATCACTTGTTATTTGAGAGAATAGACCAACCCCTACTTGGCTACAACCTCCTTTCAGGTAGTTGTGGAGAGTGATAAGGACACCCCAGACTGCTTTTTCTCCACCAATGCCTTTTCTCCACCATTGGCCTTTGTAGTCACCCAGGCACACCCAGGGTCATGTTCAGCTGTCAACCAGGACATCCTGGTCCTTTCCCACCATCCCAGCGACTCTACCCACAGCCTGTAGCACTGCAGGGGACCATCATGACCCATGTGGAGGATCTGGCACTCGGCCTTGTTGAACCTCATACGACAGATAGAATCTGTCCAGATCCCTCTGCAGTTCCTTCTACCCTCCAGCAGATTACACTCCCACCCCACTTGGTGTCCTCTGCAAACTGACTGGAGGTACACTTGATCCCCTCCTCCAGATCACCAATAAAGATATTAAACAGGACTGGCCCAAATACTGAGCTCTGGGGATCACAGCTTATGACTGGCTCCCTGATGGATGTAACTATTCACCAGCATTCTCTGGGCCCAACCATCCAGCTAGATTTTACCCAGTGATGGGTGCACCTCTCCAAGCCATGGGCTTTTCCAAGAGAATGCTGTGGGAGGCAGTAACAAAAGCTTTACTGAAGTCCAAGTAGATAACGTGCACAGCCTGTCCCTCATCCACTAGGTCTTGTAATAGAAAATCAGGCTGGTCAAGTAGGAGCAGCCTTTCCCAAGCCCATGCTGGCTGTAGCTGATCAGCTGGCTGTTCTGCACGCGCCACATGGTAGCACTCAGGATGATTGCTGGTCAAAGCCCCATTCAGCCTGACCTTGGATACTTCCAAAGATGGGGCATCATTTGCCTTTCTGCAAAGCAGACACCATTATATGAGATTAAAAATACATTTAAAACCAAGCTTAACCTTGCTGAGTAATGTGATCTTGAGTATTTCTGATTCCAAGTAAATTAACCCAGCTTCAGCCTTCCTAAAGCCCATGTTTAAGGAAAAAGCTGTGTCAACTTAAAATAACACTGCGGCTACTTTCAAGGTAGGGCCCTAGCAGCAGCTGGAAAGTAAATTACTAGAGAAGGTTCAGAAATACTTTATTTCCATGAAAATATTTTTCTTTTTTTTTTTGTAGAGATTTAGAATCAGTTTAAAAGAAAGTAAGGTAAAAAAACCAAGTTTCCCAAACTCTGCAAATTATATGTCACAAAAAGAGGAAAAAATTGACAGTCCCAGCCAGCTGGGATTTTTTCCTTTCCTTCCTATGCTCTTAGTGGAAACTTAATTATAGAGACAGGTCTGATTACATCTCCCTGTTAGTGGTGGACTTTTTGGACTTATTCTACCTCTTGGAAGACTTTTTGGTTGCACCATAATGAGTAGTTATATAATTGTTTAAGAAAGCACTAAAGCACTTGCCTACAGTGTCATTCATAGGTCAGCGATTGCTAATGGGATACAGAGTCAGGCCATCCTCCACGTCAACAGTACACAGCTGTCCCAGGTAGGTAGTGATTATGTGTCATTAAAACTTGATTCTTGTTCACTGTTCTGTCAAAAACGAGGTTTTTGTGTTCAATCCATTTCTTAATGGGCAGGTGTTACAAGCAAATTGGCATTAATTGGCAACATTGTTGGTGACATCAGCAGAAAACTGAAGGTATAAAATGATCAAGAGCATAAAAGCTGTGATTACAGAGATCTTAATTTTAGTGCTTTGGAGGAATGATGTGAAGAGTCTTCAAGATGAGCAGCAGCAGCTGTTTAGTGGAGAAATGCCTTGAAGGTCAGCCAGCTCACTACATTGGGTCAGACCAAAGAACCATCCAGCCAAAGAGCCTGTTCCCAGAAGATGCCCTCAAGAGAATGCAAGAACAGAGGAAATATGTACAATTATTTCTAGGGAATATTTTGTGCCCCTCTGGTGACTTCTGACATAGCTGCTTCCGGAACCAGTTTGTTATATAGACTAACACATTCATTCTCTGTTATTATCCTACGTCTTTTACTTCTAATCAATACCCCTGCTTCTTATGTGAAAATGCCAAGTGAACCACTGTTTCTTAACCCCTTTCTCTGTTATTTATTTTTTTACATATCTCAGTCATACAATTCCCTCAGCAGCTTCTTTTCCAGACTAATGAATCTTTATTAATCTAAATGTTAAAAAAATTCTGTTCAATATATAAATTTCAAGATCAAAATTTTGAGTTGTAATCACCTGTTCATATGTCATTACAGTGTGGGAAAAGCTAATATTTTTTTTTTCATGTGCATTGCTATACACTTATCTACTATATTTTTAGCAGTTCTTTTATCTCTCTTTCAATATAATGAGCTTCTTCCACAGCCCTTTCTCTTGTTTTTTTACTTGCTTCCTTCTCAGTTTCTTATTTTAATCCATATGTTTTGAAAAGAATATGCCAAGGAATCTCAGATTGAATGGTTAATAGATTATAGGTTAAATAAAACAAAATGAGCTGCTGGTCCTATAATAGTATTTGTTTCGATGCAATGGTCTTACGGATTCCCTGTTTTGTCCTTAAGAAGATGAAGAGGGGTAATTCCAACTCTATGCTCTACCACAAACTGGTTACTAGAGTATGGCTTCATAAGAAATACATATTTGAAACTAAAACTAGCTTGACCCCTTCATACCCTTTTGCTGTTCTTGGCCGTTAATGTTCAGATCGTGCAGTAGGGTTTTTGCAGGTATAAGTAATTGGGAATTGGAGGAAAAAATAAAAATTACTTCTTCTAGTGTATTTTTCAAATATCAAATCTTTGAAATTGTCTGGGGGAAGACCCATTTGCTTTAAGAGTTCACAGCAGTTTTAACAGTTTAGCATTTTGACATGAATATTTCTATGCTGCAGTTTCATAGCTTTGGAGTTAATAGATTTTTGACCAAGTGATGTTGGCCATCTTTCCCCTTCAATTCATTAACCTAATTAATAGCTGTGATGTACATTTTCTAAAATTCTAGCTTTTTCTTGCACTGAGATACTTTTTCTTTATGCTGATATCCTACTGAAGCATTTATTTGAAGTGTAAGGGACTCAAATGGAAACATTAAATTGCCTATGTGACCTACTCATTTGTTTTTGGGGGTTTTTTTTCTGCCAAATGCTCTTAAATTATCTAGAATATCACAGAATATTTATCAGGTTGTTCAATAACCTGATAAAAGAAGTAAAAGTAATAGTTCATAGGAAAAATATTTTTATGTTTAAATTGTCTAGATGTTTTCTGCATCTTAAGAGTTTAGAGACTGGGAAAAATCGATGATGATGTTGTTGCAGGAATTTTTATGTTCCTTTATTTTCTCATTCTTGGATTCAGTGATCATAATCACGTATTTATATTTGACTGCAATAAGCTACCTTCTGTTTTATTCCTAGACATTTTGGTTTCCAGACAGACAATGTTAGATTACGTTGATCCTTTTCAACTTCAGATTGCATGGGGTTCTGTCAATTATTTTAGTTCATGCAGAATTCTGTAATATGTGTCAGATTCTTCATTGTGATACTAATAAATGTATTCTAAATTTTAAAGACACCTCAGCCTTTTGTGTCTAATTTCATAAAACAAAATTAATCTGTGGACTTGATTATGAAATACTCATACTGAAAAAACACTAGGAGATCTCAGTCAAATGAGACCTATATGGTTCTAGGGGATAGCAAATGCTCTAAATGAAATTCCTGTCCCCAGAATGATTGCTGTCTAAAACATTCCTTCAGGCTACTGACTCCAGCAATTTCTTTACAAATTTTTCTTTTACTAGGAAATAATACTTCTGTCATTAATTCTCAGTCATCCTGTTAGAATTTGAAACTCACTATTTTGATTTATTTAAAGAAATAAATAGATCAGTCCTAGTTGACCGTAAGAAGGGGCTTCAGGGGGGAAAAATAATCCTAAATCCTTATGAGCAAAAAAAAAAAAAAAAAAAAAAAAAAAAAAGGCAATTCCCAGAATGCTTTTTATGTGTACGTTTTATGGCTTTTGAACACCTGGCAGAACAGAACTGAATTTGGGTGATTCTGTGGTTTCTTTGCTTTCATAAATACTACTCAGTACTTATTTACAGCTCTTATAAAAATAACTGACTTTCAACTCTGTTTTCTACTGGAAAGTTCTCCACACAGTGCCAGGTAAAAAAATTTGGTTCAGAAAGAGCACAAATGCCTAACTTTGACCTAAATATGTATGTATGTAAATCTTTCTCACTCAACTTTTTGTAAATTTTACTGATATCTTTATAAAAGAGTGAAATGCTCAACTCTTGCCTTTCTAGTAGAGGCATTTGAAGAAAGACTTCAAAGATAAAATTTCAAAAGTCATCCCTCTATAGTATGATAACACAGGAATTAGAATTTTAAATCTACTCTTAAATGATATAAGAGCACAATGCACACATGAATGTTCTAGTGTAGTATTTAATTAGGATATTATTTATGTCCTTTTCTCTGATGATAGAAGGATGCTGAAGAGTTATACAGAACAAATTAATTTAAACTACAAATGTATACTATGCTGCATTTAGAAAAAAAACATGGCATTTATGACTGAAAACTCTTTCTTTTCTACTATCAGTTATTAATATTAACAAAACTTTAGATGTGTTTAATGTTAAAGTAATACTGAAATTGCATCAAGAGCAAAATATCAAGATGGGTAACATACAGGTTTTCACTTCTCTACCCCATCCTGAGTTTCTTGAATACTTTTATTGTGATGATTATTCACTTCTGAGACAAACAGAGCCAGAGATGCATATTCATGGTTTTTCACTATACTGTCTTATAAGCTCTCCTACTGTTTCTCATTTATTCTGCACAGGCTCCATCATCACCTTCTTCACCCATAGCTAATGAACCAAAATACGAGAAGCGCTGGCTAGACACCTTATCAGTTCCTCTGTCGATGGCTCGAATCTCGAGGTACAAAACCGGAACAGATAAATTAAGGTTTGTAATCTAAAAGGGGAGGCACTGGGTTAGTTAGCTGTACATAGCGTTTTACTGTGGATTGTTGGCTTTATAAGAATTGAGTGGAGATATAAAATTCTTCTTATTAAAAGCTATGCAGTTCATCTTCTCCTAAGATTAATGGTATTCATGGTGATTACCAAAGATAAGGTAAAGCTCCTACAAATAGGTTTCTATAATCTGTTGTATCTTGGGAATTCAGTTTGCATCAGCAGCTAGCACAAAAGTTAGTCCAGGTGTTATGTGAATGAATTTTGAAGCTACTACGTTTCCTTCAGTATACCTAATTGGATACTTCTGTATTCCCCAATTCTAATATTGTCAATTACCTCACCTTTTTCATTATAAATGATAACACAGTGCATAATCATCATGCCTGTGCTATCATGTCATACAGATATGCTTTTATCAGTGTCATAAAGAAACTCATATTGCTGAGATTTTGGCAAAATACATGGTACAAAATACTGTAATTTTGATCATAGATTTTTTTTGCATCTCAGAGACATAACTAATGGTTGATAAAATAACTGTTGAATAGGATGTCAGAGGCTATTTTACTGGGCTTCAGGAAATATAAAAGCAAAAGTGAAGTTTAATAAAGCTTCAATAAATAATATGCTTGAGAAAGTTTTACACATTGCAGCATACATAAGCTTTTTCTGCAAACTGCTCTGTGGTACACCTGTCTCAAATCTACCAGTAGTTGTAGGCCAAGCAGTCCATAGTTCTCCATATGTATCAGAACAGGAGTTCACTCACTGTCATTATTTTCCATGGTCTTTAGGGGTTGCCCTATTTTTATTGGCCTTTAATACATATTAAGGAGATAACTGGAATCTTTATTGAGGAATCAATATACAGGTCACCTGCTATGAGGAAGTACCAGAAATTCGTGTGAATACCTTTCTTGACCTATGCCAGATTTTTTCACCTCAAAATGACCTGGAAAGCATTATTTTTATAGTAGGACAGGATATGCTGCTTTAACTTACAGCAATTCGTCTTCTAAGGCAGTTGGCAGCTCCTCTCCCAGACTTTGTGTTAAAGCATCACAGGTGAATAATAAATTGTCCAGCAAAGTTTTAGCTTCTTCCACAGACTTTCTTTGAACTCTTAAGTCTCTTCTACTTAGTGTCTCATCACTTCCTCCACCACTTTCTTCCTCCCTACTTCAACTGACAAGTTCATGCTGTCCAGTCTTGTCCAATCTATCACAGACCTCCAACCATTCAAGGCTTAGACATTCAGTGAATTAAGTAAAAAAACCTAAGTGTTCACATTTAGAAATCAACTTATAGTCGGTGTTCTAGAATCTAAAGGATAAAAGGAAGAGGATAGAACATTTGAACCTCTGACTTCAGTTACCATCCTGATAGTTTGAAGAGCTTTCATTCCTGTGCTGTGTACTTTACACATTAAATGGAGAAATCCCAAGGGATTCTAGTTCCCAAAAGAGTGGATTTTGAGAATTCTTTGAAGTAAAATGCCTTCAGCTTTGTACTGGGTCTGGCTGAGTTGGAGATCATCTTCTTTACAGTAGTCCATATGGTGCTGTGCTTTGATTTGTGACTAAAGCAATATTAATAGCACACCAGTATAGTGGTTGTTGCTGACCAGGTCTTGCACACCATCAAGGTTTTCTCTTTTTCTTCGTCTGCTCCTGCACAGTAAATAGGCCCAGGGTAGGCGAGAATTTAAGAGGAGGCACAAGCAGGACCAGTGAACCAAACTGGCCAAAGAAATATTCCATGCTGGGTAGCATCTTTGCTCAGCAATAAAAACTGAGCAGAGAGGACTTGGGGAAAGTGAGCCATTTCTTGGAGACTAACAGGACATCATTCTGCTTGTGAGAGATTGTGAGTGGTTGTGTTTGCATCACTTGTTTTGTTGTAATTTAGTTAGTTGGGTTTTTTCCCTCTTCTGTTTGTTTACTAAACTACCTTTATTTCAGTTTATGAGGTTTTTTCTTCTTTGTATCTTCTCTGCTATGCCTCTGGAGAGGGCTGGGGGAGTGAATGGCAGTGTGGATGCTTGGCTGCTGGCCCAAGATCAATCCAACACAAATATGTTTTTTGTGTAAGATTTGAAGAACTTAGTGCTTTCAGTTTTAATCTTGGGAAGACATATTGTCTTGTGATGTATCTCACTCCCATATATATTTAGTATACATTCCACTCTTTAATTATTAGTGGCTTTTTTATTTTTGTTGTATACACTCTGAAGGAATATGAAATAATGCCATAAAGCCTACCGCCATCTCATGATACTTTACTTCTAAAGTGCTCCTTGCTTGTTTTGGTGAGCCAACAGAAACAGCTCTATGAGCATTAAAGGGATATTGCCTTGAGGTTAACTGTGGATGCAGAGTTTCCCATATTCTTACTAAATATGGGGTTTTTGTGCCTGAGAGACACCAGACTGCTCTTACCATGTACTGTGAAATGTGTGTATGTATTTTTACTATTATCCAACTTGTATCCTTCTTTTGCATTTCCCCATGTTCATATATACATAGAGACCAACATATGTCTTCTGTAATTACTCTCCAAAATCAAATATCTCCTTTGCATTAAATAAAACCTGTGATCAGTCTAGATAAAAATCCTGCTTTCAACCATATCTACATGTCTCTGTTCCCTTTTACATTGTAGCCATCAGTCTAAAGCCTCTGGTGTGAGCCCGCATTCATTCTGCTGAATGGATCACAGATCCTTCTGACTGATTTCCTAATTTTACCATACCTTGAATATTTATTGGGAGCCTATTTGCATGCATGAGTTGACAGCATGCCTGTTTTTCCTGTACTACATGAGTCCATGAGTCTGTCATAACTTGTAACGTGTCTCCTGCATGTTCTTTCTCATAACTGTGTTTTGTTGCAATGCTTCATTATGTTTTTATCCACTAAGTTACTTCAGTTGGTCTTGCAAAGGTGCTCTGGCATCAGAACAACAAGATTACTTTCTAAGTTAGTGTTGTTGAGGTATTGGAACTATCATCTATAGTGTCACATATGCAGCTGTGTGCCTCCTCCTCAGCTAGATGGGCTGTATGAAAGCTGTTTTTTCCCTACTTTCTACCTGAATTACATTCAGAGAGGTCTATACAATTCTTTCTATCAAAAATTACCTACACTCCATGGCTTTTGACATAACTTTTTAAATATGTAAAACGTTATGGCTTTTGAAAAGTTATTAAAGATTGCCTATCAGCTCACAGGAAATGCACACTCTGGTTTCTTCAATCATTCATTTCCCTGACACAAAACCATCTTTTTTACCTGTGGAGTTCTTGCAGTTGTCTGCAGCAGAACTTAACATACTTTTGTTAGTATACTCTGATTTTTAAAAATATATAGTATTGTTTAGCCTGTGTATAGTACCCGCTGTTCTGACATGGTAAACTGCCATCTGCATGTGTGGGTATTTCCTCTGACCTCATTTACTTTTCTTGTCCCTGATATTCAAGATTGTTTCATATTTTCAGCATTATTTTCCTGGTGGTGTAAGTAACATTCATATAACATTAGAACAACAAAATCTTGTCTCTTATAAGGTTGGACTTGTCTTCTATAAGGTTACGAGTCACATATTTACTAAAGGCCCTATTTTTTTGCCTTTATTTAAAAAAAAACCACAGAATATTACAAAGTATGTCATGTCAGCACTTTGCTGAAAATTATTTTTTTTTCATTAGAAATGCCTTACATATTGTTAAAAAGTATACTACAGTATACTTTTTAATATGCCTTACATATTACATAAAAAGTATACTACAGTATAACAGACAACTCTACTCACATAGAGTTGTCTGTTATACTGTAGTATACTTTTTAGTGTGCCTTAGATAAAACCTGATCTAATCTAATCATATTAGGCTGTATTATTTCCTTCGTGGTTAAACTGTGCTGTTTAAATTCTTCTGAACTTCAGTTGAGTTTTCTGGTAGTTTTGCCCAAATAAAAGGCATATTTTCAGCACATTCCTATGTCATGAGATGGCCAAGATCACATGTATCTATTTGATTCTTATTTGTTGTTCATGTGAAGGGTAAGGCAACTTGCCTTTGGCTTTTCATTTCACTTGACTTTTAAATGTATTTTTCACAGGAAGTCTTTAGACTATGACTTAATGACACAAGAATATTTTTTTCATATATTTTTAATTCTGTTAATACCATATGTATTAACAGAAACAAGAGAGATTGGGATAAATATTTTCCTGCCATATAAAGGAATGGGTGAAAATACTGCACACTGGGCATATGAAATATGTTTATCAATACCACAAAACAAAATAAAAATAATTTCCTCAGAATATTTTAAAGGAAAGATAAGAAACCTTGTAGATGTCATTTCTGTTCTCAATGGAAGATTAAACTTTGTATCAACTACTGAAATCTGCTTGAATTAATGTATTTCGCTTTCTTGATATGATTGGACTCTGTCTGAAGATATTTATACATGTAACATGCTAATTAGTCTTTTTGATTAATTAGCAATTCAATAACTTGTCTTTATTATATAGCATTACTGCTTCTATTATTCTAGACTTCTCACTAATCCATCAATGTAATTTTTCTCTGTAAGAAGTAAGGTAATATAAATGTAGTGGGAATACTATTGCTGTGAATACTCCTAATTGCTAGCTGGCAGCGGAAACATTTTTTGACTGCTGAGGATTGAATTGGTCAATAATTGTGATGCAAGTTTAACAGAGAAATAATATCAGTAAGTTTTTCTCACCCAAAGGAATTTGTGGTTCATACTATAGTTTGGGGTGGTTTTCTTTTTTAAGATAGAAAAGTATAGATAGGTACTATTTTAGGAGGTGGGGAACACAGTTCATGCACTGTAGTCTTTAATTTTTGTTATGGAATTGTTATTTGGAAAAATGCAGATAACTCTTTTTAGTCCTTACAACTGATACTGGTAGTAATGCATAATAATTTTTATTGACAGAAGTTTTGAATAAAGGTACAACACCTATAACATCTTGAACATTATGAGTTTAGAGACTGAAGAAAAAATGCTTATTTTGAATATGGGAGACTGAAATAGTGAGTGGAATTAAAGTAATTCATGCCCACTAGCTATGAGTCCGTGTATCTGTGATGTCAATTACAAAACAACCTAACTAAATTTAGGTTTTATTTTCTATGCCTTGGTATTCTGACCATTGCAGTTACTCCAAAGTATTGTGTATTTCTAATTTTTTTTAATGCATTCATTGGTTTCTTAATAGATTTTTTCTGAAGAATGGTATTTTCCATTTATCATTTCAGTAAATTAACAAAGTGCCTTTAATTAGGTAAATAAATTGAAAACTGAGAAATTGAATAAACCATTTTGAAAACTGAATGAGCTTTCTCACAGTTTTCTAACATATCAGTTAGAAAATATCTGTAGAAGAATAAATGTCTGTTACTTCAGTTATCTTATTTGGTTGCTGTAAGTGTAATGAAAATAAGAGTTACAATACTGGAATCAAAATGTTCCCCCCAAAACCACAAACATAAAATGCAATCAAGTTTATGTTTAATGTTTTGATATCTTCTTTGAGTTATGTGGTTTCTGTCAATAGTCCAGTTCTGTGCACACATTTAAACATTTTGTAAGGTACGAGGTTCTGTGACATTTAGAGTACAAAATCCCATTACTTCTAACATGACATTTCAAAGAGATTAAGTAATTAGGATCCTTCCTTTTGGAGAATTTCCACTCAGATCTAGCCATAGTCCTTAAAACTTCAGTCTAAGTAGACATTCTAGCAAGAGGGCTGTGTAGTATTATAAACAAGCCACAAGAAAATGCTGTAACAAAAGCAATAAAAACTAACTCAAACATGAAAAAAAATCATACAAACATGAGGGAGTGCTGATTCAGGACCTGGGAAGATTCAAAGCTGATCAAATCCATCTGTCTGTATCATCAGGTAGTAAAGATGAAAGAGTTGGAGTCAAGCCTACATCTAGATTTTTGTAGAAATATCTATATAATAAAATACCTATTTAAGTCTAAGATAGTTGGTTGCACATGCCACAGATACTAAAAAATATAAATACATGCTTTGCTGGAATTCTTACCCTCCAGTAAAGTAAAAGTTCAGCTCTTCCCATTTCAGCTGGCACTGAAAATACTTCATACCTTAGAAAAGTCTTTGGATTTAACAACTCAAAAGTAGCAAACTGCTTGTATGGAAAAATTTCCTTACTAATATTAATTAATAGTACGTGTTTAAAGGTGTCAATTTCAAGAAGAGAACCTAAAGTCTACCAGTGGTCATCTGTTATTCTGATTGCCATGCTCACAAAGATAGTGTTTCTTTTATTACAAGAAATTAATGCCATAAACAATCTCCAGAAGAGACCAGGAATGCAGATCTATTCATCATTTCACCATGAAAGTGAGATAAAAGACACTGAGTATTGCAAATGGTGCCTCATGCTCTTTAGCAGAAATGCTTGAAGGAAACAAATTTACAGATAGGGAGACAAATCTCAAAGTAAGAAATGTGATGGCAGTGCAAAACAAATTTCTAGTATTTGGGAAATGCAAATATTAATTTCTTGCTCTAGTTGCAGTAGTCAGTAGAATAACTTCAGTAATAGAAGATGTAGAAATTTCCTCTGTATGTGTTTTAAAATCATCTTAGGGCCTCGGGGAAAAAAGAAATACAAATCAACAAAGAAAATAAAAACCCTACAGCAACTTTATAGCATCTTGAGACCTTTCAAAATTATTATTTGGTATTACATGGAAAGCTCCTCCTTGACAGCTAACAGGAGTAGGTGCTTTGTTATGTCTCTTTTTTTCTTTTCTCTATTTTGAGGAAATGGCAGAGAGAAATGCATGTTATTTAGCCTGTAGGATTTATTTTCTCGTGAATCCAGTGCCATCTTGGTGCTTGCTCTGATTGTTTCACTTAAAACAAAAGCCTCAGGATTTATTTTGTTAAGCTTTTATTTTTGGTTTGAATATCTGTTTTTACTTGTAGCCTTCTGCACTCTATGCTTTTTAGAACACAGTGTGATACGTGGAACAATAGCAATATATTATGGGATCTTCAGAGAGAAACTTTTGTAACTGAAAGCAAGAAATAATCATAGTAAAGTTGATTAAGCTTTAGGGCAAAAACACTGTGTTGCTACCACAGACTTCATGACTGACATATGTAATCTTTGGAAAGCCTTGGCTGTTTTTTATCCTGTGTCATTTACACTGAACTGCTTTCTGGTAAAACCTTCCTGCCAAGACAGCACAGTGGGGACAGTAGTGTCCCAAAGGTCTCAGTCTCGTGTGCCAGATAATGTTACCACCACTGGCTCATCAGAAGCCTTGAACCACCCTTCTTTTACTGAGCTTTGGAATAGAATCTCCTGCTGTCAGTGTGCTGGAGCAAGGGAACAAGCTCTGCAGGCTGGGCTTGGGGATGTTGGCAGACTCTCCACTGAGCAGGAGTCAGCTGAGCACAGGTTCAGTGATGAAGTCCCATATAAGGGGCTGTGTTAGCAATAACATAGTTAACAAGTCAAGGGAAATGGTTGTTCTCATCTATTTTCATCTACTTGCATTCCTGAGGCCACACCTGAGGTATCTCCCTCTGTGTCCAGTTTTTGTGTTCCTGTGGAAAAGATTTGTATTTTAAGAAAGTTAATGAAGAGGTTGGACTAAGGGACTTGCAGGATTCCTCACACTCTATTTGATTCTGTGCAAATATTGTGTTAGTGAAGTGTTCTCTAGATGAATATTGGATATTATTAACTGTCTGTAATTGGTCACCATATTTTAAAACGGATAAAGAGTTTTAGTGTGATCCACTCTATCACCAGCACCCTGTTTCAAATGATATTTGGTAATTTTTATAATAAAAGTTGTATTTTTACATTTTGATTGCCTATTTTGGTTGCCTCAGTTGTTAATGAGGAGTTCCTTTCTGTGATCTTTCATCAGCCACTTAGGGAACTTTGTGCCACTGGGATAAGGCATTCAGGTCTTTGTGTGTCTGCAGAAGCTGAGTTAGTATCTAGACACCCTGTGGCTCCATGGAGAGCACATACTATTGCTTGTCTCTCTTGAATGCTCTGCACAGCCCTCTTGCTGTGTAAGGATCCTAGCATCTTAGCTTTGATATTTGAATGGGATATCTAAGCTGGGCATTGTGAAGGGCTTCTCTTCATAGCATTAAATTAAGTCTATTTCCAGGCACCAGTGTGTATCAATGCATAAGGGCTGACAGATTCTCACTGTCTCAGTGGGATGTTGAGGAGATCATACCATAAGTCATTTTATTACAGCACTGTTGGGATCTTTGTCAGAACCTTAGCTAAAATGAACAATATGTTTGGGACGTGATTATTTTATTCAGTTTACTTGAAAGCAATAAAAGGATTTTTTTAAAATCTTTTGTTTCTTTCTGAAGAGGTGAAAGAGATTATTGGAATGAAAGTGACACAGAATTGTGCCACTGCCATCAAGTTTTAGTAGTTCCCATGATTATTCAGTCATGAAAGAAAAATGGATGGTCAGCTGATACATATATAAGTCTTCAGGCCAAGCATGTTAATTTTTGCAAACAGCAGATATAATGCTTTACAACTCCTTTAAAAGCAAAGCATCTCACATATATCTATTCTGATACATTGTCTTATTTATAATGTGTATGATAGGTAGTTCATGTTACCTTTCCTAGCAAGTATATAGAGTTCAGGATTCATGTTCACCATCAAACTGGCACTGACATGTTCACCACAAATGACAAAGGTTAGGTTAATAACTTTTTCACTAAGTCAGGAATGAATAACTGCCCATTAACCTCTATATGTCATTTTGAATGTTGACATATATCATCAATTAAGCAGTAGAGGACTTCACCTTAGATCAGAGAACCCCATGAAGACTCAGCTACTTCATAGAGGAGTATTCTGATTCAGTAGTTGGCTTTCTTCTGGGTTGGTACCAGAAATGCGGCAATATAGCATATAAGTATAAACATCTAAATTACAAATGTAGAAGGTAGTGGTGATATTCTCCATATTATACCCAAAACAAACATATGCAAAGTCATTGAGCTAATTATAATTGTCTTTCACAATAGTATATAACTAAAATCTAATTCTCGTGGCAATCACAGTCATTTAAATAATCTTGTTATCTTTCTGAACTTTGGTTACTGCAATTATTGTGTGTCACTTTTTAAAATTTAGACCAGTGTACTTCCATGCCACTACTTAATAAGCTTTTGTGGTTCCTATTGGAAAATTTTAAGAGTTAAAAAAAGCATATCCCACCAGCATTCAGATGCAGGGGATTTCAAAGGTACATACACAGTGCCTAACTTACTTCAGATAGTGAGGAAGAGAAAGCACTGGCATTTCCAGAATAAAGTTGCTACAAACACAGAAAAGTTGCATTAAAAGTTAATAAAATGAAGTTGCACATTAGCCTGTGCCAATGCTGTTTTGAGAAGACTATTTAAGGAAAATTTTTGAAGAAACTTCTAAGAAGGTTTTTCAAATTTCTATGACATAAAAGTGCTTGAAGTAAGCATTGCTTTGAATGCTACATAAAAATAAGTTTAGGAATTCAAAGAATGAAAGCTAGGGAAGACAGTGCTTTGAATCTCCATACATTTCCAGTAAATGAAGCCAAAATGCAATAAATAAAATTCGTATTTTAGTTTAAAGAAATGTTTTGGTTTTTTTTCAAAAAGACCCAATTCATATTTCCTGAATACACTACCTTAAGTTCAATAATTATGAATAT
This sequence comes from Euphonia xanthogaster, assembly GCA_034509185.1. Classification (NCBI taxonomy): domain Eukaryota; kingdom Metazoa; phylum Chordata; class Aves; order Passeriformes; family Fringillidae; genus Euphonia; species Euphonia xanthogaster. The sequence continues at coordinate 94,306,402 of JAYDZK010000169.1, forward strand.
AGTATGTATACCCAGGAGGAAGTAAATGATCAGCACATGTATGTATTGTATCTGTTACTCTTGGTACTGCCCTATTATCCTTGGTTTTGTTGCCTTTCTATTAATTGGTAAATTAAACACTCAAAAGCTTGTCAAAAGGCATAAAAATCACTTGAACACTGATAAATATTGGGCAGTTTCAGAAAACTGATGTATCTTCCTTTACGGATATATTTCTTCTTACTGCAGATCCAATGCATTTGAAGTGCTGGCACTCGATGGAGTTAGTACTGGGATACTTCAGTTTTATACAGCCCAGGAGAGTGCTGACTGGCTGAGAGCAATGTCTACTAACATCAGTGATTTGACACTTCAAAATGTATGTTACTTTCCACATATTTTCTTGTTTATGCTATTGTAAAGTTATTTCTAGTTTTCAAAGGGTAAAAAACAATTCAGCCTAAAGTACAATATATAAAATGCTTGTGTGTGGGGAGGAAAAGGAGAAAGGACAAAATAGGAAGAGGTTGCCTGATCAAAAGTATCAAGAAGTTTTCAAGGCATGCAGTGTTAGCATAGAATAGAAACCATTAGAAAATCAGATTATGTTTATCACTTTAACGATTTTTAGGGCAAAATATGTATCCATACTGGTCATTTCACAGAGCTTTAGATGTGGCCAAATATTTCATTTTCACATTTTTGTAGCTAAACTGTGCTTGAAATTAGCATTTGTTGATTTTGAAACAAGCATGTGAAAATTCTGTAGCTGGTGAAGAATGATTTACTGAGACTTACTGGAGACAGTAGTTTTACATATCTAAGTTGTCTAAGAGTTGATTTATTTAAGGTCACATTATTCCATCTCACTTCCTAGAAGTATAAAGATGCTTATGCTGTTTTAAGTTACTCCTGTAAATTAATAAGTAACAATTGCCTTTGCAATCAGAAGTATTAACTAATCCCCAGAGAAACAGAAAATTACTATTTGGACAGCATGTTTATTATTCCATCAAAAAGCAGCTAGAAACATTGATTATTATGAAATTAACTATGAAGTTAAATAGGAAATTCGATAATGTACAAATTTAAAAGTATATTTGTCTTTAAGAAATTATAAAATGCAGTGATGAAAATACAGTAGCACAGCTGTCCCTGAAAGAATTGGCTGTGCAGGTTTTAATCTTTCCTTTCTCTACATGTGCAGAGTCTGTTAACTTCATTCATAAATTATGATTTAGTAGCCTGAATCTTATTTGTGCTTTGTACTCTAAATGAACTGTTACTTAGGTCTCCAGATTATATTGTGTAGAATTTGTATTAAATCTCAACATAAATCTTTAAGTCTGTTGGTTAAAACAGACTTAAAATTTAATTTGTTTTCCTATTCTTCAAAAGCTACATGAATCATATTTGATCATAATAGTTCATTTATTCCATTAATTCTTTTAAAATATTCATTTATTCCATTAATTTTTTTAAATATTCAATTGCTTAAACAATCTCTTCTTCAAAGTCAGACATGCTTTTGACGTATTCTTTTTAAATACTATTTAGTGACTCACATAATGTACCAGGTATTATTATGTAATAATTCTAAGAAAGTGTATGCTGATATTTCTAGAGCAATTCCAATTCATAGCTACGAAGCCTTTTTTTTTTCTTTCTTTCTAGAGAAATTCACTGAATATAAGCCATTCCAATGATATAAGCGAATAAGAATAAAAATAAATGAAGGCAGCTTTTGTTAGTCATAGGATGCTAGCCAGTTTTTTTCAAAGGGCTATGTGCAGTAATTATGTGTCCTGGCACAGTGTCTTCACTGTGCTGTGACCTGTCAGCAGCAATATTTTATTGTAAACTGAGGACTTTCTTAGTCTTCTCCACTATCTTTTACTGATGAACTCTGTCAACAAAGTAGTCCATCTGGTGTTCATATAACTGACTGCTCCCAGGAAGGGCCTGAGAAACAACAGTCATGATGAATATCCATGTTTTGTGTTCTTAGTGAGTTACAAAGTAAGCTCTATGCAGCTCATATGAGAAGCATGTAAATTTTTTGCTTGGGCAGTAGCTTTACAGGTTTTGTCAGGCATGCAGCCTGTGGTACAACTGGAAAGGTCAGGCCAGAGCATTTATGTAATTATTGATCATCAGAAGGGGAGATGCAGTAGCCAATGAGAATCCCTTTTGTTGCAAGCTATTTTTAAGATGGAGATTGAGAGGGTGGAGTACAGCAGAAGGCTGGAAAGATATCTGCCTCTGAGCAGCCAGAAAACACAAACCACCCTCCACAGTGCTTAGGACAGGGCCTTTGAATCAGGCTTCTTGGAAGTCCATTTGAAATCCTTTTGATTACCTCAGTATTATAATTTTTAAAAAAATTATTCTTTTCTTGTCCTACCTCTGACACTGACATTGGGGAATTATCTGTAATTCCTTCAGAGCTTCTTCCTGTTTCTGCACTTCTTCACTGAGTAGGATGTCTCCCCATTCTCCAGGACCAAAGATAATCACTACTCATTTAGAAATTGTTTCAGAGAGCTCCTTTTCTGGTTATGGGTTATTTTCCTGAGTACTTGCTGACTTCACGTTCAATTGCTTCTCCAAATAGTTTAACTATTGATTTCCTATTCTGTCCCACACCATCATCTCAGTATGGAAATTAATTGCTAGATACATGATCACAATGGACTTTTTTGCTAACACTGTTGGCATAATGTCAGCATCCTTACCTGACCTATTACTAGGTTTTTAAGCAATACTTACCATTATTCATGTTTTACTTCCATACATTTTTACACTTTGTTTTGCTGGTACTTGTTTCGTGACTTTAGCCACTTTTCTCGCACCTTAGTCATTCTTACTTAAACCGTGCCTATTTGTGTAACTCTTATATACAGTTTTGTCCTACATATTTTCATGACATTCTGAACAATTTATTTTAGAATTTTAATACTTAAAGAGCTCCTAATAAGGATATTTTTTTTTTGTACAGTGCACCCAATCTTTCCTGTATCACTTTACCCTGATATACTTTATTTTTTTTTTTTATTTTACCCTAATAAAGTCATGTTCAGTAGCTCTTTGTCAGATCTCCTGCTGATGTCAGGAGACAGTCCTAGTGTAGGTAGTGCAAAAATAGCTCTGCCACAATGTGACACTTCTGCTAATGTCAGACTACTCTTTTGAAGTACTACTGAAACATCTAACTTCTATACAAAGGCAAGCTCTCTGGGGATCAAGTGTACAGGAGGATTCATCTTTCAACAGTGGAGATGTGAGAATTTGTCACTGCATAGGAGTGCTTCCCCTGTACATATTTAGAGAGTGTTACTTGGTAGATGAGAAATAATGATTCTGGTACTAGCCTGGACTCAATTCTTAGCTGACAGTGGAGCACAAGGAATGCTGCAATGTGGAGAAAAATGTAAGAGTGTCTGTTCAGCCCTCATTGCTGATACATGCTTTGTATGCTTAGCTCAGAAAATCTCCTAGTTACAGTCAGCTTTACAAGCAACATGCATTTCTGAGGACCCTTGCCCCAAATTATTCATCTCTCTGTACATATTCTGTTTTTTCACATACTTTTCTAGCAGCATGAAACTACCCTATCATCTTCCTTTGTGTTTCAATCCTCATTTTCAATATTCTCAAAGCTTTTTACATTTATCCTTGGCACAAATAAATGCAGGTGAATCAGCACCTCAGATTTATTTCTTCGTACACCTCTTTTCTTGCAGAAGGAGGTGCAGTTGAAAAAACTGAGGGAAGGTGGGTAACAGAACAGTGGCAGTGAATCTTCCGTGATTAAACAAGCACAGGAAATTAATTAATCTGCCTGTACTTCTCACTGCTCCTGTTCTTAATTTCTTCAGCTGGAGGGTTCTTTGTAGGCTGAAGTGACAGTGCTGTAATGGCTATGACTTTTTAGGAGAAAGGTCTTTGGGATAATTTATATTTCTCTCTCTCTTTTTCACCATTCAGATTGACAGCTATAAGATATATGCAGGTTTTCTCATGGATCTTAATTATTGTCTTTGAAATATAGCACTGAGCATAATTTCAGTCATAATAAGTAGAAGCATCTAAAGGTAATGCTGTCAGCTCATTTATACTATAGAGATTGGTTTCTTAAATATAAAGCTCTCTTAAGGTTTTGTGTTTTTTCACAGTAAATTCCAATGGTGTTATTTAAAAAAATTTGTAAATAAATGAGTAGGTCATAAGCAGGTCAGAGAACAAGTTATGATGCTCTTGTTTCACTTTAAACATTATTTATGATTTTTATAAATCATTCCAGAAGTTTCATTGGAGGATGGTAGAAACTTAAAATTTGATATTAAAGTAGGGTTATTAATCCAGATCACATTTATGCCCATGACATCTTTTTTAATTGTATATGTCATAGTCTGTAAATCTTCTCTTTTATTTATTCATGTAAACACATATCTGGGGATATTTTGTATTGCGGTCATGTGAAATGTCTGTTTAATAGGGAGAGGAAATATGAGCTTTAAGCATACATTAACAAAAAAGAAAGAAGATTGAGAAGGTCTTGCTTTCTTTACACAGCAGATTGTGGGGTACATGTAGATGGAAATAAAATCATTGTGTGTGGGAAGCAGTACACAAATTCTGACTGCCTCAATGGTTTTACAAACAGTTCTATTCCCAGGGTGAGAATGCATAATATTTCTTCACTGCTTCTTTTTTTGTTGTTGTTGTTTTAAATGCAAAATTTCCAGTTGAAAGTACCACAGTTCAAACTGTAGAGGTTGTAAAGGGAAGTCAGTAGGGATAGGACCCACGTCCCCTAAACATGACCAAGAAATAAGCAGTCACATAGGACACTAATACAGCTAGGAAAAAAAATAGGTGCCTGTCAAGAGCCTTCACTGATTTCTTGAAAGAGAACAAAAGTATATTATATGTGAAATAAATCCCAGCCTGGGAGGCGTTTAGATTTAGGTAAATGGTTCTGAATAATTTTAGCTCCTGCCCTGTATGTACCCGTTTAGAACAGAGCATAGGAATTACAATTTGCTTAATAGTTCCTTTTCCAAGTGCCTGCAGTCTTTGCAGACCCAGGCTTTTTGTTTTAGTTCCCCTGCTGTGTCCAGCTCGCACTTCTATACTGCAGTGCTGAGAATTCATGCAGTGCCAGCAAGGTAAATGTATCCCATTTGTATTCCTGCCTGTCTGCACCAGCTGTGGAGACATGTGAAGGGCACATGTGGTGCCAGGTGAAGTGAAGAGTTCGTCCTTCTCAGCCTCCTGACACTGGGATATAACATGATATAGAAGCAGATGTTTTTCCTGCTTGGAATAGGGAATGAGTTGCCTGGGCAGTGAACAACTGTGGAGTCCAAAGCATTCTTCCCTATTATCCCTTCCAATGGGAAGCTGAGCTGGTTATTAGGGTGCTCTTCAAAATATTCTACCTGTTTGGGCCAGAAAATCTTCATAGCCAGTCTGACACACTTTTTTCCAGGCAGATCTGAACCCATTTCCTTGCACTGGTTTGTGCTATAGTAATCTTATTATTGAGTATGGCTTTGGACACCTGAAAGGTAATTATATTTTCTATGTGTCTAACATGGCTTTTCTGTTGTTACTTTGTGTATGTATTTGTGTCTGAGGCACAGGAGAAAGGTTGGACTTGATTATGGGCAGGGTGTATCAGCATTTCTACTGACATTGAAGTATTCTGGGTGACTTCTCATTATGTCCTGCACAACTCTTCCAGCAGGATTAAGCCCGCTACCAAATCAGACTGGTGACTGCTTCCTTCTGCAACACTGGCCATTTCACCAACTTGTTTTAACCAAGTTACAGAGTGAGGTTCTTGAGTTCCAGCTGGTTTGTTACGGATGGGGCCCCGTGGGGGACTCTTCTCCCAGCCAGTGCTCCAGGCCAGCTCCAGCACAGTGCAGCCCTGCAGCTGTGCCAGGCTGAGGAAGGCACACCCATGTGCATGACCTGCCAGGAGCCTTGCTGGGGCCCCTCTGTCCAGTCAGCAGCCGAATTTCAGTTTCCATCCTCCTTGTTGCTCCTGCCTCTGCGAAACTGTGGGTGCCAGCCCTGCAGCCTGTGACCCACTACTGTTGTGGTAGTCCCTGCTCCTCCTCTAGGGTGGCTGGGAGCTGGTAGGGCCACTTCAAGAGCCCGGCAGGATCTCCCAACACACAGCCCAAGGTGGCAGCCAGGCCTGGCAGATGCCCCAGGCTCCCGGCAGCTTGGCCACCTCTCCATCTCTACCTCAGGCCCTCAGCCACCCCAGCTGTCTGACCCACCAGCACGCCTGCGCCATTTAACTGCACATTTCAATTCCAAAGGGCTGCAAAAGTGAATGTGTGAGGGAGAAGAAACCCTAATGGCCCATGATAGGTTAGGACTGACTCGAGCCCTGAGCACTGCTATCACCCTCTGTCCACAGAGTCAAGACTCCTGTTGTCATCCTACCCTCCACATTGCCTTTTTTCCTAAGGTCATTTTGTTGATGATCATAGACACTTCTCTGTGTGGAGGACAATGACTTGTTATTGTCCTCTGTTAGGTGCAAGAGTATGTGTGTGTGTATAAATCCTGACACATCCTGAGGTTTGTGTCATTACCATAACACAAAGCCTGTAGGGCCATACAGGTGTACTGGGTCTGGCTGGGATGGGGGGAGCTTCCTTCATAGCAGAAGGTGCTGTGGTTTGTATTTGTGGCTAGAACAGCACTAACACAACAGTGTTTTGATTGGTGCTGAACAGTTCTTGTATGGAATGAAGGCTTTTACTTTTTCTCACTCTGACACATCCCACCTACCCCAGCAGAGGATGGAACAAGGAATTAGGAAGGGACATGGATGGGTTAGCTAACTGAAAATGGGCAAAGAGATATTCCACACCATTGTGCTCAGCAATTGAAATGATGTTGTGAAGAAAGGAGGTGTGGGCTTGTCTTCCAAGACGGCTGTTGCTTGAAGCCTGCTTGCGGTAGGCAGAGAGTGATTGCATTCATATCACTTGAATTTTTCTTATTTCTTTCTCTTAAGCTCTGTTCATCTTGACTCAGAAGTTTTCTTGCTTTTGCTTTTCCTATTCTCTCACCCTTCCTGCTGGTAGGGAGGAGGGAGTGAACAGCTGTGTGGGCGCTCAGCTACAGGCCAGAGTCAACCCACCCCAGCAGTCAATGGCATCACCATATTAACATGAGTTACATCCACAGATTTGATCTTACAAATCTGGTGTGCCCAGGATACAAGCAATAGCCCCGGAATTCTTTTGTTCATTTCCTAGGGCAATTGCAGTTTTCCCTGTTCACAGGTGTAGGGTTTTAGTCTTCCATCACAAGCCTTTAATTTCCAATAAAACAAGCTTTTTAACAACAAGGTCCTTTGGAAGTACTCATCAACTCTAGGACAGTTTGCAGTTTACTCCTAGCATTGTAGGGAAGTCTGGTTTTCCATTCTAATATATTTCTTTCTAAGTTCTTATCTACACTTAATAAAATTGCACTTTAAAAAGTGTTACACTTCAAAAAAGTATTTGTGTATGATATATGTCAGTATTTGACCACCACTCATATGTGTAAACTATGACTGCCAGAAAAAAGTCAGAATTATCAAAACTCTTCATTATCTAAACAAAGAGGAAAAAATTTTTCTTGAAGAGTAAACTAACAGGAAAACCCATGCAATTTTCATTTCATCTTTAAATACATCTTACACTCTATGGTCAGAAGGACTTAATTACAGATGTCATTTAAGAATCTGCTTAAGCAATTGTTTAACTGAGACCTAAGTGAGATGTCTACAGTACAGTATAGTATTTTCACTCAGACTGGCAAAGTTAAATTCATAAATGCAAATCTTTATGTGGTATTTAAGGAAAACTGATTAAAAGCTTTTGTCTTTCAAGTCCTTGGTTTTGAAAATTTGCTATAATAAAAAAATCTCATATTTAAGCACTGAATGATAAAATTTCTTACAAATATAATTTGGAAGTATTAATATAGTATTCAATAACTAAGTCAATCAATGCTAATTCCATCAGAGAAACTCTTCAGCATATCAATAACTCTATGTGTTCTTCCCTCTCTCTTTCATAGATGAAAATGGCAAATAAATGCTGTTCTCCCTCTGACCAGGTAGGATTTCCATTATATTGTCCAATTTTTTAAATTTGTGTGATTACATTGTTGGAAAATTTGTAGAGCATGCATATATGCATGTAATCAGTTTTAAAACTGACTGGTGGATGGACTGCAAGATCAGTGATGGGAAAGCAAAGTCCCTCCCACTGTAAGATCAGATTTGTGTCCACTTCAGGAACCTGAACATGCTCAAGTCTAAGGGACCTGATGAGATGCATCCCAGAGTCCTAAGAGAGTTGGCTGATGTAGTTGCCAAGCCACTCTCCATGATGTTTGCAAAGTCAGAGAAGTCAGGTGAAGCCCCTGGTGAGAAGTAGAGAGGAAACATTGCACCTGCTTTTAAAACTGATAGAAAGGAGGAACCCAGGAACTACCGACCTGTCAGCCTCATCCATGTTCCTGGGAAGATCAAGGAACAGATCCTCCTAGAAATTGTAGTAAGACACTTGAAGGGCAGGGAGGACTTGGGGAGCAGAAAACTAACTGTGTCCTGGGCTGCATCAAAAGTAGAGAGGCCAGCAGGTCAGGGCAGGTGATTCTGCCCCTCTACTCTGCTCTTGTGACACCCCTCTACCTCTGCATCCAGCCCTAAGGCTCCCAAAATAAGAAGGGCATGGACCAGCTCTAACAGATCCAGAGGAAAGCCACAAAGATAATCAGAGGGATGGAACACCAATCCCGTGAGGAGAGACTGGGGGAGCTGGGGCTCTTCAGCCTGGAGAAGGGAAGGCTCCAGCGTGACCTTATTGAAGCCTTCCAGTATCTAAAGGGGGCCTATAAGAATGACTGGGACAAACTTTTAGCAGAACATATTGTAATAGGACAAGAGGTACTAATTTTAAACTGAAAGAGTGTTGATTTAGTTTAGCCATAAAAAAGAAGTTTTCCTTACATTAAGGGCGGTAAGGCCCTGGCAAAGGTTGCCCAGAGAGGTGGTGCATGCCCCATCTCTGGAAACATTCAAGGTCAAGTTAGTGGAGCTCTGAGCAATCTGATCTATTTGAAGATGTGCCAGCTTTTTGCAGTGGGGTTGACCTCCATTACATTTAAAGCTCCCTTCCAACCCAAACTGTTCTATAATTCTGTGATTTAATTGCTCTCTTTGTCATAGCTTTTAATTATTAATTAAACCAATATGAAAAACAGGGGATTATGAATGCCAGAGGAAAAGGTATTGGATTTGGATATCTTTTATTGGATTAACTGTCTACTGCAAGTGCTTTAGTAACTATTCAAAGTTTTTTCCTTATCAGTTTGGGCACACATAATGAGTGCAGTTGAAAAAAAGAAGGCATACTCTCCCTCAATTTTCAAGAAAATTTTGGAGACAATCATACAACTATATACATACCACTAGATACATAATTTGATTTCCTAAATTAATAGACTAGTCTCCACAAACTGCCTAAATTATCAGTGCAGAAATGTATTCTGTTCCAGAGAGCTGTTCAAGTGTGAAACTTGGTATCAGTGCTTTAAATCATCCTTTAGAGGAGTCACTTTTGCTAATCTCGACTTGCCTCAGCCTACCATCTAAGGTAGGCGCCTAAAGTTAGGCAGTACAAATCTATCTCACTTTTTCCATTCCAAGTATGAAAAGACCAATTAGGACCTTAATTTCAGAAGCTTAGAAATTGTACCTTAAAGAAATTTAAGGTACAATTGATAGCAACAAACATTGGATTGTTCTCTGCCAAAAAGTGAGAAAAAAAAATTTATAATGAATTTGGGCAGATCAAGTAAACAAAACTAGAAAACATAAAAATTTTAAAGGAGAAATTTTGATCAACTCAGAATTTATATGTCCTGTTAAAATTTGCTTTAAAAGCAATCAAAATGTGAATTCTCATATATATATATATATCACAAAGGCATCATATGAAATTTGGCAAGAAGAGGATTATTTCTGGAATAGATTAATGAAGCCTATTAGTGTCAGTTACATAATGTTTGTACAGACCTGAATAGCTCTTATGAAGTCTTATTAAGGCAATTGATTTAAAATTTAGGCAAAGGATAACCTTAAGAGATTGAAGGTCACTTGAAGAACTGCCTTGAAGTAAAATTTGTGATAGCTGCAAATTTGTCTTTTCTTTTGAGCATGGACATTCCTGAAGAATTAAACAGGTCCTTAGAGTTTCATTACTGTGTTGCCTGGGGTGAGTTTTCTTCATTGCTTTTAGAGTCCAACTTAATCTTTCATAAACGGAGAAGGTTGGATGTAGGTTTCATTCAGATTCTGTTTTTCATAGGCCATTAAAAAACTAACATTCAAGGTTATCAAGAACGTAAAAAATTACTTTGTTAAACCTGACTTTCTTCTCTTTCTTCTTTGTCTTTTATATTGCCTCTGACTGTTTTGTTCTTTTGGTTTTTTTTTGGTTTTTTTTTTGCAAAATGAATCTCCAGAACATAATGAATTCTGTACACATTTAAATAAAGAAAAAGGGACACGACTAAGATATTGGCTCTTGGGTCTAAACCAGCTTTATTTATGAGTCTCTTTGCCAAAAGATTTTAAACAAATATGGTGTGTTTCTTAGCCTGTGCAGGGCCATAATTTAGACTTTGATGATCCTTGTGGATCCCTTCCAGCTCAGAATATTCTATGACTCTCTGATTCTATGACTTTGACCTGTGTCTATGACCCAAAGTTAGAGGTATTAGGCAAGGTAGTAGAAGTTGTAGTTATTATTAATATGTGTATATTATTAAACATATCAATATTGTTAAACTTATCAATTTATATTGACAGTACCAGGTCATGAAGTTAATTGGTCTGGCTACTTCCACACTTTGAAATTCCTTTTTCCCACCAAAGCAGGGTGTTTGCATTTAAACTGCCTATTGGAAATTATTTCCACCAAAGCTAAAATCCCAGACTATCTGTGGAAATTTTTAGGCGAGTTCTAGTTATACCAGGACATGTCAGGATAGCTAGTCCAAGTCAAGGATTACAAGCTTTTAAGAAACATTCAGGGATTACACAAATTTGAAAGATATTAAATAGGTAGCACTGCTGAAGTGTCTATGTAACCTGTGTCAATGATGAAACACAGCATCTAAGCATCATAACTTTTGGTTTTGCTTGATATCATTATTATAATACTCTAGAGATTTGAAAGCACTTGATTCTTTGTTAGATTTGAGACTCAATTTTCAAAAAATACATAATGGATTGATTTTTTTTTTTAATGAAAGTAAATTAGCCAATTCTCTCTCTGTACACATAAAAATATTCGCAATGGGTTTTTTGTTTGTTTGCTGGATAGTTTTTTATCTTTTTAAGACCTAAACTTTTATCATTATTATTTCAGGGGATTTGTGTCTGCCAAGTGATATATAAAAATATTAGGAAAGGGTAAACGTTATGGTTGCTCATGGAATAAAGAAGGAGAAATTGGACAATTACATACTACTCAATTTGACTTCAATCCCTGTAAAAAAATTTGAAATAAATAAACAAAATACCCGTGTGGAGCAGAAAGATGACAAATGACTGCCCTGAAGGATTTTTCAATAACAAATCATGACAGCTAATCTAATTTTCTCTTGTAAACCTGTAACATATCCTGTGGATGTGTGACAGGAGGGTGCTGCAACATATCTTGATTCTAGCAAGGTTTTTGACAACTTCTGACATTAAAATATTTTGAAGAAGTATTATATGGATTTGGTTGTACAGCTTTTGTTGGATAATCCAATATAAGGTATAGATGGTTCACTTTCAAAACTGACATATTGACTAGAAGTTCTGAAGGGGTGACCTGGATCCAGTTCCCTTGAATATTGCCTTTATGGTGCATTAGCAAAAGTAAGCCTACTAATTTTGCAGGCGTTAAGCTTTAAAACACCATGTTAAACATATGAATGATCATATTAAAGAGTGAGTCTGAAAACCAGGATTGGAGGCAATTAGGACACGGCATATATGAAAGAATAATTAAGTATATGTAAAAGACTGGGAAAAACTGAAGAGGTTTTTACTGCAAAATGCTTGATGGTTATCTGGGGGAGGGATAAATTTTTTCAGAAAAGTTTGGTTCATCCTTTGTTTTACTAGAACTCAGAGATGACCCTATGTGCAGAAGCCAGTCAGATAGAGATAATATGAAAAACAACAGGTTCATTTTTAAGACTTATTACTATGGTTTAATATTACGGTTTATTGTTACATCAGCATGCTGTAATCAGGTACAGGGTTGACCAACAGACACTCCAAAAACTTGAATTCCTTTGGTATACCTAATATTCCTTTTTTCCCCCTTTTCCCCCATGCAAATAAGGGATTCACCCACACTTTACTGCTTCTCTATTGGCACTTATTTTTTCTGAATTCCACATGCTCATTTGATTATTTCAGCCTTAATTGGTGATAGCACCACAGCTGTCTGCAAATCAGTCCTCTTCTTCATTATCTTTTGGCATTCTTCACCCATTATTCACATTTTTTTAGTGTATTTCACCTTCTGGTTTACCCCCTTATTGGTGTCTACCCCCTTGTTGGCTTCAGCTTCCAGCCAGCTCCTCCCTTCACATCCTGAGCCATGTCCAGCAGTTTCTCACACTCTTACCTTGTCAGTTTAACATCAGGCCAGGCTGGCTGCTCACCTGCATGCCAGAACAACCATGTCTGCCTGTGGTTTTTGAGAAAGGCAGGCATTGTGGGCTGTACCTAAGCCAGCTACTGCAGAACATGCTAAGTTTTCCTGTTGCTGTAAGGGCTTGGCAGGAATACTGCCTCTGCTTTTGTGCACTGTTTCTGAAGAGGCATTGACCAGAGGTTTTCTGTGGCCTCTGTGGACAGGCTGAATAAAATACAGAAGTATTAAAGAAATATTCAATAATGATAACTTTTTGCTCAGAGAATAAGATGTGAAAAGCAACAAAGAATGATGGCCACACAAGCTACATATCCTTGTTCAAGGATTTTTGCTCCATTTGTGAACTAAGTTTTCTTTAATTCTTCCACTCTTAAGGTGAAAATCATTTGAGTCTTTAGTGGATAGGGCAATAATTGTGATCACAGTGAGGCTAATTCATGCTTGACATGAGAAATAAAGTGCTAGAATAGATTACTGAGAGAAAATAGGCAGCCTCTACTATAGGAGAGGTCCTGAGAACATTAAGGAAGCATTTTTTAAAAACAAAATAGGTATCAGGTCTACTGCATTTTTGAGAGGATAGGGTAATAAGTTTTTCAGAAGCCTCTTTTCTACTCTGTGTTGGTTAACTATAAAATCGTAATTCTAAATAAGAAGCTTTTCAAATGTGAAGGGTTTGCTCATTGTTCCTCATAGCGGAACTTCTGCTGCAGGTGTGCCATGAGCATGTTTGCCTGGCTTCATCCTGCAGCATACAAGAAGCCCTGCTCATGAAAGAGCATTTTTTCTTCCTTTCTCTTTCTCTCTATTTTTTTTCTCACAAAAGAGAAAAATGTTTCTAAAAATATAGCATATAGAAATAAAATTACTTAATCCTAATGGTTAGTCTGGAAAAGTTAGATTCTTGAAGATCATAATTTTACAACTTACACCTGTAGAAAGGGAGCAAGACTAAATTCCTTTAAGCATAAAGATAGAGATAGAGATAGAGATAGAATGATATCTTCTTTGTTTTTTTGACTTTATTTATGTGGGAGGACAGCTTTTATTTCCTAATGAAATTGCCTTGATTTGCTTCAGAGACTTTTTCTGGCACCTCAGATCCTCATCTGAAAGAACTTTAACAGAAGAAGAATCACTTAAAAACACTGAGCTTTTTAACCCTTAGTCAGCTGACATGAAGTGCTGTGAGGTAAATTTGCTCTGTGAGATAAACAGCTATAGTTTGAAATAGTTTCTTCTTTATTTTTCCACTTATTGTTGTAATATTGCTAAAATACAAAGCAGACATATAAGAAAAAAATAAAGTTGTGAAGGATGTGAGTTTTGCATTTTTCTTTAGTTTGCTTAGTTCCTGCTGCATAAATAGTGCTACTGATCTGCTAAAATATAAGAATGCATAACCAGGAAGGCAATTTACTGGTTGTAGCTGTCTTCAAGAGAGAGTTTTGTGCTTTGGATCCTAACTTTAATAAGAAGGCTGTAATGAGTAATGGTGAGAGACATCAGGTCCAGTTTACCAGCCTCCTGTTAAAACAAGCAAACAAAGAGTAGAAACCTTTATCGCTACACAAAAGGACTTGTAATATAAATTTTGCCAAGGCAGACAATGCCTGGGAAGATGCATGAATTCAGGTACATCCTATCTTCATAGTTCCCTTCAGCATAATGTGGATATGTTGCTATTTGTGGTGTTCAAGCTGTGCCCAGCTCGGAGTTATAAATTTTGTTCTTGAACTAAAGCACAAAGAACACTTGTGTCATAATTTCTAAGTTCCTCTATGCTTTGCTGTCTGGAACATTTTGTTTTGAATAGTAGCCATTCAGACATAAATAAATGCGACTGATGCACAATGGAAAACAGTAATAAAATATATCAAAACTTACAGCATTACAATCTTATTCTTTATTTTTATTTTACTTTTAGTTAAACTTTATGTGTGTGTAAGGACTGCTTGTCCCCCCTCCCAGTCCTGCCCCAATAGCTGTTCTCTTCAAAATGTACCATCTACCACTTGTTATGGAAAAGATCCCCCAAAATGATTAAGGGTGCCTCAAGATGTACTTCTCTTTGCTTTCTTAATTTGTTGTAGTTCCAATGTGCCTCATGGTATGACACTGGTTCTTAACTTGCAGGTCAGTCTGGCATCTCTTGTAGATTCTTATCCCACTTTAATTACATAAGTGTATCTGTCTGTTCTGATGTGTCATACATAGACATCTACTTGATTTTCTTTCTTCAATTCCCTCCTGAGTGTTTTGCATCATTTACTTTTCATCAGTATTTAACTAAAAGTACTATATACAAAATTTATGGACTGCTTTATTAAATTTAACACATTAAATTTACAGTTATTGCAGCATCTAGATGCTTTATTGTTGCAGGAAAACAATAAGTGCAAATAAGAACTTTCATTTATCTGCTATGATTTGACTACATTTTGTTAGTGACTTGTTTTATCTCATTGTAATGAGTGCCATTGCTCATTTCCTTCTTACAGGAACTTTTGGAAAGTGCATTAGAGCATGTTAGAAACTTACTAATATATCAATGATGTATGGGTAATTTTCAAACAGTAGTGAAAGCAGTGATGAGAAGTATAATGAGTTTGTAGTATAATGCCTTGTGAGCACTCCTGAAAATTTCAAATGGCATGTTTCAATCAAAAAAAACAGAATATTTTTTATCCCAGACTAACATTTCCACCCATGTACTACGATCACATTAAAATCTCAGTAACCCAGTAAACCACAGACAGCTTGTAATTAAGTACCAACATTTGTTTGCTTTTGTTCCATACAGATTTTATTGAACTGAATAATAATTCTTTCTCCATTTCTGAATTCTAAAAGACCACTAAATAAACCAGTCAACAAGTAAGATATGTAGAAAGAAAGTAAAAACCCCTAAAATTATATTGGATATAATTCTTTTTGTCTGTGCTATTTGATATTAAGACCCTGATAAACTGAATATATAATATCATTGTAGTAGAGCAGCAACAATAATATAGAATGTTTTTAAGTAATGCAATGTCTGAACATCCTGTTTCAACACTTTTGCTGACTACTATAGAAACAATGTTTTGGTGAGAGTTATTCAATTTTCACAACAGCAAATGAAGAACTGGAAGGGCTACTGTATTTATTTTGCTGTTTCTTAGATCTCCTTAAAATATTAGTGTTGGAACTCAGAAGAACAGTATGGAGAAGGATTGTCTGGCTCAACGTACTGATTTATTATTCATTTATTGATAAATTGATTGACAAAAAAAATAATTGATACATTAAATACCAGCATTAGAAAACAATTTGTGAGGTCTTCATATTATAGGTATGAAAATTCATCCATACTATTAGCGAGGGCTTCGACATTTCTTCCCACTGTAAATCATTTCCTTCTGTAAGTGTAGCCTTAGTTGAAAATGAGCAAGCTGCTCAGCACTACTTGTACACTCAGATTGGTGATTCACTCTAGATTGAAGAGCAGTATATTCCTCTTAATGTATGCAAAATGGAGCCTGGAATGTTTTTGCTTTGTTATTTTTCAGTAAAGACATTCATGATATTCTGCTACCACACCATGGCATTCTTATTTATGGCATTTTGTTATAAATTTGTATTTACTTCAAAAAAGAAGCATGCAATCTTACTTCTTCATTTCATTTTTTCTTAGCATTTATTTATCTGGAAAATAAAGGCATGCATTGCAACATTGCAACCCTTGTGTAACTACTGGATTTGATACCTAATTCTTTGAAAATATAAATGTGATAAAGCATATATGAAAATGTATAAACTCTGAAGGACAGCAAGTGTGACAAAGACTTCTAATAAGTTGCAAACATGAGCCTGGTAAAAGCTGTTTGATTTCAGATAAATCTAGTGATTTGTTTAGAGGTATGTGTAATAGAAATATCAGTATGTCCAAGTTTGCTATAGATAAGGTATTATGGTTTTATAAACTGCTGAACTACTGAACTACTTTGGTACACATAGATTTTCTACTGGCTCAAAGGAGAGTCTGCTTTGACCTTCATAGTTAGCTTTTAAAACAGAGATTATTTCAGATAAGATTCAGACCAGCTGTACTACAAGTTTAAGTCTCTTCAGGGACTTCTGACACACTGGCATTATACTGTATGCTTCAAGAATATGGAAATGGTTGCAAGGCAGATGTGAAGTAGATGATGCATTCCATGCTACTGAAACCACTCATGATCCACTGAGAAAGAGAACTTAAATTTTCAATTATTTTCTTTTACAGATCATACATATGGGATGGGTAAATGAGAGACTTGAAGGAACTGATTCATCTCAGCTCTACAAATTCAAGTTTCTGGCCCTGAAGGGTTCATCCTTCTACATTTTCAGCACTCCACCGGTAAAAAAATTGATATTTTTGTATCAGTTTCATTGTAAATGGAAACCTGTTTGTTATGTCTGGGTTTGTTTTCCAAGTGAAGTTTTCAGCAGAGATTTCAATGTTAAAGTCCCAGATGCCACTGAATTTCAATAAGCTGTAGATATTTAGCCTCTTTCAAGGTCGTCTGAAAAGCTTGCTGTATGTTTTGTTTTTTGAAGTTGTCAAGGTCAGGTTTATTTTGGTTGGTTAGGTCTAATATTTCTTCTCTTATTTATTTTAAGGTATTTTGTAGATGTAATGAGTTGGTAGTTACTCTCCTTTCTGAAAGACAAGAAGCATCATTAAATAAACTGTCCATGCTATTGGATGATACTTGTGGATGTTTCACACAAGCAGGGGATCAAAGTCCTAAGTGTACAGTTTGGACAAGTCTTGCTTTGATAATTTATATACCTCATAACAAGAATTCTGTTTCACAACAGGTGCCTTTTCTAATATTTATCTAAAATTTAATTTAGAAGTGTGAAATAGAAATGAGCTGTAAAATTCTAAGCTGTTTAAAGAAATTACCCATACTTACCACATGGTAATATTTAATCCTTTCTTTTTTCTCCAGAAAACCTTTGCCTTAAACAAATCATAAAAGAATTAAATGCGGACTTAGCATGAAATGCATCAATTATTCAACTTGCTTACAGTTTTGCTCAGTCTCCCAATTTTGTCTGCTGGTACAAAGAAAATCTGATTCTTTATATGTGTAGTCTCTGCAGTACCATTGGGATGTACAAACTTTTCAAAAGTTAGTTGTGAACTGCAATGAAATGCAATAAATAAAATTTCCCCCTATCTAGATTGAAATTATTAATCCAATGATTCCAATTAATTTCAAACATTCTAAAATATTATTCTTTTTAAAATGAGACAACACATCTGGGAAAAGCAGGGGGATTCCCCCTCTGAAAATTGGGGGTTTCATATGTTAAGCCAAGGAACTAAAATTTGATTAATAACGACAATTTAATTAAAATGTGAAAACTATCCAGAAGTATTAAAGAAATAAATAACACACCACATGAACAATTTTCCTCTATAAACTTTGATTATTGTCTTCAGACCTGTTTCTAGGACTCATTTTTATACGATTAAAATTGTACATCTATATGATACTATTTTGGGATAAACTACTTCATTTACCAATTTTAGCACTCTACTAAGAATGGACATGTGAGGATGACTGGTAGTAGAAATTACCTGACAGAATCTATTATCAGAATCTATTATCCTCTTACAATTTTTTTTTGTTGGAGCCTTGGCTTTCAAAAAATGAACAAAGGGGATCCCTTTGATCAATGTGTTGTGTCACCTCAATACTATGATGCACCAGTAAATGTGAAAGAGTCTATAAATCATAAAACTTGTTGGCCGGTTTTCTTGCTCTTTTAACATTCCCCAGATGTCTCTCATCAAGGGAAAAAAACCCATAAACTAAAGACCAAATTCACAGTTTCCAGCAGCCTCCTATCTGGAGACTTCAAACCTGGATCTAAAGCCACACTTTGAAGCTATCATTCTCCTGAGGCCACCTCCTGCCCTGGCTTTTGTTGATGCCCTTCCATGTGGCTCTCTCCCTGATCCCATTGCAGCCCTGCAGTGCAGCAGGGCCAGTCTCAGGCTCCACAGCTCTGCCCTGCCCAGCCACAGTCCCACAAGCCAGGGCCACCCAGGGGCCCATGTCCAGCCCAGCGTCAGCCTGTCCCTGCTCCCAGGGACACGGCTGGTGCCCTGAACTTGGGCTGCCCCAGTCCTCATGGCTGCCCTGCTCCTGCCTGGGCCCTGTTGGGATGGAGGCCACCACTTCAGAGTAGCCCATGTGGCAGTGGTTTCTTTCCTGGGGCTGAAGCAGAGCTAACACAGACATGTTTGGGCTGATGCTGAGCAGGGCTGGCGCAGCCTTTCCATTCTCACTGCTCACCCAGCAAACTGCCAGGGGCTGAGACAGCTGATTTAAATAGAGCAAAAGAGATTTCCTGTGCCATGAAACATCATGCTCAGCAATAAAAAATAAGGATTTGGTCTTCAAAAGTAGCCATTGCTTGGAGAATGGCTGGGCATTGGTCTGCTCGGAGTGAGCAGTGTGCAATTGCCTTTGTGTGAATTTATTTCTTCCCCTTTCCATCACTCATTAAACTGTCCTCTTCTTGCCCGATGCATCTTCTCGATTTTGCTCTTCCTATTGTCTCTCCCATCCCATAGCAGGGGGATGAGGAGTTAGTGAGGGGCTGTGTGGGTGTTTGGCTGTGTGACAAGGTCAGTCCACTGCAGGGCCGTGAGTTGGGACCTGTCTGGCAGGGACCCGTCCCTGACAGACCCTGGAGAGCTCCCGTGGGACTGGTTTTGTGCCACATGTCCCACCTCTGTACCTGGAAACACAGCTCCCCCCACAAGACTGTGCACAGAGCTCTTTCACTGCTTTTAGAGATATTTGGTGCTACTGCTCTCACCATTGCTCCTACCGTGGTTTGGTTGTTTTAGTATTTTAAGCAGGAAAAGAGAAAAACAGAAAAGAAAGATTGTTTAATCACAAAAAGACAAATGTTTCAACTTGCTTGATCTTTAGAAGATACAAGTTTAACATGTTAAATTTCTGGGATGTTGCTATTGCTATTTGTATTATGAATCAATGTTGCTCATCAGTGTATCCATATAGTGTGCACAGAGCAGATGACCTATAAATTCTACACTTATCTTTATCCATAATTTTACAACTGCTTGTAAAAGGATGTAGTACAATTTCCACTCTTTTTCTATTTCATTGTGTGTTAAAGATGACGCGACTGTAAATACAGCTGCTAATTTTCATTAGAATGGAAAACAAAGTTATATATGAGCAAAAAGAATTTGTGGAAAATAGTGGATATTATACTATGAAATAAATCACTATGACAAGTAATATTCTGTTTATATGCTATTACTACAATATCTCAGATGGTGATTCCAGAAATGTAGAGGCTTCACCACAGAAGTAAATACCAAGAATCGTGTGATTAACAGAAAAGGGCTGTTTTCCATCCCTGAAGTGGCTTAGCTGATTGTATTTAAGAAATTTACAGATTTCATTTACACACTGCTATATTACAAATGTGACCCATTTCTAAAAACTGAATGTCTGAAAAACACCACTGAACCAGAAGAAATTACTCTTGTGTCAGTTTTAATATGCAAGCAGTGCTTTATTACATTCTAAAAGCATCTATAAAATTCTTGTCAATTTTCAGATATTGGAAAAGTTCTAAATTCATATCCCAGAAGAAAATGAGGAAAAAAATATTCTTAATTATAATTCAAAATCAAACTACTTTTTGTATCTTTGAAAAACTACAGAAATAATTTAATGTTTTTATGGAATATAGGCAAATGGAGGGGAGATTTCTACTGATTGATTTTTTATGTTTCCCTTATAGTTCATTATGATTTTTACATCAAAATATTCAAGTACCCATAACCTTAGATCTGTTGTGTAACACTTAATTGCAAAACTATCTTTTTTAATGTGATTAAATAAATAGCACTGAAGTGATTTAACATGAAGGCAGCTAGACAATCACTTCATGGGCTGTTTAAAATTTAAGAGAATAATAAGTTGAAGAATATTGTGAAAGTAACAGAAATAGTTCCACATTTGACAGTATAGAGAATCTTGCACAATGTAATTAAGACAAGCAGTGTTTTTCATGCTGCCATGTAAGTTCTAAATACTAAAAAGAATATTTTAAAAAAAAATTATTCTTGGGTTTTGTTTTTTTTTTCATTAAGGAGTGAAGAGACCAGTGAAATTAGTTACTCTTTACCTAGAAGTATTTCATCTTCTCATTAGAGCTTTTTAGTACTTCTAGTCAGGTTGGATGCTTCTGCTTAATTCTCAGATAATGCAGCATTTTCTGTATTCCAGTAATAAATATTATTGGCACTTTAATTTTTTCCTTTAAAGTTATTCAAATACTTTAAATATTTTGGGGGGCTCTGGAGACTTCTAGAATCAGATTCTGTGTTCAGAGAAGAGTCCAAGAGAAAGTTTTAATAATTTGATTTTAGTGATTTTTGAAGTAGGATTCTCTTTTACGTTCACTCCATATTTCTTTATTTAGTGGTGATCTCTGAGCAGGCATGAAAGTCTTTTATGCCTTTTGTTGGTTCTTGGCTTCTTTCCTCTGCCTCTGTCAAGGCTGGGATTGAAGGCACTCGAGATGGTATTTTGTGTTATTTTTTCATATCTATGTTACAGTCTCACAGGCAGTGAGTTCTGCAGTATTTCACTAACAAGGTGAAAAATGGCTAACTATCTTTTATTACAAGGTCTTTTAAGGCTAACCAATCCAATTAAAGAAATGGCACCTAAATTATCTTCACTTTTAACCCAAAAACCAATCACTCAACATCTACAATGCAGAATTTTCTATCCAATTACAAAATACCACCCAAACCCATACAGAAGAAGGAAGAAGGTAAAGAAGAAAGACCCTTTGCCCTAAAACCTCCATCTTGCTCCATATATATTACTATAGTCTAAGACCCCAAACTTTAAGTTTTTCACCCTGTGATATGATACACTTTTAATCAAACTACACACCCCTAATCCCAGTGCTATCAGTCAATTTTGGAAGCCTTCTACATGGCCTCAGGTCAAATGCAGTGCTCTCCTGGGAGTCAGAGTCTGTCAGCACAGAAAATCTAAAATTCTCAGCATCCAGAACTCCAACACCTATTTTATAATTGCAGAGTTCTCTTCTAGGGAGTAATTTTGTGAGCTAATTGTTTACTGTATGTGTCAAAATGAATTTAACTTCATTGTTTTCTCTCTATTTTAAATCATAACTTTTTAAAGAAAAGCCAGTGATTAACTCACATATTTAAAGGTAAGTATATTTGAATTAGGAGTTTGAACTGATGAGATCACCCAGTCTATGTAAAGCTAGATTTTTTTCAGTTTATTTTCAGAACTCCACTGTAATGCCTGTTTTTCAACCATGGGGAAATTGAAAAAACTCATGCTAAAGTATTTCTGCAACACTTGGAACTTTTGCATCTCTATGTACCTATTGTAGTCTCTCATTAGAGACTTAGAATTGTAATTTCAGATTCCTATTTTTTGTCACCCTGTTTGGTTTTATTATCTTTCTGATCAGCTCAGTGTTACCTGTGAGTTTACAAATGTCTTAGTTTTGCAATGTTTGCAATGTTTTGCAATGTAATAATCCTGAAAGGATTATAAAGCTAGATGTCTACAGAACCAAGTATTCAACACATGCTACACTGGGTTAGCTAAGGAGGTGGTCTGCCAATAATATAAACAACAACATTCAGCTCCTCTGGGTCATAAATTCATATAGAAGACTAACACAAATTAAAGTAGAGGCTTACTGAATGCTAATTGAAACTCTCATGCATTTTGACACTCTTTCTGAAACTGTCTGAACTAAATTCATATGAATGCAAGCATGCCTCATTGAGTCATCTATTCTGAATATCACTGTTTGAATTGTTTTGTCAAATGCTTCATAAAAAATGATAACGTTGTCATGCAAAGAAATTTCAATGTATAGAATTCCTGCAGGAGCAAGTCCAAGGGGAAACACTGAGGAAAAACTACTTTATTGACTAAGAAATATACTTGGGTATCTCATTTATCTTAGGTACTTGTTACCAGTTGTTACATGTGTGATGATGGATAACCTGGAATAAACTGGAACATTCTTTAAATCAAATGAAGGATATTGCAATTTTCATGAACTTTCCTGATTATTTCCAGCTTTTCTTCTTGACTAGGAGTATACGGTTGGTTGTGGGGTTTTAAAAGTAAAGCAGTCTGCAACAGCAACATTTTAAACTTTGACATACTACGATAGTGCTGATAAAACTATAAATAATGTCAGCTGTCTGTTTAGATTCTAGTATTCCTTTCTCATATGTTTATTTTGCCTCCTTAAAATTCCTCTCAACATGTCATTTGTGTTCTAAGCACCTTGCACACAGTAATATTGAGACTGTTTCACTCTCTATGTGTGGTAGCCTTTCTCTGACATAGACAGGTAAAGAAAACTTTGGCTTATTTAGGTGACAGCAGTTGTCACTATCACTGCCTGCCTCTGCTGAAAAAGTCATATGAGGTTACACAGCATCAAAAGATGAAAGAGATGTGTGGAATAATGGGAAGAAATCTGAAGTACTCAGAGTAAATTTAATGGCACAGCAGTGTCACCTTCATCCATCATTAACAGTGCAAAGATCTCCAGCAGTTAAATTAATCTTCATGAATCAAAACAAATGATACGGGCAAATGAAAGTCCATTCATATCTCAACAGCTTTCAGGTCATAGCCTATGTCACCAAAGCCAGTGGCATAAACAGCAAATGAATCAGTGCTTATGCTTCTATGTCTAGCCACTTACAGCAATAAAGGGTTCTCCTGCTGTTAACTGAGATGGAAAAGATCCTTTGAGAAACTCAAGACCAAATAATGAACTAGCCTCCATTCTGCTCCAAACCTTATTTTGAAGAAGCATGAATGCCCCTTTGGAGGATCAACAGTAATGGGGCAAAACATGTATTTTTAAATTATTTTCTTTTCAAAACAGCCATCAAAGTACAAAATATTTCCCTGAACATAAGATTAAGCAAAGACCTGCAGTGCTTACTCTATTGTGAGCCTGTTTAAATGTACATTTCTTTATGAATTGACTTTATAAGTCCTCTGTTTCAGTTGTTTCAAAACTTAGGTTATTTCTTATTTGTACAATAATTAAATTTCAAAACTCAAATAAAATATTGAATGGACTTACAAGAAGATAAGTAGAAGTGGAAACCTAAAATATAGAAAGGTATGTCTTTAAAAATTGCTCCTTTCTTATAAAGTGATGGGAGAACAAGTTCGTATCTAAAATTTCTTTACATTTCTTTTCTAAACCAGCTGACATTAGATTTAAATTTGAAAAAAGTTTAAGTAATACTATATGCTTTTATCATGTAGCTTTAAAATTACCTGTATGTAATGTTTTGAGCTTTAATTTTTGAGACATTGCTTATAGTAAAATAAAGTGTGTAATCTGTTTTACATATTCTGTATTGTATTCAAGTGATGTTTGCCATTTGATTGTTAAAATATAGAAATATGAAATGGAAAATCCTAGAATGTGAGTCCCTCTATATCCTGAAAAGATGTAGTGCTAGAACTTCTAGAGTTCTTCAGTCCCATTTGACTAGGTGATCCATAATATCTAAATATATTAATCTAAAAAAACGACTCTAAATCTAAGAGAAGGTGGGAGAAGATTAGATTATTAGATGTAATTCTTAATAATTAGATTATTAAGAATTAATTTAGATTGTTAAGATTAGAAAGAAACTAACACCAAGTTCCTCCAAAGGACTCTGAAGTTACATTTCATAAGTAACAGAAGTCCCATTAGAGGCCTGTAAGTGTTGTAGTGGTTTGGATTCTCATCAAGTTATTACAATTCTGTTTAACAGCTTAGAATTTGAAGAGACTTTAACATTAAACATTAAATAAATTTCAAAAGAACCAAAACATGTTGATATCTCTATGCAAATCATCAGGAGAAATACTAAATTTTTTGAAGGTGAATTATGTGCTACTGTGAACACAGAGAAAAAGAATCTGTGATTGAACTTCATAGTTTTTCTCTAGCTAAGTTTCATCTACATAAACCAGATGTTTGACAGAAAAGTTTTTCTTTATGTTAATTGTTTTTTATTTATTTTTTCTGCTTTCTTCCTTTTGGTTGGGGTGTGGGAATAGGACAAATCTGTATAAGCCCTAGAATTTTAAATTATCCAAGTTACTGTTAAAGTTACCAAAGTACTTATTTCCATATGCCAAAAGCCTCAGAGGTGCAACCTAGTCAAATCCTTCACCTATCTATGCAGCCATTCCTGTGCATTCCCCAAGAGCTAGGATTTTGCACTAAAACATATAACCAAAAATGATACATATTCCCCTTGAATTTTTCCTGTGTGTGAGTTCTTTTTTTCTTCTTGAACAATGTAGGCTGGGTACTGTTTTTAAACAAAAACAGATTATCACATTATATCATTAGGTAGAATTTTGGTAAAAACTTCAATCATTCTTGCTATTCAGATTTTAACAGCCTGTCATGTCAACAGGATTAGGTAATGAAATCAAAAGAAAACAAATTATAGGTGTTTTCATATTATTGAGCACACAGTTGATATTTTTCTTGACTATAAATATTGCAGTCACATAGTCGTTTTCCAGTTTTAGAATCAAGATTGAGTTATTGCCTCCCTAGTGCATATAAACTCAAAACTGAATTTGGGACTACATCTTGATCGTAAGATTTTTTTCATATTGAGACATGAAGCTGAATGACTCCATGTTTGAGACTGAGTTCTCTGTGTTAGCATCTTGAGAAATAAAAATGCTTATGTAACTAACCACAGAGATTACAAAGACATTTCCATCATAGGAAAATAAAAAGTAAATTTTTTAACACCTTTTAATTCCTGTTTCTGTAAAAATTTAATACTATTTGACAGTCTTTTCTATATGCTGGATATTAAATGTAGTGATGTGCCTGTATTTAAAGATCCAGTAGAATAATGATGGGTGAAACCTCTTCAGTTTTTTTTTCATCTGAACATGATTTTCAGATAAAAAATGGGTTAATAATTATTAATTATTTTATATTATAGGTGAGCACACTAGACTGGGTACGAGCTGAAAAAATCTACAACCTCTGTGAGGTTCTATTTAAAATTCACAAGGTAGGTTTCCCAACAGTTCCAGTGATTTTATTTAGTAAAGTTAACCTTTTCCTGTTGATGATAAGCTCACATTTATCTTAACTAGGAATAACTAGTATTCAAATAGTTCATCTGTTGATATAAAAAGCTATTTGCAATTTCATTAGCTGTGCAAGTATAAGAAAATATGGAAAATAGGTTAAGCTCCAAGTGAGCAAGTTACTAACATGTTTTCTTACTGAAGACAGTTTTCAGTATTAGAGCTGTATGAAGTATCAGTGAGACACACTACTAAGCATAATGATATTAGATTTTTCTTAGTGAGTCAGATTTTCAAGCAAACATGATGAAAAATGCTCTTGTTGTAATTCTTGATCCATATAAAGATATTTTAATTTTAGAAATTAAAAATATAAAATTATGTCCTTGTTGTATCATACGTATTGATTGTTGTATCGAGTATTGTAGTGGTTTTTCCTTTATAAAGGCCAACATGTTGGGTTTGTTTCCCATAGAATTAATTCTCTTCCCCCAACTAGAAAAACTTGTGTTTTCTGTCTAGCTTGTCCCAATGAAAGATTTGCATCAAAATATTAGCACTTTGTGTAAATAATTGACTTATGGAATATATTGTCTAATAAATTGCATCAGATAGATTAATTTTGTTCCCCAACAAAAATAAGACCTTTGCAGGTGAGATAAGGCTACTGGAGAGCCTATTTGTCTAGGAGAGTAAAGAATATTTTCAGAAAAAAACCCTATCTTTTCAGATAAAATACTATTTCACTGAAAAATTAAAGCTCATCTTTAGTTTTCACCACCTGCTGCCCTTCTCTGCTGTTTTTCTTTGGCCACGCACTGATGCGGTGGAAAAGGCAGGTTGCTGCTGTTACCTGTAACAGATCCTGCACTGAAGCAAAAGTGCTTAAGGTTTTTGATTTGGTCTTGATGGGGGTTGTTTGGTTTGGTTTGGTTTGGTTTGGTTTGGTTTGGTTTGGTTTGGTTTGGTTTGGTTTGGTTTGGTTTGGTTTGGT
>JAYDZK010000169.1:94333407-94371776 GCA_034509185.1 Euphonia xanthogaster
GGTTTGGTTTGGTTTGGTTTGGTTTGGTTTGGTTTGGTTTGGTTTGGTTTGGTTTGGTTTGGTTTGGTTTGGTTTGGGGTGTGTAGGTTTTTTTGTGTTGTAGGGGTTTCTTTATTTGTTGGGGTTTTTTTCTGATGCAGGTTATTCAGGACATGGGAAGGAAGATTTTTGGCACTGCCATGCCAGGAAAACAGTAGTCCTGGAGTTCAGGACTAGAGCTCAACTCCAGAGGCACAGGAGGAGAGCCTTATTCTTGCAGTCATGGCATTGGTTTTGTGTAACCATGTCTCCAGCTGGGAACATATGGGCAAATTCAGGTCCTTCCCATCACTAACATACCAACAAAAAGTAGATGTTCTGGCACAGATCATTTATTTTGTCTCCTTCATATGTTTTATAATTTTACTTTTGGCTCATAAATAAATCAGGCACCAATGAAATATATACACATTAAGCATTTTGGGAAGATTTTCCTGTGGTTTGGGTTTTGGTTTTGTTTTTTCTCCTATAAGTGTTACTGCTAAAACTCAGTTCTTCCTGGAATATTATGGTAATTTCAAGGATATTCTGTCTTTCTGCAACTTCTGCAGTACTTTTTCATTAAGAAAAAGAAGTTGGGAAATAAACTACTCACAGTTCAACTCTTTAATGTTCTTGACATTTTAATAAATGAATGCTTAATTGCCAGTCTTCATGAATATGTAAGCTAAAGTGCAAAAGCTCGAATTGAACTCCTTAACCTCTTTTCTGTTGATTCTTTGATATAAATGACAATGAGGCAAACAGAACAAATCCAAAAAATTGAAAGAGATTAAGGTTTCTGCATTAGATATGATAGACTTATGTTGTAAAAGCTGCTGTTTGGGTAGGGGGTTCTTAAGGATTTTCAGAAGCTGGTTAGAACTGGCGCAAAACTGTGGGAGAGTGTGTTTTGTGTCTTCTCATGAAAGATGGAATTTAAGGAGCAGTGTTCTTGTTACACACCTAATTATGAGCTTCTCATCTATGTTTATTGTGATGCAAGAGTTAAACACAGAAAATATCAATCCAATAAGGAACTGAAATTTTAAAACAGAATGTTTGATACATTTTAGATTTGGATGTATGTATACATAAATGTAAATACATAAATAGGTGAATTAAAATTCATATATATAATATGCCTTTGCACATTTCTGGTCATTTGGTGGTAACAGCCACATGATTTGAAATGTAATGTCTTGCATCACATGTGTCTATCCTTATTGCTTGCCTCATAATTCAAACTCTTACTGTAATCCTGTACATTTTTAAAAGTCAATTGTCTTAAAAACATTTTATTTTCTTTTATTGTCTGGTATTTTCACATGCAAATTTAAAAAACAATTCTAATAGAGTAGCCTAAAAGCCAGGATATGCAGCACTGAGTCTTGAAGCTGATGTAATACCTGTCACTCCATAGCTGCTGAGCACCAGAATATATGCAGGAATTTTGTTCAACTTTCTTTTCAACAGTGCAAAGGAGTGCTGTAAAATAACTGAGCTTCAAGTCTGTTCTCTCCTCGGGTAGTAGCAGGGCCAATTTTGACAACACAGTGCTCTGTACCCTGGTGGCAAAATGTGGTGCTCCCAAGATGCCCCATGAATCACTGCTAATTATTTTGGGGTTTCAGTCTTTTCTGCTTCATGATGTCACAGAGAAATGGGGATAGGGAAGGGTCCTATCTGAAAAACAGAAAAATAAAAATATGCGTAATTTGGAAATTCAAGCTGTGAAAGTACTTAGATGTATAAGTTGTAGCTTTTTTATTTAGTTTTCTTTTCCTCTATATTTATGTTAATCAATGAATTCTTGAAATATTAGGGAAGTTTCTTGTATTAATTTGTTTACATTTACAAAACATTGCATTGCAGGTATATTTTTTATTATGAAAGTTTAATGTAAAGTTTCTCTTCTTTATCTTCAAGGTGATGGCAGGATCTTTTTTCAGTCTCCTTGTAGTTACAGAACAGCATTGACAGCTATTGGAGGACATGCTCATGATGTCACTTTCAGAATTAGTCCTGGGGTGCTTGATAAATTACTGCATTTCTTGGGGTTTAGCATATTGGAACCCAATATGAGTAGTAGGAGTAATTATTGTCTCCTGTAGAGCTGGTACACAGCTCCTGGAATGTATTGAAACATTCAGGGATTTCCTTCTTTTTTCACTGTAAAAAATGTAGTTGTACAAGCCCCCCTTTAAGTTATATATGTATTGCTTAGGTAATTTTGACAGTAGTTTGGAACTGCAGTATTAGTTTGGATTAAAAGATAGGGAATAAAGCAAATAAGAAGCAAAGAGAGAAGCTGTATTTGACATAATTATTTAAATTCTAGAACATTTCTTCAACATAATTGTTGACATAATGGCATAGTATAGCCAAGTACCCATCACTTACAGAAGACAGTGTTGCTTCAATTGTTTGGTCTTGCCAGATGAAGAATCACATACTGAAACATATCTTTCAGCTCTGGCTTGCTGATGATTGCTGGCTACAAGCAAACTTCTATTTAGGTATTCACCAGGACTTTGATCTTGAAGACCAGAGGCCGTATTGTTTCAGTGTTATGGTTGGACATGGCAAGAGCCACTATTTCAATGTAGAGCTGGGCAATGAATTGGCAGTGTGGGAGAAATCATTCCAAAGAGCAATTTTCTTGGAAGTTCAAAGAACAGGGGTAAGTAGTGAAGAATTTAAATAATTTAATCTGTAAAATAAGTATAATAGTATAAAATTTTGATTTGTATGTTTAATGATTTCATTTAATTGAAGTCCTCCATGACTAAGTATCTGAGTACATTTAATACACTGAAGACTTCTGAAAGCTTCATCATCACATCAATATTTTTCTGTCAATGAATACCTAATACCAGTCAATGAGCATGTTATGACAGATTGAAAATTGAAAGTAACAATTTGTAAGTTCACCTTGATTATTAAAAACTGGAAATGAATATATTTTACTACTGGAAAATTTTCAGGCGTTTATTTAGTCCAACTTGAACATTTTCTTCCAGAAAGCTAATTTTCTTCTCACATAAGGTAAATATGATGTTTTACATAATGCTTCTGTATTCAAAGAAATATTTTTCTCTTAAATTGTTAATTGTGAATTGGGATTGTCTTTGTCAACATTGGAAGAGTTTGAAGACAGTATAAAAGTGAAAAGAAGTTTGTAATAGTCTTGAATTCTCAAAATTAAACAGCAGATTATCACTTTCTGCTGGCTAATAAATCTAGATCCATACTCTCAAGTGAACTGGACAAGTGTTATGGGAGTATATTCATTGAGACCATAGACCTTCTCCAATTAAAAACATATTTGCACAATTTAACACAAATGCAAACTTGGTTGGGTATGCTCAGGTGTCCAGTGCCCTGTGAGCCTCCTAAAGACATTTGAAACACTGAGAACAGTGGATCACAGCATTGTATTAACATGACTTACAAGGAGCAGGAGTCCTATCGCAGGTGGTGAATCAGCTCGTCTAAATTTCCAAATCTCTGGGATTCTAAACAGGTTTCTGGGTTCTTACAAGGTACTTACTTAGAACCCTTCTATTTGTCTCTTTAGACTGATGAAGGAACAAAAAAGATTTTGTAACAGTTGTTAATGCTGAACTCCTGAGAAGGAATGCAGTTCTTCAGGAAAAAATTGATCCTCATATATATTATCCATATAAAACCGAATAACATATAATTGAAATTAAGTATAACAAGCGTGCAGATTAGATGGCTCTTTATCTGATTAAATTTCTGGATATTTATTGTTAAATCTAAAAACTTGCTTTTCCTTTACATCCTTAAAATTAAGGAATGATTCTTTGCTTGAGGAATGATCTTTTGTAATTTGAATCAGTCTTCTAGACTCATTTCACACAAAAGACATTAAATTTCCTGCAGCTGTGGTTTAACCTATCTGAAACCTCCAGGAAAGTAATTCAAATAAAATCTTGATTACAGTGCTCAAGTCTCCATATATGTTTTCTTATGTCTTTATTTTCTCTCACATAGCTGGATACATCCAAATTTACTGTAAACTATTATGTCAGTAGAGTTCAGAATACTGTGGTCAGTCTCCAGCAGTGAAAAGTCTTTTTACTGCACAATTTTCTTTCTTCATTCAAAGCATAAATTCTGTCGTGAGTGCCTTTCTTTTTAGAGTGATGTCAAGAGCAGCATGAATGAGGCGCAATTTAATATTACATAGAATATTTCAAATCAAGTCATAGAAAAAGAACTGGCATTCCAGTGTCCAGAAAATTCAAGCTTTTCACTGGTGTGTCAGTCTGTAAAAGTTCTTTCTTTTGGAGAATTTAGGAAATTATTTTTTATTCATAAATGATTGGGCAAGATTCATGGCAGCTGTTGAATTGCATTGTGCCATTTCAGCCACTCTTATTTAAATGGAGCTTGGTCCTGTTTGATGTCAAGTGTAGTTAGGATCTTGCCTATGAGTTTTTGTGAACCTTTTCCTGTACATACCCTATGTATCTGGTGTTTCTAAAATAAGAGCTGTATTTCTGAGAAGATTATGTCCTTACACAGTCTATGAAGAGAAGTGCTAAGGTGCAGTGGTCCTTTTGAATTTTATCTGCCCATGTTGTGTGATTTTTTTACATTTCTTTTGAAAATGGCAGCAGCAGTAGATGACAGAAAGAATGCAATAAAGCAGGGAGAAACACCCCTCACAATGCTGCTCCCCTTTTAGGTATCTTAAACCCCTATTTCAAGCTGCAATTGATTACAAAAATTTTACCGAGAAACTCTGAAATTCAGTGACCCTGGTGAAATTAATCTATTTGCAGACAATGATAACAAACAAACAGATTTTGAATCCATGTGCTAGAAATGCATGGGGTTTTTTCCTAGAAAAACTATTGTAGTTGCTGATGGCATAACTTGGATAGATGGCAGCAATGAAAATGCAGGAGAAGCGAGGCAGAAAGGCAATTGAAAGAGAGAAAAAGTGTTGTTAAAAAGTATTTCCATGAGGCCGGTAATAAAAGTCAGCATTGCAATGGTGGAAGATAGGCAATGAAATCCTCTCAGTCATATCTTGAAGTTAAATCATCTCCTGCAAATCCCAGCGTGAATGCTTGTTTCACCTGGAACATCCTAAACAGTGCAAGATGAATAAAGGATGCTCAGTTTAGGTAATTTTTCTTTTGGTTTTTTCAAGATTTTTATGGTGTAGAAAATCTTCAAAAATAAAAGGCTAGCACATTTTTCAGAGCTCTTACTAATTCTTTGACTCTTCAGGTTGGTCTTGTCAGTAGCATAGTATATTATTCCACATTTTTTTCTATGACATCTTTTTTAAATTTCTCAATCAGTAATCTTCCTTTACCTCAGACGAGTTTTTTCCAAAGGAATTTATTTTAACTCATCTGAGTCTTGAATATGATTATTAAATTAATGCAGAAACATCTCAAAGGATGACTTGGATCAGTTCTGTTCAGTAGGAGGATGGAGGAGAATATTGGAATAGTGGACAGAGGAAAGAGTGACAGTAATATATTTTACTGCCAGCTGTAGAAAAATTGGACCAACGGTTTTGTCATCTTGAAACCTTGTACCTGTAAGCTTTGTTTGATGGCTGGAAGAGGACAAAGGAGAGAAATCTGCTTTACAAATGAAAGAAGTATCAAGAGACTGAAAAAAACCATGCAGTGGGAAAATCTTCTACCACTGTGTTTCTAAAGTACCTGCAGTAGATATATAGTGATAAGACATGGTTGCATACTCTCCTCGCTAGCAATTCTAACACAAAAGAAAGTTTTCCCTTCATACTTCCAGCTGTGATGAAGATGCTTCAAGGTCTTTCCAATCCTCATACAGCTGAATAACCTACACTATTGAAGCCATTTGTGTTGCTTGGACAAAATATTTGTTTAATATGAGTTACTCCAAGAATTAGAACAGCCTGGATCCCATTCAATTATAACAGAATAATCAGGAATTTTTGCCACCTCTTTATTTTCTATGCTTAAAGGTAAGTACTTCTAGTTAACTTCTTTCCATTTTGTTCATGATTCAGTGACATGATTCAGATAAATAAACCCTTGAAATACAATTATTATTTATTTTTTTAAGTCAGGGATATGAATGTATAGAGAAATGTTAGCAACGAAATTCACATACCTGGAATGATGCAGGGTCCTCATGTGAAGAATACATATGACAAATAAAATCAAAGTAGACAAAGCAAGCAAAGCAAACAAATGAAGATTAATGAATATTGCAAGTTATTTCAGTTAACACAATTGGAAATCCAGAATCATTTTAAAATGAACATAAATGTATGATGCATTTTTCCTGTGTTTTCCCTCTTTTAAAACCAGTTAACATAAATCCCATATTCTGTGGATGTTTATGTTTTTGTATGCATTTTTAATATGTTTTTATTTTCTGAGAAGTTAACACTAAACCATTCTCTATAGTAAGGTACTTGATGCTGCATATATGACTCAGGATCGTTGTGACTCAGAATTGCTCTCAGACAGATTATGTCTGTTCCTAGATAAAGCAAAAATAATTATTGGGAATAATTGCGCATGCAGACCTAGAGCTTCATTTCTATAGGATTCCCACATTAGACTTTTCATTTTCTTTCTACAAATATTGTGCTACTAAATCACTATGATGAAAATTCCTAAAAAAATATATAATAGATAAGTGCAATTGATAATTTTATTTTGTTTTGTAAGCAACAATTAATTGCTTTTGCATATTAGTTATTCCAGCTAGTTACTGTTTTCCTCTGTGAACTTGAGTCTTCCATGCTTAGAAAAGGTAACAGACATGAGAGTGACATAGCTTACACAATGCTTAATTCACCATCATCCTGTTCCACTTTAACATTTCCCCCTATACACTATTTCTTCAGGCTGATTGGTACGAAGTACGTAAGGAATCTGCAATCATGTTATTGATGATTAAAACCAACCAATCAACCAAAAAAATCACATATCTATTTTGAAGAAATGGTTAACTCAATAACCTTTCCTCAGCTTTATATGTCTTTGCCTTTTTGCTTCATGGACTATTTTTCAATAATTATCTGATCCTGGTTATCTTTGGTATCCTCTCTTCTATCCATCTTTTAAATTTCTTTATAATACCTTGTCATAGATTTTGCTAGTTCATCAATTTGAATAAATTTCTAATAAATTTCTAAGATTTTCATCTGAGAAGATGAAGTTTCTTTCCATGAAAAATGTATTGTTCATTGTACAAATCCTTTCAGAATACTGTTGACAGGTCTTGATTTTCACCCCTTGGTTTTCTAGTAAAGATTTATGGGTTTAAAGTTTCAGTTATAAAACTGGTCCATGTAATGCTTCCTTCTCATCGTTCCTTCTCAGCTCAGGAAATAATCTGTACAACCTCCTCATTACAACACCTGCTTGCTGTTTGTTCTAGACTGTTGCTTGACTTTAGATGCATATGTTTGTTAAAAATCTTCTTAAAGGGTTCACTACAATTAATTTAAGACATAGAGAAGTGAATAAGTTCTTTCCAATTGACCTCAGCAGCGTTTCAAGGAAACCAGGGGTTTTTGTCATAATTTCCGTTTAAAAGCATTCAGTTGACTATATTGTATAAAATAACAGTGTAATAGTGACTGTATGTATACATGCTACTTACTAACCAATCACAAACAATAATTGATTCATAACATGAAAAGCAGTTTTTATATTTTAAATCACATAGTTACTTCTATGGTATGTAAAACCACATAATGATGAAAGATCAAAAAGAAAGAACCGCACAAAATTGCACTGATATTTTAAGACTTCACATTTTCACAAAATTAGAGGATAAATAGCTCCCATATCTTGAGCAGCTCAAGAAAGAGCCAAAATTAATTTAGTTAGGCATTTATTCTTTGTCCACTGGAGACAACTATAAATTCCTCATGATTTTAAAATTAGGAGCCAGATGGAGAAAATCCCTTACACAGAAGCTCAAATGGCTTCTAAATGTGGGTTTTTTTTTTTTTTAACTGAACTTCAATGCATATTTTATCAACATACCTTCATATTTGCTTAACACTGAGTGTTCAACAAGTCACCAATATAAATAGTGATGTGTGCTGGTCAGTGTTATGGACTCCTTGCATTCCCAGTGAATGGGAGCCAAGCTGCATGGAAGTGTGGAATTAGCCCCACCTGAAACTATTTTTTTAGCATGAAAGGTACAAGTTCAATTGAAGATTTTGGATTTAGAGAAAACAGAAGAGTTTGTGATATTCATATCAAGACGGCCTACAAGAAGTTCAGTTCCTGCATCTCCTTCTTGCAACATTATACAAAATGTGCTTTCTAGTCATTCTCTAGCGACATTTTGAACTGATCTTACTACAACTCAAGTTAAATGTAATCAGAATAGTTTTTAGAGATTGTGTCCCCACTGGAACTTGGTCAGGCATTAGTTATGTTTCCACTTATCTATTGCAGCTTACTTAAGTCTTCCAACTACCTGACTCTTGAGATACTCAGAACTTTGGCTTTCTCAGTAACGCTGACATCAAAACAAACACACTCATTGTTTCTGGGCATCTTTGGGAATGAAGTGGTGCTGCAGAAATAGTAGACTAAACCACCCTTGGAGACTGAGCCAAAAGAAGTCCACTTAAATAAACAAAACCTAGCAGAAATTAGGTAATCTTTATAGGTAGTAATGGTCATTTCTCTGATCCATTATTGGACAATTATGATTTTATTAATTTTTCAGGGTGACCTTAGAGGTAGAATAAATGGTGATTGTTTGATCACAGTGTAAGCCTTGTGAGCTGCAAATACTCTAGTGAATTGCAAAAATATTAAATACAGTTGGCCAAGTTTTTTGGGTTTTGGGGTTTTTTTTATTCTGTGATGATTGCAAAACATATATGAGACAGAGTTATATGTAGGAGTCCCTTTAAGAGTGGAAATGCCTCCATTTGCTAATTTCAGAGACAAACATTTAAGCAAAGGAAATATTCTCCTCATATTCAGGCGAGATATTAAATAGCATTTAGATTAGGTGAAATTTAGAGCGTCATTACAAGATACTCTCCAGTTTGTTTCAAGAAGCACTCAGTTTAATTACACAATTAAGTTTTAGATTGTTTTCATTATGCACAGAAAGCTTATTACAATTACAATTACAATTTAACTGGTCACCTTTAGAAATGGTGTTAGATTCTAATTCATTTCCGCACTGATGCAAAAAACTCACCATTCTCTAACACAAAGAAAGGTTCTGAGAACCATTCAGAATAGTAAATACATTTTCAATAATTATTAATAATTCAACAATTCACATAACAGATGAAAATCAAACAATGCATTTATTAGAACTTTTAAAAGAGTGAAAGAATGTACCAATTTTCAAGGCTATTGAACTCAAACTTGTTTCTATATTCTGTATTTTTGACATGATTAATATAAAATGTTGACCATTATTTCTGAAAATATAATGTACTCTTAAAATTACATTTATTTTTATTAAATGAATCTAAAGAATTTTATATTACATATATTTATTTCTAAATCCAAATATTTAGATACAAATGATGTCATGGGAATCTAGGTTTGTTATTATTTTCCAGAGGATCTTATAGACTTGAATAAGGAAGAAACCACAAGAGCGCTGGAGATGGACTTTTTCAAGAGCACGTAATGATAGAACAAGTGAGAATGGCTTTAAATTGAAAGAGTGCAGGTTTAGATTCCATGTTAGGAAAAAGTTCTGTACAGGAAGGTGGTCAGACACTGAAAAGGTTGCCCAGAGATGCTGTGGATGCCCCATCCCTGAAGGAGTCCAAGGCAGGTTGGATGGGGTTCTGACAAGCCTGGTGTTCTGGAAAGTGTGTCTGCCTATGGTGGTGGTGGGTGGGTCCATTTTGGAACCCTTCCAACTCAAACTATTCTATGATTCTTTTAGACCTGTCAAGAATTTGCTGTGAAGAATTTACTGTCACGGAACTTGAAATTTATAGAGTAATATTACCTTAGAATTTTGATGCTGTATATGCTGTATTTTATGGTTTTAATTTTGGTGTTCCCTATCATTCTCCACCCACGATTTGTAAGAATCAGGCAGAAGAAGAAAATTCCAGTGAAAGTGTCACTGATTCACAACTGAACTGTGTACTCAGGAATGTCGCTTGATGATATTTCTGGTTAATTTCCTCTTCAACTGTGAAATTCCAGAATTCACAGATCACCAGAGAAGAAAAGTGTTTATTATTATGTAATAACAAACTGCATCAGAATGAAGTCATTGTCTTTGTTGAAGTAAGCTAGTAGTGGTCAACTGGTTCTACTAAAACAAGCAGTGTCAGTTTGATTACTGTGATTACCACTGAGAATCTGCCTCAGGTTTATGAAAATATGCTTGGGACATATAGGAAATGTAGGAAAACATGTAGAAAACTCTTAACATGGAGTCACTGTTGATTCTTGCTTTTCTTTATGGAAAAATGAGTTGCTGTAAAACAATTAAGGTATTCCTCAGACACAGAGATGAGGAAGTACAATCTCTTTCTGACATAAGTGAAAGCTAAACACAATTTGAATTTTCCCTGCTAGAAGATAACCATTTCTTAGTTGCTGGCCTTAGATTTTGTCCTCCTGCATCCATTTTGCTCACTGCTTTTTCCTACAGCCAATTTAAGCCATTGTCTGTCTGTTCAGCAAAGAGGGTAGCAAGTCTTTTCTTATGTCAGATTCACTTTAGCCATAGGTTCATATCACAGAGAGAATGCCATGGCCAAGAGTTGATATCCACCACTGCATTATCTGTCTTGCCAAGAAATAGCTGAACCTACAGGTTCGCCTCAGTCTTCCTATAGGAACACAATTCCCTGTGGAGTAAAATTCACTTCATCCCACGTGTACATGTAATCCTAATATTTGAATGCTGGTTAAATGCCTTATCTCAGTGATGCTGAAAGTTTCTGAACAGACAGTCTGTCCAATGACTGCTCTGCTAAGCAAACCAGTTTTGCAGTTAGCTGCTATAATGTCATGAGCATTAAAAATTACAAATAGATAAGAGTTTTTTCGATAGATGACCTAAAGAGAAAAGTTCCAAGTTGAGCAGTATCCTAAGTAAGCAAGCATTTAAAACATGGATGTATTAAACCTAGGTATTATTTTCTAAAGCACTGAGCTACTCCCACTTCTCCTGAAATAAATAGAAACTTTCTTTGAAATTCAGTGAAAATATAATGAGCCATCGTTTGGGTCCTTTGAATAATCTTACTTTTACTGCCAGAGCGTCTCTTGTATACATATATGCTGAACCACAAATGTGCATAAATGTTTTAAAAAACAATTATAATGTCTTCTTGAAATCATCAGATTACAGCACGATCTTTTATAAGAGAATGCACTTTTCATAGTTATACCAGCAAGGTATTCAAAAAAGAGTCATTTTAGGATATTAAGATGTAATTCCTTTGGCTACAGGAACAGCAGATCTTGAAGGAATATACAAGATTTTAAATCAGATCTGGTTTGTTTTGATTAAGTGGTTTTAGTTGTATCTATCCATAATTATCAAAATTATGTAACCTTTTAATTGTGACATGATGAATTCCTTAAAGGTATGGACAAATGAGTGGATCTCCCATGGTTTTTAAGTGGAGGTTATATTCATTTGATCACTCTCACTGAAATTATTTCACTGATCCTTTTTTACTGATATATGGAGCAGGAATACACCTGAGCTTTGGGAGTCTGTTCTAGATGAAATTTCTGAAAACTCTCATGTTTTTGCTGAATGACAGATTTCATTGTTGCTTCATTTTCTCATATATAATGTGAATTCAGAGTAACAATGCTTTTGGTGTACTTTATATACATGTTCTGAAAGTTTTGTTTTTTAAAAAAAGACTGTATATAAAATATTTTATGCTAAAACCCATTTTTTTTAAATATGAGGAAGCCAAAGCAGCTACATTTTTAATTCTGCTGTTTCAAAAAGTTTAGAAAACCTTTCTGTTTAGCATTAATCATTCTATGCACGAAGACTCTTGGAGGTTTTGCAGGCTGTGTTCAGAATTAAGGGG
The DNA here is from genome assembly GCA_034509185.1 of Euphonia xanthogaster. Lineage (NCBI taxonomy): Eukaryota > Metazoa > Chordata > Aves > Passeriformes > Fringillidae > Euphonia > Euphonia xanthogaster. The sequence goes on from JAYDZK010000169.1 coordinate 94,345,496, forward strand.
ATTAATTTTGCCTTCTAGTACTCTCTCTGTGTGTGGGCTGATATATATTTCTCAGTACAACCATAATAACTCTGGTTGCTCTTACCTTTATTTTCACATCCTGCTAGGATTTTTTAACGCTAAAAGCGGAATTTTCAAAAAGACTTTTTTTGATATATCTGGTCCCATATTAAGGCTTTTACCAAACTCTGTATTTTTGTAAATACATTGGATGCATTAAGATGCCTTACTCCTGTCATTCCTGTATGATTTAGAAGCTTTTAAAAAGCTGCCATATAAAGTCTTAATGCAAGAATCTGTGTTCCAAACAATTTTTTCTCTCCCTGTCACTGTATCTTAAATGCTGGTGTACGTTATTTTTTATTTCTAATGCAGAATAAAATAAGACATTGTTTAAGTCCTTCACTCTTTCATGCATTTAAGTTCCTCTGACAAGTCCTTCAAAGTTCCTTCTAGTTTTAACTGACATTGAGAGAAAAACAAAGAAAAATATTAAATGTAAGGTAGTGAGAGATTTGGTCTTAGAACTAAAAAGAAACAAATAGAAGTAATATTTGGAGGATACTAAAATTTTATCCATTCAAATTGGCAATGCTGGAGTCTTCTACTCCAAAATTATATTCTTTGTCTTCATAGCATAATTTCATTTTAATGTAAATACTTTTTCTAAGAAAAGGCAAATTTTCGGAAAGATTTTAGCATTTTTTACATCAATGGCATATTATTTCCACACAGAAGCATAGGACGTTAACTTAAAGTGAGTAAATGAATACAATATGCAGTATGTGCACTGCATGGATATGGCTATTGCCTAAATGCTGTCCTGTCAGGTTAGAATTTAGTTTTAGAAAATGTGTATAAAGTTCTATATAATGAGTATAGTGAGAAATAATGTCTGTGATCCCATTTACATGCAATAAACCTTTACAACCCGTCTTAAGGAAAAAGGATATCTTTATCTATAAAGTAGTTAATTGCATAGCAGGGAAAATATGTAGTTCAAGCAGGAAAGTGTAATGGTACTTCCAAATTTCCAATTGCTTTTGGAAAATAAACAAGCAAAATCATGTGCATGCCCAATTTGTATTCACTTAGACTAGAAGGTAGGTGTTATTTCTGCATTTTGGCTGATTAAAAACACTAAAATTCCTGCTCAATAGAACATGGCTGAGTCCAAAATTAATGAATATATTGCATATCAGTGCCATAGTTAAAGCAAAATGAGGGTTTCCTTCATGCAAGAAAATAATTAACTGCAATGTAGCCAATCACCAGCTGAATTTTTGAAACTGTAAACCTGATGAGACATTTGGAACAACAGCATTAGATTTGTAAAAGTAATATCCTTTAAAATGAATATACACTGTCATTTTTCTGTGTTACACTTAGATGAGCAACATCACTGAGTCTCACTTGATCCTTAGAAAACTTACTGCCATGAACTTAGGAAAAGGAGTACTGACTGAAAAGGTTGGTGCCCTGATTCTTAAAAATTATGTGAAATGGTATTTTTTACTAAGAATCATTGTTAATGATCTCAGAATATGCTATCTCAATTGAAAGTTATTGTTATTAATCTTGATTTTAAATATTTTTACTGAAAAACAAAACCAAGTTGAACCCCTATTTCCTGGACAGAATCCAATCCCACATCACTAAGTAACATCAGGACTCTATGTCTTCAAGAAAGAAACCAGAGATACTATCCTGGATGCCTGTGGCAGAACATGGGCAAATCTAAACCCTCCATCTAAAGCACTGCAATAAACTCATATTCCAGCAAAAGTCTACTGCAAAAAAATCTATTTCATGTCATGATTTATTTAGAAGCTTTTGGACAGCCCAGTCCCAGAAGAAACCAAATATACTTATGGCTTTAGCCTACATGGGAGACCCACATGTGTGGAGAAATCAGAAGGCCTCTCTGAGATCCAGAGGACCTTCATGTTCCTCTGCCATCATACTTCAGCTTAAAGGGTACAAGAACACCAACACAAACAAGGAAACTGAAGAAGAGGATGGCTCCTCTTCATTCTTGCCTTTCCTTCCCCAGACCTCTGTGTCTGGGCTGCCGTGGCTGCAGTGGTGCTACCCACCCAGTCTTTGTGCTTCAGCCCCATCACAGCCTGGTGACTCTCCATGAAGAGGTCCCTCTTTCTGTTTGTCCCTCAGGCTTTGTCTCTCACACATATCTGAAGTATAATGGTGCTCTCCTCTCTGAGTGGAAATGCATCCCTCTTGCTATCTCTTCCCATGCATTCACTTTCCAGTTTGAGTGTTTACCCACCTGTTTTCTTGGGTCCCTAACATGAATAAACCAAGTTCAAAGCCCCTTTTTTTGTGTGTTAGCTGATCTATTTACAAACACATTCTCTCCCATGAGGGAGAGTCATGGTAACTCATAAACATAAAAGCTGGTTTTGGAATTGGCTTGTCATTGTTTATATTTGTAATGCCTTTAACTGTTAGACAGAATCCTATATCAGTCTTTCTTTTAGAGTACTGAAGCAAACTGTCCCATGTCGTCTCCCTTTTGTAAAAACTGGTGAAAAGGATCTGTGGCAGCATCAAGTCCAACCAGACTGATCCCCACTCTTGCTAACTAGATCATGGACCACACAGACCACATAGACCAAGTGCTATGCCTGGATGCTTCTTGGCCACCAAACACAGTTCAAATCTGAATTATTTTAGGGTAATCTCTGTCTGTGGGAATGAGAATGAATGTGTATATGTGGTCATTGTAACTATTAAGCCCTCTCAGGGTCTTGGAGGACAGAAGACAGAGCCAGAGATAGACAAGGGTCATGCTTCTGATCAGCAACAGGAAGTCTGTCTGAGGAATTCTGTTGTAAATGAGTCAGATACGGTGTTCTTTTGGTATTTGAACAGTGGTATTATCAACTTAATGATCTTTTTATGAGTTAAAAGAATATGCATTGAGATGCTGATACCTGAACATTACACAGGTAAAAGGTTTTTTATTGTCTTTTATTACAAATATAATATTCTATGGATTTTTACATTGCTCAGAAAACATCAGATGATTGATCTAGGTCATATAGTACAATTTTGTTAGCTATTGCACCATGAGGCCTGTTCTCTCTGTTGTATAAACTGTGACTTAGCAAGCTGGCTGATATTCAGTGTTGGTTTTTTTTTCCAAATTCACTCAAAAACACCTGAACCTAGACCTCTGATGTTAAATTTCCACAATTGTGTAAACAATTGTTGTAGATAGCCAAGGGTGATCACAATTGCAAGTGTATGGGAAGCTTATTCCAAAGGAAAAAATGGAAAGGAATAAGGCTCTGTCCTAGAGTCAATGAGTCAAGATGACAATTCTTAGCATAGAGCTTTCTTAGAATCTGTTCAAAGTCACTGAGGAGATGTCAGGAGCAGGATTTTAAATTTTTATGGCAAAATACAAACTAATTCTGTTGTAAAGAAAACCCAGTGAGTTTTGTAAGCACAAAACGCACATATATTTTTAATAACAGTGAAAATTAAGCATAATATGTTTGTCTCTAGTATTTGTGAATAATTTCAAAATTGGTTCCACTATATCCCAATAGTGAATATTTTTAAAGTACTCCAGGCTCATTATTTGTGCATAGTTCATTTTAGTATTCACCATTTGTGGCTGAGCAATTTGATGCTTACCCATTAGGGGAATCTAATTTTATCTGTTTTAAAAATTGTTTTGCTCAGTCAGAGCTCAGCTAGTATGACCTTTTTAATTGGAGAATAATGGAGAGTAAGTTATGGCTGGTGCTAAATGCCACCTTTTAATTACTGAATGAAATGTAAGGATATGATAATGTCATTCTAATTGAAAATCAATCACTGAAATCTTTTTAAATGCCAAATAATATGATCTTTGAACACCAATGAGCAAAATAATTTATTCAGAAATATTATACATCTCCATTATTGTGGAGATTATTATAATACTAATCTACACTTATAAACTGATATTACTCCTAGCCCTTTCAAAATCCTTTTTAAAATGTCATAACCATAACTCAAAAATGCTTATTTTAGTATAACTAACTTTTTTTATTAATTCTGGAGTGAGAAAACCTTTACAATCATCCAGAAGATTTAGACGATACTAAAAATTTTTAAAAAACCAATTCAAATGGCAGTTTGCATTTTAAGCAAGTTTTATTAATGCTTTCAGTCTCCTCTAGGGAATTCTTGCATGTAAAAGGATTTTGAGTTTTGCGTTTTTTTTAATTAAAAGAAACTATCCAGATACAAAACTTCTGTGTAAACAAATGTCTAAGCATGAGGCAACATTGAGATTTATGATATATCAATGGCAGGGAAGTAATGCTTCTTTGGAATAAACAAAAAAATTCCAAATGTCATAAGGCACAAGGGTATAACTTTAAAAATGGCTGGTAAGGTGTGGCAAGGAAAGCCTGGATACAGGATCTCATCTCTGCTTGTGCTGAAGGAAATGGGCTTTTTGCTATTATGGCTGTCAACAGTGAATGTCATCAGGCTGCTCCATATTACAGCAAATCTCATTCATGTCTTACCAGAATCTGTCATATACCTAAGTTAGTGAGCCTTAAAAATGCCTGGAAAGAGTTTTTACTGTAAAGCTTATTCATAAGTTTAACCAGAAATTCTGAGTTTTGTTAATAAAACAAACTTTTTTCCTTTCTAATCTGAAAGCTTATCATGGAATTGGTGAATAGATATCAGTGTCTGGCAGGTATCAGGGCTAACCAAGATATGATAGCTATTAGGTCTTACTATGAAATCACATTAACTAACTTTAGCTTAGGGCTGCACCAGCATGTCACCAGACCCAAATTAAAAGTGTTGTAAAATAGAAAGATTCTCTACAAAGTTTAAATCAGACGGAGAGGTCAAGCAGGCCGAATGCTTTTCTATAATTACATTGCAATGATTAAACATTTAGGCACTGTTGCCTGCACATTTGCTGGAAGTGATATCAGAAGTCATTAATAGCTCAGGTCTAAGCAGTTTAGAGTAGTCAGATCTGGTTTTGTTTGTTCTGTATTGCGTTTTGCAAGGGTTGGTTTTCAAGAATATATTAATTTTGTAGAAGAGTGACTTGAATATAAAAAACCTGCAGTTAATGTCTGGTTGACAGATGGGACACTGATTTGCAGTCAGAAGTTTTGACCATTTTCAAACATAGTAATGCAAAGCAGTACCAGTGCTGTCAGCTGAGTGTCTTCCCAGCCAAAAATACCTATATAAAATATTATTTTAATATGATCATTTACAGTGATGGTTGTCCTCTCAAAGATCATACCTTTTTCTTTCAGTCTAAAACATATATGTGCAGTTGGCAAGGGGATACCCTGTGTTTCACAGTCGACTTTGCTCTAGGATTTACCTGTTTTGACAGTAAAACAAAGGTAAGAGTAAAAGAAAAGGAAAATATAACTCTGTATTGTTTTATAGTTATTGAAGTTATAATCTATTACATTTTCTTTATGTTTATGTCCAGTCCAATATCCTGTACTATTTATTTATTTACCCCTACTGAAATGTAGTCAGTTTGGGACTTCAAAGGGGCAATTATAGTTGTATAGCATGTAAAGATGCATTTTGAAGAAAGATATGAAAAAAGTAACTCCCTTTTCAAGTAATAAAAGCAAAGGAAATTTATATTTGGCAGAGAACTTGTCATAATGAAGGTTTTTTATAATGAAGAAACTTAAAGATTTATAAAAGATTACAAGTGATGAAAAAAATGAAATGTCACCTGATTCTATTTGTTTTGAAGCTACAAATATAAAATAGGATTAATTATTCTTCCATCATAAGAAATTTAGGTCATGTCTAAAATAAACAGAATAAAGGCAAATGTTTTTCAAAGTCAGAATCTAAAAGATTACATGCACTTATCTTGCAAAACAGTGGCTATCTATGAAGTGCCTACAGAGAATGGTTAATGATACATGCCAACTTCCAAGATCTGTCTATATTGCTACTATTTTCTGTATAATTTAGTGGTACTTTAATGTATTTTATTCTAAGTGGATTTTAACTTTTTTTGATAGTAGAAGAAAACGTATATAAAAATGTTTCTGCATTAATAGAACTGTTCAGTAGAAAGTCGGTCTTCTCAGATATTTTTTTAAAAATTCAGTCAGTCATTCTGAGAAAAGAGGGAACACACTGCATTCTTAAAGACTGATGCAGGATCTAGCTTTTGCATGTTGGCATTTTGTGGGTTTGGGACCAAAATGCCCCCATATTTCAAATCTATCAAAATCTTAGTGCAGAGAAATAATGATCAAAATTGCATGAAAATTTAGACTAATGAAGTGTGCATCCCATACAGCAGGATAAAATTTCAGAACATACTTTTGTGTACACTTCTCGCCCTCAGGTGATACTGCATTCTGGAATCCTGCTTCTTGCACAATTATACACATTTTGCATGTAACCACAAATTAACTGTAAGAAGTAAGCTCTCTAATGTAGAGAAAGGGTTTCTTTTAAATGTGAAGAATGATTGCATGTACTCTCACCTTTAAAATTATAACCTTGCTCTATTAATAGGACTTTGTGTCACAGTACCTCCCTTCAGTATTGATGAGGAGGAGGATTTAGATGAATTATTGTTGCTTACCTAAGGAGAAACACAGAATATCAGCACATAGACTGATTCCATTGCTAAATGGTAAAAATTGTGGAGAGCTCAAGTACATTTATTCTTCATCTGTGTGAGAGATGGAGATATTCTCTGCATCCTCAAGCCTGAGTGAGGCAGCAATGGGCAGCTTCTGCAGTTCATCTTGCTTCCCATAACTGTCAGCTGAAATTTACTGTGTTTTCCCATATGCATAGCTATTTTAGAATATTTCCTACCAATGCAAAAAAGATTCTTAAAGTGGTCAAGCCATTAACAATTCATTAGGGACATAGAAATTTTACTGAAGAATCTATCTTTTTCTTGAATTTAATGAAAAAAATAAGGTCTTCTCTTGACGTAAAGAATGCTCTTACACCCCAGCAGCTGTTCAAAGAGGATTATTAAAATAAAGGCCAGTTCCCTGTCTGCTCTATGACTCTAAATCTGGATCTCAAATTTTGGGCAACCAGCTCAGGTAGTCATTGAAAAACATTCGTTTTTACGCTTTGGAAAACAATTTTAAAGGGCCCCTATTATTACAAATTCTGAAATAAAAAGCACAAAAATTTTTTGCTTTGGCGTGTTGGGGGATGACCCTGGCTTCCTCATGAGTCAGGCAAATGAGAGGAAACCCAGCTAAAGGTTTGTGGGTCCAGATAAAGGCAGGGAGAGGTCACTCATCAGTGACCATAGTGGGCAAAACAGTCTCCACTTGGGCAAATCAGTTTAATTTATTGCCAGTCAAATCAGATTATGATAATGAGGAATAAAAACCAGATCGTAAAACACCTTCCCCCCACAATTCTTCTTTGCTTCCCAATTTCCTTTATCTCCTCCTCTCCATCAGCACAGGCTTGCTGGAAATGAGAGTTGTAGTCAGTTCACCAAATGTTGTCTCTGTCCTTCCTTCCTCCTCAGGAGGAGAACTTCTCACACTCTTCTCCTGCTCCAGCGTGAAGTCCCTTCTACAGGAGACACCCTTCCAGAACTCAGTATGAGTCCTTCCCATGGGCTGCAGCTCTTTATGAACTTCTCCAGTGTGGTCCTTTCCACTGGAAGCGATCCTTCAGGAACAGCACCTCCTCCCGCTTCTTCCCTGACTATAGTGTCTGCAGGGCTTTTTCTCTCCCATATTCTCATTCATCTCTCCAGCACAAGAAAAATATCTTCAAAGAACTTTTCTGGAACAGTTTATTTTCCTGCATATTCTATTCCAGGCTCTTGATGGAACTCAATCCATTCAGCTTTTATCTTTTTTGGGCTCATCACTGAACTACTTCTGTAGCCTGCATCTGCTTTTTATCTCATTATAGAGATTCTTTTTATCTTGGCAGCTTGCTTGGTTCATTTTCCCCATCCTGTGCCTCCAGTGCCGCTACTCCAATATGAAGGGATCCCAAAGTGTGAGTTTTCTGCCATCTTCCAGTGCTCTCTAATTCTCATCTTTCCCACTCAGCGTAAACTGTTGAGAGAGATGATGACTCCAGCAATGCTTATTATTACTAAATTGTTCCTAAGTTCTTGATTCATCTCCACCTTAGCAGTTATTACATAGCAAATGTTCATCTATTCTATTTAGAGCCAAACTCATTTAAGCTTTTAACACTTTTCAGGCGGTCTAATTAGGCCCTCTGGACCCAGTTAAAATCTGTTCATGAGTGTAAAGTTTAAGCACCATCACATTGCTGTAGCATACTTCAGTTTTTCTTCATCTGTTATATCTCTCTAAGAACTCAGTGACATTTATGTCTGCAGGGAACCAGGAGATAGGTTTTTTTATAGGACATTCCATTTTAAACTATGAATAGGGTTCTGAAGCCCTCTAGTAGCTCTGGTCTACTTAACAAAAATATTTTGAGAAGAGGCATGTTGGAAAATGGAACAGAGCAAACTTTTTTCCATGTGTGTTTTTGAAATAAGCTCCTGAGTATTCAAATTGTGTTTCTTCAGCAGTGTCCAGGAACTGAAGCACACTTCAACATGTGCAGAGAATTTTCATTAAGATTATAGGCATTAAAGGAAACATCAACAGGAAGTCCAGGTGCAAGCTGTTACCTTGTGGGTTTTTTTTTTAATTATGCATTTTCAGGTGATGAATAGAAGACATTCAGATAAATACAGAAAATAACCTTAATTTCAAAAATAATTTCCCAATTTTTTTTTACAAAATATTTTCATAAATATTAAAGCATATCTTTCAATCTAGAGTTTGACAGCACTACTAAGATGCCATGGATAAACCTGCGGGAGACCAAGAAGCGTAGAAGTCATAAATTCTAGAAAGCTTTATGTTACATAGGACACATTTTGGTGGTTTCTGAGACTATGTTCAGTAATAATATTTTTGCATTTCTATAGCTTTTTTGGGAACTTCAAACCACATCTCAAACATCAGTAAGTTCAGCTATGCAATATCTGTGTAAGTCACAATTATCTACGTTATGCAAATGAGCCAACTGAAATATGAAAGATCAAGATATGGCATGGAATTGTATTCCTACTGAAACTGATACAAATGGATCTTTATGGAATTAAGCTTTTGCCAACTTTATGCGATGTAGGCTATGAAACATTTATGTATCAGAGAATTTCAAAATAGTTTAATTAATGGATTTTAATATTTCATATTTTGGTTTCACAAAGAGTACAGAAATGTTAATTGTTCTGCAAAGAGCCTGTTACCATGCACCACATTACTGCTGTAGTGCTTTGTTTTAGTATATGTATATTGATCATCATTCTATAGTTCTAGGGAAAAACATGTAGCAGAATCCTTAATCAAATTTCTTTTTCTTTAGAATGTGCTGTGGAGGTTTAAATTCTCTCAGCTCAAAGGCTCATCAGATGATGGGAAAACAAGAGTAAAGCTGCTTTTTCAAAATTTAGACACCAAACAAATTGAGACAAAGGTAAGCAACATCCTCTTTTTCAATTTAATTAAACATGACAAAGTTATTGTCAAGCCATCAGAAATCCCATTTACTGGGACCTATATATGGTGAGCACATCACAGCTTATCTTTTTTTGCCAATTCTTTAGAAACTCCACAATAAATGGAAGCAATGTAATACCCATAGATTTATTGCACTATTTCTACAAGCCAGTTATTAAGTTGTGTTATGATAGTATTTTACTTTTTCAGAAAGATAGTTTCTCTGAAGTAATTCTGTCAACCTATCATAGATAAAATGTCTAAAAATTTTATTTAAAAAAGATAAAGTAAAAATAAAATTTGATCCCAAGCTTGCTGTTGAATATAAAAGCCAGACAGTTTTTCAGTTAAATGGTTTTAAAAAGAAGGAGGAGAACTTTGGCATGATATGACATAGAAAAGGAAGATAACACTGTGGTTCAACTGGGTTTTGGTTGACAAAAGCCAGTGAAACAAGAGAAAAGTATCTGAAGACCTATGAAAGTTTTCAAATACTCTCACCTAGAGTTGTACTGGTTAAAGTCACTTATAAGGTAATATTTTTCTATACTGACCATACAAAAAAGGTATATGTTACCTATCCTTCTAATGTTTAAAATAATTGTATGGATGAAGTCTATAACCTTCCTTATTTGTCACAAAGTTACAGTACATGCAATATATCTTTCTTTATACATCTTTTTTAGTAAATTATTCAGGATTTCATCAGCAAGCTTGACCTGATTTGCCTCTTGGCTCTACTGTAAAAGATATTATAATATCTGTTACAAAAGATACAATGTATAATAATTTATCTAGTAGCAGTCTATTTCCACTTCATTTCTCACAGTAGTCCTTTGAGACAGAAAAGGATGGCTGTCTTCATTTTATATGTGATCATCTGTGGCTGAGAGCTTACATAACTTGTTTCAGGTCAGACAGGAAGATTGTACTCATCCATAAACTACTTTGTGTATCTCTGTGCTTTAAATCATTAGATAGTCCCTGTGTGTGATTAGCCAAGGGCTGCAATTCCATTGCTTGTAATGGAATTCTATTACTTTAATACTGTATAATTCCTCTTTCTGTTGTAGTAAACAATCTGACTTTTTAAATTTTATTTTATTTTTATTTTTGTGCAAATCAGATTTTTTTTTACTTGGTTTCACCCAGTTTTACTCTTTAGATAGAAAAATTGAAAATTTTAGCATTTTTATGAAAATCTGTTTATTTGTACAATTATTATAAGTGAGTCCTTATGATAATTTTGCAGTAAATTTTGTTCAAGAGACAGATTTGTTAAAACATTAAAAATTATTCTTTTACATAGCTGTAATGGAAACATCTTGTAGTGGGCAAAATTCACCTTGAAAGTATTAGATGGAAGTTGATATGGGATTGGTTCATACAGAATTCTTAATATCTATGTACCTAAAAGTACATATGTGTTGCAAGTATTGGAAGATCCCAGAAAAAGCTCATTAAAGGCCAGAGGAAAAGCTGATAGTGAGTAGCTGAGGATTTATCAGAATTTCAGTGATTACACCTTTTACAACTGCCGCTGCAAAGAGCAATGCACCCACTAGGATTTCACATTTAATGGGACTGGGGCACAGCTGTGCAGCCTCTCCATTTCAGATAACTGGTGTATATCATCAGCAGTATGCCCACCACCTAAATGTTATGATTTCTTAGACCTGAGTTACAGGCTGGCTGGAAAATGCCCAGCACTAATACCCATAGTACAATCGAGTATTTGCCTCTGCTTATTGCACTGAAGGAGATTTCATAGGGCCAGATGGTGCTATATGGTGAAATGCAGCCAATAAGAAGAAATAAAAATGTTATCAAATAATAGAAGTTTAATTTTTCCCGGGCAAATGAGCCACTATGCACAAAAGAAGCTTGCTGCAGATGACTTACATTCCCTTGGTGGAAAACAGAGAGTCAAGTTTGCAAAAGAATTTCCCAAACTATGTCTAATTCTATATTATTATGAATTCTTTGGAGTAAAAAAAAACAACACATTTGGGAGTTCTATTCTTGTGTCTTGTTTGCTAGCTAGATGCGATGTTTCTTCTTCTATTTTGGCTTCTAATTTTTAAGCCAAGTACTTCTTCCTGTGCATTTTTGTTTTAGGTGACAGTACATTCTTCCATTTAACAAGTATTCTGTTGACAGAAGATAATAAGGAAAATATTCCTGTCAGTTTTTTCTCCTTCAGGTTCTTCATATTCCCTACAACTTCTTATAGTTTCCCACTTCAGTACCTCCCTGAACTTACCCTGCCTTTAGTATTGAGAAATTACTAATAGTAGATATTCTTTACCCAAAATTTCAAGGTTTCTCATAAAAAAGAAAAAAATAAGATTAACACTTTCAGGTTTGTATTGATGCTTTATTTCCCTTTGCTAAACTGTAGCTATATATCTGAAAAATAAGACTTTTTACCAAGCATATTTGAATTGAGAATTTCCCTCTTCTCTTCATCTTACTTAGTCTTAAATATTTATTGAAGAAAGATAAGAATCCATTGTGGTCAATAGAGTATTGTGAGCCATACTGAAGTCTCAGCTAGATGTTGCTGGTCTCATAAATTTGTCTACTACAAGAAGATAACTTAAGAACCCTGCATATTCTTCTCATCCATGATATGGCAACCAAGCCCTGCTATATTTGCTGAGATATAGAATCAAATTTAGAATTTTGGTTTCCATTTTGACTCTGAGCTGTCTGCAGCTAAAACCTGAATATCTTTATTTGGGCTTTTAACCTGAAAAAAAAAACCCAACCCAAACCACACCAAACCAACAAACAAACAAAAACAACAACAAAACCCACAACAACTAAAAAAATCAGTCTGATTGGAAAACATATCTTGAACAATACAATATTAACAGTTCTGCTCTGGTCAACAAATAACATACACTGAGGCTTACCAGTGTCCTTAAAGTAATGAAATGCACAGGGCACAACTATCTGTCAGCATCTCCATTATTTGCCTTTCATCTGATACAGGCTCATGTCATGTTCAGACAGTGATTCAACAGCTCTCAGAAGTTCTCAATAAAATTGCATGCATGGTAATAATGTAACGGGCCTGTCAAGCTCTTTATGATATGTAATAAATCCAACTCTCCTGGTGGGTGGATGAAATAAGAACATATATTTTTCTTCCTTGGCTGTGCACATGCAGTGAAGGAGGTCAGTGCAGTGTGCTCATTTTTTGTATTTTCAGTACCAGCAGGAAGTTTTGCAGTCTTGTCCTCCCACTGCTTTAATCCAATCTTTTGTGCTCTTCTCTCAGTGTCTTCCTTCCAATGCCTTTGTTGTACTTAATCTGCTTATTACAGTGTATACAGTAAAACTGAAAGAACTTTGGTTATTGAAATATCAGACATGCACAAATTCTCCTTAAAAACTGACAAACTCAATTAAAGAAAAAAACAGCAAACTCAGATAAGGAAAGCAAACATAAGGGCACTGTTAGATGGTATAGCACAAATAAAATGATCAGTTACTCATCTGCTTGACTGACTACAGAGAGAAATGTTACTTTAAAAAAAATAAACTATCAGAGCAATGTATTTGTTTGAAAGAAGTGTCATTGGTGTTATTTTCTAGGAAGAATTCATATTACATTCCAAAGCTAAAGAGGCTGCATTTCCATCTATAAAACTATATTCAAGATAGCAAAGTGACATATTGCATCCCAGTATTCATGCAATGCGATGCTATGCAACAGCTACATTTTCCCAAGTCAGAAAGCCATCCTTATCTTTTACTAAATCCATGTTTTCAAATAAACCCCTAGTCCTCTTCCCCTTTCCCTGTCATAATCAACATGTAAGCAAATCCTTACCCCAGCTTGTCCTTAGGTATGTGTGACTCTTCCTCATTATCTACACCTGACTAGCCGGCTGCAGAACTGCAAAGGCAGCCAGAACAGGCATCAAACATCCTTCAGACACAAAGCTCCACAGCTTAACCCCATTAGTGGACTTCTTGATCAAATACTACTGTGATAAGCTGCATTTCTAGAAGCTTCTGGTGCACGAGGCCTCAGATGAGCCCCACTTTTCTGATGCCACCATGGGTGGCCACACCTAACTGAGGCCTGTAATGCGTCTTCAGAGCTCTGCTCCTGCTTTATGATCCATTGCTCATCCTTGAACAAACCCAACATAAAACAGTGAAGAGACAAGAGGAGTGGACTGGTAAACTGCATGATGAGTGCTTATATACGCCTCACATTTTGCTTTTCAGCTCTGTAATAACTTTCAAAATTGGCACCACTCTTGAAAATAATCCAGAAATAGGGGATTTGCAGTATTAATTGCAGAAAATAGTGTTGTTGTCACATAAAACATAGGTTTAGTGTTACTACTAGTCTTCCACCTCTATGTAGAGTATATCTTACAGAAACATGAGCATATTAGTATTCCAAAGGTTATTCACAAAGATTGGACAACTTGTCTCAGAGACAGAGGAGGGGCTACTGCAGTTTGATCCATGCTGTGAACTGTGATGGAAACAGAGAGGACTCTGCAGTTGGGACATTGGGAAAGACTGACTCACAGTGATATGTTCCTGTCTTTACCCTTTTCTAAACCAAAAGATCTCCAAATAATGTTGTTAGAACAGTCTGAAACCCTGCCCACGGTCTGCCTTAGGTTCCCTCTGTTTGCTTATCTCCATAAGCATTTGTAGATTGGAAGTGCATAAAGCTGGAGTAGAGAAATGGGAGCTCTGTGAAGGGCTCCCTTCTCTCAGTTTGTTTGGCTGTGTTTGGTCAGTGTGTTGAATATCAGAACCTAAGGTAAAATTGTTGGGTGATTGCAGCTGATTTTGGAGCAAATCTAAGATTAATGGGAATGTTCATATTTTTTAATTCCTTTGTTTTGAAGATGGAATTTCAGTAGATGTAAAATATTTGATTGAGCCTAAACTTATGTATTGAGGTCTATATTTCATATTTCATAATTCATATATTTAATAGTTCATTAATAATCATTATTGTGTATATAACTTTAGTTTTATTGAACTTAGATAAGGAGATTTAAATAGTGGCATTGTAGGTTTTTGGTTTTTTTTGAAGAGTTTATATTACATTATATTAATATTTAAAGTCAACATCTGCTGTCAATACAATGCATTTTAAGAAACCTCCTCCCATATTTGCTCCTCAAATTTCAGTTAAAATGGAAAAACAGGAACTTTTTGCCCCCAAAATTTAGGACAAAGATGTCATGGGCTCAAATACACTCACACCTTCCTCTACTCTACTATGGCTCCTCCATCAGTTTCAGTCCTCTCAGGGGTGTTATATGCCCTGCCATGGAGCACCCTCTACTTCACTGGCCTTGTTACTTTTTTGGGGAATTTTCTGCCCTTTCTTACCTACATTTACCCTGATGCAGCCCTGTCTCACTGTGGGCCTCAGCCATGCCTGGTGGTGCATTATTTGGACCTGGCTAGAACCTGCTGTATCTGGCACAGGGCAGCCCTGGTCTCTCTTTGAAGAGGCTGTGCATGCAGGTCCCTCCGCTCCCAAAAAAAATCTCCTAGTTGTTCCCCAAACAGGGTCACAAAATCATGCCCCACAAATACTAGTGAACAATTCATTAGTAGTAGGACCATTTGGGCCTTGGATAGCAAAAAGGTGCGATGGTGAGCTTTTCTGGGACAGTAAGTTTGAATTCCAAATATTGTGTTTGGGCCAATTTTGTTTAGAACATACTATAATATTCTGTTACAGAAAAAGCAGAAGTGTGGTGCTTTGCTTTTTGCTTAAAAACAAGCATACAGAGTGTGCCTCAACAAACTAGTTAGCCAGCAGATTGTTGAAAATAGTCTTCTGCTCAAACCAAAAATTGTCTCAAGTGTCCACACGATTTACCAACTGCAGACTTCACACATAATGGTATCACTTAAATTGAATGTGGTTTTTATATTTTTATATTTTTTATATTTTTATATTTTTTATGTTATATTTACATGTCATTGTGTCAGACTATCCTCTATTACTGTGTGGGTTCATAAGGAAAAAGAAAGTTAACTTGTGCACAGAAGATGAAATATGTTGTAAAAAGCCAAGAGAATCTGAGAACTGTTTAGGCATAATTCTGCCTTTCTTTGTGAATCAGTGCATCTGAATTTCATACCCAGCCATGTTTGTTTCTATCATTAGGGTGTGGTGTGACTTCACCTTATTTTTCACCCTGCCTCTGGCTTCTCATCTCACCTTCAGAGGCTGACAAAAGATGTGATCTCCTCACTCCACCCTTCTTGATATCTCATCATGTTCAAACAGCCTTAACTTGTCAAATACTTTAATAATGTTCAACGAGGCTGAGTGCTGAGTCCTGCCCTTGGGTCACAACAACTCCAGGCAGTGCTGCAGGCTGAGGGCAGAGTGGCTGGAAAGGTGCCTGGTGGGAAAGGACCGGGGAAAGGGTGCCTGGTGGGAAAGGACCAGGGGAAAGGGTGCCTGGTGGGAAAGGGGTGCTGGTTGACAGCATCTGCACGTGAACCATTGTGCCAAGGTGGCCAAGAAGGCCGGTGGCATCCTGGCCCAAATCAGCAATAGTGTGGCCAGCAGGACCAGGGCAGGGATTGTCTCCCTGTACTCAGCACTGGTGAGGTCACACCTGGAGTGCTGTGTCCAGTTCTGGGCCCTTCACTTTAAGAAAGGCAATGAAGCTGGTGAAGGCTTGGATGGATATGACATTTGAGGAGTGGCTAAAAGAGCTGGGGATTTTCAGCTTGGAGAAAAGGAGTCTCAGGAAAGGTCTCACCACTCTCTATAACTGCCTCAAACAAGTTACAAGGGATAGGAAGAAAGGAAACGGGCTCAGCCTGTGCCAGGGGAAGTTAGACTGGATATTAGGAAAAAATTTCTACACCAAAAAGGTGGAACAGAACACTAAAAGCATTGGAACAGGCTGTGTAGGGAAGTGGTTGAGTCACCATCCCAGGAAATATGTCAAGTGTAGAAGTGGCACCTAGTGGCATGGTTTACTGGTAGACTTGGCAGTGCTGGGTTAATACTGGACTCAGCTATCTTCAAGACCTTTTCCAACCTGAATTTTTCTATGTTGCAATATTTGAATGTTCTTTCAAGTTGACTGATTTCATTTTACAAGCTGAGTACAATGTAAACAATACATTGTTACTTATCACTCTGCAATAAGTAACAATGTATTGTTTACATTGTACTCAGCTTGTAACAATACAGTGATACTTATCACAGAGTGAAAACTAAATTGACACATAGCACTGTCAGTGAACAAGGTATGGATATGCAGATTTTATTCTTAACAATTTTAATTTTACAGTTTCCTATGAAAATTCAATTTTCATGTTAAGGCCATTATTGTTTTCTAACTAGTATGCTCTTTATTAATGTAAAATGTTTATCAACCTGAATTGAATTTTTTTTTTCTTTTTTTTCTCTTACTTCTTTTAGGAACTTGAATTTCAGGATCTGACAGCAGTTTTACACTGTATTCACTCCTTTATAGCAGCAAAAGTGGCATCTGTGGATCCCGTATTCATAGACAGTCAGAGTATTGCAAGAAAATATATGTACAGTAACTGATACTAGATTATATGTTGTGACTATGGAAAATAAATTATTTTCTTAACAAAAGTAGTTATTTCATTCACGATATTGCACCTTGGTGATTTTATAAGAAGCCTATAGTTGTGTTATCTGTAATGTTAAGAGTTTTCACAATCTGATAAATATTTTGAATCTATGAGTTAAAAAATACTAAGTCAAAGCTTGTTATCTTCACCATTGATCTAAAATTCCAAGTGAATATTCATTCAGTAATATTTGTAGAATCATTTTTATTTCTGCTCTCATGATGATACATTCTACCCCTTAGTAAAGGGGTACTACATAGTAAAGTGGAGTAACATTTGAAATGTGTATGTCCAAAATTTGGCCTCTAAGTCTGTTTTGAACAGTGTTGGGCATACAGAAAATTACTACAGTCTTCACTGTAGAAAAGAAGTAATTATTGAAGACAACTGCAGTAGGGATTGAACTTTCATCTTCCTTCCTTATCTTTTAAAATTTGTAGTTTTGTGGTTGAGCTCTTTCAAGGCCTGAAAGTTTAGCTCTTGCAAAACACGAAATACTCTATTTCAGATCTAGGAACACAGCTAAGCACACACTTGGCTCTAAGAATACTCAGTAGCCCCAGTGTATTTGCAAGGTAATGTTAAGAGTGTATTTAAGTATCAACTGTGAAAGGCTTCAGACTCAGCTAAGAAGCCTGACTACAGACACTCAGTTTTAAGAAACTTGCCATAGGATTTTCTTATCTTTTAATAAGGCTTCCATGACCCATTCATTTATTCATTTATAGATTGACTTGACACCTATCCTTTGATGCAATGCTCCATAGGCTTGGGAAGTGCTTTTATTTGGAGGAACAAGATAAGATGAACATAACAAAACATAAATATTTTTCTGGGACATCTGCCTTTGTTTTTCCTATAGCTTTAACTTTGACTCTTATTCAAGAAGAGTGGATTTTGTCCTTGCTGAGGAAAAAATATCATTTTACTTTTGACATATGCCTAAACTTCCTTCTGAAATCATAATCTTAAATGCACATAATAGAAAATACTTTCTGCTATTGAAAAAATTATTGAAAAAGAAGACATTTAATCTTAGGGCATATTCCCTGTAAGTGATACCAGATATTCCAGGTTTTTGTGATAGAAGTTTCAGTTTTTCTCACTCACTTGTACTTTTGAGGCAGCATCAAGAAAATAAAACAATCAAAATTGAACAAGTAGAATATCTTAAGTAGATGCCATGCATAAGGAGTGAATTCATCAAAGTCCTCCCTAAATTTTAGGGGTCTTGTAAGGTGTCCTGATAAAGTTACAGCCTAAAGTTACTGTAGCCTAACGAAAAGAGGTTGGTGTCTTTAAAAGTTCTCAAGTGAGGAGTGTTTTTACATAAACTCAGTGCTTAAGTTTAGTCATCTAAATTCTATCCTTCAGGTCTTGAGCTGTCTTTTCAAACTGCAGTGGGGCACATACTTCAAACAGATGCTCTCTGTCCACCTAAAGCTTGGGCACAAATAAAGTGCCTGCTGCAGGTGATTTAATCCTGCCAGGACGATTTATTGTTTCTAAGTGTTATCCATAGAGAAATTAATTTGAATGGTGCAGACTCTGTTTGTAATTCCAGTGTTGTTTAGGGTTCCAGTGTTGTTTGCATTGAGGCATGCTAACTCCTGGTAAAACAGAATTTAGCAAATGTGAGAAATATTTTTATTATTTTAAAATAAATATTTATAGCCATTATTGTATTTTTAACATACATAAGCTCAATTTTATAATAATTTTATTTCAATAAAATAATTTTAAAAGTTTTCTTCTTTGAACAGGCATTTTTTGAAAATGTTTCATTTAATTCTCAGCCTTCTCTTTTATTTTCAGTTCATTGTATTTACTGAGGTTTTAACAGTCACAAATTACAGCATTAATATTATCTTTCTTCCAGCCAATTCTCAATTCAGTTTATTAGCATGAACAATTAGAAGCATCACATTTTCTGTAGGGTGAAGAATTATAGAATTAATTCAGGTTTTTTTCCTAATATTTTCTCATAGACAAAGTTCAGTACTAACATACTAGTCATAGTAGAAAACTGTACCAGCTAGCTCTAAACTGGTACTGCAGTCAGACATCTATACTTAATGTTTTAAGAATCATGTGATCATAAACTAGCATATCTCCCCCAAATACTGTAATAAAGCCTTAAAATAAATTAGGCCTAATTTATTAAGTAATCTTTCATTTCTACCAAAATAAAATTCTGCAATTAAAAAAGAGCATTATTGATTTTTCCCAAAGCAGCTGCATATTGCACTTTTTCATTAGCACTTTCAAATTTCTTGTAGGAAGTTGCTTATGCTGATTTTAATTAATTTTTTTATTTGTTTAATGGAATTTTTAAATTCTTTTAGTCTTTTGATGAGATACTGTTTTTGCAACACAGTAGTTTCCTTCTGCATGCCCAAATCAATCTCAAGGAATGTTAGAGAAAAAATTCTTATAAATTCATCCTCTGAAATTTAGCATTGTGTTTTAGAAATAATTCTGCAAACTTATTTTGAATTAGGAACTTGAAGATCCCAGTTAGCTCACTTGCTTTTTCCTTTCTTTCACATTCTGCAACACTCTCAAGGCAGGCACTAAAGGCCAGTTCTTTGAGAAAGTTGCCAGAGGCTGGGAAAAGCTGATGGATTGCTAGTTACTCAGCTATTATGTAGGCTGTGCAGGACGTCTATAGCACCTTGTATTTCTTAGTCATATACCTGATATTTGTAAATGTTGCATTCCTGGTTTGTTCCATTGCTCATGTTTCTTTGTCAAAGCATAGTAGATTGTCATTGCCTTCAGAATGTGGATCATATATCATGCATATATTTTTCTCTATCAATGTTTTGAGTATTTGCACCACATTTCAGCTGACAAAACACCTCAAAATAGGAAAATAGTGGGATTCACAAATAGATCTGCTGGTAGATACCTCCCACAGTCACCCCTCAGGAATTGTGGGCTGAGGCAGAGGACACCTGCTTTAGGCATTTCAAATGTCAAATATTAATTTCTAATGAGACCATAAAACAAATTTTTATATTCTTTGTTACATTCTTGTGATATATTAAGGTGTAGTCTTACAATCTCATTATGTATGTGTGGATAGTTTTCCTTTATATTTTTCTAGGGTGAAAAAGGTGTAGCAGAATTAAATATGGAGTAGGAAAAGACAACCATTTACTGAAGCAGCATCATGAACAGCAGGCTGGGGAAGGAAGGATACAAACATAGTGTTATAAAATTGGGCCCCATCAAGATCAAGATAGCCATTTGTGAATAGAAAAGAGTAAAACCAGGACAGTCTCTGTATGTCCAAATTATCTTTATGCCTTTATTTTAAATCAAGACTTGGTTAAAAGGCTAAAAATTATCCCATCTACAAACGTGGTTTTGAGCAAATGGGTAGTATTGTTAATTTAAATTAGAACAAGGCTCATCAGTGACTTATAAATTAAGGAGTGGTACAGCCTGGACTTCGGCACTGGACTGGAATCATACTGATGATTTGTTAATATAATTTCTGGCATTTTTGGCTCTAACATGATTAAAATCTGTGGAAAAAATCCTATTCAGAATCAAGCTAAAGTCAGCTCAGCTCTGTTCTCAGTGCATGGCATGATCGTGCTACCCTGTTGAAAACACCAGAGCATTTAATAGAGGGAACATAGCCAGGCTGTGCCAGATGGCCTCAGGGATGAAAAACAAGCCCTGACAATTTTAGTTATAAATTTAGTTGTTACCAGAGCATTTCAGGGACTTAATCTGACCTATAATATTTTGTTTTATTTTTGCCTGCATTCATAAGGTCTGGGAGGCTGAGGCTGTGCTGATCCAAAGCTCAAGTTGTGGAAATCTGACTGAGTTCTTCCAAGGTTGGGATCTTAGAAAAACTATTTCAAAATTATTCTTTACCTTGAGCCAGTAGGCCTGAAGTTTAAAAAATAATTTTCTGTGAGAGGAAGACTAAACTCTGCCAAATTTTGCAACCATTAATCTAAAATCCTGTATTATATCTGAACTACATTAATTCATAAGCAACTTCAGACAAAGGCATGCTTTTTCCACTAAATCTTTAATGTGTAATCTGATTTTTGCAGTGGTCTAAGCAGAATTTAAATTGTCTGAATTTGTTTTTAAGTACATGTCCATAAATGCTTCTATCAAAATGCTGTCAGTATTTTGTAACACTTCCCTGCCCACCTGAGTATCTCCTCTGTCACAGTGCTCACAGTGAGGTGTGCATAATGGCAGTGCAATTTTTCTGCTTTTTGTTTACTTCTGTGGTTGATTTTCTTTTAATATAGTTTGCCTGTGTCATCCAATAAGCCTTTTCAGAGTAGAGAGGGTGAATGAAGCACTTTTCTCCATGCTCTCATGAGAGGCAAAGTGATGATTTCTGTCCCTCTTTCCTGTGGATGAGAAATGGGAGAAAGCACTGAAAAAATGGAAGCAGGGGAGGAATAGACAGACAGACAGTCAGACTGTGAAATCTTTAAAAACTTCTTCACTTAGGTATACAAAACACCTCTTGGAACTCATTTGACTCATTTTTGGAACTTCATCAGGAAATTTATCTTTCAGTGTAGTTCTCTTACTTGGAATTGCTATTATTGAGCCATGGATGCCGAAGAGTTAAAGACTGCAAAGAAAAATGTAAAATGTATCATGTAACTGTATTTTTTTTAAAAACAATGCTTCAAAATGTTTAGATACTTTTGTGTTGAAGCATGTAGAGAAGCAATTATCTTATGTGAACTAGAGACCTTGTAGTAAATTTATTAAGTGCAAAACAGATTTGTGTAGCATGCAAGATGAAATCAAATATGTATTCTAATATGGTTCAACCACAAAAATATTCTTAAGTAAAATATTTTTATGAAATTTGAAGTTATCAAATTCCATGGGCATGAGCCAAAATCCACTGCTGTTTTAAGTCCCAGTAAATCATACAGGACTGTGCCTGAAACAAAGATACATGATTTTAAGTAATAAACAGAGAAAGGAACCAAAATGCTTTTCTTTTCTAATATTCCCTTGGTGCACAGCTGCCTACATGTTCACTTAAGGGATTCATTCCTACTGAAAAAACTGCTGACTTTTCAGTAGGGAATCAAAATCAGAACTATTTGGGCTGAAAGCCATAATCTTTTTTTTTTTGGAGCAGCTGTCACGATGCCCTGTACAAGTTGCACTTATGGGGGTATTCCGATCTCCAGTTTAAATGGACCACAGATAGTTTTTCAGTGCAAAGACATGATCTGTTGTGCAAGTCCACACATCAGGAGGTGTGAGTGGCAGAAGCATCTCAGCTGCATAGATCTCTAGGACTGCAAGACAACCAAGCAGGGAAAGGAAGTTAAATGTGAGAACTTTATTTCTCTTTCTTCACTATTGATTATTCTTGGAACATTACTGATTGTTCTTACACGTCTCTAAATTCCCAACTATGATGGAAATGTTATACTCGATATTTATTAAGTAATTAATGTAGAAATTAGGTGTCCAGTCTGTGTTAATCATCTGGTCTCAACCCCATAACCAACGGATAGAAACAAGCAAATCTGAGTGCTTTATTCCTTACAGCAATAGATGCCTAAAACCAATGGAATAAATAATGTTCTGAGAAGGCATCTTTCTCCAGCAACAAACTATACTACCACATAGATTTTTGACAGCTCAATTTTCTATAGATAAGTTTAATATCAGATCTATGTACCAATACAGCAAAAGTGCTCAATTTTCTATAAATAGGTTTAATAACAGATCTATGTACCAATACAGCAAAAGTGCTCAATTTTCTATAGATAGGTTTAATATCAGATTTAAGTACCAATACAGTAAAAGTAGCAATGATGAGCGATGTTGCAGGATTATGTGAATAAAATAAAACAATGCTGAAGTGAATGAAATTTAAATCAGAAGTTTGTCATCCCACTTAACTGGCAGGGGGAGGGAAGAAAAGGTCTTAGCCTGTTTTGCTAGCTAGGAGTAACTACCTAGGGTGTAGTAGAAAAAAATTCTAAAATAATACAGTAGAAATTGTATTAATTCATAGATGAGTTCCATGTCTCAGGAGATGCACTGACTCTTGGAACACAGAGCTACTCATAAAAAAAAATTAGAGACATTCTACTGTATCTCTAAGCACTTTGTTCAATTAACATTCAAAACTGAGTTAAATTACTACTCTACAACATCCATAAGTAGAGTACATAATCAGCTCACTGTTTTCCTTTTGCACAGAAGACAGACAAGTATTCCCTGGTGGAGGGAATATGAATACCAAATTGGTTTCAGGGATAAAACTTTCCCTGTCATTTATAGTAGAAGTTCTTCACTGAACAAGTGTGTTTTATTGCTGGATAGAACTGGAAAAAGCTGCTCTTAAATTTTTCTCACTAAGACTTGGAGGAGTGCTATGACTTGCATCTGTCTTGTACTCTAGCTGTTTTCAATACAATGAAGAATCTTTGGAATAAAGGCAGGAATTTTCCTCATTTGCCTAAAACTAAAAAAAAGTGGCTTCCACAAATGCCCCAGCAGTTATTACCAAATATCACATCATGTTGCTTGAGATATATTGATGCTTTCACAGAACTCAAAAGAGGAAATATGTACAGCCAGAGAGAAGCAGGAAACAGCAACATCCAAGTGATTGCAGAGTTGAATGTCACAGATGTTGCTAGGCTTCAGTTCTTTATTCAAGTCAATGATTTTTATCTGCATTTGTATTATTATTGTTAGAGATTTATTTCTCCCCATCTCTGGGATATTCATAGCAGGTTGAAAGGAAAAGAAATCTGATTCATACCCAAACTTATATTTAATTTGCCCTTTACCTTCCTTTGGACCAAAGCACTGTGGACTTTCATTTAACTCGCACCATATGGTAGGTAAAAATGCTCTTATGACAGCATCAGATTCTGTGCTCTGTGCTCCTGTTCACTCAGAGTTCACTTCTTCCCAGTCCTGCAAATATTTTCCCTGAGTTTATTTGCTTGTTGTATTCCTTTGCACTTTGGAGTTTTACTAATAGCTCAAAATATTCTTAACATTCTTTTGTTTAATTACAATATTTGTCACCCTAATTCTATAAAGCCAAGTGCTTCTATGTCTTTTGTTGCCACATTAAACATTTCTATTCTTTCAATATTTTTTAATTTCCTTTTAATTTCTTAATAACTTTCTCACTCAGTGTTTTATATACTGTAGAGAAAGATCTGCAATTGCAATCAGGAAATTATCCCTAAAAAGACAGTTTCTGAATGCTCATATGCAAGGATCTAAATAAGGTTTCTCTGCTTTAATCATGCAGATTTTTTACTAATTTTCTTCTTGGAAAAACTTGTACCATACTTTAGTTTTATCTGGTATGTCATAGTATGCACTGGAGTGCAGTAGATCTTTCCCATGCTAATTATTGTACAACCTTCAACAATATGGGCCTTTCATCAGTAGTAAATCCATTTGTGTGGCATGCTTTCATGTGATTTTATTTAATCTATCTTAAAGACACATAGGTTTTCTGGGTTTTTTTTTTCTTTATTTAAATAGCATGACCAGTCACCAAGTGGTTCTTTTCACTCAGAATTTCTTAGCTCCTCTGCCTTCAAAGAAAATGTTCTCCCAGCTGGACATGACATCTTTTGTTTTGTAACAATACAGGCAAGTAGGTAAGGTATAGATGTTATTTTTTTCAATTATTTCCAATAAGCACAGTCTATTCTCTACCATCCAAAGCTGCACTACTTTCCCAATAAGCTGAAAATGCCTGTGCAGTAAACTGTGTCTAAGAGTGAGTCCTATTTTTGCCTAATGTTTGCTAATCAGTTCCTTAATTTTTATTGGTGCACTTTAATCTGCAATAAACACTACCCCTAGATTTATCATACCATGGCCATTTTATCAAGGTCATTTTTCTGAATGATTATATGTTGTGTTCATTTGTCACAGCTCTTTCAAAAAAATCAATCAAATTTTTTTACTTTTATAGGTACATTTTCATCTCTTGGTCTGAAAATATTCAATTTCCTGAAAAAAAAATCTCTGTAGTTTTCTCCAACAATTTGCTTCATTGATGTTATTTTTTTCTCTTCATTTTCCTTTTTTTTTCCTTCAACAAAAAATAAGAAGAAAGTCATATGTGGAATAATAAGTTGCATGCTCTGTCCTATTTTTCTTTTTCCCACATTCCTTTTTAATCCTGACATTCAAAACACACCCAGAATTCTGTCTCTCTGGCACACACAATCCAAAATCAAAAATTAAGAATTCAAACTGTGTGAAATAATTTCACAAGTACATACATGGGCAGATTACTGTACACTATTGTTTGACACCAGACTTTGGAAATTGCCAGAATTGTGTGGAGCTCTAATTATATGAACTGCAAATAAAATTGCAACTGAGGAAATGGGTGTTCCATTAAATATTGCAAAAACTAGGAACATTTCTATAGCATAAAGAAGAGGGGACATTTTGGTATCAGGCATGTGGGGGTTTTTTATATTAAAATGTTTTTCGCACCATGTGGACATAACTACCAATTTGTGTCTGGCTCTTTTTTATCACCTAGAAAAGCCAGGGACCAGTAAAAAATACACAGGAAGGAATTTCCCAGAGTAATTCAACTCTTCAGAAAATCTTTTGGGTAGAGAGATATCTTGTTTCTGTCATTTTACAGCATCATATACCAGGCTTTAAAAGCTGAACTCTACCTGACAATATAACCCAGCAACATTCACTGTGTGCTACTTGCAATTTGCAGAGTGTAGGATTTTCCAATAGAGATCAAGTTCCATCTAACAAAGAAAAAGCAAAAGATGTATTTTAAACACCCACAAAAAGGACACAGAGCTTTAAACCAGGGTAAGGTAGAGTCATCAAGGTTGGAAGAGATCCCCAAGATCATCAAGTCCAGCTGCCCATCCAACACTACCACTGTAACCACTAAACCACATCACCCAGCTCCAGGTCCAGACGCCTCTTATAAATGCCTCCAGGGATGGTGACTCCATCACCTCCCTGGGCAAGCTATTCCTATGCCTGATCACTCCAATAGTGACATTTTCTTATCTAATAACTAATCTGAATTTCCCCTGTCTCAGCTT
>JAYDZK010000169.1:94371929-94428938 GCA_034509185.1 Euphonia xanthogaster
AAAATGAGCTCCCTCAGCTGTTCCTCACAGGACATGTTCTCTAGTCCTTTCACAAGCCTTGTTGCCCTTCTCTGGACTCACTCCAGTACCTTAATGACCTTTGTGAAATGAGTAGCCCAAAACTGGACACAGCACTCAAGGTGTGGCCTCAACAGTGCTGAGTACGAGGGACAACCACTGCCCTGACCCTGCTGGCCACACTATGGCTGATACTGGCCAGGACTCCATTGGCCTTTTGGCCATCTGGGCACACTCTGGCTCATGTTCAGCTGGCTGTCAACCAGCACCTCCAGTCCCCTTCTGCTGAACAGTTCTCAAGCTGCTCCTCCCCCAGCCTGTAGCACTTCAGGGGGTTGTTATGACCCAAGTGCAGAGGACTCTTCCCCTTATTGAACCTCCTGCAGTTGTCCTCAGCCCATTGATGGAGCCTGTCCAGGTCTCTCTGCAGAGCCTTCCTGCCTTCTTCAATCAGATCAATGCTCCCTCCCACCTAGCTTGGTATCACATACAAATTTACTGAGGTGGACTCAAACCCAATGTTCAGGTCTTCAACAAGGATATCAAACACTGGCCCCAGCACTGAGCCCTGGGGAACACCTCTAGAGACAGCTGCCAGCCAGAGTGAGCTCCACTCACCACAGCTCTCTGGGCCCAGACAGACAGACAGCTTTTACTCTTGGAAGAGCCTCCCCATCCAAGCTGCCAGCAGCCAGTTTTTCTGAGAGGATGCTCTAGGAGATGGTGTCAAAAACTTCACTGAAGTCTAGACTACATCCACAGCCTTTCCCACATCAGTTAAGCTGGTCACTTTGTCATAGGAGAACATCAGGGTGGTCAAGCAAGACCTTCCTCAAGTGTTGATATAACTGTAGTTATATCAACATATATATATATATATATGTTATATGTTATATATTTATATATTATATATTTTTATATAACACATCTATGTTATATCTATGTTAAATATATATGTATATATTTAACATGTATATATCACCCTCTGTGAACTCTAGTTAGTGAGAACAGTGAGAATCCAAACTGTTAAATGTCCTTGGGGGTTTCTTCACAGGAAGCTCAAGAAACAGAGTTCCATAATCAACTTCCCTCTTGCTGAGCAGGTCCTGCAATGGGAAGTAGATCTAGCAGTTCTAGTATTATGTGTAAGTGATTATTTAGATCACTCCAAATGGAAATTGCTAATTTCACAACAGTCTACTCACACTAGGTACTCACTCTTAATTCCTAGACCTTCACAGTTATTTTCTGAGCATATTTCAGTTAATAACTCCAGCTGGCTGGGAGCGTACATATAAATGGTTGCTGTGCCTCAGTTGATGAGTGGAAGTTGTCATTAAGCTGTAATAGCTTGATTACCTATGGTTGCTTATCTGTGAATCTATCTTTGGACTTCTCAGGTAAAATAGATTAGCCCCACTAGAAGTGTGCTTCAGTGGTGGGATTGAAATTAAATTCAAAATATAAGAAATTTTCTGCAAAATATTGTTAGTGTGGTGAGTGCAAGCAAGTAGTCGCATTAAGAGTAGAAGAAATTAAACACATTTTATGTGCTTGAAAAGTCAATTGAAATCCATCTTTAGGTTTTGAAACTCTAAGGATTTCTAATAATATAAAAATGAGCTGTTTTGTACTGATGGAAACATAATTATGCAGTGTAGGAAAGTCATACTTCAAGTTGTAGTAGTGTCACATTTTCAAATGTGAGAGGTCATTCAGAGCACCTGCTTGTTCAGCTGCATCATTGCTTATGTTTCTCTCTTTAAATGCATGTCTGACTCATTTGTGTCACTATCCAGAGCCATCGCCACTTACTCCTGGAGGCCCTTCATCCTGCTCATTCCTATGTCAGAAAGCAAAGAGCCACCATTTCTTATATGCATTTTGTCTCAGATTTTTGAAAGTGAGGAAGTCTTATGTTTAGACCTAGAAGAAAAATGCTTTCCTTCCTTGAATCAAAACTAAAACCAAAAAAAAAAAAATAAAAAAATTAAGAGGCAAATATTCTTTTCCAACCCTAATGGTTCCTATGTTTCTAAAAGCTATCTTAAAGGGGGGAAAAGCCCCTTAATTTAGCACAGTGTTCCTAAATATTTTCTATGTTCCTCCAAGCCTCCATGACTTAGTCAAATGGGATTACAGTTTAAAGGTGCTAGCAAGCAAGTACGGCCTCAGCCTGTCTTCTACACTCACAGGGCGAAACAAAGATATGATTCTCACCTCTTACTAGGAGAAGGAAGATTTCTATTTTTAGAGAAATATATACTCATTTCATTTCTTTTCTTTTACTTTTTTTGGTCATCTGTACTTTTGTTGTTGGCTTCTTTTCCTAGCTGAACTGTTCTGCCTCCACAAAAAAAAAAAAAAAAAAGTTTTTCTGATACTCTAACATTTATTATAAGATGAATTTGGAGAAGTACTTACCGGGATGAATGAACAAAGTAGATTTCCGTGCATGCCAGCACAACTGTTGTGCATCTGGCAGTACCTCTCAACCAGCAATCAATCTGCCCAAGTCCAGAAGGCAGAGACTTGAAGCTCCAGGATCCAGCACTTGGGGAATTCTCAGCCTGTCAGTTTTCCTGTCACCATGCTTCATTTCAGAAAACAGGCCCTGGATTATAGAGATGCTTGCAAGTTCTTCTCATTTTATAACAGCAGAGCTTTAAGGGTAACCAGTCAGAAACAGAGAAATGCCCTTTTATCATTAAAAATTCCCATACTGAAGATTAGGGCAGAAGCAAAATCACTGTTATGAAGTACTGAAAATGAGAGGTGCCTGAATCTCCTCTTTCTTTTTGTGTTGTCCCTGATTGTCTTGGTTCCATATGATTCCGTGATTTTAGCTGAGCATCCTCAGCTTTTTCATTGCCATGATGATCACAGCACCCGCTACTGTTGAAAATGGTGCCTGTTCGTGCCAAAGACAGAGCTGGGATAATTCACTGCCTAGAATTTGTGCAGTTGTCCCTTATTCACCTTTTAAAGGAAACAATGAGCTAATTTTGGTATATAAATGGAGACCTGTCTACTAGAGTGACTTCTCATTTAATTTCAAACATTTAATATTTGCAGATTTTTTTTTTGTGAGAAAAGAGTAGTTGTGATGCAATATGTGATTATAGTCATAAAGGCAAAACTTATGTAAAAACCATCTTGTAAATGAGATAGCTGCATTCACAAGGCTTTTGTCTGTAGAACTCAAAGCTCTGCAAAAGCACATATAAGTGCTTCTAACCACCTTTTATATATGGCCAACTTAGTGCTGCTGAATAATAGTTTTTATGCCATAGCTGTGGTGGTGTTTGAAATAAAGAGCTTTGCTCTATAAACAGTTAGGTACACACCTGATACTTAAAAGTAATCTTAAATATTAATTTAGTGGTGGGGGAAAATATATATAAACTGTAAAAATACTCTCAAATAAAAAACTTGAGATGTGAGCAGAAAACAAACAAACAAAAAAACCCCAAACTAATTAGCTCAACTGGAGCAGCATGGAACCAGGTGCTTGGGAATATGCTGAATCCTGAGAAGCTGTTATGCAGACTAGAGTAGGCAGCATACATGGTTACAAATGCGGAGAGCAGGAAAGGAGAATTATTCAACAGTTACTTGCATAGTGTGAGCAGAAATACTGCTCAATTGTTCTGGAACAGTGGTTCTACCAGAGAGATGAAATCTTTGGGTTTTGGTTTCCTTTTTGTGCTTGTGAGTGATTTTGCAAGAGCAAGTACTTTCTGTATCTCTTCTTGAAATGTTTAAATGTATAATTCACTGCACTGTTCCTGAGATTATAATATTAACTATGATTTTTGGAGAAAATTGTAAACGGTCTCTCAGAGGATGCAATTCCATTCTCCAAGAGGTCAAATAGATGGTGGTCACTGAATATTTTCTTATGTCATTCCTCTGCATTCACTGTTCCCATGGGAGGTGTCTGCTCACTAAATATATTTCTGCTGTTTTCTGTATTTTTTCACTGAGTATCCTTGAGTAGTTGAGGGTTTTTTCATATCTGGTCTAGTGCTTCTGGAAATCAAATTTTGTGCTCTCTTAATCAATTTAATCAAAACTTCTTATTTACAACCAATATTTTGGAATTCTTAAATCTGTCAAAGACAGATGGAGATAGAAGTTTTATCCCCATTTGGAATTTTCTGATAGCTTACTATGTTGACAATACAAAACGTCAGTTATTTCAAATTTTTACAGTGACATGACATTATCAGGTGTACTTAAATGATTAATTATTCATGCTTATTGCATTCTCTTTATTCCACTACATGAACAAATTGGATATTTGTTATATAAGCCATGATATTCTTTTTTTCAAAAGGGGAATAACAATTTATGATGTCAGATGATCAGATCTGTATTTATCTTTGTATTGACTGGAAATAAAATTAAAAAAAAAAAAAAAAAAGAAACATTTTGCAATTACATTGGGGAAGCTAATTTAAATTTAACTATTTTTGCATATTTTGTAGTATATTAGTTGGATATTTGTCCTGTTTCAACAGAAGTATGACCAATGACTTATGTTGATAGACATAATCTGTAAATCACTTATGATTTCAAGTAAGGAATTTTAGGTTCTCTGGATGTTCTCAGGTTATACTTAGCTGTAAAAGATGGAAGCTACTTTATTCTAGTTTTCTGAAAGGGCTAAGTGAAAAGAAGGGAAAGCAATGTGACTTTTCATTTGAAAAAAACAGTTGTTGTGTGTCCTTGAAATTTTTATTAGGAACATTCCTGCATGTGCTTTTGTATCAATAGTCCCAGGAATTACTATCTTAAATACCACAGTTTGTTCAGTGTGAGTGGCAGGCACCATCAGTAGCTGAGCCAAAGAGTACATCTGTGGGAATTTCCATCCCAAAATAATCAGTTTGAAATATGCAGCTGTTGCTTCTCCACCCCTCCATCATGCCATCTTGTTTGCAAAGTGAAAGGCAATTGCCAATTCTTGGTGAAAACTTGCAAGAATATGTGATGGAGGAGAAGTGTGGAGATTTTTAATGAAATCAGTGTTTTTCTCCAGTGTATGAGCATCATTGACAGTGATGTCCAGAGTTGATTTATATTCCGATCAGTAACCCTTAGAGTGGCATAAGTCTGATTCCTGGCTGCTGTTGTTCATGGGAAAAGAGGTGTATATTTCAGATATTCCTTCTGAAGTTTTTTTTTTAACCCAAAGAAGAAAAAGATATGTAGACACTTTATCAGAAATGTTTCAAACCACTCCCAGACATGCCTTTGAAAGTCAGTGGGCATTGGCAGAATTCCTTAAGAACTCAGGGCTTTATGATTAAATAGTCAGTGGTGACATTAATACTCAGGTATTCCCCTCTCATTGCCATTTTTTCTTATTCATACCCTGTAAATTTTTATTGAAAGGGAAAGATCATCTTTTCTTCAGTAACTGACATAAGTTTTGAACAATCAAGTATATTGCACTCTATGGAACAGGGAAAAAAAGTGATCTACAGCAGGTAATTGGCACAAGATTTTCAGTTTTAAAACTTTTTACAATATGATCTCTATATGATCTCAGAAGTTCTTTTTGGAGAAGGAAATTTGAATTCACATGCTCTATTGCAGCCAGTAACTATACCTTATTAAATGTTTCCTGACAGCTCACTACCTCTGTCCTAAAAATGCATTAGTTCAGCAGTTCATAATAGAGCCAAACCTAAATAGGTGTCAAAATTCTACATAGACACATAAAGATTGAATGTTGTTCATCTTTGCCATCTGGTAGTTAAATTTTTCTTGAAGACCTTTTGGGTTTTGCATATTTCAGGTTCCTTTTTGGAGGAAGGTGGTACTGAGGGCTACAATGCAACAAAATGAGCCCATATATGTGATCATCTTAGTACAGGGAACTACTTGCAAGTAATCCTGTAATGATCAAAATAAAACTAACAAAAATTTTTCATACTCATAGTGTTTCACATCTAAATGGTATTCATTATATATTTTACTACACATTTTATGTGTTTCAGTTGGCAAATTAAAAAAGACATCTGAAACGCATCATTTTTTGTGTGTGCAGCTTTGCTTTTGTTCCCTTTTTATGGGAAATGCAGCCTCTCAACATGTGCATGATTATAGATTGGCATAGTGTAAAATTACTGTAATTTTATCTGTTCAGGAAGTCAGAAAGGGATTTAATAAGTAGTAAAAATTAAACTGGGAAGTAATATAAAGGCAGAGTGTATATATTTTGCACTTTTAAATAACCTTTTATAACAAGAATCTATTATCGTACAGTATACTGTAATTCACTTTGTAGTGATACTCTTGCTATTGTCTTGTATTGTCTTTAAATCTGGATATGAATGGTTTGTATATGTACACACTTCAAAAGTGATTTCTACAATGGAATATGTGCTCCCTGTCACTGTTATTGGCATCCAACTGGAGAAATATTAACCAATTATTTTTTTTATAAATTATGAATGTACAGTGTAAATTATCAAATCAAATATTGTATCAATGAAGAGATGCACTTTAAAAATGTAAAAGTGTATATCTCCAAGAGTGTTATTTTGTATAGATGTTTTTGAATAAATAATTTATTGCTCATTAGTGGGGTTTTTTTGTCATTTATGAAATAAACAATGCATTTGAAAGCAGCTATTTGAGATTTATATTTTATTATCAGTGATTTTAGTGGGTTTCTTTTTAAAATCAAGCTTTTGGAATTAGAAAAGTGACGGACTTAGTGACATTTTCCTTCTCATTCACTAAATCATTGTTGGCTTGATCTAGCTGCTGTGAGGAAGCCAAGGTGTGAGCCATGATCAGTCCCCAGTTCTTTTAGCAGTCAGCTGGCAAAAGAACATTGCCACAGCATCTTCCGTCAGTCATCAAGACCAATTTGGCCATGGAAATCAAGGTATGGAGACAGGGCAACATAGTAAGGAATTGGAAGCATTTCCATTTTCCGTGGTTTTAATGCAGCCAGTTGATATTTACTGAAAGGCATAATGACCACAGTATACATTTGCTTCAGTAAGAGATTAGTGCTGAAATTCTGAACTGAAAAGTACTAAACAGCAAAGTGTCTGCAGCTTTCAAAGCTGGGCATAATTCAGGTTTGTAATCTAAGATTTCTTCTAGATTTGTTCCTTGCTTTGCTAACAGAGAAAAAATACAGCACATTAGGACCAAGTCACTTCTACCAGGCAGATGTTTGGAAAAAGAGACTTCAGAAAAGTTGGATAAACAGGTTTTTTGCTTTTTTTCTTTTTTAATGTCTTCTAGTATATCTAGCTTGTAAGAAGAAAACACATTTGAATTCAGAGGGAAAAGTATAAATACTGAATTTAAACCTAAAAGAAAAACAATGTGTGCTTTAATGGAACTGGGCTTGCTATCTTAGATAATGACCATAGCAGTGTCATCAAAGACAACCTATAAGTTGTCATTTAGGTAACACTTTTCAGTCACCCCTCCTCTTAGTCTTTGAATCCAGAGGTATCCTAGTCTCACAAAATTGAGCCTGAAGTAGGACTTAGACAGCTAAACTGAAAGCACAAGATGAAAAAGCAGTCACAGAAAAAGTCTTTTGTCCACAGAAGCTATAAACATTTGCACATCCTTAATACCCCAAATTTCCCACATATTCTCATGTGTGCTCCATGTAAGCAGAGGCCAGCTGGGAGGAAGCCTGCTTGGTCAGCAGAAAGGCTCAATGCTACAGTGCAATTTTAGAGCGCAGTCAGACTCCCCAGAAGATGACATGGCAGCTGCAATTTCCATTAAAATTTGTACTGGCAGGTGGGGAAAGGCAGAGTAACACCAACACTTTACTGCCCATTGATTACAGCACTGGGCCCAAGGGGAAAATGTTCTTTTAGAAAGTGAGCTCCTAGAGCAAACAGATTTATAGATGCATGCCTGAACCTCTTCTCTGCACAGGGCTGCCTACCCCTGAGAAGAGGCAGCAGAGAGTGTGTATCTGCATTGGGGGTGGCAGTCTGGCATTTCAGGTCCAGCAGTCCCTGCAGAGGTCAAGTTCAGTGTCCAGCCTGGAGGGACCAGTGGGGCAGGAAGGACAGGGGGACAGGGCAGGCAGCTGGGAGGCTGTGTACTCCTTGAGCATTGACTTCTTTTTGCATGTGCCCAAGCCCTTGAGTGCAATATCATTGCTGCCTTTATTGTCTCAGGAGGCTGCTGTGAATGGCAGCACTTTTTGGGCTCCTGCTGAGGTTGTGCCGCTATGGAGGAGAGGAGGCAGATTTGCTGGAGAGAGGAAGTAAGCACAGATGAAGGCACAAGCTTTGGTAACCCAGCAGGCCGGGCAGTCATCTGGGGAGGTGTAGCTCTGAGCTCTGGTTCCAAAAAGAAATATGCAGAGATGTGAGGAAGGTCTCATTTATGTGCAGCTTAAAGTGCATTTTACTATGACATATTGGACTTTTTCACTTCCCTGTGGTAGTAAATTGTGCTTCACAGGCAATAGATGTAATTGCATTGCACTAAATTATATTAACTATTTCAGGTGGTTTGTTCTACTTCATGCTTGGAATGACAGAGCTGAATTACTTTCTGCAGTATGCACCTCAAAAGAGGAGAAGAAAATTTGAGGTTATTGGGGGAAAAAAGTGGGGTTTTTTCAACTGCAGAAAAAATGTTTAGACAGTGGCAAATTTTAAAGTATTAGCATTTATTCTTTTCTTATGATTTTTAATACTAGCTGGGGTTAGTTGCAAACTTAGTGATTTTTGCAAATGAAAGAAGCTGTTCTTCACAGTTTATTTTTCATTAAACTAGATTGTACTCAGTCTGCACTCCAGCCTGTGATCTGGGGCTAGCAGCATTGAACCTGTCAGAGAAATGGGTGGGTTAATTTTTAAGTACCCAAAGAGAAGAGGTTGTTTTCCTTTTCTCTCTTCTGAGAGCTGGACTTTGTTGTTCATCTGAAGCCTTGTTTAATGATTCAGGTGCAGCTTTTCTGCATCCAAAGGGGGAACTTTACTTAGTGGTGTCAAAAGTAGAGCAAGAGCTTAGGAGTACTTGTTCTGTGTCTCTGCCTTCTGTGAAACTCCCATTGCATGAAATACTTATTGCAGCACAGAGGATTTTAAAGCATGTAAATCCCTCCTTGTTCTATACAAAATTGTGATGGAATTCAAGAGAACAGTTAAGTGACAATTAAATGAGACCCATAACCGAAGAACTAGTGCAGGGAAAAATAATATTAAGCAAAATAGAGAGGGAGAAGGAGAGGGAGGGAGAAATGGAGGTAGAAAGGCTGAGCAAATGGAGGGTGGGAGCATGGGAAAGGGCTGGAAAATGAAAATAGAATGTGACATCTGAAAGAGGGGCATTCATGATGATACTGAGGGATGTAAAGGTTGGAGAGGTAAGTGTAGGAAGGGTGTCCTTGCCTGGAAAATTGGCCAATTCCTGTGCCTTTGGATGAAAATTAGAGGGGTGCTCCCTCTCAGATATTAGTGCTGAGCATTGGGAGGTGTGTTACTGGGGTAAGGGAGCAGGAAATAGGATGGAAACTGAATAGAGCTGGGTCAAAAGGTGTTGTCAGATAAGACATTTCCTGGTGATGCAGGTCAGTTGCTACAAGCTTGTTACAAGCATAAAATTATTCAAAATAGAAAAAGATCAAAGCTGGAAAGAAAGACCTTAAAAGTGTGTTGTCTCATATTTTAATTTCTTGCCCAGAATATTTTAATCCTATCAATTTTCAGAGTTGTTTTGTTGTAATTTGTACTCTTATCCAACTCACTTAGACCTTAGGTGTATTCACTTTAAGGACAGATGAGACAGTTATATCTGAAAGTTTTGACCGATGTAGGGATCATAGAAAGATGAAACTTCAGGAGGTAAATGAGATTAAATACAGCTGGAAAGAAAAGAGGAGAAAGTTACTGAAGGTTTCAACAAAAACTAGTGAGGAAAAGCAAAGTGAGAACAGTCTGGTACAGATGCACACAGCTAAGCTGCCTGAACTGATTGGCTTACACACACGGGTCAGGTTAACACTGACTCATAAAGCAGGTTTAAATAACAGACCACAACTTCATTTTTGCAAAAATATTGTATCTAAGCATATGCAAAGCCTCTTGAATAAGTGTTCTTTGTCATTTCATTCTTACCTATTTAATTCTCTGAGCATTTTATTCTTGAGAATTACTGTAGTTGATCAATACAAAATATTCTGAAATATAAAAAAATAGTATTAGACATAGGATGTTACTAATAACAAATAACATTTTTCATTGAAGACCTTTCGCATTTCTGTAAGAGAGCCCATGCAACTACGGGATCTTGTTTCCATGCCTCTTCAGACTTGCAGCATTTTCTTAAACAGCACCTGGCCTCCAGATCTCAGATTCAAAGTCTTCAGTACCCAAAACTGAGAAAACTGGTCAGTTCACTGTGTAGGATTAGCCATGAAGTGCTGAGGTCTTTTGGGAAGAGATGACTTCTCTGTCTTCTGCAACTACTCCTTCCTGAATATCCACATTGAATCTATATATCCCTGGCAATCTCAGGGCAAAAAGAGCATACTCCTGTGTGAGGTTGTATGTACTGGAATATCTATAACTTCATGCACATCTCCTCCCTGTCTCTCAGAGAAACATTCCTGCATCTGCTCTCCTGCAGCCAAGATGAGGCATCTGTTAAACCATTACCCAGACCTGGCACATGTACTATTTTAAAAAGAATGCTATGGCACAAGCAGTGGAGTGCAAAAGTCATCACAAAGTATGGTCCCTGTGGGGCTTTAGCCATCTGCTTGCTAATTATGTATACCACAGCCTGGCTGTTGCACAGAAAACAAACATTGCTGCTGGCAGGTTTGTTCTGCCATATAATTACTGCGACTGGCACAGGCAGAATTCCAAGAAAGTTATGTCTTTTTCTGCCCATTGCTGTTTCCATTTTTGTGTGTTCCCCATTTAAAAGATCCACCTGTTCTTTCTGCCACCTTGTACCTTGTTCTAACCTGCTTGCATCTGCCTTTCCCAGCCTGTGCTAATCTCTCTCTCTGAGAGTCAAAGCACACCACTTTACCTAAGACATGCTTGCTATGTGGCAACAACTTTGTTCATATTAAGCTAGCATTGATATAACAGTGGTGTATTTAGCATCTTTGTGCATATTGAGCTAATGTTTATATGTCAGTGGTGTATTTAGCAACTTTTCTGCAACTTTTCATAAAAGTCATCTATGTAATAAGGCTGATATGTTCACTGCCTGGGGAAAGGAAGCTGTTCTTTGTGTCGGATTAGATCTCAAGAGGTGACAGTTAATTCAGAGCAGTCAACAATTCTTTGTGGTCAAATCTCCATGAAATACCAGATTCGCACTCATCAGCACTTTTCTCCCCATTGCTTTTCCCTCTCTATGAATAGCTCTCCCCTCTGCCCAAGTTACAGGGGAGTTGTTAACAGGGGACAGTCTACTGCATTCATCTGTTACAGACAGGCTTGAGCAAGAACAACCTGTGGGAATGAGCACTGAGGCGATGTCACAGACTGTTAGGTCTGGTGTTGCACTGCTGGCAGTCATTCTCTTGCACAGCCACTCAAATGTGATGACTTTTTATTATTGAAAATTCAGGCACTTGGGTGCTATCACATCCAACAACTGAAAAAAAAAGGTGAGCATCTAAAAGTCTCTGTGCCTCAGGGAGAAGAGAGAATATGGACATCATTCTTAGATCTATGTATTTTGAAAAAAGCAACCTGTTGTCATAATATTATTTGGTTTTAAATGATATATGAAGATTATAAACATGTCTGTATGAGTTACACACTCAGCTTCAGACCCTACTTAATAATTTCTGCAGGGAGAGGAGTAATTTCTTATTCATGGTCCTTCAAGAGTATTACATTATATTTGTCACATCCCAAAGCTTCTACTGGTCCTGTTGTCAGTGTGTTCTTATTTATGAATGGATACCCAAAAACAAATTGCTTGCTCACGTCCTCCTGTTAGAGCTCTGGGAAGTTCATTTTGCCCTTCCAAGCAGTCATCAGGAGAGCCTGGTACTATTCCATCACACAGCGAAGAGTCTGTCTTCCATAGTGGCCACATTCACTCACCTTGAAAAATTGATTAGAGAGCAGCCTTTATAAACCAAGCTGTTTCTCTAGTGAAGACCTTTCCATCGCTCCCATACGAGTAAATTAAACTATATTAGGAAATGGTTGGGACTCGGGTTATGGTCGCCCCTAAGGCAAATTTGTGAAAATTCTCTCTGATGTATTTTTGCCCCAGGCCAGTCAACAATGTGCTGAAATGCCCCTAGGCATAGCTGAAGAATTAGCACAGGCCAGATGCTGTTTGCCATAGGCTGTGTAACTAGGCTCATCTGGATTTGGAGATCTCCCATAGTGTGGATGAAATCTGTAGTGTTTCATGCACCTTTAATTCACTCTGCAGAAACAGCTTTCCATTTGAGACTCCAGTATTCATATACAAGCTCCACCATATGGCAATGGTACCTTGCACCAGAGAAAGGCATCCATGCCTTCCATGCCTGCCTTGTGAATAAGAAGTTCTTTAATTTGTGATGACTTTGTTGAAAACTAGAAAAAAAAGAGCTGGATATCAAAATCCTGAAAAATTTCAGAGTATAATCATGGTATAGACTTATTGCCCTTAATATTACAGTAACACAGATGTGTGTTTTGAGGGCATTAAGCAGTCCAATGAAATAAGGTTAGAACTCTTTTTGGGAGTACATGTTGCCAGGGTGCTACAGCTACAAAAGCCACTTCCCATGAAACGACATTTCACTCAAGTGTTTATTCCTCATTAACACAAATTTTGTCATTTCTCAAGAGAACTGTGATCCTCTCAGGAGGCAAAAAATTCTGCTGCCAAATACCATTGATCTGAATTGTGCATAGATTTGGTTTTTTCTGTTCTTGAAGAAAGGGCTACCTTGTGCATCAGGGATCAACTGCATACCTGAAGAAACGAGGGGTACATTGTTAGAGAAAACTGACATAGATGGTTCTCTAACTGTGGTGCCTACAATTATATGTAAAAGCATCCTGCTGGTTTAGAGCAATGAGCTGATCTGCCAGTCAAGATCACCCATCCCAGATTACCCATAATTAAATGCCACCTACCATTGCATACCCTGCAATAAGCTGCCATGAAGAAAAGAAGCCAGACGGGTGGTCATGAATGGGGGATGCCTAGGCAGAGCTCACCCCTGCCTGCAGAAGAGCAGGGCTGGGAAGCTGGGCAGGAGCACAGGAAAGGCAGCAGGTAATTGTTGCATGCCAGTCTGCAGGAGGGGTAATGAGAAGATGGGGGGGTTGGGGGTGGGGGGGAAGGGGGAAAAGTTGCTGTTTTCTGTCAATTCTTGCATTTGCTCTCCTTCTCACAGAGAGCTGGTGTGACAGGAGGCTGGGACCCAAGAGCATTGTACGGGGGAGCCCTGAACTAAGGCAGGCCTAGGGGGTCAGGACTCTGTGGAGAAGGCTTTCTTTCTACTCTTTCTTCTTCACTGCGCACCCTTGTATTGTAACCACTTTCAATTTTTAATTGTATTTTTTTGCTATTTGGGAGCTATGTTTTATTTCATTGCCGCCAGGGTTGTTTAATTCCAGTACAGCTCATCTTCTTATACCTTTTTCTGCAGAAAGGAAAACTTGCTCCACACAGTTGTTTTTTTTTTTAAAGTATAAATGCTCAACCACTTACAATACCAAACTTCAGCATTTTCACACCAAACCAAGAACCTTCACTCCTTTGAGCCTCACATTGTAAAAGCTTACTCACAGTCTGCAGATCTCAAAAGTGGGTATGATGAACTTGCAGCAGTTACCAATTCCAAATATCGACAGCAAGGTTTTTGTGTTTTCTTTTTTCATTTGTTTATTTGGGGTTGTTGTTGTTGTTATTATTTTCCTTTTATATCTCAGGGATGCACATTGTTTTGTTTTGCCAGAGTACTCATCTGAAAAGTCTGTTGAGAATCAGTGATAAATGATTCCTTTATATCTTTTTCTTTCTCCTGAGTCTCAACTTCACCCGATTTTCTTATCATATGTTTATTGTCTATAAAATTTATTTCCAAAGACACCACTTTATATTTGTCTGCATTAAAAAAGGGTTATTTGATTTGTCAGTCTACAATGTTATCTATTATTAATTTTGCCTCAGTTTAGGTATGAAGACTTCAGGAAAAAAAAGTATTCTTTTCCTATGTCTATCTCTGTGTGCAGGGGTGTGTGTGTGAGTATGTGTATATATATTTTTATGTGTGTTTACATACAAATACACACACATACTCTTCCTTGTTCCTTCACTTATTTGGTAACCTCAGCTTATTTTTCACAAAGTATTGATTCTTATTAATGCTCATTTAAATGTTATAGGTTTCATGCATGCTATTAGCTACTATTTAATGCTGCATGATTATTAATTCTTACATGCCTTTTGCATCTGGAGAAATAAGAAAGCTGTAGCATCTCCTGTTTGCTCAGTGTGAGAGTTTTCTAAAACCTACTTTAGCTACAGAATGCTTTGAACCCATCAGGGTGTTAAAAACAACAGTTCAAGATTTTTGGAAGCTTGACATGACGTCAAATAGCCAAGATGTTTTTATTACTCAGCCATAAGGCTCACTTGAACACTAAATATTCCAGAGAGTAGTGCTTTGTGACCTCTTAAAATCAGCACTCATGAAGAATGTTTCATTTAACTACTTCAGATCATTTACCTTCCTGATTTGTGACAGACTAATGGAAATTTGGAGATTAATTTGGAAGCATACTCATTTGCCTGAGTGAATATGAATTTGGATGAAACAGTTCAAGAGTAACTCATCAGATTTGAAACGTGGTTTTCAATTAACAAAATGTGTTTATAATGTAGGATGTGTCTAGTGAACAGTCCATTTAATGAGCTGGTGGTCATCTTGAGATCATCAAACATCACTAGCTGTCTGTTTCCCTTTACTACCTCTTTTTCCAGATTAATAACTCCAACTCCAAAATTATTTTTTACTGTGTTAATATCTATCATTGCCTTTATCTTTGAATTGATAAAAACAAATAAATAAAAATTAAATAATAAAGTTGTAAAGTCAATGCCATACCTGGGAAAATGCACCTACCAGGCAGTTCACTAAAGCAGAACAGCAGAAAGCATTTAAGTGTGAGGAGGAATTCAAGCACTGCTCTCCAAGTTATTGCAACATTTCTGTCTGCAGGGGGGCTTCCACATCACAACCATCTGCAATGCCTCATTTCGGGCATGGTATGCATCCTAAAAAAGCCCAGGCTTTTCGGTTTCAGACAGTGGAGAGAATAGCACTCCTCAGAATGGACTGTACCAATACTGTCCTACTGAGATATTTGACCCAGCCTGTTCGAACAGCTGAGAACGCATAACTACCATAAAATGCTCTTCATGATATAGCATTCACACTGATCTGCAGGGCAGATTCTCCCTCCATTACGATTCCCCGTTCCTCTTCCTTCACAGATGTCACCACCTTTTCTTGAGGACTTTGACTACAACACCTCTTTTTCCTTTCAAATAATGGGTACAAAATGCAAACATTGTCACTGTCAGGATTTTCCCAATAACTTGGTCCTGGGAGGCAGGAGGTCAAAGACATTGTCCAGATCCTAGAGCTATCAAAAGAAATTCTAAAGTGAGATATCCATTTGTCATGATTCCTACCATGGAAATATTTCACTACAAAAGCAGCACAGAAACATCTACCATCCTTTCAGTATGGTAATGAATCACTGTCACTATTTGCACTTCCCAGTTTTCTCTCTGGAATTTTAAATTCTTTTGTGGATTTGTCACTAACCATGCTGAGAGCCTCATTCACAGCAGGCTGAATATTAAAATTAATGTGTCATAATTTTATTATGTGGTAATTGTTTTTGTTTTGTTAAATCCATTTCTGCTTTTTCCTAAATTACAAAAGATCATTCTTGTTAGTATTTGATCAGCTTTATGACTACATTATATATGGTGTATCTACTGACCATCCTTAAATCCAAGACATAGACTTCATAATACAGAATTGCAATGGTCTCTGCAAGAAGGCCATGCATTGGAAGAAGGCAGAAAGTTCACCATTAAGCTTGAATTATCATGATCTGTCTGAAAGAGTCTAAGTTTGGTCTGAAACTATGCTCTGTGAAGACGAAAGGTTATTTTTCTGTCTCAATTTAGAAGAAAAAGTTTTTGTTCAGTGGCTTTTTTGTTCAAGCCACTGAATTTCAGACCTCCTATAGACCTTAAAAATTGTTCATCTGTTCCACATCCTTTCACATAAATCATAATTTGCTCATTAGTTAAGGCAGAGTTTTCAAACAGTGATATACAGGATTCACATGAATTCAGACATGAGAAATTGGGTGGGCTTGTCTCTGCAGTTAAATTACACTTACATAGTTCTGTTCTGCAAGTTGTGTTACTCCAAAACACTAGAGCTTCTGAGGAATTCTTCCTCTAATTAAGAGTTCTTAATGCTTGCTTGCATGAGATAAAACATCACTTTGGGTTTGAATCAACATTTTAACAAGACAATCTCATGTTCTGTAGATATTACGTGCCACCTGCGTCTGAGAAAAATTATTTATCTGAGAACATGATTCCAGCATCACTCAAATTAGTAAGTAATGACCAAATCTAACTCTGATCCAGCATGTCCAGATCCCTCTGCAGAGCCTTTCTACTCTCCAGCAGATCAAAACTCCCACCCAAATTGATTTGATCAGCAAACTGACTGAGAGTGCCTGCAATGCCCTTGTCCAAACAACTGATAAAGGACTGGCCCCAATATTGAGCCCTGGGGAACCCCACCAGTGACTGGCCATCAGCTGGATGTGGCATCATTCACCACCACCCTCTGAGCTTGGCCACCCAGACAGTCCTAAGAGCCATTCAGTATTATATTTTTGTATTTGACAAGAAAACCATCAAACAAAACAAAACAAAACAAAAAAAAAAAAAAAAACCAAAACCACAAAACACACACAAAAAAAAATCCCACAAACAATAGTTAATGCTGGGAGAAGCCTTAAAAAAAAAAAAGATAAGAAAAATTCCAGCCATACTTAATTTGTGATTCAGGACTCCCTGATGTAAATCTTGTACCTCATAGGCCTTAATATATTTTTATTCCATAAAATTTTGAAAACATTTAAATGAACTTACATGAAATTTTTTACCAGACCCAAGCTGTTTCATGGTATAGCTTTGTGTTGCCTAAATAACAGTACTTTTTTGTTTGTTTTCAACCTGTGTGAGCTTTAGTTCTCTGCTGGAATAGACAGTGAATGATTGTGCCTATATGATTGTGCCTATTCACCTGATTTGTGGCTCCAGACACCTCTACAAGGTTTTCTCTATCTAAAGAGAGTAGTAGCAAAAAACCAAACATTTCTAATAAAATTAAATTGATTCCAGAAAAAAACCTAAGTACTTAAAGTAGGTAGAACATATTAAAATGAGGCTTATTGCTGTTGCTTCTATGTTGATAAACTGGACTTCAGCCAAATTCCTTCTCGTGAAGTATTGTGCAGTTATGTGCACTTTTTGCCTCTTCTCTTGCAAGAGTGTTCTTCGAACTTTAAAAACCAGAAGAGATTAGAAACTAATTTTTCTACTATGGATTAGACATCCATATTAACAGTGTCCTTCACGCTTTGCTAGACCCCAG
Source organism: Euphonia xanthogaster (assembly GCA_034509185.1). NCBI lineage: Eukaryota > Metazoa > Chordata > Aves > Passeriformes > Fringillidae > Euphonia > Euphonia xanthogaster. The sequence continues at coordinate 94,389,634 of JAYDZK010000169.1, forward strand.
GATTGTCACTAAATGCTACAAAATGGTGTAATCTGCTAACAAAAATAGCTCTGCAGCAGCACAGGTTTGTGCTGGAAGTCTCTCATTCTAATCCAGTGCTTGTAAGAACTGATGATGCCTCAGAGAGCCAGGCAGGGCTGCAGGCTGCTACAGTGCAAATGTAAGTTGTTTTGAGACTATAGAATTGTGTCTTTTTCCTGTATCAAACATCATCTGCAATTGCATAATATTTTGAGTATAAGTTAATTTTTCTAGAAAACGTAATAGGTTTGAAGAAATTAATATTTGTGAGTAAACTGAAATTCTATTGCTTTGGGATATTTCATTGAACAGAATTTATCTTTTTTTTTATCAACTCAGAGATTTATTTTATAGGTCTTTAACTTTTAAGAACATAGATACAGCACTGGTCTTCATGTGCAGATTTAAATCTTGAGAATATAGCAAATTGAACAAGTCAGTTTAAAACCTAATAATATTAATATGGTGAAGGTTCACTGCTACTTTTCTCAAGAGTTTTGTTTAGCGTAAAGACTGTTTTATACTGGTCTTGTACTCCATGTTTAGACCATCATTGGTCTGTGCAGTTTCGCTGCTGGGCATGAAGGCTGAAACCATTTCTGCAGGAAGAATGGCTTAAGACAGACAGCAGAAAATCTGGGATAGAGGGGGTACATTCAGCAGGATATTCATTGAAATTTTCTGCACTTATAATGGCAATATGCAAATCTCAGGATAAAAAAATTAAGGCTGTTCCTGAGCAACCAATTTTATCCTCTTAATTCTCTTTAATCAGATTTAGATAACAAGATTCTGAATGAGGTCCAGTACGAATAGGAATTCAGCTGTGCCTGTCTGTGTGAGTCCAGTGTAATTAAGACCTGGCCCAGGTTTTAGCTAAAACTGTGTTTGTAGCTCAGCGGGCAGTTAAATATTCATACTCAGAAAAACACAATATAAATGTTGCCATTCCATTCTTTCATCCTAGACCAATTTACTGTATGTAAACATTTAAGGCCCACTGTTGACAAATACTTCAAGTGCAACCAATGAGCAAATGTTGAGAACCTCATTCATACAAATCTTGATGTAGGTATTCTCTCTTTGAACTAAATGGGGAAGCTTTGATTTTTGACTGTGAAACAGCAAAGAAAATCAAAACTTTTTTCACTTTAAGGATGTCTCTCATCTCTCAGAAATTAAACCTTGTGAAGTATATGAAGGGATGTAGTCTGAGCTTTTTATTCTATTAGGTGTTTTGAATGGATCTGCTTTTCTCAATGCTTAGCTCTGCCTCAGAAGAAGTCAATCTCCTTTATACTTTGTTATGTAAGGAAACATAATCCTAAAAGATTTACAATTTGGAACAGGATAAAGAAGTATTGCAAGTTTGATTCTTTGCCTGCAATCTTAAATCCTGCAGCCAGGGAGCATAAGCCTACTTTTCCAACAGAGGTCTGTTCCCCTTTGCTCTGTGCTTACTTCTCAACCATGTCCACTCATCTTTGCAGTGAACAGGTTATGGATGATATTCCCAAACTGCTGTAATAACATCCTGCAGTTTACAGTCAGTTCACATGCTCCTAGGTTTCCTTCCACCACCGTGTAACACAGCCTCCAGCTCAGGATGCTCCCTGCTACCCACTCCCTACTCACCTTGTCTCCTCTGGAGTGATCAAACTCTAATCTTTGGCTCCACCTTGTGATCTCCAGGCGTGACCAGCAAAGAGTGAATGAGGGAATTCTCACTACTGATTCCATATCTGATCTTGACTTCTCTGCCTCTATAGAACAATGGGGAAAAACCCAGCCAAACAGATTCCTTAGGTCAAACTACTGACTTAAAAAGAAGTTATAGGGCTGAAAAGTGTAACTAAAGGAAAATAGGCAGGCTTGGAGAAAAAGACTGAATAAAAAGTGCTGGAAGGAAGTTGGTGGGCAACCTGGGAATTAGCATCTGAATTCCAAATAGTTGTTTTGGTAAAGCACAAACTATGGAAAGCATAAAATTGGACACAAAGTTGCAAAGTTATATATATATATCTACATACAGAGATATATTTAATATTAACTCATTTTCCTTCTCATTTTTAGGAAAATAATTCTGATGTAAGAACTGACAACACATCTTTTGGTTCCCAGTAGGAAAAAATAAACAACTCAAGTATTAACGTCAGTTTCTGCTTTGTGGGAACATAACTGTGGCCAAAAAGATTTTGAAATAATTTGTACTGCTAAAGCTTGAGTGAGTACCAGTGCATAAAGCTGATAGCATAAACTGGGCCCCTGGAAAGTACTTAGCTTTCATAATTCAGAACAGTTACTGCCATCGATAAAGTACAGAACTGTGGAAGATAATCTCCTCAGCAGACAAAAGGTCAGACAATAAAACTTTTGCTTGACATTTTCCAGAAGAAATTCATCATATTAACTCATGAAATGTAAAAGGAAAGGTTGTTTTCACATTGAATTTCTATGGGCAGTATAGTTTCTCTGAATTTTCAGACTTGATTTCTTTTTTTTAATTTTGATAGGATATGGAGCTAAAAGTATTTCAAATCTTTCAATTTCCAGTCAATATATTGCATGTGAAAGATGATACCTCTTGGACAGTTTATATATTTGCACTGCTCTAAGAACTGCTAGAGTACCAGTACTGAAATGGAGAATGCAGCTCTCTTCAGCAGAGTGAGCATATTCACTGTGCTGCTTTGATACCACAGTAATCTATGGATAGGAGCATAGATTAGGGTCTGACTAATTGTTATAGTTTGGCCACTTCATTATCTTATGTGCAATCATTAACTTACAATCACATCAGTCTAGTGTACAGAGAAGTTCAAAAGGAATGGGAGTAAAACGCTGATGGATTTCTAATGTATAGGCCTAGCGCTGCTGATATTGTGAGAATCCATTATGTTATAAAATAAAGTTATGTGTATCATTGAGCTAGAAGCTTCTCAAAATGTAAAAGAATGTAAAATAAAATGTAAAAGAAAAGTAATCAGTAAGGAAGGGAAAAAGAGGAAGTGAATTACTTTGAACTTCAAAAATAGTCAGTACGTGGTTGGAAATCTAATTTTAAAGTAAAATTTGCTGTATACAGGAAATTATTTATAGTCCGGCTTATAATTAGAAGCTGAAGGTATATGTGTTTGCAACTGTTATCTCTTCTTTCTTGTAGATGAAAGTTTTCATTATTTTGGGATTTTCCGCAGCTATAGCCTTCACAGCTGTTTTCTTTTCTTTCCTTCAAAAAGGGAAAGACACCATCTTTGGTAAGTAACAGTAAAAATACACATTGGTTTCTTATGTTTACTGTTGAGCTGAAAATACACAGACACTGCAGACAGTTTAGCAACAGCAGTATAGCTTAACCTCTTTTGTGTGCAAAATACACTATCTGGTTTCTTTAAGAATTATTCCACAGAGGTGTTCTTTTAAATTGAAGTTTTATAAACTCAGTAAGTAAAACTTTGTATCTCAATCACTGCTTTGACGAGGAGCGATTTTACTTTCTCAGTGGCATTCATGTGTCAGATGGCACATTGCCAAGCACGATTGCTGGATTTCTTTCCCCATCTGCCAATCATCCTGGGTGAGGGGCAGTTGCCATAGGATGTCCCACCTGGTACCCTCCTGCTGTCCCACAAAGGTGCTTCTCTCCTGTGGATCTCTTGGCTGCTGGCACCCTAAGGATTTTAGAGCATTTCAGATTGCCTTATTCCTTATGTTCAAAAAATGTAATCTTGTAATTTTTACCATCATTTACATCTGCTCAATTTAAATCAGTTAAATCTAACAAACTAGAGGAGTAGCAGATACGAGACTGAATTTTAAAAGAAATCTGCAGAAACTGATTTTACATGAAATTAGGGCAAAGATAGTAAAGAGGAAAATGCAGTTCAAACCACAATCTCATATTATATAGCTGTATGCATGATTCATAAGGCTTGGTGACATGATTCCCTAGGAAAGTGTTCACCTGAATTTAGTGTAGAATCACAAATAAAATGAAACTATATGCAAAAAAAAAAAATTGAATTAAAAACAAATTCCCAAGCTATTAATTCTTACGAGAAATTTTTTTTGTACCATCACTGCAAAACAGGAGATCAGGTTTTCTTTCCATACTGGGTTCTTTACTTTAAGCTACCATACAAATTTTTTTGAAAGATGTGGTCTAAAATGACTACATTATGTTTTATGTTAGTTAATACAAAATGAATCCAAGAATAATAGAATGGTTTGGGTGGGAAGGGACCTTAAAGATCATCCAGGTCCACACCCTCTGCCACGTGTAGGGATACCATTCACTAGCCCAGGTTGCTCAGGGCGTCATCCAATCTGGCCTTCAACACTTCCAGGAATGAGGCATCCACAACTTCTCTGCACAAGCAGTTCCAGTGCCTCACCACACTCACAGTAAAGGATTTCTTCCTAACATCTAATCTAAACTTGCCTTCTGTCAGTTTAAAACCATTGGCTCTCATCCTTTCATATAAGAAGTCCCTTTCCCTCCTTTTTATATTCTTCCTTAAGGCACAGGAAAGCACCAATATATAAAATATACATGGACTATAAATAAATAGAATAGATGAAATGTGCTTCTTTTTTATAGTAAGTGTTCTTGGTCTGATGAGACAGTACAAGATAATGTTTTTTACTCAAGAACCACACATTTGAAGACATGGTATTGGTACCAAATTCATACTTAGAAGAAAAGAAAGAGAGACCATGGAATTTAAGTATAGCAAGTGGATATTCTCTTTTATCAGAGTATTAATTGATATCACAGGATGAGCAATACTTCAAGCATGTTATATTTCTCAGAGCTAAGCCCCTTAAAAGTAATTTAAAAATATGCTGTATTAAATTCTAAAAGAACTACTTATTGTATGGCCTGTAAAAATCAAACTTCTTTTTTAACATAGACTCAAAAAGCTTTTCAGAAGTAGTGGAAAGCCAAATGATAACTAACACCAAATGAATCATCTGAATATTTTATTATGCATAGGTGAAAAAGAGAAATAACTACTGCTATACTTAGATACTGAAAACTTTATTAGAGTATAAATTAGCCTAGGAGAGATTACTCCTCATCACACATTTCTCTTCCGTGAGCTGAGTGCCCTGTTCAAAAAATAGATTATAGAAATAGCACAGACTATACTACAAATAAAAGATGCTCCCCTAAGATTAAATTGTACATAAATGATGAATGATTGTACATAAATGGTTGTTATTTTTTATTATTTGTTTTCTAAGAAAAAAATGGGCCATCCCACAAAATTCAGATAGAAATAAAGCAGTTGAACTTTAAACATGACTGGTTCTTTTGTTATAAAGTAACATGTACACAAAAGAGGGATAAGCTAAGCCTCATAATAGCATTATACAAAATAGCACAGCTGAAGTATTGTTATGTTCACATATATCTTTCCATTAAACATAGGTGAAGAAATGAGAATAGGGTTTTCATGAACTGGCCCAATCCCAGGCCATAATTTTGTTTGAATATAGACTTGAATTCTTTATGTGGCTCATTCCAGCTCATATTACCTGTGAGGGAGGGTCAGGTTTGGCCTGTCAATACAAGGACAGTTTGATGAAAAATACATATGATCCTAAGGAACAGAGCTGCATACAGAGAACACAACATGTTTCAGCTGGACCTATTATGTTTGGTTTTATGTTCATAGCTGGATTTATACTTCAAGCAAGGAAATCTAAATCCTCAAGTCTTATAAATTATGGAAGAATTTATTTACCACACCTACCTTATCTTTTAGAAAGCCACAACAAGACTTTCAGGAATGAAATATGAAGATATTTTTGCCATTTTAAATGTCAAAAATTGTACCTTAATATTAGAAACCTGTATATTTTCTAATTGCAAATATTTTAATAAATATGCTATTAACATATTTATCTTTCTTTCTTTCTTTTTGTTTTTTCCCTTTTGAGAACAAATTGAGGATAACTGCATCACTAAGGCTATCAAGAAGGGTTCTACTCTGGTGGATTATGCTGCACATTATGAAATTAAAAGGTAAAGAAAAGAAGTGAATAATGTATTCAGGAAAAAAGCTTTCATAACAAAAGAATTTGATGTCAATCTTCCTGTTTCTTTGAGAACCCATATAATTAAAAAATCACTGCCCCCATTACCTTTGAGGGATCTGATCTAGAGGAAGGTGACCCTGCCCATGTCAGGGGGGCTTGGAACTAGGGGATATCTAAGGTCCCTTCCTACCCAAACCCTTCTATGATTATGTCACTGATAATCTGATCCAATAGGACCTTGTGCATTATCACTATATAAGTTGCTCTTTTAAAATGTGGGACAAAATAAATAACACAAATACAAATATGTATGCTTTTCTGAACTAAATGCCTCAAAAATCATACTTTTATTTTTGAACACTGATTATGTTTTTCCAGTGTAGTGAGACAGGAACAGCTTCTGTGGCATCAGGAGCCAAACCCTGTTGTCTTAAATTGGACTGTTCAAGTGAATTTAATATTTCCCCTTTCATCTACAACACATGTAAAAAAAGATAAGGGAAAAGAAATGAAACATGTGTCTTGGACTGTGGATAGGCAACGAATGAGAGGAAAGCTCCTTTGTGCTTGAGTTACAGTATGAGAATGAGCTCTTTCAACCATTTTCTGACTAGATTTCTGTGCAACACTAAGTTAATTTCTCTCCAAAATTCAGAGCACATCATCTAAGTCTTACAAGGTACAATCCCCACACTTTTGCATAGACTTTCCCTAAAGACTTGTCCCTGTGATTTGAAAATGAGTCATGATTTGCAGAGCTCTATGAGTGTTAACTGATCATATGGACAGAACTTGCAAGATCTGTTGCCCCTCTGTATGTAGAGACTGAGGTCACTCTTGGTTTTTAGTGATAGTATTTTGGTGGCAATCCTAAGGCATTTAAAATTTAAAAACATAAGTCTCAAGCTTTCAGTGGCTCAATTGCCTCATGTAATAGATGGAGATACTGATATTTACGTCTCAGAAGATATTGTGGCAATTATTTGGTCAATATCTTAAACATGATAAATGCTAAGAGATGTTAAAGATAAATGCTTAACAATGATTATTTCAATTAGGAATTTAAATTTTATTAGGAATAAAACTGAGACCACTTACCCCAGACACCAGACTATTAAGCTTCCTTTGAAACTCTGTGTACGTGGATATATAGACTTTAAATAGAATTGGTGCTCAGAAGTTGATTGAGGATGGTCTTGGGTATTAAATGTTACATGAAAGCAAAACGTGCTCACAGCAGTGAGTTGGGAGACCTCTTTTGTGACTATCCTGCACAAGATCTTCCACTTGGTGCTGCAGGCCCTGCTCACCCCAATAGTTTCTTTCTCATCCCAAAGACTTCCCACAGGATGAACTCTGGTTGTGTGTCCAACAGAAACACAGTTTCTCTTTTAGAATTTTCCTTGCAGAACAAGGTCACAAAGCAGCCTTCCTCTTTGCTTTCCCAGTGTTCTCTTCAATCAAAATATACCTTAATACCTTAAATACCTTAAACTTACGGATCCAGGACAGACAGCTTTATTGTTAAGAAAGTGTTCTAAAACTGCATACATTGCAAAACCTTCTGTTTATCTCAATTACAGAGAGATCCAAGGAAGCGGAATAGCAACCCCTATCTTACTGCTGACTTTCTCAAAATTTCCTGAACAAGAGAGTCAAGAGATTTCCCAAGCAGCTGAACGAATGGAAATGTCAATTCAGGTGCTGAAACAAAAAGTTTGCCAGAAGCACAAGCGTTCATTGCATCCAACTGGTAAATACACTATATTGACATTGGCAAACCACACTATTGATTTGTTGAATGCTGTCTTTTAGATTAAAGTTCAGTTAAGTTCACTTTTATTTTATTTTTCACTTTCTTTTGTTCTTGAAAACACCTCAGATAGGTTTACATTTTTCTTTGCTGGAGTGTGGGTGGTGTTTTTATAGTTGAGGAGAGCAGTATTACACTGCTGGCAGCCTGTGAACTCATGTCTGTATATTTGTATTGCCTATAAATCAGCCTGCCTATCCTCAGTGTTGCAAGCTTCTTGTTTGCAGTGAAATATCTATCTTCCCCAGCAGTTTGGGTTTTGTGCTTGATCTTCTATCACACTATGGCACTGGTATTTTCAAACACACTTCCTCTCAACATGTGCATGTCCCTCTTTAAAAAAATATGCTCTTATTTCCAAAACTAATTTTATAATGCACTGCTGTTGCACATTGATTTCCACTTTAACTGGGGTTTTTTTATATCAGATAGGAAAAAAAAAGAGAAAGTTCAATTTTGTCTAAGTGAAATGCTTGCTGTTATTTGGATATGAATTTCAAGATATCTTTTTGGAGTCTGGAAGGCTCAAAATATCAGAACCATTGACTTTTTTCCCCCCATCATTTAATTCTGTCACTTACACAAAGTGTTCTATCTTAGTATTAGAACATTTTTTTCCAAGATATAGAAGCATAGAGTGTTGTAAACAAACATTAAGCACCCACCACAGTTATCATTTTATTTCATTGCAGAAATATCTGGCTTAAAAAACTAATGGGACATTTGTAGAAGTAAAAACATATCTTTGTCTATATGGATATGTCTGTGCATATATTTATATACACACACACATACACAGATGCAATTATTTTTGTGCTGTGCAATTTCAAAAGAAGTTGAATTTCTAAACTGCAGAAGTGGACAAAGCTCTTGTTAAATTTCGGAACAGAAAGAACATTAACAGAATGTGAATAGACACAGTACAGTCTATGTGCCACAACAGAATAGTTTTACATGAATTAAAGAACTAAATTGACTTTAAAGAAAACATGTGAGTCTCTACCTAGGCAGCCCAGATAACTGGGAAGCTGGGCTCTGGGTATAATTTTGAACCTGAACTAACATAGAAGTACAGCTCTATTTGCAAATTTGGCATGAGTTACTAGTACATAATGACAAGATTATGTAGCCAGTCTAACGACCTATTCTCCCTCTGTTCTCACTACTGCCTTGTACAGGTTCTAACTGCTCAGCAGAACATGTTTTGAGCTGATTTGGTTTTTGAACATTTGTTCTTTATTTTTTGTGGCTTAATATTTTGGTTTTAACAATGGACTAAAGCAGCTTACTTCAGAGTTGAATGGGCAGAACAGATAGATATTGGGACTGGATGGCATGCATTAGCCAGTGGGGAGACAAGGGCAAGAGTTATAAGTTACCTTTACCCTCATCTTTCATCACGTGATGATTGTAGTCACTTTGAATGGCAAGGGTTCTCTGAGTTCAGGAAGGATATTCATAGAATTGTAGAAAGGTTTGAGTTGGAAAGAACCTTGGAGACCCCCTGGTTCCAGCCCCCTGCTGTGGGCAGGGTCACCGTCCTCAAAACCAAGTTGCTCCTATTTCATGGGTACATCCACTTCCAAGTGGTCACACATATTTCAATGCCTGCAGAGGTGAGAATAGGTACCAGCTCTCTGCAGCTTACACAATAGTGTGGCTTTGTCCCTCATCATCAGATGCTCACTGGGAGACCCATCTTGGATGGTATCAGAAATCTATTTATAACATGCTGTCTGCTGGTGTAAAGGGACTTGATTTTACCTAGCTTCCAAATCCCAGCTAATAATCCTGATTCTCTTCCACTCAACACTGAATTCTATAGGCAGCTGCAGGGTCTTAAAATTTCTGCATCTTTCCAGTCACACATTTTTCTTCTTTTACATATACTTTTGTCCTTGAATGGCATTCTTTTTCACCTTTGTTGTAAACACAAGGATCAGGCAAGTAGAGGACTACAACACAGGGAAAGAAGGAAGAAGCAAGTGGGTCAACCTCAGTTCTCAGCTATTGCTGAACCTCTTTCTTCTCATTCTCTATGCATCAGCTAATAAAGCCAGCTCTTCCTCTAAGTCCCAGACACAGCCTTTTGCAGCACTTCTCACTAAGTGCTCTTTCCAAGGAAGAGGGAGAATTCTGTAGATGCAGCTGACAATAATGACTTTTCTGCTCTAGCAGCTAAATCCAATACAGCAAATTGCTTCTCTGGGTTCTTCCTTTCAGATCATTTATCAGCTGATCTGCTCACTATGATTGCTAATATTTCTGGATGCCTGCCCTATATGTTGCCACCAAAATGTCCAAATAATTGCTTAGCTAATGAATATCGACTCATCACTGGTGCCTGCAATAACAGGTATGTATGATAAAAATTGTGTCCTGAGAAATCCTTCCTTCTCATTCTTTAAACCAAATAAACTGTGTTTCCAAGGAAATTTGGTGAAGGGGGACTGGTGTTAATCAGTGGCTGTAAATGAGGTGCCTGTGAAAGTTCCTGGAGGAACAGCCCATTATTTAAACTTTGGTGCACTACTTTTTGTAAACAGGCTTTCCCTCTGAAAGGTTCTAGGATTATGTGAGGAACTTTATATTTAGGGAATACTGATTTAGTAGATGCCTTCTTCTATATAAAAAGAAAACTTAATTCTAACCCAGCATTTATCTTTGATTGAATTGGATAAAATTATATAAAGCAGGAAAACAATATTACTTCCTAAGGAGAAATATTTTTGCATTTTCCCACAATTCTAACAGTTAAAAAGCATGAATTAAAAAGTTCTAGGTTTTATTTTTAATTTTACATATCTGTATTTATATGTTTAGTGACTATTTTTTATAACTAGTATCTACTTGTTGCCTAATCTATTTGGCAATTGTTTCCTGCAAAATCCCACATAATAGATGTGCTCATCTTTTCAGAACCCTCCAATGCAATGAGTGTGAAACTGAGAATGAGGCCCCTTTTAAATACAAGGGTAAACAATATTTGTACTCAGCGGCCTCTGGATAATAGACCTAAGGTCACAAACTGAAAGTTGGACTGTAAGTTTACAGGTGAAGTGCTACAGAGATGAAAAGGGAGTGCCACCATCATTGTACAGGTTGAGGTGGTGAATAAAGAGCAGTACAATTCTGCAGTTTTATTATTCAGTGTGTGGCTTTAGGAGATGAATCTGTTTTGCTACCTCACAAGTCATTTGCAAGGAACATGCCTGATAGACTCTTTGCTGAAAGGACACAACTTGATATGCATCAGTGTTATAAATCTAACTATGTGGATATCCATAATTTCCCCCAGGCATGTTAAGAGTTGCTTTGAATCTGAACTAGCAGCTAGTACAATATTTGCACTGACATCTCCATCAGGGCTTGAATACATTGGCCAAGATTTGTGCAGCTGAACACAGACACAAGGATGAAGCTATTAATTTACAGGCGTGGCTGTTTAGTCTTTCTCCCTAGTGATGGAGAGAAGCACTCTGCTATAGGTAAAGGTAAAAGACCTTTTTCTCCTCAGTGACTGATAATACTAGGATGTGTACAGGCATTTCAGTCTGCTATCTGAAGCTGAGTAGGGTAAATATGATTCATTGAGTCTGGTCTGTAGCCACTCTGTTCTACTTTTCATATTTTTATGCTTGTACCACATCAGAACTTAAACCCATCACTCATATTTGGTAGTATTTTAGACTCTGCTCTAAATGTCACTAAAAGGTGTAAGGTGACAAAAAGCTCTTCAAAACCAAAGGAGTTGAAATCAGTGAATCAGATCTTAACTGAATCTAAAAATTTGTGAGTCCCTTAAAATACCTCTAGTTCTACTGAAATACATCAGCCTAAAAAGCCCATAACACTGTAAAGTAAATAACATATTCTGTGATGTAAGCCAGCTTTGAGGACTTCAGACATTAAATGAAATACCAGTCTGTGCTTTTTCTTGCTTTACAGCTTCCACTTTCAGGCAGAAAATACATCAAGACCTATGTTGCATTTGTACTTTTGTTCACTCAGTTTGAATCTATAGCTGTACTATAGATCATGAAAGTCTGCATTAAGAGTGAAATTTAGAAATGAAATTTTTAGTTTAGAAGGCAGCAAGGAAATGCTTTACAGATGTTCTGCTAAATCAGTTTGCATATTTGGGACAAAACAGATCAATTGCAAAGGATGTTTTCCTTACCACTGAGATTGCTTTGTTTTAGTGTGCTTCTACTTCTTAGAACAAAGGTGTAGTAGAATAACATAAACGTGACCTTCGATGGACAGTATCAACATAACATGTAGCAGAGATATTATCATCTTTTATCAGTAAGACATATTAACAGATTTTAGTTTCCTTTCTGCCTAAACAAGCAAAATAAAATTGGATTATTTTAAAATGAAGAATAAGGAACAGAAGGAAAATCCAAAGAGGTTTTTTTTTCCATTTTTTAATCCCAACTAGCTAGCATTGATCTAAATATTTTTTAGTGTCTAGTACAATGAGAGGAATTCAAGGATGAAGGAGTTACAGGTACTAAAGGAAGGGACTCTCACAGTGCACTTAGCTTCACCTCATCTTAGCTTTCAGAGGTAGTTATATGACTACTGCAAGGCTGCATCTTTGGCTGTTCCTGGTAGTGAGAAATAGAATGGAATGACAGGATGGCACCCAGGAACTGTCTGTCCCTCTGGCTTGATGGACAAGTTGTTCCTTGACTACCTTACTTTTTGTACACCTAATATTTGAGGTGTCTGGGAGGAATTTTATCTGCAGCATTTCTATTTCATTGCTGTGTCATTAACCATTGTCTCAGGTAAGGACCTGATGCTCAGTCTGGAGGTCCAGTACCCGCAGAGTCAGGAGTATGAGTATGGCTCACCTGGTGGAAAGAACGGGCAATCCTGACTGAGTCCATTGACTTCCAGAAGAAGGAATTGACATGTTTCCTTTAGGTTAGCTACTTCACCTCAATGCAAGCTAAGTGTTCAACTAGTAGCAGACTTATTTTCCAGAAGGGTCCCATGTTTCCAGAAGTTACACACAAGATAGCTCAGCATAACATAAAACATCACAAACTCCAATTATTAAGTTGCCATATGGCATCCATTCCATCAACTTGAAACTAGGAAGAACATTAAAATAAGATTCAAAAGATAAAATCTGGATAGTAAACAGCAGCTTAAGACTCCAGGTTGCTTCTCAGGCAGCCAAAACAAAATCCAAATGGTACAATTCCAGTATTTCACAAGTAAATGAAAACTCCCACTTTCCATAAACAGAATATATAGTAATAAATTTGAGTACTTTATAAAGCTGTATGGTAGCAAAATCTCATTATTTCAGCTGCCTTTTAACACAAGCAAGATTCCAAGACATTAACATGTTAATGCAATAATAAAAAGGCATGTGAGAAGGGTTTTACTAAAGTAGCATTCCAGTGATCTGCTAAAATACAAAAGCAATCAGGAGAAAAATCACTGGTTAAGCAGTTACATTAACATTTCATTATTTTTAATTGAGTGAAATAGCACTACACTATGTGCCGTATTTTATGCAATTTCAATAAAGGCAAATCAACTGTAACTAATTTGAATGCTTTATTAAAGCATACTTCAACCTTCAAGTGTGAATTATTGTGGATAATTAAGTGTATTACAGCACTATATAGCTTGGCAAACTGAGTCTCTTCAGTGTGCTGGAGATCAATGAAATAATAATATAATTGTTTAGCCTCCTGATAGACATGTTAATGTATGTTTTAACAGTATGTATTTCCACCAACATTCCAGAAATATTTCTGGTTCTTTGTGGCTTACTTTACAGATTTAGTCAACTTGAATGCATTGCAAAAAAAAAATATTTTTTCCTTTTAGTGATGATATATATTTAACAATTATGAAATATATTGAACAGGGCAAGTTGAAAAAAAACAAAAAAAAACCCCAAATCCTAAAATTTCTAATAGTCATGACAGAGGGAAAATTAATTGGGTCAGACTCAAGACTCACTGGCTATACTAATAAATAGAAATCACCAAGAATCATTTGCTGACCCTCAAATTAAATACAACCTGATTCTTGCCACCCTCTTACTTTTACACATTTGGCTACACTTTTTTACTCCTCTTCCCCCTTCCAGGCAGGCTGGATGTGACAAACTGGTATGCAATGATGTCAAGATGTGCTTAGGGAGGTGATATTCAGAGAAACGCAAGTATTTGTGAGGAAAAAATGCACTGCTGTTAATACTGACAACCTAGCAGCATAGTTCAGTGCCTGCGTTTGTGTGCAGGCCCTCCCAAAGATGGACCCAAGAAATCGGTATAGATTCAACCAGAGGCAGCATTGCCACTGGATTCAGCTCCCATCTCCTCAGCCCTGGCTCCTTTGGTCTTGCTAAATGATTTCTTCTCTATGACTAGTGTCCAATTTTCATTTAAGTTTTTTTCATCTTCACTTTGAAGGATTTCTTGATATTTTCCCAAGTTTTTGTTTCCTCTCTGTTGCTTTAATGCATCTTTTTAAAGAGCATTTTTGTTGCTCTAAAACATCTTTTTAAAGATGCTAGGAAAGGCACTTGAGAGTATATCTGACTTTATGGGGAATGAGGACACTATCAGGAACTCACCTTCACAGCAAGTATTTTAAAAAGTCAAAAGGTAAACAATTGAGGTTATAAACACGAGTAAAATAGGAACAATTCATTAGCAATTTAAATTTTCATTATTTCCCTTTTGAGTAAAATTAATATTGGCATACATGAAGACAAGTATTTTACGTACTTTCAAAGATTGCTACATGAACATCTTATTATAATGGCATATTGCTCTGTGCTGATGATTATTTCATACTATTTTATTTTTATGGTCAGGTCTTATATTCAGAACATATATATTATATAAATATAATATAAATATTATATATGTATGGATGGATGGATGTATGTATATTTTATTTATTCAGAGGTTCTGCTGCTGCTGTTGCTTTTGGGGGATTTTTAGTTGTCTTTTTCTTTTAATAGGGAACATCCTAGATGGGGAGCATCCAACACAGCTTTGGCTAGGTGGCTTCCAGCAGCCTATGAAGATGGCCTCAGCCAGCCTCGAGGGTGGGATCCCAGTGTCCGATACAATGGATTCCAGCTTCCCTCGGTTAGGAAGTGTACCTCCAGATCACCTGAAACATTTACACTGGGCCATTACCACACCTGCCACCACAGACCTCCATTTGCATCAGTAAAGGAAGTATCTGTGTAAAATACTTCAAAAGTGTCTGTGGAGCTCAGTTAAGAAGCCAAGGGCTTTGCTAAAGCATAAGTTCAGCCCAATGGTGAGACATTCCCTGCCCCTGGCTGGGGTAAGCCCATGGAGCAGGGCAGGGGGCACTGACATTCCTGAGGGGCAGCCCAGCACTCCAAAGAGTGCTGTAGGGGAGAGAGGCAGGACAGGGGCCAGCCAAATGCCTGGGCTGGCAGGCACCAGGCAGCCAGCAGACACAGGGTGATGATTGCTCAGGTAGAGAAAAGGTGCACAGTGGACCTAATTCTGACCCTCCCATGATGAAATTGTAGATACGAGGGAGGCCTACAAGGATGCATGCTGCAATGGCAAGAGGCAATGGTCACAAGTTGCTCCAGAGAAAATTTTGTCTTGAAACAAGAAATTAAATTTGTTGTGGGCACACTAAATGACAGAAAAGGTTTTTGTTAAAATATGGCTTCCAGCCTAGAGAACTTCGGGCATATCCCTCATGGGAAATACCCAAGATCTGTCCTTATGGGGCTCTTAATAACCTGCTTTCAATCTAAAGTTGCACATTGTGGTCTCCAGAGTTTCCTTCCAGTCTAGATTTTCCAGCGATTTTATGATTCTTTGTTTTAATAATGGCACCTTCATTCAGGGAAGGAGGGGAAAAAAAGGTTGAATGTTAACTAAACAGATATAAAGCACATGGACATGCTAGCATGTGTACAGATGTGTGCATGTATGCCATTCCTCATGGGCTAGCAAGCCTTAACTGAACAAGTATTGCTATCAAATCATGAGTTCATTTGTTAGCTAGTCCAACTTACTGATCTTAGAAAGTATTACAATATTTATGGATTATAGCACCTCATATACTTAAAAAACAGCAGACCTGCCATAGAGGAAAGTTTGAAAAAAGAATATTTGCACAGAGAACTGGGAGAAAAATTCCCCAGTGCAGTGTATAATGATTTGGGCTGGATTTACAATTTGTGATTTGTCATCATTGCTTTGAGACCTGACTTTTAATGAACTCAAAGTCTTGTTATTTTAACCATTGTATGTTTAATAAGGATAATCAGGAGAATTTAGTGTTAATGTCACCTGAAACTCATGTTGTTAATTAAATAACATCGTCTCTAAGTTGCACAATATAGCACTCAGAGATGAAAACCTGACATTTACACAGGCAAATTTCCAGTAGATAGTACAAACCGCCTTTTTCTAGATTCATTAGGGTTCATGCTTGTGAAGCAAACTCTCTTTAAAAAAGATTATATATAACTGTACTGAATCTGATTATCAATGTCTGACCATCAGCAAGGTTCCCTGCTTTGTTTTGGCGTAAAATATGTAAAACTAATGTCATAAGAGTTTTTCTCATTTACATAATTGTTCTTTTTTTGTACTTTTAGCTATCAGACTATATTCGTTCAAAAGTTACATGAAAATATTGTGAAAGTGATAGATAAGTGTGAGGATTACTATAAAGTAAATCAGTGATAAGAGAATTTTACTAACTTCAAGAAAATGTTTGTGGCCACCAAAGCTGTTAAAATACTGATCTAAAGATTTGGATTCCTGATGAGCTGTAGGTAGCTTGCTCTCAACCATTTCAGTATAAATCCAGTTGTTCCTAACAAGTCCCATGCTGCCTGTTGTCCTTACCAATTCTATTTAACTGAACCTGCCTTATACATTCATTATACAGCCCTCATATTTATTACAGGCTCTATGAGTCGATTTTATGTGCTGCCCTTTCAGTTGCTTGACTTCCAAGGAAGCTGCTATTTGCCAGGGAATATTTTCCAGCATGAGGGAGGAATCTCCACAAACTGAGTGCTGATTTTGCCCTTATGGTTTTGCTTGGTTATTTATATAGGCTGGACAAGTAGCATAGGTGTCTCTATCTGCTCCTCCTCAGAGACCTGTATCTCTGTGCATCCTGCGAAGAATTGCATCAGAATTATTGTTTTGGCTTCTCCTTGCCTGGGAAAAGAAAGCTGAACTTTCAGCTACCATGTGTTTGCAATCTACCTCATGTCCTGGGCTCCATAAGCTCCTTCATTTCCATATGGAGCTGCTCAGACTTTCTGAGTATCAACAGTGATTTGAGATTTCCCAGCAAATCCTTTTGTTTAAGGAGGAGAAAACAGAACAAATAGAAAGACAACTTTTAGACTGTCTAAAATAGATGTGTGGTTTTTAAAATTCTCTGGGAAGGAACAGATCAAAGATACACTGCTCACTGGCAAACATATAGGAAAACCTCAGCTGAAACATCCTTGAAACTGCTTGTGGCACCTTGATCTCCGGTCCTGAACAGAAATAAGCACCTGGTAGAGGTTGGAATTTATATTGTTGTTGGTTTCTTGGGTTTTTTGTTTTGTTGTTTTTTGTTTTGTTTTGTTTTGTTTTGTTTTGTTTTGTTTGATTTGGTTTTAGTAAAACCAATAGAAGCACTCTACAACATAAAGTTGGGGAGGGGGAAAATAGATTTTATGACTGTTCCCCCTACTTTGTAGTGTTTTATCACTTTGTGAGAGGTAAAAACTGTTTGATACTCAAGGTAAATTGGTTCTTTTCTCAGGTTCGTGAAGTGACAAGAAAAATTATTCATGCACCTAATGAGGCTGTTACTGAAGACAGCCTGTATTCTGATATCATTATGGTATGGGGACAGTACATAGACCATGACATTGCATTCACACCCCAGAGCATAAGTAGAACTACCTTCCTAAGTGGGATGGAGTGCCAGATGACTTGTGAAAAGCAAAATCCATGTTTTCCAATAAAGGTAAGATTCTAACTTAAATTCTTCAAGAGAAATTCCAGGCTCTAAACAGGTGAGCAAAGTCAATAAACATTAGAACAGATAACAATAGAAAAATAAAAAACAGTACAACTATTAAATGAAAAAGGTAGACATTCTTTTTTTTTTTTTTTTTTGTAGAGATAATAAACTATAGTTAATGCACTTAATAAAAACATCAATTTTTTAACCTAAGGATTACATTGCAGAGAAACCTTACTGGTCTCTCCTAATGTTATTGTTCTCATGCTTCAAGGTTTTAAATTCCATTGGGGAATATAGCAAACCAGTCACTTACACTTCCGGTCAGATAAAATGAAAGGTTCTTAATGTTACTCATTGAAAGCAAAGATACTTCTTCCAGTTAATGCAAACTTTCAAAGAGAGCTACCTTTTCAATGTATGTAAAAAAATGATCTCCAGGGAGCTGCTGAAACCTACATACATCATATCTTTGCTTTGTGCAGATGGAAAACATGGATTCAAAGCTTGTTAGAAGGCTAGAAGAAATAAACAGGTATAAATTTAGGATACTGTATTTTAGATCACTTAATTTAAAAGTATTTTCTTTCACTCAAAAAAGCCCCAAAGTAAAGTAAAAACATGTTTTTGTTTCTCAAAGCACAACCTATCCAACTCAGGCTACAGGAAAGCCCCATGCCCATCACAGCCCTCAGCAATGTTCAAATCAGAGCAACCTAAATTGCTTTACTTAGTGTTGGATCTTGATTATTGACCAGCTTCTCTATGTACTGCCATGTAGAGCTTCTATCAAAATAGAAAACCTTTTTTTGCCTCAGCAAACTGTAGTTGATAAACATTCCACAGTCTCCTTTTGCTTTAAGTGCCTCATTCCTCTTTCATTAAATGTAGAGGAAAATTTTTGGGTAACTGTAAAGAGAACCAAATCAGGTTGTGTTAAAAGGTGGCTTGTCTTCCATACGGTGGGAGAATTTAAAATACAAGGAAGGTTAAGTGAAAATGATGAATGACTACAATTTGACCACAGGCAGGTAAATCTAGTCCCTCTCACCCTGGAGATATGGACTTTTGAAAGTTTACAAACATATCTTGATAGCATTCAGAAAGAACAGAGGTTTCTTAAAAAACCACATTCTTTCAGATAGTGAGCAACTGAGAGTACTGAGTAACCCGAATCGGCCACAACAGCCCTAATTACTGAGAGCATGCCATAGTTCTGTCAGAAATCTCTAGTTTGCTGTGTTTCAAATTTCCATCTGGGGCAAGAAGTTGGGTTTTTTCTGTTTATGTTTTTAAGCCATAGTCTTAGAAATATTCCCATTCCCAAAGTTTTACCAAGAGAGGTTAGGGTAGACATCTACTCCCTGACTGGCAGAGCTTTGTATGATGTGAAGATGGATCCATCTGAAGCATATACCACGATATATTGACTCCCTGTTTTAAAAGGTCTGTTTTCTGTAGCTATAAAACTGCAAAAGTCTTCAAAAGTCATTTGTGTTTACAACAAATTCTTCAAAAGAGCATGACTAGTATTGATTTCTAAGTGCAAAACGCACACATTTTTTTTCTACATGGATTTTTTGATTGAGAGGAGACTCACACTGTTTCCCATAACTTGAATGAAATGTGGATCACAGGGACCACAGTAGTCTAATTACTGAACCTTGACTAATTCAAGTCTTGAAATGTCATCTACTTTAAAAAGGAGACAAAATAAGGAATCTTTAAAAAACTCCAAGGCTAACATTATTCATGTGGTAGAAGCATTCAGTGCAGAGGGATAAAAGGTGCACAGACTGTCATGGCATAGACTTGCAAGTGCATGCTTCAGTGCTCTAAACAAGGCACAGACTTTGGATTTCTATCTTGGAGCTGTGATGAGGTTCAGAGAGCATGTTTCAAGGATGCTCTTGAGGGTGAGATATGTGAACATGTACTAAATCTATCATTGAATATTTAACGTGTAGCTAAATCTAGCACTGGATGCTCCTCCTACTCAGCAGTGTAGGCCAGCAGGAGGATGACTCAAGGCTACCTTCGATGTATTATATTGTTTGTATATATATGTATGTATGTATGTATGTATGTAAATATATATATACATTTGCACATTGGCCATGGCAGGGGACATACAAAGAAATTCAGTCACAGCCCTGAAAGTATCAGATAAGTTTCCCAGCTTGTGACTCCTTTACATGGTTAGAGTTCTAAGAATTTTTCAGCTCCATTTTGTTATTAACCTGTTATTCACAACTTTGATGGACAGATACAAAGATGGTTGTTCTTTTGCTTTTCTTATATATGTTCAGTATTTTGTGACTGTTTTTTCTCAAAGACAGAGAACAGAGTCTGTATTAAAAAAAAAAAAGAAAAATATTTAAAAATAAATCTGTTTTGCAGAATTACTGCAAAACAATTTATTTGTTGCAGTAAATGCAGTAAATAGTGTGATCAGAGGAGCTACTTTTTGAACACTGAAACAAAATGCTATTACCCTCTAGAACTACTCTTCTTTCAGAATTATTAACTAAATAAATCTCCACATAGTAAATATTTGGAAAACTTCCACAGTCAGTTTTATATATTAATTTTGTGTATGAAGAAACTGTGGCTGGTTTCCAATGGCAGTGAAATCAATAGCATATTATACAACAGTATAGACATAGAGGCTGCAGTTTGCTCTCTTGCTGTTCTTACAAAAGCAGCACCCAAGGGAGAATCCACCCACAGAAAAGGACAACTGTGCCTGCAGATGCACATCCTCTCTGGGGGATTCAGCAGGGAGAGGAGGCTCCTGGCTGCACAGGTTAGGGAATCTGCCTAGAAAATATTCAGTCATTGCAATTCAATGAAGGATCAAAGGCTGCAATAGTGCATTGATAAGTGTAGGTAAATGATTCATGGGTTCCCAGGAAACATTGTGATTTTCTGTTCTGGACATTTTTATAATAAATGCTATAGAATTTCTTTCAGCAAGTCTCACATAGAGCCTGTAATTTCTGGTAGAGCCCAAACATTCTTTTTGCTGTATATTTACAGGGGTCCTCAAATGGGAAAAAAACCCCAAACCCACTAGCTTTAGTTTACACTTCTTTTATAACAGCCTGACATGCAGAACAGGGTTGTGGAAGAAAACTTGTCATTCCTCAGATTATTATTTCAGGTTAGGGCTGAGACATGAAGAAGCATTAGAAAGATTTTCATAAGAGAGCTACTGACTTTATTCAGTATTAATTACGTTGCTGCCAATAAGATAGACACAATGCATAATTAGTATGATGCAATCCAGAAAAGCTTACAGTTTTGCCTGAGTAAAAAAAGGTGGAAAAGGAACAGAGTCACGGAAAATTGAGGTGATTTGAAAAAGGTGAGATGTAACATGACAGGTTACTGTCTCAGCTACAAATAGATCTGTCATCTGCACTCAACAACCAGCAAAGTGGGTTCCTGCCTTCTTCTTCTGTTTCAGAAGCAGCAGCTTGCTGTCAGATGGGATCATGGACTCTTCTCCAAGCATTAGTATTTTCCATTTTTTCAAACTTTCAGAGACCATAAGCTAGGTTTTCTTTTAAATCTTCAGTAAAAAAAAAAAAACATTTACAAGGTCATTTCCCACAGGATGAATTCACAATGAGCAAGATTTTTCTTTAACTGAAATAACAGTTTAGAGATTGCGGTACACTTAAACAATTATTACCTTTCATTTTCCTACACATAGAAGAATTTCACCATAACCAGGTTTGACCATGCATATACAATAACCATTTAAATAAACATGCAGCTATATAGGAAAATATCGTGGCCAATCAGAGCTTTGTTGCAATTTTCTCCCCTCTAGAATTATGTGACACAAACAAAAAAGAATCACATGAATTTTAGTCATTAGTTTGAAAAAAAAAAAATGTTACTCAGTACCCATTTCAGCAGAAAAGGGTCTCTTTTTTCACTCAGATTATTTTAATGTCTCTAAATAATAATGTAAGGAACCTCTATTTTGCACATTCAGCTACTGGCTGCAAACTACTAATCCTATGAAAAAGGAAAGGACAGCATAATGCAGCTCTGCCAGTCTCTTAATGTTCATTACTGCTGTTTTTTCTCCACTGGGACCAGAATAGATTGAATTGAAATTGCAGAGGCAGTTAACTAAAGATTATTCAGTATGGACTTCATTCAGTGTTTATGTTTTGCTGCGAGCCCTGCTGTTTAACAGCATAAAGGCATCTCCTACATTCTTTTCTCAGTGATATCTGAATTCTTCCTGGAATATCTCCTGATGACTAGAAGCAGGAAACACTCAAACACATACAGGGCTGTGGCTGTCAAGTTCAGATATTTGTATTATGAGATGAGCTGCCTGCTTACATTACCAGCTGAAGGGGGAAAAAAAAGCCACACTAATAGCAAAAGACATAACAACAAATGCTAAATAGAAAACACAAGACAGAAAAATTACTGATTTCAAAAATCAGTGAAAAAAATTACTTGTTTTCTTCAAACATAACCTACCTTGATTTGCTAAAACCTAGGCAATGAAGAAATAATGGTGGAATTTCTTCACCAAACAAAATTAAACCATAAATATAATTACTTGTTGGTATCAATCTCTACGGACATGAGCTCTCAGTAGCAAGAAGATTTTACTTGGTATAATAAGTAATGTTATTATATAAAGTTAATTAATTTCATTCCACAACAAAAGTTGTTTTGTTACTGTTAACCCAAATGTAATGACTGTTCTATCTTTGCTTACTGATCTCTGTATTATTAGAAAAATGAAGAAGAAATTACATTCCATATGCAGCATTCACTGTCTTCTGCCAAAGAGTTCTGAAAAATGAAAAGCAAGCAGATAGAATACAAATAAGGGTTAGCTCAGGTGTCTGTACAAAACATTTATTTTCTCTTAGTCAGACTTTTCAACCTCATTATTTGACCTCAGTGTCTCAACTGTGTGGGGTTCAAATCAATAAAGGACTGGGCAATCTTTCATTTAGCCAAGTTGATGTGCAGCCTTTGCTTCTTATAAAGATGGTCAGAATTCAGTACTTGTAAGACAACTGTTGCAGCAAAATAATGAGTCAGAAGACTTGTGGGGGACTGGCAGAAAGCAGAATGAATATTTACGTCTGTCTTTTTTAGTTAGGAAGCTGGATTAGAACTCAGTATTGAACCAAAGCTCTCACAGAGTGCTGCTGCAGACACTGAAACTTCTCATTATGTTTTGATGCTGTTTCAGTTGCTCTTCAGTAGAACAGAATTTGACCAGATGTTCATGTCTTCACTCTGATATGTTTTATGATGAATTTTCATTGTAAAGCCAGACTGATTTAGATGTAGATGTATTACATCAACATCTTATGACAGAGTAAATGTTACGGGGTTTATTGTCTCTGCTTAAAAAAAGATTCATCTTTTTCCTTCAGTCTAAAGAAAAACAATCTATACATATTTAGAATATGTCACTCCAGTAGATGAGGTCTGAGCAATGAAAAACTGAGAGAGTGAAGATAAATATTTAGACAACACTCAGCATCCACAGCTGTTCTCCTCACCTCAGAAAATGCCCTTATTTTGTATGCAGGTAACCACCAATGATACATTATCTGCAGGGATGGATTGCCTGCCCTTCTACCGCTCATCTCCCGCATGTGGCACTGGTGATCATGATATTCTCTTTGGAAATATATCTGTGCTAAATACAAGACAACAGATCAATGGCTTAACTTCTTTCCTTGATGCCTCTACAGTCTATGGCAGTACCCCCGCTGTTGAAAACAAACTGAGGAATTTAACAAGCAAAGAAGGTCTTCTTAGAGTAAACTTAAAGTATTATGATAACCATCGGGAATACCTGCCTTTTACAGACCAGATCCCATCCCCTTGTGCACAGGACTCAAGTGCAAATGGAGGTGAGAGGGTGGAATGTTTTCTGGCTGGGGACAGCCGCTCCAGCGAGGTCACCTCCCTGGCTGCCATGCACACACTGTGGCTGAGGGAGCACAACCGCCTGGCCCGAGCCCTCAAACGCATCAACGGCCACTGGAGCGCGGAGACCGTCTACCAGGAGACACGCAAAATTGTTGGTGCTCTGCATCAGGTTGGCTGCTTGTTTGCTTATCTACACACTGCAGTGAATGTCTCACAACAGAACTCACAAAGCTTCAAACATGCTTCTGTGAGGGGCTTTTGAGGTCACGTTACCTTTTCTTTCCCACCTATTTCCGTGCTTCAAATATGGCATGCTTATAGTTTGTTTTGCTTTCCACTTTCCTAAATGCAATGTCCCAGTTCTTAGTTTGTCTAGGCACCTTAGTGCTCTAATTTTCATGGCAGTTTCTACTCTGATACATATTTATGCAGGCAACTGCAATGTCTGTTTTGTCTATAGAAGAGGCCTTTTCAGATGCTTTTTTTTGGGGTTTTTTTTTTTTTGGTAAGGGAAATAATTTAAAAGTAGTTTATGTCTCTGTATTTATATAATGTACAAAATGTTTACTTTCTCACAGGTATATCATAAATAATAAATCCCCTGTGTCAAAATGCCAGTGAAGTTCTCAATCAAGTAGTAATGCACAAACATCAGAAGCTACTGTTGACAGGAGATAGCAGGAGAAATAGGAGTGGGAAAATACAGAAGAGTCCATAAGGATGTTTCTATTAGACATGTTTTCTGACTCTTACAATTTTATTTTTTTTTTCAGTACCAAAGGAGACTTTTTTGAAGATAAATTGGGGAAGGATGCAATAAAAGTTCACTTTTCTGATAAAACAATTTTCCTTTCTTTTGCCACAATTTTTAGACAGTGGAATAGAATAAGAAGCATGTTTCCTTTAAGAAACCACCTACATTATCTAATGCATTGTTACGTGCACTCAAAGCCATATAGCTTCAAAGTAACACACTTAATTGTATTACTCAGCTCTTTTGAAATGTTTGGCTTTTGGTTTGCTTTTACCAAGTCACCTCCTCTGCCATAAATATGCCATTTTCATTAAAAGAATGGCATTGACAAGTCAGAATAGTTGTTAACACTTGTTAGAAGAAAATTTCAAGTCCAAAAGCAGGCCTCTGTGCATTCATATCCTTCTAGTTTGCATCTGCAAACATAATGGCCTGAAGGAAACAGTTTTATGCAAGGCACTGCACTGCATGGATCAGCACTGCTCATTATCTCTGCTGGTATCACAGACTAATGAGATTTGCCTGTGGCTCATTAGAAATGGGTTTGAGTTGTCTCTAGCTGGTTTAGAGATATTAATTCAGGAGAGATAATTGGAGTATCTCTATTAGTGTGGTATGTTAACTGGCACACTAATGACAGCTCTGGTTGAATTTGCCTTGAGATTTCCACTATCAAGTTTTGTTTCAGTTGCTAGACATCTCTAAAATTCTCTTTTTTTGGAAGGAATGCTTTCAAGCATGAGTCTTGCCTGTGGGTGTGTAATTATAGAGAATTGAATAAAAAGCCTATTCTTCTTTTTGGAATAAAGAAGATGAAAAAAAAAAAAAAATCTATTTAGACCATACTCTTCTTCCTGGATGTTTTTTTTTTTGGCACCATAAATATCTCTAGTGACAAGTATTTGATAATAGAAACTTGACAAAGTTAGTAAACATAACAATTGTCTATTGATATCCTGCACAAAACAGGGTTTTTGGCTGCATTACACACTTTCACTGACAAGGAGTAGTAACTGTCCTTTCTATTGCATGGGAATGATGCATGCTTAACTTTGTAAAGTATTAATACCACAGTATGCAGTGTTAAAGACACATATTCTTATTTACCTCATGTTTTGTGCAAAAAAACCATTTTTTCATTGTCATTTAATATCTTAAGAAAAAATGTTCAATTATGCAACTGCTAGTCTTAACATTACTACCTCATACATACAAAGTTTGCACACACCTATGCTGCTCTTTCTGGAGACAGTTTCCCCTGATGTGCCATTTGGATTCTGAAAGATGGACTATTTGGCACTAGTCAGATGGAGCAGGACTTCTGCAGATCAATCTGAATCCAATTCTCCTTGATTTATTACAGTACCAGAGAACCATCTCTGAATGAATGAATGCAGTTGCTCCCACTTAATCCCAATTTTAGGTGACAACTGCCTTTAGTCTTCAGTGTACATGTAGGTGCTTATTTCGCTTCCTCCTGCATCTGCTTGTGTTCACTGAGCATCTTGCATGGTCCAAGGCATGGGTTGAAAGTGGTTGAAAGTCTCTCTTCTCAGACTCACATACATTAACTGCTTGGATGAAACTTGCTTGTGAAATTAGATGATTAGATAGCTCCTCTCAGAATATGAAATTATAAAGAATAAATTGATAAACAATATACCTTATAAAATAGTATGTATTGAATAATGTCAGAACTCATGTTTATAAAGTGTATAGTTTAGACTATTAACAAAACTATAATAATGTGTCCATTTTTTTATTAAAAATTGAACTCTTGTAAAATCACCTTTTTCCCAAAATCACCTTTTACCCAAAAGACTTCAACATCATCTTAATCATCTGTAAATCCTTTAGTATTTTCAATGAGAACAGCAAACTAACCATGCATAGCACTTTAATGGATTAAGCATCATTGCTGTATTTGATAGTTCTCTACTTTTTCTGCAATCTTTTACAAGTGCTGAAGCTTCATTTAATTGTCACCCCACTATCTCTGCAGTTACAGCTGGCCAATGGCAATGACAAGACACACTTTTGGCCTTATTTATCCTTATGGTGGTTCACATATTTTTATATTCACTCTTCCAGCCTTTTTTTTTTTTGTTTGTTTTCCTGTTCCAACCATTGTGCCCCACTCACACTTACTTTGGGGTATACTTGTAGAGGCTTTTGAAAGGAAAGTCTCCTGAACCCTATGAAAAGTGATAAGAATTTCTGGATCTTTTCCATCTAATTGATAAAAACATTTAGCTGTAATTCTGGCTTCTGAATGAGAAGAGTGTTGCCTTTAACAGTAACACCCCATCTGACTTGCAGTATTCTAGTGTTTACAGGTCAGGATTCAATTACTTTTTCTGTAAACAGTGCACATGGGATTCATGATATGATGCAAAATCTATACAAAGCCTTTTCTGACACTCAGATGCTTTTTCTATCTGGATACTTACCAAATGATTGGCAGAATTGATAAGAAATTAGTGTTTTATTTTCTCTGGTATGACTAAATGAATAGAATTTAAATGACCTTAATTTCTCAGTTAATATATGGTTATATAGATTAAAAAGGTCATATTAAAACACCAAGCATATGGGCCTCTGTTTAAAACATGGTGCTCATTTGTCATAATTTTCCACTAAATTAAACTGTTGGAATAATGACTGCCATGAGATAGCAGAAATATTGATGTTACTGAATAAAATTGTTTTCTTTGTGAGGCTTCTGCAGAGCTTGGATGCGATGCTATGAGGTGATGAATGTAGCCTAAGAGGAATTTGGATTACTACTAATCTCATAAATGTCACAGAATTGAGACCACTCAGTACCTTGCAGGTTCAGACTTAGGATATCCACATACATTCCTTATGATCCTGCAAATACACAGAAGTTAACTTTTTTTAACAAATAGACTCAAAGTAAGTCAGAAATTATGAAGCCATTCATTAAGCTGGCTTGTAATTTCTTTCTCATATAGTGGCTTGCTGTCTGATTTTATTGACATATTTTGTAACAAGCACATTCCTTTCTTTCCACAAGAGAATCTCATTTATTGAAGGAATACTCTACTGAAAGAAAGTACTGTGCTTATTTATGAAAGCAAATAAACATTTTATGTCATTATCTGGGAGAAGGGACTGCATGCAAAAGAATTTTAGCAAAAATAATTTTGATGCTTGTCAGTTTTTAATATCTTCTTTAAAATTTATATATGTGTCAGTTGTAGGAACCTATAGTGAGCCTCTCCTTGGCTTCACACAGACAAATTCGGCCATATCCAGAGACTACAAAAATTCTAGATGCCATTTCAGATGGGCTTCTTTGGCAGATTCCAGTAGCAGTATTGTATTCTTCTGTATTAGTAACAACTTAGCCTGTATTGTCTAAAACTCACCTCTACTTGATGGAGCCTCATTTAGCCTTTGGAAGTTTCCATCAAACAGATGCCTCTCCTAGTGGAGCGTAGGCAGGCATAAGACACCTTTTTACCCCTAGCCTTTTAATTTTTGTGTCTTGAAATGGCAACCCCTCTTTCCCTATCAAGGAAATTAGAAATGAAGGTGTTGCCTCTGGAGCAAATGAAAAATCTGAGTTGCCCTTTCCTTCAGGGAGTCTGGCCTTTCTGAGCAGCTTAGCTTGGGATTTCATTTAAAATGAGCCAAAAAATTAGTCATGCCAGGATTTTTGTATCCATGACTAACCTACTCCTCCATAAGGTCTTTGATTGTAAAAACTAT
Organism: Euphonia xanthogaster; assembly: GCA_034509185.1. Lineage (NCBI taxonomy): Eukaryota > Metazoa > Chordata > Aves > Passeriformes > Fringillidae > Euphonia > Euphonia xanthogaster. The sequence goes on from JAYDZK010000169.1 coordinate 94,417,953, forward strand.
GTCTAAAATTAGAACTGCTGTCTTGCAAAACCTTTATGAATAAAGCAAAAGATTAGCTTTTCAAATGACAGTGTCAGTACTAATTTCTTGCAATAATTTCATTTGTTTCATATGTTGCACTAAAGGAGATGTAAAAGGGATTCTAACATATTGTCTTTTATATACTTTGTTCACTGCACAACCTAACCTGAAAAACTAATCCTCTACTTTCTGAGAAAAGTGATCTAATTGTGGAAAGGTTTGCTTGTCTGTGCTCTGTGCCTAACATAAAAATACAAGTTTTCTATAAGGTTATTTTATGCCAGCTAGCTTTTCAATATGCACTGTATCAAGTTCAAAATACCTTTGTCTGTATATTTATTGCATATTATATTGCACCTATGAGGTATTTTATAGAGTTCATTATGCTTCATATTTATCTCATATTGCTTTATTGAGTTCAGCATAATCTTTAACCTATAATGCATTTTCATTTTATTTGGTACATTAGAATATTTTCACCTATTTCCTTTTCCTTATGATTACTCCAATGCTTTTCCATGCCACTGTAATACTATTGCATTATAAAAGCATTTGGCAGTAGGTGCTTATCAGTCTTTTCATTTTTGAAGCGTATTTTTTAGAAGTCTATAAATTGATTTAAGTTTAGTATAAAATGTCTACAATGAGATTTTGGGCACCAGTATTTTAAAGCCTCATAATTTCAAATAAAAAAAAAGAAAAAGAGGATTTGTGTCACAAACATATGTCTGAAAATAGCATCTGTTCACATTAGAAAGCATTCTTGAAAAATATTATAGTGCTTCTTGCTTTCATTGCCATTTTTAAGGCCATTATAATTTACATTTTTAATCTCAACACACATTCCTTTGAGCTGGATTACTCCTGTGGTTTGTAAATGAGCAGTACTGGTAATCTCTGCTCAGGAGGCATTTGTCTAGCATATCTGTGGTAAGACCTAACAGGGCCTGACTGTTGCACTGCTCTGAGCTGCACCACCAATTCTCTCTGGTCATTTGTCCCTTTGCTGAAAAAATAAGACTGATATTGTTTTCCAGGTAATATTTCTCTTGCTTATGCCAAATGATTGGGCACAGAAAAATGAAGAAAATAGCATTTAGCACCTGGGATTCCTTACTGTTCATTTATAGAAAAGCTGAAATATGTTCCTTTTTCTTTTCTTTCAGATTATTACTTTAAGAGATTACATTCCCAAAATCATTGGTCCAGATGCTTTTAATCTGTATATTGGCCTTTATACAGGTTATGATCCCACAATGAATCCTACAGTTTCTAATGTATTTTCAACAGCTGCTTTTCGTTTTGGTCATGCAACAATCCAACCAATAGTAAGGCGATTGAATGCACAGTATTTAGATGATCCTGAACTCCCAAATCTGCATTTGCACCAAGTTTTCTTTAGTCCCTGGAGACTCATTAAAGAAGGTATGGTTTTATTTAAACTGCTTCTGTTGTTTTTTGTTCTTTTTCTCCCCAGAATACTGTAACTTTTTTCAAAGTTACTTATCCTGAATAAGAATTGGAGCATTTATTTAATTAAAATATTTATTTAAGTTGTTGACTGGATTCCAGAGCACTAAAAGAACTTGAATTATTATTCTCAATTAAATAGTTGACTTAATTTGAAGAACATTACTCTCCAGATTAAACCAGTCTGGTAGATTAGCAATAGAAGAATGAGTGATGATGAAGACATTTCTGGAATTTTTTGTGTACGAATTTATTAACAGGTTGCAAGTTCTTTTATACCTGAAGAAGATGGAGCTCTTTCATACCACTATTACTTTTTCTTTAAACTAAAGGGGATTTTTGAATGTGTCTGCATGTTAAAACCTGTGTGGACAATGTTTTAAAAATATAGAAACATATATGTATTCACATTTGTTATGAAAGTTATAATGGTTACATATATGCTATAATACAATCATTTTTTATTTTCAAAGGAGGCTTGGATCCTTTAATAAGGGGTCTTCTAGCACATCCAGCAAAACTGCAGGTACAAGATCAACTGCTGAATGAGGAGTTAACAGAAAAACTGTTTGTGCTGTCCAATAATGGTTCACTTGATTTATCGTCATTGAATTTACAACGTGGCCGTGATCATGGACTCCCAGGTCAATTGATTTTTCTTCCAACTGGTAACTGAAGTATAACTGCTTATATTTGGGATGTGATCATAAGCTTTTAAATAATAGTTTTAGTAATCAGAAAAGTCACTTAAATATCTTTTAAAATATACATTGGTAATATCCTTAATTTTGATGGAAAGTATTTCACAGTTTTGAGATTAAAATAATCATCTGGTAAATCTGGAATTTAGAAGAACAGTACAAGTTGGTGGATCTGGGTGTGCTCAGGGTAGGTACCTGAGGCTTGTTTTTGCTGGAACCAGCTCTGAGAAGTGGGGCTTTCCGCCTGAAGCAGCCACTCCCCATTAGCAGGCTGCCCCCAGCATGTGAGATAGGTCAATTCAGGTACAGCCTCACCAGCTCCACCAAGTACAGAAGGTGTTGACAGATGTCTTCAGGAGTGGTATGGATGGCTTAGTTAGGTACATTCTGCATTTTGAGAAATATTACATGTTTGTCACTGTTTTTTGCATTAGATTTTTTACTCCAGTCAGCCCAGGGTAATGTTGAACCAACAGTCAAGGAGTTAATAGCCCACCAGGCCATGGATAAACCTGCTTAGAGAAAGACTGCTGGAGCTTAGCTCAGATGCTGCCATAATTTCTCTCATCAATTTAACCAGTAATAGTAGACCTTTTTTATACATTACTGTCTATGACTATGATCAAGATTGTCAAAATCCAGTCCTTATAAATTTTTAAATTTCATATATTATGACTAACAGACAAATCTAATCTTCCTTTAAACATCATATTTGCAGGTTATAATGAATGGCGAGAATTCTGTGGTTTACCAAAACTGGAAACTCACACTGACCTGAATACAGTAATAACCAATCCCAATGTCTCTGAAAAAATCATGGAATTGTACCATAATCCTAACAATATTGATGTTTGGCTTGGCGGTCTCATGGAAGACTTTCTTCCAGGTGCTAGAACTGGTCCCCTGTTTGCATGTATAATTGGGAAGCAAATGAAAGCACTACGGGATGGTGACCGGTGAGTTTATTGAGTCAAACCATGTGTAGAAACCCAGTAGCAATGGATATTTTACAGACACTTAAATATGCTTCAAACAAATCATCCTCTACCCCATGCACATTTTTTGTCTTAGCTCTCTCAGCTTTGTTGGGTGAGCTTTTGATTATTCTTCTTTGGCTGGTACACAGTATCAATTCCAGATGACATGGAATTTCTTTCTGTGGTACTGTGGTATGCAGCTGTGCACTCCTGCTGAAAATGCAAGGTGCCTCCAGAAGTTAATTGTGGCAGGGGCCAGTAGCTTCTGCAGGGAGGGATGTAGAACTGTGCAGGCTTTATTCCCCCTGAGGACTGCACTGGGCTCAGGAGCTGGAAGAACCTCCATATTTTTCTTTGGCAACTGCAGCAAAGTCAGAAGGGGTAGGAAAAAGCTGTAATTCAGTCTTCATAGAGGGGATAAAAAAACCACCACATACTTGGCCTTATGTGAATTGGGACTGCTGAGTGTTCCCAGAGTTACCTCATTGGACACAGCATAGGATGTCAGTTCAACCAACCCTGCACAAGTGCCACCAGGATCTTGTGCCAGTACAACCCTTCATACCAAAACAGCAGGAGGAATGCAGCTTTAGGTCACAACAGGGCACAAGAAGCTGTTTATATCTTTCTTCTGCTCATAAAGCAATTATAAAACCAAACTTTTTTTTTATTTCTGTCATGTACTTGTGGCAGTAATTTTGGATCTCATGAGACAACTAATTTAAAACTGCTCACACCATGCTAGCAGGGGTGTTTAAGTACATCTGGTCCTTGCAAATGACCTTTAAGCTCCCCTTATAAGTCACTGTTATGGAAAATAACCATTACGGAAATAATCATCCAAGGCAGAATTTAAATCTGAACTTTAAAAAATGTTAATTAATTATCTCACAAGAAAAAGCAATGCTAATCATAAAGGTAACATTTTATTTGCAGAAACTGTATAGACAACAAATATTCTACTCATCTGTATTAAAAATATGGTTGAAAGCCCTCTGAATTGTGTATACTTTTCCTTATCTGAGGCATACTTTTCCTTATCTGAGGAAGGAGTGTCTATGGAGGTCTTTTCAGCCTCCATTCTATTATTCAGTACCTTACACAGTTACTTAACATTACTGCATTAAATAAGCATAAGCCTAATTTAATACATTAACTTCAAACTGAGAAAAAGAGAGTTCTAATAATGAAAGAATTCCCCAGTTTTCTGCCACAAAGTTTGTGGGAGTTAATTTAAATGTGAAATGGTATTCCGTCATTAATAACAAAGAAACCACCTAAGAGAAGTTAGAAGTATGTAACAACATGCTATAGTTGTCACATAATGAGAACAGAAAAGTGTCTGGTCAGGTAGAGTGTTGGGTGTTACCTATAAGTGCACCAGGGACACTACATACACAAGATACCCCAGCTGACAGATCTGTATCCATGGATTTAAAAATAATGTACCCTTTAAGTTCAAAAATCAGGACTACCTGGAATTGTCATCTATCTGAACTCTGAATTCTGATAGCCCAAAAACCATTTTTCAGTAATCTCACAAAAAATAAAAGGTTTTCTTCTTCCTATCTGCCAAACTCAGGTACTGTCTTAACTACATCACCTGAAACAGCTTGTTTCTGATCCATTAGCCTTCTTCCACCTCTTCCTCCTCTGAATATTTTTGCAATCTCAGGATTTGAAATATTCGGGCAAAACTTCTTAAGTTTTGACATACTTTGCATAGAGATTTGGTCACCTGATACAGACAGAATGGAGTAAACCAAAATGTTTGTTAAAGTAAACACCTATCTGTTGGGTAGATTAAAAAATCATTTTTCATTTAGACCTGTAGATAAAACTGAATTTTGTGATGAAAGTAGAATAGGTTTTAATGTACATGAAAGGGGACATAGATGTAGAACTGAGTGGAGGAATGTCTTTGATAGCTTTGGTTATAGGAAGGGCTTGGAATCATCAGTGAGGTTTCAGGACGCTCTGAGTAGTTTAGGAACAGTGTGCAGGTGAGATATAGCCTTTAGCCCCTCCATCTCTCCTGCATTTCTTGCCACAGTGCTGCTGAGGTGTGTGACATTCACTTCATCCCTGGTTCTGTACATTGCCTCCTCCTTCAATGCAGGCAAAGTGGGATGGGTTTTTTAACAAATCAGGCTTCTGAAGGTAACTACTGGCCTACAAATAAAGCCAGTTTTCCAAAATTTCACATGCACTTACCTTATCCAGCAGGTATGCTCCTGTTGGCAGCAGGATCCAATTTGCCCTGAAAAGCCACCCTAGGGCACACTGGTAGTCCTCCCCAGAACACAAACACAACTATCAGACTTCCCATTTGCATGGAACCTTTACAGACAGCTCATAAAAATCTTCAAATGCTGCTCACATGTCGTATTTGCATAGAATCCACAGTCAATATTGCTGCTCTGTTTTATTTGGGAAAATATAAACACAAACTCACAGACTTTCTAGAAACCTCAGCCATGAGCCCACTGTATTATGGATCATAAGTCCTCTGTCAAACCTGAGCTCAGTTTCTATAGTGTGATCACTCCCATACTCTACTGCTGACTATCCTCAGGCATGTTACCACCAATCCTGCCTAGCATTTGGGAAAATCCTAACTGGCCTGGCCTGAGTACCACAGGGAACTAAGCCGTGTAGCAGCGCTTATGACCGTTTAATTTACTAATAGAGATGTTAAATCAAACTCTCCAGAAGTATTTTTGCCATTAATGACACTTATTTATATACAAAATGTTTGTCTTTCCTTTTCTCCTCATTGTTTTCTTTCCTTTAACCTTTGAATGTATATTGTGTATGCATACATATATATTTTATATAATGTCACCATTTAATAGATATACTTTTGTATATCAATTAAATGGTGACATTAAATGGTTCCATGTTCTGACACCACACTCCTGACAAAAATAAACAGGTCTCATCTGTTCCAGACAGTCCTCTTAGCTTACTTTTTGTATGATCAAAAATATAACTACTATCTTATGTTTTTCTGCTATAATTAACCTGCATATCTAAAGGTTTCTTAGCAAATTAAATACTCCTAGTTAACCAGAGAAGCATTCAACAGTACCTGTTTTCCTAGCAACCATTCAGTAAGAGCAAGCAGAATTCAAATTCTTTGGTATGGGGAAATCTATTATGGTTACTCCTCCCATTCTTCTATAATTTATGCTTTAACAATTTATGAGTCAACAGCACATATTATTGTGCATAGGAGTAAGGATCCAGTCCAATCAAGTCTGTCTCAAGTTTTTGTCTCAGAATTGTAACTTTTTTTGTGGACCTGTTTAATCAATGAAAAGAAATTCGGTTGGCTTTAACCAACCGAATTGGTTAAAGACCTGAGTTGACCAGTACATCAGACACTAGCCTTTTTATTAATGGTTCTGTATGGTCATGGCATTTACTCTTATTATTGTTATATTCACCTATTTTGCTGTGATTCTTATTTTTGGTCTTTTATATAAGGTACTGTGTAAGTTAGAATAACCAGCTCTTTGAATTTGATCTTTTCAGAAAAAGTTTGTATTATTCTTTCCAGATTTTGGTGGGAAAATGATGTTTTCACAGAAGCTCAAAAGCAGGAACTCAAAAAACATTCACTGTCCCGCGTGATTTGTGACAACACAGGAATTTCTGAAGTGCCAGCAGATGCCTTTCAACTTGGAAAGTTTCCACAGGATTTTAAGCATTGTAACAATATACCCGGGATGAATTTAGAAGCTTGGCAAGAATTTTATCAGGAAGGTAATTTGTTGTTACCAATCATTTTGGAGGGGAAGGGATGGGTGGAGAGAGAAGGAGAGGGGAGATGACAGTAAAGAGCAGTTGAGGTAGTGACCTTGGTTCTGGCAGATCTTGAGTTACTGGGCTGGGTGAGACCTTTAGTATTTCTATCACTTAGAAGTGGGATTATAGAATCATAGAACCTTTTGGCTTGGAAGGGATCTTTATGACATCTAGTTCAACTTACCTGCAATGACCAAGGACATATTCAAGTATATCAAATTGCTTAGATCCCTGTTCAATCTGAATCCAAATGTTTCCAGGGATGGTGCATTCACCTCTCGGGGCAACTTGTGCCAGTGTTTAAGTACTCTTGTGTGGTAATCACATAACCTCTGAACAGAGACAGACATAATTTTCTCCCATGATTTTCCTGGGAAGCTAAGAAAGCTCAAAGAAAACAATTCTTATCTCCATTTGCTGCACCTGTTGTTGTGCACATGTGGAATGTGTTATGGAGATTGCTTACCAAAGGGTGATTTCTTAATTGGACTCTGGTGGTGGCGTTTTGATTGATTGACCAATTAGGTCAAGGTTGTATCAGACGGTCTGGCAAGGGTAATGGGTTTTTAATATAGTAGAATATAGTATAGGATAGTATAGTGTAGTAACAGTAACAATAAAGTGATTGATCCGCCTTCTGCAGTCATGGAGTCAATGCTCATTATTCCCCGTTCAGGGGATCGCTGCTACAATAGTCTTGTAAAAAACTTGTTCCTTAAATGTAATCAAAATCAACCCTCTTTTAGATTGAAAACATTGCCCCTTGTCCTACTACATGAGGTTCTGGTAAAAAGTTTGTGCCAATCATTCTGAAAAGACTTCGTTAAATTAGCAGACTGGAAAAAAGGTCTCCCTGGAGCCTTTTCTTCTTAAGGCTGCAACAACAACAATAACAAAAACCCCAACTCTCTCATCCTCTCTCTTCAAAGGAAAGGTGCTCCAACCCTCTGATTATCTGTGTTGCCCTGCTCTGGACTTGATCCAACAGGTCCATGTCCTTCTTATGTTGTAATGCTAGTTTTGTGAGGATTACAAATCAAACCTGTGGTATCCCATATAAATTATTTTCCATAAATGAACAATGAAAATCTTGATTGCCTTAAAACATGTGACAATTTTCACTGAAGTTAATGTTTATAGCAGTAATGAATACCATCCATTTTTAATATAAGGGGATGTCGTAATTTGACATGGGATGTCAAACTTTTAATGTTTTAAAAGCCTGTAATACAGATTTTCTATTTGTAGATGAACTATGTGGAGCACCAAAGAGTGTGGAAAATGGTGATTTTGTATACTGCTCAGAATCTGGAAAATCTACAGTGACTTATACGTGTCACTATGGATTTCAATTACAAGGAGAAGAACAATTAACCTGCACAAGCACAGGATGGAACTTTGAGGCTCCAGTTTGTATAGGTATCTATTATTATTATTATTATTAATTTATTTATTTGTTTGTTTGTTTTCTAACAGCTAAAGTCCACCATAGCTCATCAGATGTGAATTTACTCCTATTCTTTCTTTGCAGTTAGCATCCTGGGATTATAGGTGTAATAGCACAAAAATGTGAAATTCTCTCCAGAATTGCTGTGTCAATTTCTACCCATTCTGATTCAGCAATCAAGCTGAGGATAGGAAAATGGCACTAAAAATTGCCCAATTAAGCAAAAATCAAGTCTATTAACAGCCAGTGGGAGGGAGGGGGAGGAGAAAGTGAGGAAAAAGGCAGCAAATCAGAACTATACATTGCTTCCTCCTACATTGAAAATAACAGCATGACAGAGAGTTGTCAATTTTCTGGCATTGTTTCAATGGATCCTCTAGATAAAAGTTGAACTATGCACCACCAGGCCATGTGTCATCCTAATAATTTTAGTAAATGTGAAAAAAAAATTCTGTGAAGTGAAAAAGTGAAATTAAAGAAAGTAATAATCGCCTTAGGTCCACCCTCCCTCTTCCAAATAGCTGTGAAAAGATTTGCCAGAAGTTAATTATTTCTGCAGGTACAAAAGTAGAGCAGGTAAAAAATCAGCAAAAGGACATATTTCTGGCACATTTTCACAGGAACCCTTTTCTGTTTTTTAAATAATTCTTTAATCTTTATTTTCTCTTTGCCTTTTACTGTTTAATAGAATAGATTAGAAAGAGAATGTGGCAAATATTTCGACTTTCACTCTTCATGTTATAAAGAATGAATTCTCTCTGTTCACATTTCAAATGTGTGCTTTTATAATGGGGGTGTATGTACATATATATGTATATATGTGTGTGTGTGTGTGTGTGCATATTCACACTCATCTGCTTTACAAGAATATGAGAGAAAACTAAACCCAAAAAGGCTGTATTTCAGAATATATTATGGATGGTAGTAAAATAATTTGAGTGCAAGTGCTGCAGCTCATCCACAATAAAGTCTACTTATCGGTATTTCTGTGATAGCAGAATAGAAAGCTCTTCATTCTAATTGTATACCTGGTATGGAAAAAGTAAAATGAAATTTGCAGCTCTTTCCTTTATTCACATCCTATTTAACCGCTGAATTCCTCCCACATAAATACTATATAAAGAAATATAGCTGTTAAATGAATTATAATAAAACCTTTTCAATAGATTAATGTTCTGGCAGTGAATAGAATAAATAAGTTAAATGAGTGAATCATTCCTTGTCCTAGTTTCTTTTAATATGTTCAGCAATGTAAACAAAAGACTGTATATCTGCTATAGGAAAACAAGCTGCTGCATATATTAAAAAAGCAATGCCTTTATCAAAGGAAAACCATCAAAACCCACTTACGCAGATGCTACTTGAGTTTTACAGTAGAAAGCACTTTGTTCCATGCATGCCTGTGCAATATGTTCCCATTCTTTTAAATATTCAGCAAATTAGGGATAAATCAAGCAATATAATGAGGAGGATAGAGCTTAGCATTTCTGCAGATGGTTTCAAAATTACATGCTGCTCTGGAAAAGACAGAGTGGCTTGCTGGCAAAAGCTTAGGATTCTGAGAGCTGTTAATTCCTGCTTACTAACTTGGGCTTTGACTGAAATCATATCTATTGATTCAGGAAGTCATTTAGTGCTAGAATATGCCACCTTCCTTTATATTAAGTGATGTCATTCTCCTGATAGATAACTCTTTATTTTGATTTAGTAAACTACTGCTCTCTGATTAGTGGGGTAGACTGGTCAGATCTGACATGCACTATTTAGTGATGAAGAAGTGTTAGCTACTTAGCAGATAGCATGACTATGGATCTGCAGAACTGGAAGTGGCACATTTGAATTACAGTGCAGGCAAAGGCGCAGGTTTTCTTTCCTGGATGATGATTAAGGCAGTGAACATTGACTCAAAATTTAGTTTTGAAAGGAGTAATACTCAGAAATCTTCATCCTGAACAACAGAATCTTTTCCTGCTTCAAAGTGTTATGAAAGTTATTGTTTCTTAAGGGTTCTGAAGTTTTAGATTTTTTCCTCCATGTTAGTCTTTTGACGGTCTTAGTTGATAACTATCTTTGGGCACAGAGACTTTTTTGTACTAATATTTGAGAGAATCAGGCTGATCCTATTTCCAATGATGGAAAGTGGTCTCAGTGACAATGGTAAACTAAGTCAGTAAATACAGGTCAGTTTCTAATACTGACTGAAAATAACTACTTATATTGAAGTAGCAGATCAAACATCATAGTAGAGAAGGAAAGGAATAAAACCAAAAAGAGAAGACACTGAAGATTTGACTACTTGTCCACATATGGGTTTGCAATGCTTCACAGGACCATTGGTCAGAGACATTAACAAGCTGTCAGATATACAGAACCAATTGGAAAGTACCTAAAATAACACTGGACACCTACTTTTAGTCAACTGAATTCAGTCATGCAAGTAAATATTACATAGAAAGAAGAAAGTTGCAAAATTATGAAAAGACCCCTTTCTTTCTTTCTTTCTTTCTTTCTTTCTTTCTTTCTTTCTTTCTTTCTTTCTTTCTTTCTTTCTTTCTTTCTT
>JAYDZK010000169.1:94428980-94455220 GCA_034509185.1 Euphonia xanthogaster
TTCCTTCCTTCCTTCCTTCCTTCCTTCCTTCCTTCCTTCCTTCCTTCCTTCCTTCCTTCCTCCCTTCCTCCCTTCCTTCCTCCCTTCCTTCCTCCCTTCCTTCCGCCACTTCCTTCCACCACTTCCTCCACTTCCTTCCGCCACTTTCTCTCCTTCCGCCATTTTCTCTCCTTCCGCCACTTCCTTCCTTTCCTCTGAGTACTTTCTCTCCTTCACTGTTGTTCTCCATTTCATCACACAACCAGAAAGTGGAAGATCTTGAAAGGCCTCAAGAACAATATGTATATGCACATTTTCCAGTTATTATTCTGCTCAACATTCTGCCAGGATATTGTCATTTTACAGAATTTATATAGCATCTTGAAACAACCATCCTTGCAGTGATATCATAAATCGTGGTTATAAATTTTGTAACCAAAGCTAACCTGAAAATTGACTCCTCAAAATCATGCCTAGAAGTGTAGAGAACTGTGTCTGCATTATTATTTTCATTATGTCTATAGAGCACAGGATGAACACATTTATAGAGGAAGTCAAATCTTAAGATATAAACACATGCAAGAAGAGCTCTCAAGTTTAGGGTTTGCATTTCTGAAAATTCAGCCAATTTCCATTTGTAGCTTTTGGAGGATTATGAAAGCAACATTTGTTTTCATCATTTCCAGACTTAAAATAGACAAACAAAAATCAAAACAAAACAACAACAACAACCCTCTACTTTGTCCTTTAAAAAGTAACAATACAGATTTTAATCATTAGCTGTCTCATTGAAAATGTACAATGCCTTTTATTTATGAATTCTTGTAAAAAGTGTTTATGAGAAATTAGGACTCCCTTTGTAATTTGTAATTATTATTGATCAGTGTGTACTCATTTCTTTCTTTCTTTTGCAGACATCGATGAATGTGAAAATGAAATTAATCCACCATGCCCTCCTTCTGCTACATGCGTTAATACTAAGGGCAGCTACAAATGTCTCCACACTGATCCCTACAATTTGGCAGAAGATGGAAGAACATGCATTGGTAATGGCTGTGAACCTACTGTCCATTAAAATGTTCTCTGTGCCCCTTTACAATGCTGTAAAAATTCATCAGATTACATTTTATTGAAGAGCTGTTAACATATGTGAATAATCTCTACACAACCATGGGCATACAGATACAGACAGATTCTGTAAATGAAGGTGTTGAATAAATAATTCTGATACATAAATAAGCTTTTTATTTCCATTCCTATTGCATATAAACACCAAGTATTTCCTGACAGTGCATATGAGGAAGGAACCAAATTTGTCTCAGTTTCTCCTAGTCAGTATCTAAATTCAGCATCTAAATATTAACTAAGTTCTACCTGACACATTCCAAAACTGTCAACCCTTTCAGAGCCAGCAGAAATGATGCATTTTCTTGAGGTTTTCTACGTTTCAGCGTGCATGGAAGCTGTATGGTAGAAGTTTAGGGGGAATATGAGTGCAGTTGTCCTCTGAAGCTGAGAAATACCTGTTCTGGGGAAAGCTCCATGAAACCTACAAGCCAACCTCAAGTGGATGGGTATTTGCTTTACCTAAGTGCCCAAGGGAAGCACACAATGTTTAAACCACTCAGATCTTGCAGACAGAGTGCTGTACACCACACAATCATAAGCACACTGAATCTCACTGGTAGCACATTATTTTTTTCCTATTTCAGGAATTCCTTGGTTATGACTTGGGACTACCCTGTCCCTTATTATGAAATGCTCTAAGAAAACACAAGATGATAGTTCCACAGAAAAAAATACCTAGTTGCAAACAAACATCTCTTCAATGATATGAGGTATATCCAGTCAGTTTTCCAGCTGTGTTTCAGGGTCACATGAGCAATCCAACCAGAGAGAGTGCATTCTTCAAATGACACCTTAAGCAAGGCTGCATGACTTCATTAAAGGCCCAGGAATGAAGCTCAATGGGAGACTGCACTATCCCAGAAGGCACTCCAGTAGAAAAGCTTCCCCAACAGGAAGTTGCCAGAATGGACCTATCTCTCTCTTGCTGTAGAAAAAGCAAATGCAAATCTGCAGGGCCTAATTTTTATGAGACTAGACTAAAAAGTTATAGTGGTAGCCATTCAGAGTTTCATCTGAATAAGAAAATAGAAAAAAATCCACTTTTTTTAGGTGTTTCTTAACTTTATTATTTATTCCTTTATCCAATCAACCGTGGTTACATTTTTTTATTCCTCTAAATTCAGAGACAAAAATCTGCTTTCAGATTAATTTAAAGTGGTTAATTCACTGGTGTGGAATGCAACAATGATAATATGAGGACACTGCATTGGCATATGGCTGCTGTTGCAGTGGGTATGTGCTATGGACTTCCTGATCAGGAAGAAATAGATGGGTCTTTCTTCAAACAACTGAAAGAATTTTTGTGTCCACAAACCCTGGCCCTCATGAGGAATTTTAGCCACAGTTGTAAGGACAGTACAGGAGGGCACATGCAATCTATTAGATTTTTGGAGAGTGTTGTCAGCTTTCTGACAGAAGTTGATCAAGGAGACAACAAGAAAAGGTGCTCTGTGGGACCTAGGGCTTAAAAATGGAATCACAAAATGTTTGAGGCTGGAAGGCACCTCTGGAATTCATCTTGCCCAGTTTTTCTGTTCAAGCAAGATCACCTAAAGCCAGTTGTCCAGGACCACGTCTAGACAGCATTTGACTCTCTCCAAATGTGGAGACTCCACAGCCTCTCTGGGCAAACAGTACCAGGGCTCACTTACCTTCCCAGTCTCAGTTTCCTGACGACACCCACTGTATACCAGTTTGTGCCCATTGCCTCTTGTCCTGTCATTGGGCACCACTGGAAAGGGCCCAGCTCCATCTTCTTTGCACCTTTCATTCAGATAATTACACAAATTGACAAGCTCCCCCCTGAATCTTCTCTGCAAGGCTAAGCTGTCCCAGAGCTCTCAGCCTCTTCTCATAGGAGAGATACTTTAGATTCCAATTGTCTTTGTGCCCCTTTTCAGTATGTCGATGTCTCTGGTGGACCCACTCAAATCCAGATGATGTTTCATCCTGAGCATAGAGCAAGGGCCACGTCTTGATCTTCTGGGAATACTTTCCACAACACATCCTAGGATACCATCATCCTCCTTTGCAGGAAGGGTGCATTGCTGGCTCACCTTCAGCGTGGTGTCCACCAGGTCCCACAGGTCCTTTTCTGCCAATCCATTTTCCAGCAAGTCATTCGCTGGTGTGGACTGGTGCCTGGGGTTGTTCCTCCCCACATGCAGGAGTTTGCATTTTCCCTGTTGCACTCTGAGGTGCCTGTCAGCCCATTTATCTCATCTGTAGAGGCCCCTGGGCAACCTGCCATAGCTGATCCTGCTTAAACAGGGAATTTTCACTAGCTGTCCTCAAAGGTCCCTTCCAGCCTCAATGATTTTTTAATTCTACACTGAGGTAAAGAGAAAACAGGTTTTAGCAGTGTTTTGTATGGTTTCTCTGTAAACTGTAGTTCTTAACATAGTAGTGTACATCTCTCACTGTCGTTTCTCATATTTTTTGAATTGAGAAAAGAGTCAATTAGCTACTTGGCAGTAGATTGCTCACAAAAAATATTTGTATTAACAAGGGAAAGGAGAGTGTTACATCTAAGTGTATTCTAGTTTGTTTAATTTCCATATTAAAAAAAATTGAAAAATTTACATAAAACAAGCCGTTTGTGTTTTTATTTCAGACAATAAGTTTTTATCAAGGTCATTGAGTGGCTTCATTTGTTGGTCTATTGTTTTTGCATTTTTAAGGACATCATTCATAAGGCCTAGCTAATTTCATCCTATGATTAGAGTGAGGTTTTGAGACTTGGTGAAAAAAGGCAGTGCAACACTTTTCTAAACCAACATATTGGTGATAATAGATGAGCAGCCGAAACTGAGCAGTAATAAGAATTTGGGAATCTGCCGTATAGAGTGATTTAAAATTATGGGAGCACTTCACATTATTATGAGCACTTCAGTCTTCAAAAGTAAAAAGCTCTTAAAAATTTTGAAGAGCTCTAGTAATGCTAACTATTTAATACTAAAAATCTATATAACCTTCAATCCTGCTTTCATAGATGGAATTGATCAGCAGCCTCAAGGCTTTTTTTTTTCTAAGTTTGGATAATGTCTTTGACTCAGATGAAAACTTGTATAGGATAACTTTATTCAGGAAGTGAATTTGTTGAATGGTCTCAAATCAAACTTGCTCATCCCTTACCACTCTGGCAAATGGTTTGTGATACTTTTAGAAGTAAAAAAAACCCAAACCAAACAAACTCCCCAAAAACACAAGCAAAAAAACCCCAACAAAACCCATAAAATTCCCATTTTTTCATCTATGCATACTCTAATGACATTAAAAATACTATCACAATTTAAATATCTTCACTCTTGATCCACAATTATTTTACTTCTGCACAAAATTATTTACTCTCAAGAGTTCACGTAGTTATGCAACCCAAAATATTGTCATTGGCCTCTAATTTAAATTAGCTTCAGTTCTTGTTTTGAGTTATATGACAGTGACAGATTGTAACCTTTGGATAAATGTTCTTAACTTTTTGCATGTTTTTACTGCCATGTAAAAGGAACACAAATCCTAAAAATGACACTTCCTTAAACTTTGATGGAATTATAATATTGGACCAACTTTCTGTGCTGTGCTGCAGAATGCTGTAAGAAGTGACTCATCACAGCAGGTGCTTTAGTCTGCAAAGTCAGTTGGTACACTCAGCACTGCACCCTGCAGGGTTGAGAAATCCAGCTGGTTTGAGATGGCAGAAAACAAGACTTTTGACACTTTTATCAAAACTATAGAAAAAATATGGCTCATTTTGGGAAAAATTTACAACAGGAGCTTTATATTCTGTGCTACTCATGTGCTTACAAAATTGATCTTTTTGTATGCTCGATTTTGTATTTACCAGTGAATGGATATTGTTGTAAAGACTTAACTGAGAAACTGAGATAAATAGTGAGGCATATTCAGGGGTGGGTAAAGAGAATAGACTGAAGCAAAATAGTTCGGCACTTCAAATTAAATATGTACTAAACTCAAAACAGTTTTATTCCACTAATGATGTGTAAAAGCAAAACTAAGAACTTGAATTAGAATAACAGATAAGTTTTAGCAGCATTTTTAGCAGCTATATGTCAGTTATTTTCTGACATACGCCCTTTAATTAGATTGTTTCAATGAAAAATATTAAAACTCTATTATGATTTCTCTGAGTCTTCATGGCAATTCCATCGTGCCTTTCAGCATACATAAGAAAAGTTTTTTACATTTATAGTTAGTTAAAAGCACTGACAATTAAAAAGCTAAGTTACCAGTGTAATCAGTTGTTAAATCTGTACAGCTTTTTTGGTGAAAAACTAAGAAGAAATTAACACTCTCATTTTACTATTCTTGATTCTGACTCACAGCCTGCAAATGAAGTTGGTGTACCTCCCTTCAGAAGTCTATCAGTCACATGATTACACACTTTGGACACTAGAAGTCAAGAAAAAACGGCAATCAGACCTCCCAACCTGGAAGGTAATTTTTATTTTGGATGGTTCTACATGGCATCGGATGCACACACATCTGCTGAGCTGATGGCCACCTGCCCATTCTCAAAACAGGAAACCAATTTTGTAAGGATACAGATGGCAGATGAAGATGCATAACGTGCCCATTACTGCAGAGGAAAATTCTACCCTCCAGGAAAGTTTTGTTGTTCTATCACTGTGTGCCAGTTTGTACTTTATCATGTTTTCCTCAGAAACACAAAGTGAAAAACGCAAAACATACTGTGGCGCTTGACACAGCAGAATATATGTGTTGTAATGGGCCACATGCTGGATCCCCAATTCCTGCACACAGTAAAGACAGCCAACCTCCAGCCAACCTGTTAGGCCAGGCTAAACTCACAGGCAAACACTTAAAGAGAAACTCAACCACAAGTCTGACAGCCTTGTCCAAACCACAGGGCTGAACCATGCTGAAAAGCCAATGGCAAGGCAAACGTTTGTGTACTGACCATTTCCCCAGGAGGTGTTTGCTCTCTGTTCCATGGTGCAGCCTCAGAGCTGAGATTTTAGACTCCATCTCATTGTAGAGTGATGTCCAGGTGCCTGCCCAATGCTTGGAAAGGGGTAGGCAGTCCATCCTCCATCAGAATTATCATGCTCTTCCCATTGTCCTTTTGGGTGTTTCACTCACCTGCTTGCTTATCATACACATGACCTGCATGCTCTTTCTCAAACTTTATACCATAAAACTGTGAAGTGCTTATCCATTATTTCCACTCATGGTTTCTTGAGATTTCTATATTAATTGTAGTTAATTATTATTTTGCTGATTTGATTGCAGAAAGAGATTTGACCACAAGGGATAAGGCTGAACATTATCTTTTGGAGAACATAGGAAATGTTAATATTGGATGAGTGCCATGAAAGTACCAAGAGAAACTTCAGCCAATGTTCAAAATTAACTGCAGTTTTCTCAGTTATTTTTTCCCAGTACTTATCTGTCATTCAACTTGTCTGAGCACTACACATTACAAGTGCCTAGTTCCAGATCTTTGATAATTTTTGACATGACTGAAATAAAAGTCTTGTATTCCCTTTCCTCTTTGAGCTCCTTAAATAAAGAATAATGATTGGTACCACTCTCTGTATAGCAAACTAACAGTAAAGGTAAACAAGTACAGGCTGAGGTTAGGGCCCCACTAGATGAGCTATAAATCAAAGGTAGAGGGTCATTAAAATCCCATGATCCTTTGTGTGAATGGAAAGACTTAGAGCTATGGATCAAAGTTTATTCCACAATGCTTCGGGGATTTTTTGACATTTTTTACTATGATGGCAAGTAACCAAGATGTCAGCTGGAAAGCATTTAAGAAACACTGACTTCTTTGACAAAGAAAAATACATCATCATCTGTGACTTTTTTCTCTTTTACCATTTTCCAGTCTGTGAGAAAATTTCCAGCATTTTTCTGTCTTCTATTATTAATTGTAGGAAAAATACAAAGCTCTCAACTTCTTTGGGTCATTTTGCAGCCCGAATACCTCTAGCAATATCCTTAGATTTTTAACTCTGCCATGTCAAAACTCATACTAGGGATTCTGATCTGCTGCAAATAGTGTCTGAATACAGAGCAGGTAGACTGCTGACCACCCCAAAAATTTGAGAGCTTTGAAAGTAGAGTTGGTGGCAAGATAGTCAAGTTGTTGCTGGCTACAAAGAGCAAGCTGACTACATTTCTGAAAAAATGGTGATGTTTACTTGAACCCAAGAAAGTCAAATGTGACTTTTCATTTTAACTAAAATATAAGAAATATATGACAATGACAGATTTACCAGAAGGAATTTAAATAATTCCTGTATGTTTCATTCTATTAATAATCATTCTATTCATAATTAGCTCTGATCCATTTTGACTGTTTCTGAATTAACTTTCCCATTCTATTCCTCTGATATATTATTAAAATAAACTCACTGAATGATGATATTTCAAATGGAACAAGTCCTCACACTTGGTAGAATTCTGTCATTTTCTTCCATGGGACAGAAATTCTTCCTTTGGGCTGTTCCCAAGTAAAGCCGTATTATTTTCTTTGACCTCTTTCTGAGCTGGTGATATGTGGCTTCTTTCTGGTGTGTATTACACTTTCAAAATAAAAGGAACCTGTCTGTTTAGTTGAGGTATATAACTCGGAGTATTTAAGTGAGCATATTGTAGAGTGATCTTCTTGTGTTTTGTGGTATTTTTGCACTTTTTCTTGGATTATTGCAAACTCTGGTGACAATTCTCCTTATGCAAAACATAAACCTAAATAAATATATATATCTTCAGTGGAAGAAACCTGGCAACAACAGGAAGAAGGAATTTAAGTGACTGACTCATACAGGGTGTCTCTTTCTCCACAGAAACTCTAGAAATCTTCCTGAAGCAGACATGGCTGTTGATTTCTCACAGTGGAGGACACACTGCATAAAACCAAATCATAAGTAATTTGGTTTAAAATAAATAAGGAAAATGATGACATGTGAAGTCACTCATGCTTGTAAAAAGTGTTCTGATGTTTTCCATGAACGGTGCAACATCTGCTCTTTTTCCATTTTTGTATTTAACTACCAGAACCAAAACTTCCACATATATGTGTGTATACCCATATGGATGTAACCTTTGAGATTACAGTGGGTAAAGTCAGACAGAGCTCCTTCTGTGATTCTGCCCTATTGATTTGCTTAATAAAGACGTATTGAATTCTGGCAACATAATGTTGCATGTTATGATACACTCTGCTATATGTTGTTATTCCATATGCCAGATAAAGTTGGAGAATGGGATTTACACCACTTGATTTTAGATTTCTGACTGTAGCTAAAGTCGGTCCCTTTGTGGGGTTCTGGGGGAAATGGACTCTTTTGGGGTACAGCTCCTCTGATACTCCTCTGATTTACTTCAGCTGTCTACATGAGGATGAAGTAAATGCTCCATAAGCTCACAGCACCACAAATCTAGACATGTAATGCACAGATATCTACATTTAGCTTAATGAATTTTGCCAGGGCATGAGGGGGGCTGGAGGCTGCTTGAGGGTAGTTGCTGGAAATGCTGGAGGCTCCCTGGGCTGGCAGGACAGGGGCACTCAGGCAGGGCATGTCCCACCTCCCGAGCAAGAGCAGGGCAGCCAGGGGCACCATGGCAGCCCCAGCCCAGGCACTGCGCACATTCCTGGGGACTGCGGATGGGACAAGGCTGGTCTGAGACATGAGCCTACAACTGAGGTTCATGTTTCACATCAATAGAGGTCTGCCATGGGCATTACTGTGCAGCATCTGAAGCAGAAAGCAGAAGGGAAACAAGCAGGAGGGGGCCCAGCTTGAAAGCAGGTCCTAAACTAAAGAAATTTCAAAATGCAGGCAAATGCTAGAGCCCTATTAATTTTATTTTTCTGAGAAAAATGGGGGGGTTGCAATCTTTATGCAATCCTCTTTATCTTGTCAATCAGAGGTTTCTCCCTGTTAAAATAAAGACTACTTGATATTTAACAGCTGAGAAACCTCCTGTGAAAGTTGTTTCCAGCTTATGCTAATTTGTGCTGCATCTTAAATATGTGGAAATTTTTTTAAGTGAATTTTTAATTTAATTAGCTTGTCACTACAAAAACCTGATAGACAAGACTGAAATTTGTTTGACAAAATTAATAATTAATAATAATATGTCTACAAGGTATTTTTCTGCAGGCTCTAGAAATACTTTGGAAACTGCTAGCCCAATCTGAATTAGGAGTAGGACTCTTACTATACTTCTAAGCAATTACAGCAATCTTTCCTTACTAGGAAAGGTATGAATGAGATATTTTTATTTTTTTTTAGAAAAGGAAGAAACACCAGTTCTTCAGTTTTAATGGCAGAGCAGAATTAGATTTTCAGTACAGTGGAAATTTAGGAGCAGCAACAAAATTAATACTTTGAAAAGTATTGCTGAGACATACTTACATTTTCACTAAGAATTTGTGATGAAGAAGCTGGATATTTATTAAATATGTGAAATATAATCCTTTTATGCTATCCAGTTAGCCTATGTACGTAAGATTATTGAACATGTGGGCATCTTACTCTTTTCCCTGTTTTTGAGACCCAAACTGCTTTTCTGGGTCCAACAATATCAGATCTACCCTCATATCACCATGACTGAACTATATTCCTAAATTCTTGCACTCATCCCAATTCTAGCCTATTATTCATGATGACGCTATTTGGATATATTCAAGAAAAAGAACAAAAAATTTAGACATATATATATATTTTTCAAAGAGTTTTCTTGTTTCTCAAGAAACTCCATTTTTTTGCATAGCACCAAAAATCTTTAGTAGTATTATTAAAAAACAGAAAGAGTACTGTGATGGTAAGGTAATGCTAACTACAAGCCTGGATTTACTTCTGCTTTCCTGTCCTGAATCCATTGTCTTTTTTTTCACTTCTCTGCCCCATTTCTCCTGAATATGCTGTCTGCAGCATTCCTTCAATACAGTTCAACAGAGAAAAACCCCTTGCTTTAACACTGATGTATTGGAAACCTCTAGGCATTTACAGGTAACTAATTTTTTTAATAAAGATTGCTCTCCTAATCTGCATTTCGTACAAGACAGGAATTTACACAAACTACTGGAATTTTCCATGTTAATTCCAAAGTGAAACTACATTTACTATTGATCATTTCAACAGAAAATCTTGGTTCATTTTCATCAGACAATATTTATAAAACATGTAGGAGTCCAAGGGCTAGATCAAGTACAGCAATCAAGCAGCTAAGCCTAGGCAGTCCTGAAACCTCAGTTCCCGGCTGAAGGAAAATGCATTTCTGCACCCAAGTAGATTCTGACCCTGACATGAGTTTTCCTGAACAACTAGCTGGGATCTGTCTTTTCTTTTGCAAATAGACCATTATCCCATAACAGCTAACAGGTCGGAGAAAAGAAAAATTTCACAGGGACTCTACAGGTACATGCAACTCACCCCAGAACACAAGGCCTGATGCTGTTAGAGTTGCACCATGGTGGACTGCTATCCAGGGTTAGCAGTATAAGGAGGTTTTGATTTTGTATATAATTTTATTTCTGGTTTTATTAATATATGAGATTAATTGCTTATGTAACATTTTAAAACTATCTTTTTATTTTTTTTCCCATAAGCTTGCTAAGCCTGGTAGGCTTTGTTGCATTGCCTTCCCTTTGCAGAAAAAAAGCTGTGATAAGTGGACTCTTTATCAAAATAAATCTTTTGGTGGACCTGCAGGAAGTGCAGACTGCATCTCCATCAGGTGAGAGAAAAGGATCAATGTAATAACTCCTGCACTGATCTAATTTGCATGTTTGACCCATTTCTATGACCCCTGTGCATAGCAGCCAACCTGCTTCAGGAGAATTGTATCGATTGTGAATTGACATTTTCTTATCAGCATTCTCTGATAATATTGTGTTGAATCCCTGCCTTAAAATCACACAGCATGGAGAGAAACACCACTGCCAAGAACTTATTTTGTACTTCATAATTATTCTGTGACTGTAGGTGCAGACATGTGAACAGGATTTAAATTCACCTTTTTTTCTTTTCAGTTTTCTTTTCTTTCTTTCTTTCCTTCCCCAAATTGCTGCTGAGGGTTCATTTTGATTTAGGAATCCTATCTGAACTGCTTAAATCTCCATAACAAGGAAAGCTATGTTTAGTAAAAAAAGTAAACCATATATAGGGGTCTGATTGCTTGTTTTACAGTAAATTACTCTGAAAAGAAGAATGACTGCTAAGTGTTAAAACTGATCTGTTTCCTTGCTTGTGCACATGTGGGTGTTCGCCTGTGTGTACACATGCTCTTTGACAAAATACTTGTCAATTAGTCAGAGTGAGATGAAAAACAGAGAAATTTGAAGGATTTTAGAAAAGTATTTTGAAAGCATCTCCTCTGCCCCA
This sequence comes from Euphonia xanthogaster, assembly GCA_034509185.1. NCBI lineage: Eukaryota > Metazoa > Chordata > Aves > Passeriformes > Fringillidae > Euphonia > Euphonia xanthogaster. The sequence goes on from JAYDZK010000169.1 coordinate 94,440,470, forward strand.
CTTAACTGATATAAAAGAGTCAGAAACTCTTTTCAAGAGCTAAGGCTGAAACCTGAACTATCCAGACAGCCACCAGCACTGACATTCAGGTCTCAGAAGCTTCACAGAAGTACTCCAGTTATGCTGTGTAATTTTCCTTTTTCTTTTAATGTTTGAAAGCTGATTTAAATAATATATTTCTTTTATTTCCAAATTTTGCTCAATAATTTCTTTAGGCCTTACCTGAAATGACCGAGAAGATATGTTTTGATACATGCTGAATTTCTCACTTTATTGGCTGTATGAAAAGTTCAGCATGTTTCCTTCTTTTGTTTTAAACAGAACATATTTTGTTAGCACATCAGGTCTGTTGAACATATTCAATAGATAGAATTAATCTAGTTAGTGAACAGAAGCTGCAAAAAACCACCATAACAATGAAGACATCTCAATCCGATCCAGCCAGAAAGGTCTAATGTCCCCAAAATTAAAGCATCATAAAAATAATTCTGAAGTGAAATCCTACACCTGATCAAAGTTTATCTACAGGGAAGATATTTACTCAGCTACAGCAATTCCTTAACAGAAGGGTGGGCATATAAACATAGAATTATCCTGATTCCAAATCCAGAGTAACAGTATAGAAAAGATACAGCTGACAGTGAAGTGTTTATATAAAAGTCCTGCAGATGCACTGGGACTTTCTTTCATGTTTTAACAATTATTTATTTGTTAGTTTTGAGCAAATTATTGGGTTTCGGTTTTAATATACCTTTGAAAATAAGTAGAATATTTGAATCACTGCCAGAGGCAACCTGTCACATGCTAATTAAAAAAAAAAATTAATCTCACCCAGGAACTTGACACCAAGTGAATTCTTTCCTTCCACATGAGGTACCACAGAAAGGAGGATTACAAATAAGCCTTGGAGACTAGGGATATCAACAGAACACTGCATGCAAATTGGGGTACAAACCTGCTTGCAGACTGTTCTCTGAGCTGAATACTAATTTAGGCAGGGAGCTAGTGAACCTGTATGAGATTGGATTTAGCTGGTTTTGGACATTGTGGGTTTTAGCACACCTATGAAAGGGCAGATGACAACTGTGCTCTGAAAAAGGTAAGGGGCATGGACTTTGGGATGCAGAAAATGTTTTTTAAAAGCCAAGGTAAGAAAAGATGAATGGGTGCAGGAATCTATCAGCAAGATGCAGAAAGAGCCATTGTTACAGAATGAATGCTGAGAAAGGTGCACAAAAATTGCAAGTGGAGCTCATAGTTCATGGCATATATTGTGTAACAGTAAAAGTTACTTTGAGAAAAAAAAAATCAAAAGGTAAAAGTCTGAGAGAAAGAGAAAACTCTCCTCAGTGGCCAGCAGGAAGAGAAGTGATGGAGGTTCCCAGGTAAGCAGGCACCCCAAGGCTCCTCTCCAGTGCAGCAGGGTTTCCCCATAGCACTCTTGCAGTAGAGACACAAGCTTTATCTTTGAACATTTGTTGATGGCTCCTGACTATGAGATCTTTTATCTGATGTGCTGTCTGGGGCTGGTGCTGCATCCCCACTGGTGCACTCAGTATTAAGCATTTATTGGTTCTCCAATCTACCCTGAAGACCCAAAAGAGGTGAAAATAGGTCAAGATTGAGTGTTTCTCCTGCCTGGCACAACTGCTTCCTTTGAGAGCCCACCACAGCTGCATTACCAACTTAGCAGGAGCAAGGCCACGAGAACAGATCATGGAGAGGAAAATCCAGGCTCAGGGAGATCCTTCCAAGTGGCTTAGGTGATGAGCACCCCACCACTGCTGGGGGAAGGCAGGCTGCACATCTGCAAACAGGAGGCTCCCAGTACAAAGGAGGCTGTGTCATCCCAAGCACTGTGCAACACTCTGCACGCACACAGCAAGTTAGCACCCAGCATCACCACTGTCTGATGAGGCTGAAGAGAATGAAAATTCTCTTCTGAGCTGTGAGTCATAAGACAATTTTGTTACTGCAGCCATTAATCAGCCTCAGCTCTCTAAAATTAGGTATTTGGGATCCAAATCAGCAAAACATTTTATACATGTGCATGGAATTCAGGCAAAGCTTTAGATACAAAACTTAAGGACTCTTTTCCTTGTCTTTAGGACCATCATAATCTACCTACCATGTAAAAATCTTAAAATGTCTTAGAAGACAATGGAAAAATTCAAAAAGAAATTCACTATTTTGGAAGCATTCAGTGTCCAGACACTTCTGAACTTCTTTTAGCAAAGAGTTTGCATAGTTTCTTCTTACTTTAAACATTTTAGAGTTTTAGTGTCCTTTATCATGATCATAATGATAATATCATAAGACGGAGTATGTTAACATTTCATATGTGGCTCTTCCAGTGCTTCCAGTGAAGTAAATGAAGAGCAGTATAGTATTTGCTCTGGAAAATCCAAGATGTGCACTTAGTTTCTCTGGGAACAAAGCCAAACAGCTCTATTCTTCTCTGACTCCAGACAAATCTTTAGTAAAAATAAAATAAAAATAAAACTCAACCAACCAAACACCCCCACAAACTGAGATGCTCTCTCAAAGTCAGATATTTTAACTTCAAAAAAGCAATAAATGCTTTATTCTCAGCCACTAACATATTCACTTGAAATATATCTTCCTTGTTCTCTATTCATCCCAATTGCCTCTTTTACATGCTAGCCATTTAGAATCTTTAGAGATTCTGCAGTTTGGTAATCTTTGTCCAAAAAAACAAATTATTAACCTATAAGAAATACTAATTAATAGTTTAAGAAATGCAGATTAAATTAATTACATTTATACCAATGTATGGCAATATTTCATTTTTTTGCTTGTATTTATATCTTCAATGACCTCTACACATGACTCATGGTTAACACACTGTGTCTTTATTACAGCTATCTTTTTATGCAAGTTTGCAGGTGAGTTTTTAGCTTTCTGATGTGCACAGCTACATGCAAAAATGTCTATCAATTTTTTTTACTTTTTTATTAATTTGACTGTGTTTTCAGAAAAGCAAGCTCATTTTTATTGCTGTTGGTTGAGTTAATTTTAAACACAATCCCATTGCACTCTAATAAAACTTGAATAAAATTACAAAATGGGTCAATTCACCTCACTGTCCACTTACCTGGTTCACACTTTCTGAGTTTACCTATGAGGATGTGTCAAAAGCCTTTTCTTGCCTGTTATAGTTACTTCTCCTTTCTGAGCTTCTCTCTGGATTTTCAGGCACCAGCAGAATATTTGATTTTTCATATCAAGTGCTCATTTGAAAGAAGACATAAAAATATATATTTTATTTTTTTTTCTATTTAATAACTGTAGAAGACCGACAATCTGTAAATTCATTTTTAAAAAATTTATAGCCTTGTTAGTTGAATGCAGCAATTAGAAAATAACCAAAACCAGAGTCAATGCAAAATACTTTTCCTGAGGGTTATGAATTGCTACAAACATGAAAGCATGCATAAATCAGGGGGAAAAAAACCCATACTCTAATACCATCTAGACCAGAGATAAAGCAAGGATTTAATTACAAAGACTGACAAAATATTTGAGCTGTGTCACTGCCAAAGGAAATCAAAAATATGTTGTAACTAGTCACACTGAGGCTTTCCCAACTTCACTGTGCCTTCGCAGTTTTTCTTTCCTTTCTGTTGTCAAATTCACATTGTGTTTTCAAAGGGACAGTTGAATGGTGCCCTGTTTCTGCATTGTAAGACATAACAGCAATGTACTGTGGTACAATGGATTTACTTTAAGGCATTATAAGATAACAGGGAACTTCTAATGAGCTCCATTTATCACTTGGAAGTGAAAAATTCACCCAGACTATAACAGAGAGAGAAAATATTAAACTCTTGCTACAATACTGGAAAAAAAACCCAAAGAAAACTCAATTGGTCTTGAATTCTTGTTTCTTGCAGTAAAAAGAATCAATTACATGTTCTATAGGGTCTATAATTTAAATGTAGAACCACAAAGGAATACTCAGTTTAACTCCAAAAGTGTTGCTCGTTCTGCACAGCACAGCGTAGAGACAGTGTCTCACTTCTGGATGTGTCATTGAGGAGCCAGCTTTGGGGTTCTTCCCTGCCAAAAGCTACATAGGATGTTGCAGATATGCCTGTAGGCTTCTACAGATTTGTGAGCATGCCACAAGACTGACAAATTGACATCTACTTCACATTACCCCCAGCAGGCACCATTCAATAGCAGGGCTGACCTTGTTCATTATGGCAACATGTATCACACACACTACACGTTCAGCAAGTGTGCAGATGTTGTCAAATTAGGAATGACACCCAGATCAGATGGCATCATCTGTAGCAGAATAAGCACTGTCAAACCTGTAGGTTAACAAGAAGCTAACAAGCAGATGCAGCTCCAGGACTGCTGCCGACAAGAGTGGTCAGTATAAAGGGTGATTTCATCTCTGTACACAAGCTCCATCTGCACTAGGAAAGAAGGCCCAGGCTTGTGGTTGATATTTGTCTCACAGTCATCCATGTTTTGATCCACATCACTAAAAAAATTCTCTTGTTGGGGCTTCAAGCATCATTTCTAGCACCCAGTTTCCACCAAACCATCTTGATTTGCTCCAAGATTGCCCCAAGACTGACTTCTGAGATTAAGATATTGGCATGAAAATCACAAACAAAGGAATAATTCTGAATTAGGGCTGAATTTAAAAGGTGTACAGTGACTATGGCACAGGGCCACATATGAGCACAACAAGAAAGCACTGAAGGCCATAAGCAATGCTGTACTGATTTGTGTGGAAAAAGAGATACAAGCATATAGCTAAGCCAGCAAAGCACAAACACAAGGGACAAAAGTCACCGACAATCTTCAAAATGTCACCCCTATTTGAATGTGCTGTCTTAATAAATTCTTTTGTTGTTGCTGCTGCTGATTTTATGTAGCAAATATTTTCTTATTATTATTTCAGCCTGATTTCTTCTACCTTCCTGTTGCAGATCTTTACGATAAGAGAATATAAAATTCTGCTAGAAGCAGGAAATTAGCTTCTAAGAGTAAAACTATGCAGCACTATGAAGCTTTCTTAGAGATAGAAATAAGGGGAAGAGTTAGAAATCACTCCCACATTGCATTCCTGCCCTGGACTCAGTTGGTTCCACTCAATTTTTCTATTTCCCTCTGTGTTGCTTTTACATGGCCCAGTTTTTGGTAGCAGGGGAAGGAGGGGCCGGGCATAGAGGTGGCTTCTGTGAGAAGCTGCTAGCAGCTTCTACCATGTCCAGCAGAGCCAATCCCTGAAGATGGACATGCTGCTGGGCAAAGCTGGGCCAATTAGAGAGGTTGGTAATGCCTCTGGGATAACAAAGATAAGAAGAAAATCAAAACTGAGTGGGCCCACACAGTTTTTCTTCTAGTCAGAGAAGAGGAGGAGGTGAGACCTTGCGAGGGAATACAACATGGAGACACCAGGGTCAGTGCAGAAGGAGGGGCAGGAGGTGCTCCAGGCTCCAGAGCCAAGATTCCTCTGCTGGCCCTGGTGAGACCATGGTGAGGCAGCTGTGCCCCTGCAGCCCATGGGGATCCACAGGGAATGCAGAGATCCACCCTCAGCCCATGGGTCTCCACAGGGAATGCAGAGATCCACCCTCAGCCCATGGGGATCCACAGGGAATGCAGAGATCCACCCTCAGCCTGTGGGGATCCACAGGGAATGCAGAGATCCACCCTCAGCCCATGGGGGAGGTGCCCATGCAAGAGCAGGATGCCTTGAGGAGGCTGTGATCCAGTAGGAGACCTGGTGGAGAGAGAGCCCCCGATTCCAGGCTGGAGCAGCCTGTCCTTGGAGGACTGCACCCTGTGGAAGAGTGACCCACGCTGCAGCACTTTTCGGAGGGCTGTGTGCCCGTGGGAGGGACTCACATTGCAGCAGTTTTGGCAGGATTTCTGCTCATGAGATTTGGAGCCACACAAGAGAAATTCAAGGAGAACTGTCTCTAGTGGGAGGGACCCCACAGTGAAGCAGGGGAAGGCACTCTCCCTGAGCAGTGGAAGAAAACCTTGGATGATGAACTGACCAAACCCCCATGTCCTGTCTCCCACACTGTCAGTGGGAAGGAGGGAGAGGTTGGGGGAAAAAAGGTGGTTTAAGGGCGTATTTTACTTCTCATTATCCTCCTCAGATTCTGTTAGTAAGCTGAGCCTTTTTTGCCCTTGGAATGTTTTCTCTCAGTCCTTAACTCATGAGCCCTTTGTTAATTTTTTTTCCCTCCTCTGCCCAGCTGTGGCAGAGCAGGGTGAGCCAGAGGCTTTTGTGGGTGCCGGGCATTTGGCCAGTGTCAAACCATGACACCGTCTCTCCCACATTTGTATGAGAATCAGGATGTCCCACAGTATTGATGCTGAAATCCACCTCAAGTTCATAACTACCTCCTGTCTCTACTTCCTCACCAGCTCTTCTAGCTTTGACAATGTCAACACTGCGGGCATACATATCCCTGGTATACTGGTAAGCATAAGAGTAAATTTAAGATTTAAAAACTTTTGCAGCAACTGGAAATTCTGCTCTTGGTCTCAGTGGGACTGAGATGTCCGCCTGAATAAGCAATAAATGCTGGCCTGTTGATTCTAATAATCCTTTTCATAATTAATCTATCATAGTTTTCTTAAACATACTTTAAGTGGTAGCACAATTTCCAGTTCACTTTGTCACATGGACACTGCAAACAGGCAGTCTTAATATTGATAGTGTAAGGGTGCTTTAATACTTGTTTATTAAGCCAACATAGTTTGCCATTGATATTTGCAAAGCATTACCTTGGTAGAAATTAAGTCTAGATTTCCATGAGTCACATAAAACAGGCTTCTGTCATGAACCATCCTTGGCCTCCTCTGTACAAATTTAATCAGCAGAGACATACAGATTTAAGCTTGCCTGGCTTATATCCACAAGTCATTTGAGTAGGGCCCAGTGTTGGGAATCAAACTTTCTGACCAAAGACAGCTTGAGTGAGAAATCACTAGTTTGCAACTCCTGACAGACTAATTCCTATGTATAGGGCTCCATAATAATTTGTCTATATTGATCCTGACTATGCAGTGTGAATTGCTAATCTAAAACCCTGGAAATCCCTGTATTGTGCTCTATTTAGCTGTGTAAATGTGCTTGCCATTTATTGCAGAGCTTTTACAGTGATGGTTGTTCTGCATGGTTTCAGGCAATAGTATTGGGAAGAAAGAATAAAGAGGGATTCTAGAGATGATACATCTGTGATCAACCAGCTTTACCAAAATTTTCAGGCAGCATTACAAATGAGTACTGCAACTGCTTGTCTCACTTATGTGAATTGTTTTCATTGTGTAGCAAATCTTCAGTATCAGCGTGAGGCTTTATAACTTTTAAGAAATGTGATTACCATATGAATAATTTTCTGTATGCAATTGCCATCGATTTGGGCAACATCCTGGGGAAGCTTCTATGGAAGCTTCATTTGTAAATATTTTTCATAAATCATTATATTTGCTTAAGTAGTCAGGAAAAGCAATCACCAGTATAATTTTTTACCATCCTCCGTGGCATGGAGACAATTTTTCCTTCATCAAGAAGAAGAGGGAAGAAGGAATTAAGACAGCAGCAACAATGACCATTTGGAGTGTGGCTGTAATGTCTGGGAGAATTGTGAAAGCTTTAGAGATAAAACTAGAAAACAGAAAGAATGAGGAACTTTTCAACTATTTCCAGTGATTTCAGGCACATACCATGTAAAGTCTGCCCTAAACAATGAGAGATAGTCAGTGATTTAGACTCCAGATATTTTTGTGAATGAACTCGATCATGTCACAGCAGTTGACAGAAAATTGAAACAGCAGTATTCAGAAAATACTGAAGACAAAAAAGAGAGGGAAGAAGAAGGAGGAGTACAGAAGGAAGGAGGGAGGATGGTATAAAAAATTTTCATTGCCACAAGTTGTAGCAATATTGGAATAAAAAGCAGAAGTAGATTATTTTAGCTAAATTAAAGGCACATGAAGTGGGAAAGAAGGAAAATTAATTCACACAAGAAAAATTGCTAGCATTGTTGAAAATAAGCTGAGTCAAGGATGTTAATCTTTAATTTTCAAAGCAAAACCTATCTGCCACTGTAATAATTTATCCAGCTTTATAGTATCAAGAATTTATAAAATCATTCAGGCTGAAGGGAACTCACACCAACTGTACTGCAACCTTCTGCTCAAAAGAGAGTCTAAGCCAAGTTCAGACTAGGTTTCTGACATCTTTGACCGAGGGGGTCTGTAAAGCCTGCAAGGAAGGGAGTGATGGAATCCAACTGGGCAGCTTGTTCGTGTTTTGCATTCTGACTTGTTTTTCCACTTACCCTAGCCTTGAGCAGAAAGCCTGGTTCCTTGTTCTTTGTAACTACCATGCAGGTCTTGCAAGGCTCTTGTCAGGTTCCCCCAAGGCCAACTCTGCTCCAGGCTGCCCAGTTCCATCTCCCTCAGCCTCTTCTCTCAGGGCAAGTGCTCCTACCCCCTAAGTATGTTGGTTCCCTCCAATGAACTCATTCCACTTTGTGCTGGAGTCTCTCCTGGACAGAGTGGACCAGAAGCTATTTAACAAGTGCTGAGGGAAGGAGAGCAATCCCTTCACCCTTAGCACAGCCCAGGACACTGTTGATTGTTGCTGGTGCCAGGGCTCAGTGCTGGCTCAGGCTCAGTTCACTGCCCACAAACTTCATGAGGGTTTATTCTCCCTCCTCCTCTGCTTTGCTAGTAAAGAGATACAGAGGAGAGTGTCCTGAGGGGCTTCACCTGCTTCAGGCATTGAGGTGGAGCACAAGGCATTGGCCCCTACTGCCTGGGCTCAACAACTGGGACAGTTTCTCACCCTGCTGGAAGTGTCCCAGTCTGGACAGTGATACATCTACAGCTAAACATAAGAATCAGTGTTTAACCAGGCCTCTCAGATTGAAGATGACAAGCAAGGAGCTCCTCATGCTGAGAACAGTCTGTGGTAAGTGCAGTGACACAACTGGGTGCTGCAGGTGTTGAGCCAAATGTGAGCAAAGTAAAACCCTTCACTGGTCTGGATGATTTCACAAGAGTTTTGGTTGCCTGCAGAAGGCCATAAATTAGCCTAAATCAAGCACCTTAATATTTCTAAGCACCTGTTGGAAGCTTTCAGTCATCGCAGTCCCTCGATGGGTCTTCTTAGTCATAAAATGGCAAGTGGCCAAATATATCTGTTATTTTATAATTACTGCCAGTATTTTTCATGTCAACACTGAAATGCAAATTAATGCAAATGCTATTGTAAGTTCTGCTACATTTTAAAACTTAATGAATATACCATGGATGGCATTGCATGTCATGGGAGCCACTCTGACTGAACAGCCTGTTAGAGAAAATGATACTGCATGCAATCAAGATGCTCTGCAGCAGAGCTCTGCCCAGAAATGCAACTACATCTGACAAATAGAGCTGAAAGAAAGTCCCCGAAGCCAGCACAGACATTTCTTTCCTTCAAACCTTTGCCATTACAGCTGAAATTTCAATACATCACTGTGAATAAAAAAGGGAGGTGAAAAGTCTGTTCTTCTATGCTCCATCTTAGACTCTCTCCTTCATAATTGCCTTCATGTGAGACTATTAGAGCAACGTTTAAGGTGTCTGAATCAAAGCCTATGTTACACTGCTAATCTGCAGTGTTTATTGCAGGGTGAACATCCTGAAGACAGAAATGGTTTAACTATAGATCAGATTTAGCTCTGCTGATAGGTACATCAGGCACTGTAGGCTGGCTGGGAGATCGGTATCTCTGATATTTTTCATTCCTCCTTTTTATCATTTAGATGTATTTGTTTAAGTGGAAAAGCATGAATTATAGTGAAATGATCCCACTGTTTTTTCTCCAACTTCAATCTTTGAAAACAAAATGAGGAAAACTTCTTTGGTTTTCCCCTTTCTCTTACATATGAAGTTAATATTCACCTAAATGAGAGCCTTGTCAAGTGATTGGGTTTATGACATCATTTTCAGTTAATATATTTAGTATTAAAAAAAATAGGATCACAGCTTAGTTATGTGGTATTTTATATCTGATGTAAATGTGTATTTGAATAAAAATTATTTCAGCATGACCCTGTCCAAAGGACTTTGGCATGAAGGCAGTGAAATGGTACATTTTGGTGAAAATTTATGTCTGTGGAGAAACTATGTTATAAAATTAAAATTAAATCTTGTTACTGAATTAAGGAACATACTTATGAATTTTCTCACATAATTTTTATTCTACAGACATAAGTCCCTGAATTCTCTGTACTTGCTCTTAATTTAAAAACCTCTGCAGTGCTACTGATTCACTCAGGCTTTTCAGCTCTTCAAAGTGCAGAAACAATGGTTGAGGACTTATGCCTGCTCCTTTTAATCATTAAAAATAAAAATGATGTATGGGCTGGTGAATCTTTGCCCTTGAGAAGATGGGATTTTCATATTTACTGTTGAAGTTCACTTGTATCCAACCTCATTAGTTACACTTTTCAAAAGACTTGTATTTTGTTTCATACTGCAAATTATGAGTCTTGGAGCCCTATTAAACCAAACAATACTGTTTTATATATAGTTCAGATGAAAATATACATCACAAAAATACCCATTAAGTAGGGACTATCCACATTGAGATAGAAATAATAGTGGAATTCAAAATGGGAAATTCAACAGAATTTCACTTTTACATAAAAATTCTAAATTATTGCTATTCTGGAGAGATATATTTAGGCTAACTGCATATCTTCCAGTTTAATTACAACATTCATACTTCTATTATGGCTAAAAAAAAAGAGAACAGATCAATGCTATACTATAAAGTAGATAAGGTATTTTATCAGAGGTAGGAACTACTTAATTTAACTAGCCTTTATCTATGCTATTAATTTTTGTCTTAATTAATTATATGCTAAAAATACTACATAGTTCTTTTATGGTAATGATGCTAATTTGTATTCAAGTGTCCTTCTGTAATAGAAGACATTCTTTGCTTTTTCTAGCAGTTATAGGAAAGCTTACAAATGAAAATACAGTGACTTTATCCGAACATATGGGAGAAGTGACATAGCTGTATTTTTCAGGACTGTATTTGGTCTACTGGCAATTATGCTAAACTTGATTTATTAGTTCCATTAAATTGGGAGCCACCAATAGGTCAGATCCCTAAATGCAGTACTTTGGCATTGAAGACAATACAGCTAGGTTGACCTACCCTAATTATGGATCTGGCCCACAGTTCAGAAGAAAATGTTCCAGAGACTTCCATTTACTCCAGGTTATGAGTGAAACTCAAATTCACTTTTAAAAGATGAAATCTATTAGAAGAGAAAAAATCTTTAGGCTGATTAGAAATATAAAAAATTTATACAACAAGCCAGATGTGTACAAGCATTTGAAACTCAATAATGCTGAAATGTACTCAGTGGGATTTTAAAAGCATCAAAAGCCAAGAATTCAATGTTCAAAACTATCATCTAAAAGCCTATCCATAGCCTGAGCTATTTTGTTCTCCAGGTTTGGTCACTGAGATAAATTGCTTATATCAATATATTGAACATTTGGAAGGGCACTGGAGTGGTTCAGCTACTGTGAACCTGTGTCAAGGAAGGAATTTATAGTAAAGCTAAAGCAGACATACTCCCTGATAGATACCAATGATATCACATCAGTTACACAACTGGGAAAGAGAATTCCCTTTAAAAATGACAGGAATTTTATTTATTTTTCAGCAGTCACTCAAAGCAATGGGGGTTTTGTTGGTGGTGGTTTTGGGTTTGGTTTTTGGTTTGTTTTTTTTTTTTTTTTTTTGAAACGTAATTATTCTTGACACATGTTCGTTATTGTACATAGATCTAAGACAACAGAAGTGTGACTGTGTGTTCAGGCTCAGAAAGACAAATCAATTATTTTTTAGAAATACCTTGTGACTAGCCTGTGTTTTTTTATTGACACAAGCACTTTATCAATGCTAAACAGTTTTCTCAAATAACTTCAGTGAGCTATCAGAACTGACAACTCCTGCTATCATATTTGCATCTTAATGAACTTACTAATAATGCAGGCTGCTGCTACTCCAGTGCCTGACTGGAAGTGGCATATTTTAAATTTTCTGCTCTGCTTCGTCCTGTAAAATGCTTCAGAAAAGGGGCTGAATGTGGGAAACAGCAGCTAGGCTTGGAAAACAGGCAGGTGAGGGCAGAAAACACAGCTGACCTCTCAGCTTTTACATAGAAGATAGATAGAAGTGCCTCCAGGGTTAGTCCATCCTCTTGGCCCTCAGCCTGACTGTCCCCCATCAGAGAAGGGGCTCCTGGCTGTCCAGTCCCCAAAAACAAGACCACTGCCCTTTACAGTGCAAGCACTGACAGGTTCACCTCAGCTCACTGCTACAATCTCATCTCTCAGTCCTGCACCTTTTGCAGACCAGACTCCCTTGAATTTCCCAGCCATGCGATTCAGCATTTGGCAGTCTCTTGATAATTTGCTGAGGGCATCATTGTAGTGGAGTTAGCCTCTGACTGCTTAGCAGCCTTGCTACCAAACTACTGTTTAGACAGTCTGCTTTTAGGCCATCCTATCCCTGCTTTTAACCTTTTCTGTCCATGTGCAGAAGACTGGAGCCAGAGGCACATGCCTGAGTGTCTTTCTCAAAGCAGTGCATAGAAGCACAGTTAGACTTCACATTCCTTGTGTCCATGAAGGCAAAACAGGTCACTCTCCTGCAACTGTCTGCTCTGCTTCTCCCAGCACCACCCAGAAGATTAAGAACAGGAATTTTCCCTGTGCTGTTTCCCTAATTATTTAAGAGCTGTAACTGACAATTAATGGAGAGGTAGGATGGAGAAACACCCTACTGGGTAGAAAACAAGTACAAGCTGATGATTAAAAACTTACATGGGATTTTACCAGAATATTCATTCTAATGTGATGTTGCTGATACAGTCAGTGTTCCCACTTTGCATCACTTCCCTCGTGTCCCCTTTTGGCATACTGCTTTCTTGGCTTAGGAAGTGGCCTGTTCCACTAATGAAGTGGTGGCTCCTCCATGGCTAAAACAGTTGGAATAAAACATACAGTAATGTGGGAGCACTTGGTAAAATAAGCTCCAGGCTAGTCTCAGAGGCTCAGGACACAGCTGCTGCTTCCAAAATGTTTAGCAGATATTGTACCATAAACACTTCAGTGTATCAAAAGGGTTTTTGTTTTGTTTTTTTTTCTGGAAGTCTGACACTAGGAGGAAAAGATAAGGAAGACTGGGCCTTCTTCAGTCAAAGGTGTATGGGAAAATTACTTAGAGAAGTTCTTGGCGTGATGATTTCAGAAATCTGGCTACATCAGAAATAACTTTCATTTGAAACTGTCTGGAATTAGGGATTAAGAGACAGGAGCAAGTCTCTGGCAAGAGAAGCTGGCCCCTTCAGCCTCCAGAAGAGGTGACTGAGATAAATTGCTTATATCAATTTAAGGGGACCTCATCAATGTCTCTCACTATCTGAAGGGAGGGTGTCAAAAGGATGGACCAGGCTCTTCTTGGTGGTGCCAAGCAATAGGACAAGAGGCAATGGGCAGAAACTGATGCACAGGAAGCTCCTCCTGAACAGGAGGAAGAATTTTATTGTGCCGGTGACTGAGCACTGGAACAGATTGCCCAGAGAGGCTGTGGAGTCTCCATCCCTGGGGATATTCAAGAACTCTCTGGACACAATCCTGTACCATGGGCTCCAGGATGGGCCTGCTGGAGCACAAAGGTGACCCTCTATGGTCTTTTTCAACCTGACCCCTTTTGTGATTCTTTGAAATAAAATGTCAAACTGTTTTTTGGTGTGTCTGAGGACCCAGCCTCTGTGCACATGCTGCTGGTCAATCTAGCAAGCTCCTTATCCCACGCACTCTGAACCTTCTGAAAGCTCTTGTCTTCCATCACAGACATCTGCCAAGCACAGACCTGGAAAGAGGAGCTGCAGCATTTACGACCTGAAAGAAACAAGAAAAACATTTTAATTCCAAAACAGTTAGCACAGGCAATATGCAATAAAAACATGAACTCCTCAAGAACCTTTTAGACAAGGGGGCTGGTGCCTCCAGGGAATAAGCAGGGACAGGACAGCACCTGCCCTCCTCTGCACCAATCGCTCTCCTGGGGTCCCTCCTGCCCCTGAGGCCAGCCTTAGTTTGCATCATAACTGGGTTGGTTTTTGAGACTTCTTTGGAATAAGAATTGCTTGTGGCCTATGCATTGAACTTGATTTTTTGCCATCACTCTGTGTTTGTCCTGCATAGAGAAAATTAATTTGCATTGGTTCTCAACAAAGGAAGAAAACAGTATAAAACAAAGAAAAATAGAGAGATTTATCCTTTTTAACAAATATATCCCACAGATATTTCTAAACCTTGGTGTGGCATAGCATATCAGAGATTCAAAGAATCTTTCAGGATGGGAAAGTCTTCTAAGACCATCGAGTCCAACCATTAACCCAGTACTACCAAACCCACCACTAAACTATGGCTCCAAGTGCAACATCTGCATGCTTTTAAATTACCTCCAGGGAATCAACCACTTCCCTGGGCAGTCTGTTCCAGTGCTTGATGCCCCTTTCAGTAAATATTTTTTTTTATTAATATGCTGTAATACACCAACATATTAAGTAATATAGAAAAGAAATAGCTTTTCTTTTTCTTTTTTCTTTTTCTTTTTCTTTTTCTTTTTCTTTTTCTTTTTCTTTTTCTTTTTCTTTTTCTTTT
>JAYDZK010000169.1:94464453-94486694 GCA_034509185.1 Euphonia xanthogaster
TACACATTTTCATCTCCTACTGGAGCACTACATGACCCCCTGCAGCTCCCTACAGTTTGCTGGTGCTGGCACTGGTGCAAAACACCCCTCAGAGTCCCGCAGGAACGCCAACGTGTGAGTCCCCGTGTGTGAGTCCCTCTCCTCAGGCTGGACATGGATGCCTTGGGGTGGCCCGTGGGAAGGTTGCAGTTGTTGCAGGGCAGCTTCTGGCAGTGCCACACCAGGCTCTGCTTCACAAGATTTTCTTACACTCCTGTCTCCCAGGTAAAAATATTTCAGAGTCTTTTATACTTCTTTTCAAGCTGACCCTTTTTATGATTGAAAAGTCTCCAAACAAATACCTGGTTGCTGGTTAATCTGGCTGGTGGTCATCTTCCTCCCAGCAGTACCATTCTGTTCAAGCACTTGGGCTGATTGGCTTTCAGAAGTTTGGGTTTGGCCATTTTTTTTCATTCCCTAGCCACAATTAATGACTTCACCTTTTTGGATCTTCTAAGAAATGGAATGGATTGATTGCAAGTAGTAATCAAAATTTTGAAAAGGGATTTGAAATTAGGTACTTATTTTTTTATATATTCCTAAAATGAGATATCTTACTAAAACCTGTTATGAAGGAATTCCCAAAAGGGAAGACAGATAAAGGGAGAGCTGATTGCTGCCTAATACAAGGCAATGCAGAGGCAGATTCTTCTCAGAGGTGCTCAAAAAAGGGACAAGAAGCAACAGTTTTAAATTTCATGAAGGGAAATTTCAAGGTTGTATTTACCTAGAAAATCCCCATGAAAGTAGATTAACACAAGTTGCTGGAGGATTTGGGATATCTCCATTATTGGAGACTTTCAGAAATTGACTGGACAAGGCCATGAATAACTAGAAGTAAACTAGAAAGAAATGTAACATAGAGAAGGATGTCAGCTTGCCTTTAATCATCTCTTCCAACCTAAATAGTGCTGTGGTTCAGCACTTCCACTTTCTGCAGTCTAGTAGGAAAATTAAAGATCTCATTAAGAACACTGCATCTGAAGTTGTAAACTTCTCAATGCATAAGCACGAAGTTGGCAGAGTCTGGACAAATAAAATCTCTTAAGTTCTCTTAAACATCAAAACAGATGCAATTGTTTTCAGGACCCTGAGAAATATGGGAAGGTAAGATTGACAGAAGAAAGGGTGAGACACTAGAAAGTGTCTGTATATCAGTGCTAACTGCCACACTATTGGGAAAGAGATGTAATCATTTGATAGCCTGATTGTAAAAGTTAATTTTGGTGCAACTGGCTTAATAATGATATTGCCAACTTTAGACTTATAATAAAGTATTTGTTCGATATAGAAGGTGTGATTCTTCAGCCCACTTTATTTGCACAAAGTGCAGCCTGGTAGCCCACTCTTGAGAACCAGTTGTGAAATTTGTATATAATGATGTAGAATGTAGGCAATAAAGGGTATAAGGGGTATAATGCATCAGCTGATCAGGTCAAACAGCTGGTTTGAACCCAGGATTACTTGGAAAAATCGGACCCTGGGTTATAGGCATACATGGAAAAAATTAACCATGGAACTCATCAAGTTTCAGTGTCCTTGCTAGCTAGCACAGGCATGTTTGTCTCTCTTCCATGAACATTCAAACCTACATTCTCCACTTCCTTTGTCAAAGCCTTACACAATGACTGACAGAATAAGTAAACTTAAGCTCTGTTGAACATTGTTAGGAAGCCATGGATGTCAGAGCCATGAAGTCAGACTGAGATAAAATACAAAGTGTAATAGTCACCCTCATTTAGACACTTATTTTGGTGAGTGAAAACAGACTTGTGCATGCCTTCTCCACCAGACCAATATGCATTCTTCATGGTGCCTCAAAGTGAGCAAACACTCCTTTTGAGATTAAAAAAACACAGAAACAATCTGGAGAAAAACCACCCTGCTTAGGTACCTCCAGTCACCTCTCATGAGGGAGTGCTCTAGCTTTTAATTTGCTCAGCAAAGTGGTTCACTACTGCCCTTTTTCAGATGATAGATACCATCTGTGGCTGCTTCACTGTCTGCCCAGCTCTGTGCTTAATCTGTGGTAAGTGGTGCAAAGACCACACCTAATCTGTGGTAAGTGGTGCAAAGACCACACCTAAACAGACCCTGCTTTCCCCAGGGTTGTAACAAGCTCTTTGCCTCAGCTCTGAATCATGACACAGATGGGGCAGGAGCTAAAAAGGCTCCTTTCTACATTTGCATACCAGGGAACTTTGCAATGCCAAATGTAGACGCTAATTACAAGTATGCTCTGGAGTTTATCTTTTTCAAATTGCTCCTCTTGATTGTGGATCTGAATCTGATAGGATTTTTTGAAAAACTTTATGTCCAAAAGTTAGACATGAAGCCAACTAGATGGGGAAGAAAATAAAAGTCTAGTGATCATGTTCAGGCTCTCAGAAGGTCTACATAGCCACAAAAGAAAAAAAAAAAAGGAGAAGGAATCTGTTGCTTAAACAGCATACTTTCTTGAGGAAATGTATCTATAGGATACAGAGAATTCTTGAGTATTTAAAAGCCATCAGAAACAATGAAAGCCAGGAGCCGAAAAACTAGGAACCTCTCTCAGTAAAATCTCACTCTCACAGGAGTTTAGCTGATTTTCTTGCTTTGTTTGCACTTTGTGGTGTAAAAAGTTCAACAGAAAAAGCTCAAAAGAAAATTAGGTCTGACTTTTCTGCCAGTTTTTTGGCTGCAGAGTAGTAGAAATTTTGGAGCAAACATCCTCAAGCTAATGTAAACCTAAAGCCTTTCCCTAATTTCTTGGCAACAGCTCTACTGTGTGCAGTAAGCCTTCTCCTTTGTATCTCCTTCTACATCAAGTGCCTGCTCCCAAAAGAGCATTAACCCTTCTGAGACTATTTATGAATCTCTGAAATCACAGTCTAGGGAGCTTTATGGTCAGGTAGAAAGCCTAGGGCCAGGTTAGATTGCCTGAATTAGTTTATGACAGCCTGCAGGCTGCTTTCTAAGCACAGAAGGATCTAAGTTGAGTGTGTCAAGTGGGCAGTGTGAATGGCAGGTCTGTCTTACCTTAGAACCGTGCTGGATTTCTACAATGTTTTGTTTCAATGCAAGACAAGAAAAATAATTTTTTTCACCCACCTAAAGTCCTTATGCCCTCTTCAAGGACCAAATTTAGTTCTGTTAGAGTGTGTTTTGAATGTATTTTATCCCGATAGCATTCTGCTATATACAGACTCCTTTACTTCTACATGGATACCAGGATGGGACAAAAAGCTCACCTCTAGTATTAAAACAGAATTTCCTTGTTCAACAATACAAACCTCCTTCATTAGTATATATGTTAGAAGGTGTTTAATACTTTCCAATAAAGAAAACTTGATTTTATGTTTTTAAAACCCAGAGTTACTTCAGTGGTGTTATAATAATGGATTAAAGAATATATTTTCACTCTTCACTTTAAAGTGGTATCTGTGGAAATAAGCATAAAAATTGTTGTATTGGCTGTTACTAACATTGAAAATTATTCAAAAGTATTAGGAAATTCTAGAGTTAAGTTTTCAGAGCTTGTGCTTAGGTATCATTTTTATACTACAGCCTTTAACAACATAAGCATATAATATTTTTTCCACAGGATACTATGTCATTCAGCGCAGAGGACAGACTGTTAGGCCTGCAGTGAATGAAACCATTGTCTGTACAAACCCTGCCTTATTGCCTTATGTTAGATACAGTTGAGAACTTAAATAGAAAACAAAACAAAACAAAGCAAAAGGAAAAAAAAAATGAACTTTAAGAAGAGAAAGGATAGTCTTGTTCATCAGTTTATTGAGTACAGGCTGGGTATATTTCAGACTCTGCCAGATGTCTAGCTTGTCAGAAGAGCCTAATTTCAATGTTTTCTATGAAAATGAGAGTTGGATAAAGCAGAATTGCAGGAAATGCTGTGCAAAGTGGCACTTAAACATATTTATCCATGTCTTTTATATAAAAATGTATTATTTTATAATACCTTTACAAACACATTAAACATTTATAAATTTTAAGTATCTTAATAAATCAAGGGCATAAATCATTTGTTTGTAGTTAGCTGTGCAGGTTGCGCCAAGTTTACAGAGCTGTCATATTAAGCCCATCTCAGAAGGTAAACCTATCCAAAGTAAAAATACTTTCTTGTTTTTAATACAAGTTAACTTCTATTAGAATAATTGTTTCATTCATAATTTCAGCAATATTAACTATGCATTGGTTTTGGCTCTACCTATGGAGTACATAGGAATATTTGGACATGTTGGGACATACTTCCTTCCCACAAGGTGGTGGTATAACTATGCTATATAGTATCTTCACAATGAAATGAAGCAGTTTTATTTCCAAAAGGAATAAAATGTCATGCCATTTCAAGCCATGAGCAGAACAATTTAAGCTCACATATATGTATTTAAAAGGTTTAATAACCCACCTACCTCAACTTCTAAGGCTAAATTATCTTTTTACAGATTTCTTTGCCTAGATTTGCCTAGAGAGCAATTCTGTCATAAGAACCCAAGAACTGAGGAATCAGTTTTTCTTTGTGATGAGAGGTGTAGGATTATTCAGTCAGACAGACAACAGACATGTTTCTGAGGGTGCAGCAGCTCACATCTCAGGGGTCTCTGGGAAGCTGCTGACCAACATTCCAAGGTGTGTGGCAGAGAGGGTTGATAAATTGGGCTGTGGAATGCCAAATCCTTTTATTTTATATAATTAATAAAACCCCCCATTCATCACTGAAAATTCAAAATTGCTAAACATCTAGATAAATTAGCAATTAAATAAGTCTCAAAGTGATATCTCCAGTTTCTTCCTTGCTGAAGGGTCTTAGAAATCACCTAGTTCAAATTTTAAGGGAAAAGGATCCTTAAGGAAAAGGGAAGGGTGAGATTATCTAGCATCCTCTTCAATCCTAGCTTGAAAACCTCCAGTGGTGGGGACTCTACCACATCCCTGGGGAGGGAATTCCAGTACTCTAAACACTGTCACTAATAGAAACAAGTCATTGCTAAGGGAAAGGTGTTTCACAGATGTAAAGATTGACATCTTTAGATCTCTCCTCTATTTCCTGAAACATAAGAAGACTGAGCATGCTAAAAATCCATTAAAATATTTGATTGTTCTGGAGCATTGTACTCCTTCTTTAAGCAGAGCAATATCTAAAGACAATACATCAGATTTTAAGATTTTCACTTTAGGTAAAATATAGGAACAAACAGATTATCCATAGTAAAATTTCTTTCAAAAGCTTTCATGTAGCCCAAAACATTCTACTAAACAATAAATAAGTGCAACTTCATGGGAAACAATTTTTTAAAAAGCCAATGGTAAACCAGCCAAAGTCTGCCTTCAAAATCACACACATAATTCACATTGGGGAACTGATGTTCTTAATTACTCTCTTAAAACCTGCTTCTTTGCCCACTGGCACATACATAGCAGAATTTAACATCCACATAAATGGAAGCAGACTTTGGCACTGAGTGCTTCCTTCAGGAAGCTTGGTCATCTGGGAGCATTACTGATGGATCTGCATTTATGTGACAGAAATACATTTAAACTCAGGTCAGAGGAGGTATTTTTGCTCCAAGCCATGAAACAGAATGATCGTGTTAGTAATTTTTAGGACAAAATTATCTGGTGTGAGGAATGGCCTGCTCTGCATAGCATTGCTTCAGAAAACAATGTACAAATGTAGGAAACCAACAAAAAATTTCAGCCATAATTTGACTGCAGGCAGTTTAGACTCCTGTAAAAATTGAGGGCTCTACCTTAATCTAAGAAGTGACAAATGGAGACATTCTTAATAAACTGGCTGTTTTATATTAAAATCCTCAGCAACTGAATTATTTTCACTTTTCCCTTGAACCATATTAAGGAGAAATTAGATGAGAAAGTACTTACATGGTCATGGTGTGTTTTACTGAAACTCTCTGACATCACCACAGAATTACTTTTTAAGGCATTTTCTCTCCAGACTTTTTTTTTCCCAACAAACTGTCTTGTTAAGTTATTCTATTTTGTAAATTGAGGGGCAGGGAAGGAATGAAAATTTTCATACTGGAAAAAAAAGTAGTGAATTAGTGTTATGCCATTGAATATTGCTTCATTGTGCTGCAATCACTGTGTGATCATATTCACAGGTAGGAGAAAAGTAAATGGGAAAAGTAATTTGGTTAAATGGTAGCTAAACCAGCTTTTTTTATGGTCTTTGCTTTTGTGTTTGGAAGATTATAGACTGCTGGCTGTATTTCTTACTTTGGCCTCTTAATCTGTGAATCTTTTGATTCCTCTTTCCCTGTTTTTGCCTATTTTTTAACAATGTGTGAAAGGTGGTTACTCACATAACATGCCACATACTCATGCCAAGCGCACTTTCACATTAAGGTGATGATAACATGTAGATCTCAGCTTCACAGTTTCTGTCAGCTGTCTGAGGACTTTCTCTGATACCTTTTTGGCCTTAAGAAGTGTGCACACTTGTTTTACTTATTTCTAATTCCATACACACAACTTTGGATGTCATGGTGCAGGAATTCACCTGCGGGACCTCAGGTTCCTCTTCCATGGGGATTTTAGACCACCTAAATTTTTGAGACAGACTGCCCATTTCTTGCTCCTTCTTGCAATTTTCTATGTCAGGCTACCTCAGCTGAAGCATTGGCAATAGTTCCCATCCTACCTCAGGCTCATACCTGAACTTCTCTTTGACAAAGAAAGAACTTGAGGCTTATATTCCTCCTTTAGCTGAAGCAGTAAATAAACCTAAGTGGCCCTAATGTTATATACTTTCCCAGGTAGGTGTTTTAATGGTAGTTACAAAGATAGTTGTACAAAAGGTGGGCATTTTATTTCACCTATATAATTCACTTATGTCTGACCCAAATTCCTAAACATACTAAAGCCTGGAGTTTTGATAGAACCAGCTGTGATTTTTTTACATCAGTGCTTGAGCATCATGGGAATTTGGTTTATAACATGACCTATAAAGAGGCCTTAATTATTCTTAGGTAATTAATGTAACTCTAAAACATATTTTCGTTAAGCAATATGCCTTCCTGGAGCCTTAACTCTGTACTTAAGCTCTAGGGAGCAGAAGATTTTCTGCCATAATCCATCTTTGGCAGTTTCTGTTGGCTAGTCTTCTCCTCTCAATATGCAGGAGTTTGGGACTACCATTTTGAATTATATAACCCTTCCCATGCCCTGAGGACTGTAACTCTTGATTCTAGATTGCATTTTGGGGAAAAGTGCTTAAAATATAGATGCTACACTGCCTGTTTTCAAGATCCATAAATCCTCTTTTGGCTCTAACATAACTTCCCATTGAAGATCTATCCTTTAATGTCTATGAAGTCTATGAAACAGAGCATTTCAGACTGATGAAAATGCAACACTCGGAATAAGGGTGAAAAATTCTTAAGCCTGAATACTCTGAAAACTTTTTAATGTTTTTTTTTCCTTCCAGCTGGAGACTAATTAAACTAATGCAAAATTTTTGCTGTAAAACCTGACACTGGGAACCAGATCAGATAATGTACAGAACTCTGTACAGCTCCACATGCTTAAAGATTGCCTAAACTTCATGAGCCTTTTCATATTTACCCAGACCATTTTGAGGTTTTATGCTAAAATTATGTTTAACTTGGGGTTTTGACATGACACCAAGTGAAATTCTGTTCCAATTTTTAGTTCCATTCAAGATTTAAAAAAAAAAAAAAAATTGAAGGGGGGACCATATCCTTGTTTGTAAACCACCATCTCTACACTACTTTCAATAAGGCTGTGTAAGCTTACAACAACTGAAGAGCTAATCCCAGTGAAGTAAAGCCATGTGGTGAATTGAACCAAAGAAAATGTTCAAACAAGTAAGGCCAGCTGTATAGCACAGGCAGACTCTGCAGCTGGGCATTGGGCCAGGTTTCCCCATTAATTGCCTCCCTATGCTTCATTGAAGGAAGTTTGAAGCCATTCCAAATCTCCTAAGCTCCCCAGCACCACCCCTCTGTTTTTACTCCAGCTGAGACTTCCAGACATTGCTCTCAACGGCAACAAAAATGGAAATACACACATAAGTTTTCTAAATAGTACTTTGCATGAACTGCAGAAATGGGGCTTAGTCATGAGTAACTCTAGTTCCTGGAGCAGCACTGTTGTAGGGGCTGATGATGAGGATCCAAGTAGAGGAAATGAGGTGGGAGGAGAGACTGGGGCTGGAAAAACAAGGGGGGGAAAAGCATATGGGAAAATTAAGGCTGGTCTGAGCTAGTTGCAAAGGAAGGCAGAAGAAGCAGCTCTCAAAGCATAAAGACTTCTGGAAAAGTCTGAGTGGAAAAGCAGGAAAGGAAAGTCCAAAAATAAGTGTATGGGATAAAGTTTGTGAGTCAGGAGATGTCCACAAGGCAGATCCATATCTGGAAAGAAAACTGAGCAGGGCAGTGTGATAAGGAATTGAGGACCTCTTTTAAAACAAATCGTCGAGGAAGGTTGAATGGACTAGGAGAATGTGGTGGCAGTCAACAAAGGGACACTGGGGCTAGGGAAGTAAGAGCTGGAGTGGGAAGAAATTAAATTGGATAAAACAGGATGAGTGTGAACACCTGACTGAGGAGCTGGGAGAGCAGAGAGGCTTGACATGAACATGGTGGTGAAGGCATCAGCAGAAAAGGCCTCTCCTCAGGAAGAGATGGCCTAACACATCAGTATCCAGTAAAGCAGTCTCCCTTAAAACTAAAATATAGATCCTCGTTTCTGAGCATCAACATTTCCAGTGGCAGCACATCACTGAAAGCCAGAGTAATTTTTATGCTGAAATTATCAAAAATAGCACGTATTGGAACGGTTCTGCCCATCAGCTCTCTGTGCTGTCCAGTATCAGTTTCTGGCGCTGCGCATATTGCAAAATAGCACTACTGAATCCTATTGGCAAACAGTCTTAATTCTTTCTCACAGCCATGGCAGAGACGATAGCAATATTATTATTATTACTGCTGTCAATTAATCTCTGAGTTGAAGGAGGACTTGAAGAGAAAATGAGATCAGTGTGAAAGCCATGGAACTGACGAATGAATGAATGAATGAAAGAATGTGCACAAGCCAGAAGAGCTGTTTTGGAAAGATTCGATTTTTTTTCTTCACTCTGAAATTAATAAGCAAAACAGAAAAAACACTTAAAGGCTTTGAAAAATGTTCACAAAACAAATTTCACAGCTTTACTATCAGGTGTTCTGCCTTATGTCTTTCAGAACAGAGAAGACCTAAAATGAATAAGACAGGGATGCAGGGAAAGGACAATTTCTGAAAAGATGCAGTGCTATTCAGCACACAGGTTGTTACCAAGTCCTTGTGCCATGCTGGGTTATCAACCCTGTCAGTCAGGGCATGAAGTCCATACTTTCCTCTCCCTGGTGCTTGGTTTTGAGAACTGAAACAAAGACTATTTGCTGCTGCCCTCTCACCTCAGCTGTACTCTCCATGAAAAGTGTTCATCTTCAGTACTTGAGTCTTCTATCAAAATTTTCAGCTTGGAGGGGCTGATGCCTTTAGCCAGCACTCTCTCTGTTCCCTGTAGCTATGTAGTTCTGTAACAGAGCTGTGCATGCTAATCACACGATAGACAGGAAGGTTTACTAAATGCCTTACCAAGTGTTATACAAAATCAATAGTTGGAAAACTACACTTGCTTCTTCCTTTCTCAGTCTCCAGGGCATGTACGAGCCCTCAGACCCCCCAGCCTGGCCAGTGGGAGCTGGCAGAATATCCCCTGGGAAGTGCCAGCTGATAGCTGTGAGAGAGAAGCACATGGTGGGTGCGTTCCCTCCCTCTCCACCTGGCCAAATCCAAGTTGTTCTCCAAACATGCAGACTGTACCTCTAAGTGGGAAGTCTTCAGTTGGTAAGACAGTCAGTTTTAGCTCTCCCTGCAATGCCAAAGGCGAGTCCTGGAGCATGAACGGAGTTCTCCATGTTCTCCAAGATATTCACTAGCAGAGCCAACAGCAAACTTTGCTCCTTTGCCTTCTGTTCTGATTAAGTCAGACTTTAGGCCAAACATTGGAGTCACTTGCAGTGATTCTATTTCACTTCAAGGTACAATAGTGTCAGCACTATGACTCTGTATTTATAACAGCCTAAATTCCCAATTCTTCTGTACCCTCCTGTGCAATTGCACTCTGCCTTGGTTACTTTTAATTGGGCCTTTCCTTAGCTTGTTGTTATGTCTAGCAATAACACATTTTTGTCAACTGTAGTCTTCAGCTTTTATAGCATTTAGGTTGTTCTGGTGAAATACCACCCCACCTCCCAGTCTCCTATTATAAAGTTGGTATTTGGGGGAGACTGGGAGAAGAGGGGGAACACTGCATGACATAGTGATTTTCCCTCTTTTAAGCAATTGTATTTAGCAGACTCCATGTTCTTTATCCCAGAACAAAAACCCAGAGGTTATATGAAGATGTTTGAAAAGAGAGTGGATGGCATGGACTGAATTCATTACCACTTCAAAAATTCCCACAAAGGTTTGATTTCCTTTGTTCTTAAATGCCAGCAATGAAACAGTTCACAGTACCCTGCAAACACAACCCCAGCTCTTTGTTAGAGACAGTTGGAGGGGAGGGGAGAGAGGGGACAGCTCATGAGGAACGTGAATGAGTAAGCTTTGCTGACTCTTCTAACTACAGAGCCTGAAAAAGTGCCTATAAATACATTTCCCATGATGTTAATAGCTGAGCAGGACTTTTGTTTTATGATAAGTGGGAATTCAATCTTGTCAAACTTAGACAAGTGGGAGCAAATTGTAATTAACATTTCTAATACAAAACAACATTGATCTGTATTTTAAAACATAACTTTGACATGTATATCATAAACAATACATTTGCTTTACTGATTGAGTTTTCAAGTTACCTCTTTAGTATTTATTGATCTTTTACTGCATATAATCTCTTAGCCTATCTAATCCAAATCACAAATATCAATCACAAATACTATTTTTGGTTAAGTACAACTGTCCATTCATAGTGTGTCACATAAACAGACTTATTAAGCAAGTAAGGTCACATGTATGCAAATAATGACAAAAAAAAGAGAAAAAGTATGTTTGTCACATGGTGTATCTGAAAAGAGGAAATTTTTCTTTTATTATCTTTCATTTCCCTCTAGGGATATTTATTTTCTGAAAACTTGTTTCAGACAAAAATTGAAAAGAGCTGATGTAGTAACATCTCAGAAAAAGTTTTAGCCGGCATAAACATAAACCAGAGTCCTTTCCACTAAAACATGACAAAAATTTATTTCAATATGTTAACATTTCAGGAAAGACAGAATTTTAATCTCATGGATTTCTGTCTTGTAACAATAAGAGTTGTCTTTAGCCAATGATTTTTTAAAATTACATAAGATATGAAGTTCAGACACCGGATCTTCTGGTATCCCTAGTTACTATTTTTCAATTTCCTTTAGAAAAGGCCGTACAGTTTTGCTCAGTTCAGGCGCTCATTGTGATTTACTGTGCCAACTCTATTGCACTAAGTCTTTTACAGGTTTTCTCTTTTTGGTTGTACTTAACTAAATCAACTGTGATATTTTTAGCTCAAGAAATTAATGTACTATTTTATTAAGAGGAGAACATGCTACCTCTGGTTCATCCCAATCATACCAATATCTTCTGAAAATTACTCTGTGAAATCATGGTGCATTTCCTATTGCTCTATATTTGCATAAGATCTGAGAAATGTTTCTTTGCTGTTTTTAATGGAACAAAAGTACAGACACATACTAGTGTAATCTGGTGTTCATAGTTTGAAGGCAGATGATTTGAAGCCAGCAGAGTCAAACAGGATGAGGTTTAATAAATCCAAGTGCCAAGTCCTGCATTTTGGCCACAATAACCCCATGCAGTGTTGTAGGCTGGGGACGGTGTGGCTGGACAGTGCCCAGGCAGAAAGGGACCTGGGGATGCTGGTCCACAGCCAGCTGCACATGAGCCAGCAGTGTGCCCTGGTGGCTAAGAAGGCATCCTGGCCTGTAACAGGAATTATGTGGCCAGCAGGAGCAGGGAGGTCACTCTTCCCCTGTACTTGGCACTGGTGAGGCTGCACCTTGAGTGCTGTGTCCAGCTCTGGGCCCTCAGTTTGGGAAGGACGTTGAGATGCTTGAGCACATTCAGAGGAGGCAACAAGGCTGGTGAGGGGCTGGGAACACAAACCCTGTGAGGAATGCCTGAGGGAGCTGGGGGTGTTTAGCCTGGAGAAGAGGAGACTCAGAGGCAACCTTATCACTGTCTACAACTTCCTGAAAGGTGGCTGTAGTCAGGTGGGGGTTGGTCTCTTTCTCCAGGCAGCAACTGACAGAACCAGAGGTCACAGTCTCAGGCTGCATCAAGGGAAATACAAGTTGGATATTAGGAAAAAGTTTTTCATGGAAAGAGTCATAAAGTTCTGAAATGGTCTGCTGGGGGAGGTGGTGGAGTCGCCATCCCTGGATGTGCATAAAAAAAGACTGGATGTGGCACTTGGTGCCAGGGTTTAGTTGAGGTGTTAGGGAATGGGTAGCACTTGATGATCCTTAAGGTCTCTTCCAACCTAGTCAGTCTGTGAATACTGTGAACTCTGTGATCTTCAAAACAGGATGAGATTTCAATGCAGGTCTATAACATACCCGTCATACTTTCACTCTGGAGTTTCCATAGTATTTTTCCTGCAAAAGAGCCACAAAAAAAGCATTATGCATTTTCTCAATTACATTTTCCATGTGTTTCAGAGAGCATTTTTCTATTCAGTCCCCCATTCCCTTCATTATATGTCATCTTCCATGACATCTGCATGATATGCATAATTACACTCCTATGCACAAATGCAATCACATATTGCCTGCTGAGATACACATGTTTTATAAATTGTTTGTTTCATACTTCAAAGCTACAGATTCTGGTGAAGCACCACTTCCTCCAAGCCTTCAAAGCTCACTCTTATGACTCTAGTGAGTAATGTTTCTTCCTATCAGTCTTCATCCCTTTCCTCACCTTAGCAGCCTCTGAAAACAATCTCTTTACATGCTTAAATGAATATTTATACTCACACATTCTTTTGGTGCCTTGAGAGGCTACCTAGAACAGGGGCTAGTCAGTGTTAAAGGAATAAGGTAGGTATTTATTAAAAAGGCCTTCAGAGGATCCACCTTGGGCAGTGTAAGAGCCTGGCCGAGGCTACACCCAAGTGTGTAGCCATGGATCACCAGTTTTCACACTTTTATAAGTTTTGGTCCATTTACATATTGAGTTAATTGTCCAATTACAGCTTCAGGTTATGAAGTCCCATCCACCCAGTTTGCTCTCCTCAATTTGCTGTTGTTTACACTTTTTGGACCTGAAGCTGCAGCAGCGTCCTTAGTTCTTGGGCTGGAAAAGGATTGTTTTGTCTAACTAAAGTGTGAGAAGAGCTTGCTAACTTTATATGAAGTTCAGAGTTATATACTAATGCAGTAGAGAATCTGGAAAATATGAAAGCTAAAACCTAAGGCATCACTTTCACCTAAAGGTCTCAGCCCTTCTTTTTTCTCCGTATGAGACAACTTCTGGGGTGACAGCAAATTGCAAAGTGAAAGCCTCAGGAGTCAATCACCATCCCAGCTATTGCTCTGTGATTGAGGTAATACCATACTGCAAACTACAGCAACTTCTTCCAAGTGCTCATGGCCTCCATCATGCCTTCTCTTGTTTATAAAAATAGATCCCCATATGAGGTTTTTGAAAAGTAAAGGAATAATCACCTGGGTCTTTATACACTGGCCAAAGAAAAGGATGCAGAGAGAGTCACAAATCTATCACTTGAGCCTTTAGAAGCAGTAATGAAAGTGGTGCCTGGCCAGATGTTCAGAGGTAAGGAAAAGAGTGAGGGTAGTGAGGTTACTGGAAAAAGTCAAGTGGAAAAAGGAAAGTAGAAGACTGTACGTTGTCAGTGCATCCATTAGAACTTCACTGCCCTTAAGTTCAGCATCCTCACCCTGGGATAGCTTCTGGTGCTTCCTTCTGCTGGCCCTGGCAGCCAGCACACTGGCAGCAGGGTGTGAGAAGGGGAACATGAGGTACAGGTCAGGAAGGAAAACTGTGTTCTTCCTGTAGTGCACGTAAATATATTTGACTTATATTTAATAGTGATTCTGCAGGCTTCAATTACATGTGCAGAAGCAGCATGATAGTCTGAAAACACACATGATAGAAAGTTTGGGGGTATGTTGAAATGAGAAAAAAAGTAGATGAAAAGATTTGTACTGGTTTTGGCTAGGATGGAGTTATTTTTTTCCTTGTAGTTTGCATGGTGCTATGTTTTGGATTTGTCCTGTAAACAGTATTGAGGGATTTTTTTACCTATGGCTGGGCAGCGCCTGTGAAGTGTCAACATCTTTCTGCTCACCCCCCCAAGTGAGGAGTCTGGGGTGCACAAGAAGTTGGGAGGGGGCAGACTGGACAGCTGACCCCTATCATGACTTATCTCTGACTCAGAACAACTGGGTTCTTTACTAAAGGATCCCTCAGAGGACATTACAGCAAAAAAATGTTCAATAACTTTTTATAACAAGAACAATACGTTTTATTTTTAACAGCTCTGGAATAGTAACTAGAAAAACCATAACTGGAAAAAGTAGTCTATAGACATTCTGAGAGCTAAGATCACCATAAGAGAGGAGAGATAGGAGAAAAATAGAAAAGGAGATAGAGAAATAAGAAACAAGACAGAGAAATATTACCAGCTGTGGCTCCAGTGGTGTGTGAGTGCTTGTGGTCAGTCACAGCTCCTGTCTGTCACTACAGGACACGAAATAAAATGACGTGGACACATAACTCTCCAATGTTAAAAAGAGTATTTTTAATTTCTGACTCCAACATTTATAGATTTCCAAAAGTGACAGTGGATTAAAGGGTGACAGTGCCACCTCTCCAATGACACTGGACAAACCAACAGTCCATCAAATTTCTCCTCCTCCATAAAAGAATGCAAAACAATAAATTATTTACATAAAGTGTGTGAGAAAGTTCGTTACAAGAATATCAACATCAGAAGGCTTAGAAGAACTTAAAAAACTGGGCAACACTTGTCCATCTGGGTGAGGGCACCCATACGCAGCAAAAATAAGACTTTTTATGCCCTTTGAGATGGCCCAGTATCTCCTCCAGGAGCAGTTCTGGTGAGCATGTGTCATCTTTCCTTGGAAAAGTCTGGAATGGTTGAGAGAGGGGATCTGTGTATAGGCTGAAAGTTGCGCCGTGATGATTTTCTGCACAGGAAGGAGACTGGCACAGTGGATATGCTACCCTGCCTCCACAAGATCTGCTGCTTAATGGCTGCTGGTAGTCTAAAATCTGCCCAAAATATGTGAAGCATGGACACTAAGTGATTAGCATCAACTCACTCCCTTCAAAGCTGTTCCTAATATATCACATAACATGTCACATTGCTAAAATAGGCATAAGCACAGCTTCTATTTCTTATGCTGAAGTTATGCATTTTGAGTCCACAAGACAAGATCTCTGTTTTCTTTCAAAACGCAGATACGCTCTGTCATTCAGTCCTTGGACTGCAATTAGAAACCAAATCTCCAGACCCAGTCATACACAGCTGGGGATGTGCCCAAGTGACACATCAGATGCTCGGGTAGGTTGTTGCACTGACTGTGGGAGTCCCACTGCCAGCTGTTGGACATGGGATTAATAGTTGGGCATTCCTGAAGCTCAGAATAGAAATCAGTCATCATCCAGAGACTAGTGGAGCTTAAAAGGCATGAAATCCCGTGACTGGATCCAGTCAAAAGCAGTGTTTTTTTCAGAATAGTGAATGGAAATTGTAGAAGATATCTATCTGAAGATGCTCTATCTTTCCCATTTTTTTTCTCACTTCTCCCTATTTCTTTGGAGCCACACCATGGAGACCCTGTATAGAGGAGTCTTTCAAAAACATCATTAAACCCACATGTTCAGAAAAAATGCAACATTTAAATTAAATACATAATGCCGGAAACCACTCTGTCAGACAAGATATTCCTCACCTGATTATGATTGGAAAGCAATAAATAGAAAGAACTAGGCATAAAACAAATGGCAACTGAAAACACATGCATTTAGGTCTTTAGCTCCAGAATAAATTAAGTGCAAATGTAGATTTTCCATATATCTGCCGGAATTTAGGTAATTATTGTTATTTTATCCTATTTAACAACTCGCTTGTATGAAAAGGTTTTTTTTCTAATAATGAAATACTCACTGGGAAAGAGTTTTAAATATTTTGTTACTGACACAATTAAAATGAAAGTGGTTTTTTTTCCCTGCTTTTCTGTGCCTGTAGAGCTATAGTAAATGCCAATTGAGATAACAAATACTTGCTGATAGCAAACACAGACCCTAAGGTCTATCATATCATTAGGTCTACTTATTTCTCTAAGACTTTAATTGCTCATAAAATCTGATCTTCATGGCTTATGTGATAGATGCATTTATTTAATTAAGCTAAACTCTTTTAAAAGCCCCCAGATATTACAATTTAATGGTCCATGTTCAAGAATAAATAGCTGGATTTTATTATTGGATAATACAAAGTGACTGCCAACATTTCAAGAAATATTCTGGATTCAACTTCCAAGCAAATTTGATAACAACCTTGAAGTCCACAAGCTAAATTTCAGATCATTCTCCTGTAACACACTTCCCTTGAGATAAGGTCAGATGCCCTTACATTACATATTTTCAAATGTACCTAGCCGCGGAATTCAGTTAAATCAATTTCAATGCAAACTGAGTGTTTGGCCAGTGCAGGATTTGGTCTCCTTGTTTTTCAGTTTCTCATTTGTGTAGAGGAAATTTTCAAACACCAACAGCAGTAATTTTCAACAATAAATTTTCACAGGGCAAAAAAAGTCAGAAGTCTGCAGAACAGGCAGACATAGGTATTCAGTAGTTTATATTCTGCTGTTTTACAAAATTGTAATAATTTTATTTGCAGATGAGCCCTGTGGTTATCTCAAGACCCTAAAGAAGCAGAAAAAAGATATTTGCAGATCACTGTCATTCCACAGGACATGTGACTTTCAAAACTGCCATTTACCTCCTCTACACACAACTCCTTTTTTACTGTTTAATTCTACCTCCATTATGCAACCACCATTTACCACAAATGGCTTAAGACTGCACAGCCAGGGGTAACTCTGTAACTGTGACTTTCTGCTTCTTCATTAATTTTGACTATTCTATTATTAGGATTAAGATGGTATTCAGAAATCTCAGTCATGTTATATGAAGCCTGACAGCAGCAGTCAATCCCTGCTCTGAAGACCTTAGACTATCAGCAGGTACCAGAGACAAAAAAAATACTGTTTTTTCTAACATTAGAGATCACCCAGCTCCCAGTAATACAACTTTATGCTTCTGCTCTAAGCAATTATAAGACACTGGAAGGCAGAAAGTGCATGATAATTGCTCAGGGCAGCTCTTTCCTCTTCAGGCAGTAAGTGGCAGCATTGCAGTAGCCTTTGCTTCCCTATCCTCTTTGTTGTTGCCTTCCTAGGCAGTCCTGCTTTTCTGCTCAAGCTCACAAAACTCCTTCTGCCATTTCTATATCTCTAAAATATAATATTACATTGGAAAGCAATATATTATATAAGTTATTATATTATATTATATTATATTAATTTATAATTATTTAATATAAATAATTTTGTGTAAAGTTAAATAAAAAAGAAAATTTCCAGATGTAGGGTCTTGTGAATGGAAATTGTGCATATGAAGAGCAACCCCTCCCTTTCTATGCTCTCAGTCAGGGAGTATTTTGTATCCTTATCAACACTTCTAAAAACTGAACAAATTAAAACAAGGGAAGCTGAAGTATTTTCTTCCTGTTTCTGAAGCAGAGGATGTAAATGGGATTCTATCTATAGGTAGACATTATAGTATAGATCCTTATTCTTGAATATTTTATAGCCACTAAAAAATAACCCTGAAAAATCAGCATCAGACCATTTCATGTTAATTGACTTGCCAGTGATGCAGTACTGGATTTACCCAGCTCTAAAAGGGCTTTTTGGAACAACAGCTGTGATTTTTTTCCTGGCTCATAATCATCAGCCATAAGGAAACTGCAATCAGAAGGGAGGAGACAGATCTGCTGATGAAGCACAAGACTGCTTCGTATCTAATTCCCTCTCGAGTTTTGTTGGCTCTGCAGTGCTAAAAGAAACAACATACATCAGGAATTCAGTTTTGTCACTTGCATAAACATATAGTCCTAAATATGAAATACACCCTTTTCAGTGTCTGCTGAAGTGAGTGGCAATTTTCAGTTGTAGGGTAGGACTAAAGAGTAAATCTTTTCCTGAGAAGAAATGGATTCTCAGGATAATTGATTTTCTGGTTAGACCCGTCTGTGGTGATTAGCTTTTGTAGTCATTAGTTCTTGGGCTGTTTTCACACTATCTGGCTCTGTACCATGATGCTGGATGCTCCCGTCAAAGGTTGTCATTTTCTCTGGTGTGGCATTTATGTTAGTGGCCTTTGCAGAGGAATGAAAACTGTATGATCTGTCTCTTGTGGAAAATTGTCTTTGTAAAGATCCAGTTTTCCCATAAGAACGTGGCAAATTGTGTAAGGCAGCTTTTCATTGAAAACCTTGCTTATTAGCTGTCAAGGTTAGAGGTGAGTGAGAAGACTCCTTTATTCTTCAGGGCAAAATGGAGCATTTTCAGTGAAGAATCCTGGAAACACTTGCAAGAAAAGGAAAAGGAAAATGGCTTTATAATAATTTGCACCATGCCTGTGTCAAAAAAATCACTATTTTATGACATATCTGATTCTCCATTTTCAGTAACGTTATATTAACTGAGGCCTGATTTGATGCCTGGGCATTTTTGGTCACAATCAGTCATAATAATTTTTTAGCGAAAATTTTAAAAGAATTAATTAAAAGGATAATACGGTGCATAATCTGGCAATTACTCAAAATTCTCTTTCAGTAATATTTATGTTTTTCTGCAGCACTGCATAGAAACACTTTTAATCAGCATGGTTTTAACGTACTTTGGAATACTGTGAGAATAAAAGTGCTTTATAAATTTAAACTGTTACTATTAATTATTAGTACAGAATTTTTCCTTCATCATCTTTCTGATCATTAAAGAGCATTAATGAGAAAGTTTACTCATTGTGAGTTAGCACACATGAGCTGGTTTTCATGAATGCCTTTCCCTGAGACTATATGACTGCTGAGATGAAAGCTTTCAAATGTTCATGCACTTGAGGTTTATAACATCTAATGTTACTGTCACAGGACACAGGTCAGGGAAGTGAACTGGGAGTGATTGCTCGTGATAAACCATCTGCATGTTATTTTGCAGCAACAAAACAGGGTAAATTAAGTCCTGGGACGTCTACTGAATTATGAAGTTATTGCAGGACTTCATCTAACATTAATGAGACATCATTTGAACAAATGGGAAATTCTTGAAATAGGATCTCACAGAACTAATTTCTGAGGAGCTGAAGGGAATAAATGTTGAGAAAAGGCTAGTTGGTTTTGGCCTTTAATGATGCATAGGGAAAAAGAGGAGGAGAGAACTTCTCACATTTCATATTCCAATGTTAGGCTACAAAAACTGCCCTGTGTCCCCTTGAGAAGTAAACAAGGACTTTTTCAGAATTGACTTTTTCCCTTTTTTTCTTCTCCTCTCTTCTGTTTTATTTTGGAGGTCAAGACTTGAGATTACATGTTCACACACAGAACAGTGAAAAAAAATCTTTAAGCTGACTGTGTACATTCACAGTTATAAAGCATAAAAATCTTTTAATATCACTGTGCCTATTGCACTCTAAACTATGTTTTGCCAGCTAGTATCCAGCTACAAATTATATGTTTCAGGCTGAGTTGCTATGTCAGCTAGACAGTGATTTACATGTGCTTTTATTTTGTGGTCTGGTTATATTCTTCTTACCTTAATACTATTCTGTGATAGAGACAAAAAAGGTACCTACAGTGGAGGAGGACTAGAGAAATTAAATAGCTCTTTTAAATTTTATGTGTTTGAAAATGAATTTAATATTGACTACATGATTTGAACTGTCTAAGGCTGTGAATGTTTTGAGACCACTAGTTTCAAATGTTAAATTGCTTTTTATTGATACAGGTTACAGCTTCAGAATATATAAAGGAAGCTGCCCTTATAATGGGATATGCAAGACTTATGTTATCCAATTAAAGGCCTGTGCATCCTGTAAACTTTTAAGAAAGTAAACACACAACTAGATTGTCTAGTGTTTTGTGCAGACAAAAAACTAGTTGTCTTAGAAGAGATGCATTTATTTGTGCCTGTGCTCTCAAATTCAAAGTGAGGGTTATGTCCACCCAGCATCCTATACTCTTCCTATGGGACAACTAAATCCTTACACTACAAAGTGACAAACCCACGTGTACTCAAATTTGCTCCTACAGGATTCCCTGAAGGAGAGCTGATGGGAATGAATGGGGTTAATACCCGCAGAAAATTTGAACCATTTGTTGTTAAGTGGAAAAACAGCATAAACTACCATTGTCATAAGTCTCTTTTGTAAGCTTTATAAGAAATTAGAGATGTAAATAAGGTACAGGAAATTATTTTTCTTTCCAGGGAATTAGACCATTTGATTACAGCATGCTTTGGTTATTTAATAACATCTGGAGAAGCTATTTCAACTGCCTTCAAGATAAAAATTAGATAAAAATCTTGGAACATACCATTTCATATAAGTGGAAATAATGTGGTGTATGAAGGAGGAAAATAAATAACAACTCATCTATTCATGTTATTAGGCAGTGCTCAACATTCATTTTTATATGAAATTATGAAATTCTTTTTTATTTTTTACCTTATGTCTGTCATTCATGACAAGTAATTTCTATATTGTTGTCTGTTGCTACATGAGAGGAACGTTTAAAACACTGCAGGTATTTTTGGGAACCACCAGAAGCTAGCAGTAGAAATGCTAAGTTAAAAAACTCCATGGTACAATAGATCTCCAGATCTTTCTACTGGGCACAGAGAGGAGCCTTGGACAGACATTCTTCTTGATTCTGGTCAGGGAAGATATGAAGGGTGTTAAAAAAAAACACACTAATGTCATTAGTAGTTAAATATAGACAAATATCTCCCAAGTCTCTCCCTAAGGGCTGAAGAGATTGTCAATGGAGAGAGAGAAGCATGTAAAGGCACATTCCTGACTTATGGATATCTATTCTAGGATGAGCTGAGTTACACTCAAGATGAAAGGCACCTCAATGACTGGTATGAACATTTTCCTTATAGACATCCTCCTCATGGACAGTGAATCCAACCCACGGAGTTACATTTTCTCAGAAGCAAAGTGGAACTGAGGGAAGGGATTCTGGGATTTCATTGATCAGCTGAGGTCCGTCTTCAGAAAGCCAGACAGCCCAGCATCTACAGCTAGGCACTTCAAGCAGGCATTTGCCCTTTCAGGCTGTCAATGCAAGCTGTCAATTAATAAGCCTAATCAATCTTTTTGCTTGATGTGGCACAGTGAGGAAAAGTCTAGAGGACTAAAAGGTGAAATGAGATGAGAAATCATTTCTACTCAGCTTTTGTAATACTCATATAGAAGGGTAGATGGGAGATGCTTTAAAAAAAGGCCAGAAGCATCACCCTGTATTGAAGAAAATGAAAACTTTTTTAGTGGAGGAGCCTGCTGGATGGCATGTGAGCTCAGAGGAACCCAGGAAGACAGCCAAGCCTGCCTCTAAATTTGGCATTTGTCTTGTAATCTGTAGGATAATTCCAGGACACTTCAGTTCACTCAGACCAGCAGCAACAGTGAAAATAAAGTTGTCATCGTTCAAGTAATGTTTGGGTTTAACTCTTAAGCCTTTTATATTTGATCTGTAATAAAATAATTTAGTATAGCTGTTGGTCTCAAGGACCTGGGCACAAGTGAACTATTTTAATTATTCTTATGGGACCTACTGCCAGTGAACTACCACATTTTTCCTCTGAATTTCCTTGTCTTGAAACTGAGCAAACATATTAATATCTGTTTACTCCTTAGCATAAAGGAGTGAATATTCAAGCAACACATTTGAGGTATATTCAATAAATTAGTGAAATGGTAGATAATGTAGGTTGCAGATGACACTCCATAGAGAGAAAGAGAGAAGGAAAATGAAAGGGAAAAGGGAAAAGGGAAAAGGGAAA
>JAYDZK010000169.1:94495713-94525596 GCA_034509185.1 Euphonia xanthogaster
TGATGGACTGTTGGTTTGTCCAGTGTCATTGGAGAGGTGGCACTGTCACCCTCCAATCCACTGTCACTTTTGGAAAAATATCAATGTTAGAGTCAGAAAATAAACATCCCTTTTTTTCTCTTCACCTTGAGAACAGCGGTGTGTGCCTGTGTTCGTTCATGTCCTATAGCGACAGGCCATGAAGAGGAGAAGCATAAAAACCTATCTGATTTTTTTTCTTCTTGAAATGTAGTTTATATTCCTGCTATAATTTTCACTTCAATAAATCACTTCTGTGAGACCCTAATAGCATTACTTAGTGGCAGTAGCTTTGAAGAAACTAAGGGTTCACATCACTCTCATGGTTTTTGTCAAAGGATGTTAGTATTTTAATCTGTTCACATACTGTCCCTACATTTACGATGAAGAAAGGTAACGCAGTTCTAAGCCCCCATTCAAAAACAGAAAGGCCATGAAGGTAGAGTCAGATCTCTGTTCAGGGTTTTGTGTTATGTTGCCCATATACATAACTTGTTAATTCCATTCTGCACATCTAATTTCTACACTTAATGAGTTTTTACTTTTCAGAAATTACCTTGCTATCAAGAAATAAATTAAGCATACGGCATGAAATTAACCAGTACTACCAACTGAAATAAAAAAATCCTTGAGCCATAAAACAGTTCATAAATAGAGAACACACCTCAGGAAGCATCTTGACATATGGTTAGGGAAAAGTTTATCTTGAGTGCAATCACATGGCACATACAGGGCAACCAAGGGATCAGATCCATTCAGGATGAATTTAGGAAAGGCAGGACCAGCATGATCCATCTGATCTCCTTTTAGGACAGGGTGACCCACCTAGTGGATGAGGGAAAAGCTGTGAATGTCATCTGCCTGGACTTCAGTAA
Source organism: Euphonia xanthogaster (assembly GCA_034509185.1). Taxonomy (NCBI): domain Eukaryota; kingdom Metazoa; phylum Chordata; class Aves; order Passeriformes; family Fringillidae; genus Euphonia; species Euphonia xanthogaster. The sequence continues at coordinate 94,496,607 of JAYDZK010000169.1, forward strand.
ATCCTTTGTAACTGTCTCTTACAATATTCTCTGGGAGAAGCTGGCAGCCCATGGATTGGACAGGTGCTGTGTCGGGGGCTGTTCAGGCTGGACATCAGGAAGAGTTTCTTCACTGGAATGGTGGGTAAGCATTGGAAAGGGCTGCCAAGGGAAGATGTGGAGTCACTGTCCCTGGAAGAGTTCAAGAAATGACTGGATGTGGCACTTACTTTTATGGTTTACATGGCAGGGTAGCACTTTAAGTGAGGTTGGGCTCGATGATCTTTTCAACCTTAATGATTCTATTCTATTCAAAAAATGTTACAATTTCTCAGAAGAATCACACATCAGGCTCCTTTTACAATTGTCCATCATACCAATTTTACCTTCTCCACCCCAGACAGAACAGGCTATGTATAGGTATCACAAACATATACAAAACCAGACGGCAGGAGTACTCTGGCACAGCTTCCAGCTCAGCTGTCATCCCAGCTGATTCTCAGTGAGCTCAGATATAATCCATTGAAGATGTCATTCCCACAGGAAGCTGAGGATCAGTTCACACAGGACTTTGTGTTTGTTTGCATATGTGTATTCACTGTAGTTAATGTCATTTTACTGACTGCACTTAAAAATTGCCCTCCTCCCGAACCGTGTGAAATGAGATTATCCCTCAAACATGAGACTGTTTCTGAAAATACACACGTGAATCAAACCCCAGCTAGTCTCCCACGTTCATGAGAATCACTGGTTTCAGAAAAGCAGTATCTAAATAATAAATCTTCACATCCTATTTTGTCTTCATCATTCCTAACAGAAACAATGGATTGGCTACCTTTTGGAGTTTATGGTTCAGAATGATTGCAAAGTGATTATAAGCAAATCTTTTATGTCTCACACAGAAATCAACTTTTTCCTTCAGGATGCAATGTTGCATCATGTTTCTAGGATAAATGCTGAAAAAAATGAAGCTTTTTCCACCGAAACAGAATTACTGTAAGGATAAATGAACAAATTAAAACAGAAAAAAAAAAAAAAAAAGACGCAATAATACTATTGCCTACAGTGTAATCCTAAACCAGCAAAGTCCAAATGAGGATTTATGGTATATCCATTAGCAGTTTCTGACTGGCTGTGCAAAGACTAGATCTAGTTTGAAGAAAGATCCTGCTGCAACACATTTCAGCCAGAGGAATCTGTTGAAGTAAATGTAGTCATATCAATTATTGGGAGAAGGATTGCACGAGAATGAGAAAATAAACATCTTTTAATAAAGAGCTCTCTAACAGGGAGTAGTTCCACTGCACAAGATGCAAGAACTATCTTTATTTGATACCCAGAGCAAAAGGAGAAAAAAAATACTTGACAAAGTGGCAAAATTCTACTCTAGAAACAAGCACCTGTCCACAAAGAATAGGGAATAATCATTGTGTGATAAATATGTGAGGTTCCAACAGTGACTAGAAACGCAAGGCTGTAAAAGTATGTGGACAATAACCACGCATTCCTCTAAGCTGAATAACTCCTACAACTAAGAAAGAGGAAAACAGAAAACCAAATGTTGTTGCTAGGATAATAAACAAGCAAAAGTCTCCATCTTGGGTATATTCTTAACCATAAGATATCTAGTATCTTTTTGTTTCATCATGTGTCAGTCATATTTTAGTGTTTTATGTACCCTAGAATAAAAGTAGAGCATCTTATGTAGCACAGCTTCCGACCTTAGCAAAGGCAGCCAACACTCACTCACCAGTTACAATGCATTAAGTCTTTACAATGGTGGGACTGACCACCAGTTTACACTGTCTGGATGCCTGGGTATCCAGTACTGGTATTATAGGACAAATCTTTCCAAATCCTTTAGCAACACTGCTAATACAAACATTATCTTGTGCCAGCACACTGTCAGGAACTATGATGCTGTCCACAGCTGTCTCAGAGAAGAAATAAAAGATGAGGAAAGTGAGGTGTAAATATGAGATCATGAAAGACAAGTTGGAAAAGGGAAGAATCTTCTGCTTAAATAGGAAGTGTGGAAAAGTCTCTTCCTCCTAAACTTTTCCTCTCTCAGTCTTCAGTCCTTGAAAAGGTGTCTGGGTCAATCTTCTGGGAATTCCCTTAGTTTCTTGACCGAGATTCTACTCAACAGGTGACTTCTTCTGAAAATGAAAACATACTTTTGTACTTTAAGACATATGGATTTTGTGGCACCTATTTCGTGGCATCTAAATTCTGGGGCTTAACCAAATTTCCTTTCAACTGACGAGGCCAGCATTGATGTATACTTCAGCATACTTAATTCTTCTGAGGAATACCTTCAAAGCTGTGGGGAAAAGCTTTGAAAGATCATATCCAAATTTTATAATGATTTCTGTTTCATTTCTGTTACTTGGATATTTTTACATTTTAGTAAATACAAACAGATTTTTAACATGTATTGGTAAAACAGACAAATATTCGTACACTGTCTGGAGTAACAAATGTTTCCAGGAAAATCCAAAAGATAGTAGAAATGGGAATAAAAATCCCACCTGGTAAAAAGCCAGCTAATTTTCTGCAGTGGAAAAGCATGCTAATTCCAGAACATAGCATGACAAAAGCTCTAATAAACATCCTGAATGCTTCATACCCAGAAAAAAAATTCCTTTCTATATAATGACTACTGTTGCTGTGTGATCATCTCCTTCTGCATATTCCTGTGAAGAACTTGTACTCCAGGGATTTTTTTGCCTTTGATGACTAATCTGTCTCAGCAGCCGGTGGGAGTTTGCCCTTGACTTCTGCAGAAGCTGGGTCAAGATCCAGAACAAACAATGACAGACTGCTATCTGAATCTGTACAAACTTGCTGAAAAAAACCCTCACCAAGTATAAGAGAAGGGGCAATGAAATTAATTTAAATGAATTTTATTTTACCTGTCACATCAAACAAAGCATTTTTGATTGATACTATAGGCCAACTTTTCTCATATCAAAGCAGAATTCAAATTAAGCTACTATGTCCAACTTGGCAAACTTATCTGTTGTTTTAGTGAACAGGCCAAGGATTGACTAGACACTGGATCAGAGCTGGCAAAAATCCTTGTGGTTGTGCTAGATTGATTTATGCTGACTGAAGATCTAATCGTGTATCATCCTCTAATAAAGTCAGGTATACAGGAGGCAATGTGTTAAAACTTTTCTTGGTTTTCTCTGCACTGACAGGAGACTTCAGAATTAATTCTGGCAACACTTAAAAACATACATTCACAAAACTTTTGGAACTAAGCCATTCTGGCAGCTAATACTCAGACTAGATTTGAAAAGTAGTCTCCATGGAAATCTTTTATTGGGAAAAAAAAAAAAAGTCCATGAAATTATTACTCTGTGGACCAGAAGAAATGCAAGCCCATTTCATTAGGTGTAAACTCTAGCAATTAGCAATTAGACATAAAAAGACTTTTCAGACTAGCAAAACCATAAATTCAAGGGATTGCTACTAATTACATCTATGTATTCTCATTTCAGTGAGATTCTTTCTGATTTGAATTTTATTCATCTAAACCTTACTCCAAAATATTTTAGCTTTTCATCCATTATAAAAATATTGTATAATGCCAGAGTGAATACATGCTTCACACAGTTTCTCTTCTATTTCGAAGACATTTGGCACCTTTCCATTTAAGAAGGAACATCTTGTTATTGCAAATAACAAGACTGTAATTTTTTAAATGTAAATAGTGTGTCCCCTTCTTCTCTTGAATTTTTAAGTCCCAATTGCAGTGATTCAACTAAACATTTCTGAAATGAAGCAGGTAAGAAGAGAAATAGCACATGGTCAAGAGTTTGAAAATATGCAGGTATCTTTGTTTCACGGTTTTTATAATCTTGTGGCAAATGTTCTTAAATTCTATTTCTTCAGTATGGGGGGTAATAAATAAAACAACTGTTTTCACAGATTACAAGGGTTTTTTCTAATTAACTATTTACTGTATTCACATGTTGATTTACAGCTAATGTAACAGAAAGGCAAGTGTGCAAAAATCCCTAGGGTAGGAATAGTCAAAATTGTCCTGTTAGAATTGTCAGGCTGATTTCTGCTTTTCTCCTGAACCAAGCCTGTGATTCTCTGCCAAGATTAAGTCTGTCTTGGGAAGCAATTCTTACAAGTAATATAACCCTTTGTTTTTCATAGTCCCTTAGTGTTATTTCTCCTAGACCTTCATATAGAGAATGCATTTTAAAACTCAAAGTCACAAAAAGTAGCAGAAACCCATTATTTAAAATACACGCTTTGGATCTCCAGTAGGTACAAACTTCACCTCACTGCAAATATTGATGCAAGAACTTGGTTACAATGTTTAATTCTCCAGTCCTGCAGGATGCAGAGGTGGATTTTTCAGCTTATTCTCCTGTCAACAGACCTGACACATCACAGGGATGGGAAAGCCACCATTCCATACAGGTGTAGTATTCCTGAATGCAGCTGTTTGCACAAGCAAAACCGCATGGCATCCAATGAGGGTTATGCTAAGGTTCAAAGACAAAGTCAAATTAAGAACTAGGGAAACTTTGTAATGGAGCTTTACCTGGGGATTCTCCAAGTGTTATCCCTACTTAGGTTGCTGCTGTGCACAGAACTGACACAGCTGTTACCCTTCACAGAACAGTATTTTACCTAGACAAGGTGCAGACACCTCTACTGGACTTGGGATGGACTGTTCCCGGAGAACTGTTTCCATGGTGAATATATATTTGTGAATAGAAGAGCATTCATGGCTGGACAACATCACGACAGTAGCAGCATCACGACAGTAAGCTTGCCTGTATAAAGTTCCTGAGCAAATGATGGAAAAGAAGTGACTTACTAAATGAAAAGGAAAAAAGTTAGGACATTAAAATTCCTGATAAGAAAGAATTTTAAAAGTCATTTCACATTGATTTCTGTGGGATTATCATTGGGTGATACTTTTTTTGCATATTTATGATATTACAAAGCTCATTGCCACACATTATAATTCTCACAGCTTTGAGATTGGTTTGTATGTTCTTAAAAATTTTCAAAAATATTTCTTGATAACGTTATACTTACCAGAATGTGTCTGATTTACAGCCTTTTATGGAAGGGAAATACTCCCAAAAACATCAGCGTGCATCAGTTTGTAAAGATTTTGCGAATCATTCAAAATTAGACCAGGAATCAATAGGAAATCATCCTATCCATTATGTGATTTAGAATTTGGAGAAAGATAATGAATAGGAAAAGCTGCTGATATGCATTAATAGCCATACAGTGTAATTATTCAGTGAATGCAAATGAGTACAATAGATTTTTGATAACTAAAATATTTTGAAATAGTCATAGGCACAGAAAAACTCTCCAGTATATATCCTCTCAGGAAGATATACTGGGAAATGCCCCTCAGCCTTCAGGCTCCCTTTGGTTTAAGGTATTCACACGGACAATTAAAGCTTCCATACTCTCAGACTGAGGCCAAGCAAAGCTGTGCTGGAATCCTTTAGCTGCCAGATGAACAGAGCCCCAGAACTTTTAGAAATTTTTCTTGCATCCTCTTACAATAAAATGACTGCCAAGGTTAACTGTCAGATACTTGTAAGGAGGAGTAAATCTCACAGTAAGAAAGGTATTTCCCATTGTTTAGTAAAAAAAAAAAATCTGGTTGGAATATGTGAGAGAGGGAAAGACAAACTGTGCTTTGAAGCCTGAGCCTTTTTCAAGACTGAACATCTTGAGTCTTTGCACCAAAAAACATTTGAAAAGAATTAATATGGGAATGGGAGCTAGAAATTCAGCAGCCATTAGGGAGAGAATTATAGACCACAGTCTGAGGCTTTCCAGGGAACTGCCAGCTTTATATACTAAAAGAACAAATCTATTAACTTAATTTCTCCTGGTTTGGCTATGAATATAGATCACAATTAGTTTATAGTTTCATTTGGGTAGTTTCCCTGATTTTTCTAAATATTTAAATAAAATTCCTCCAGCAGTGTTTTCTAGCATACATTACTCCTATTCCTCTACATGGAACACTTCCAAATTGGATTGCTTATGATATTCTCTTCCTGCAAGCTATATTTCATCAGAAACACCTGTGATTTTTAAGTTTTTTCAGCATCTTGGTATTTAGAGAGTAGGATCTGATATTTACACTGTACAAGCATCAATCCTGCTGGTACCCTAGGAAAAGAACAAGAAATGGAACGAAAACTGTGGATAGTAGCATTTTTAATCAAGATAAAAATGCAATTAAAACAGAAAGATTCTTGAGAATTGCTCCACTGAGCTTACAGAAACAATAGTACCTGTTTCTTTTTTTCCACACAACCCTTTTTTCCTTACCCAAGGAATGACATGCAATATTTTTCTCTTTCAGCTTGAGTCATACAGCTTGCTGAAAATTTATTCTACTTGCCCCCATTTGGCAGAGAAATTCTTTGGTTTCTAAAACCTAAAAAATTAAGGTTTTAATTTATTTCTTAGAAGTAGTTTCAAATGTCATATAGCCTCTGATCGCTACCCTGGATTAGAGAATGTCCATTTTATCTGAATTTATCTAATAATTACTATGGTGATGGACAATGCATGAGGTAACACTCATCTTCTTATTACTTACTGCAACACAATGCCAAAAAAATTATAAATATCAGATTGTGCATGAGCATTCATTTAGATTCCTCAGTGCTGCCAGCTATAACATATAGATTAAAAAAATAACTCACTTCATCTCTGTTTTCACACATCTTTTAGATTATAAATGACAGAACAGAGAAACGTATGTGAATATTTTCACATCAATAGCACTTAACAACAGTGCTTAGAGATAAAAGATTGGGAAATAGGAAAATTAAAAAGGCAAATGCAAAGTTATAGATGCATAATTGAACTCTACACCATATGATAAGGAAGCCCAAATAATTCAACAGACTTACTCAACTTCTCTAAATATATAACCTCAAAATAAAAAATTATCTTTCCAAATTCATTCTTATGGCAAGTAGAACATCAGCTGTGATCTAGATCCTGTTTTCTTCCCTACCTGGAATTGGAATAAATACTTTTCTTATGAAATTAAATAATTAATTCAATGAAATTAATCTAATTAATTATTAGAATCTTAAGCTTAATATTATATAATTTATATGAATATAATTGTCTGGGAAATTATCTTTTAGGCCAAAAATAATCTTAAAATTTTGACAATCAAAGCTGTAGAAAATAGACTACAAGATGGAAATATTGCTTGTTGTGTTTTTGAAAATCTTTGATTCATTCTATAGAACAGAATGAACTTCAGTGTAAACATCAGCCCAATGATTAAGGAAAATAAATCTCTTATACAGTGAAAACAATATGAAAGTGATACTGACAATACCTAAACATTCTTGAAATTTCAGCATGTATTACACAGTAGTTCTCTTATTCTATATGAATGTATATGCAAGAAATTGAAATCCCATTGTGAGAGATAAAGTTGAATTGGTTGTGTAAGCAAAACTTAATGACAGCATAAGTACAAAAACTCAGTTTGATCAGTCTTGCTACATTAACCACAATAAAGTCCAAGGCAGTAATATACATAATTAGTGCCTTGAAAGGAGACATTACCCAGAACTATGAAAAGAATTATGAGCCAAGTCAGCTAACAGAAAGAATTTAGGTAGAAAAATCATATGTCAATTAGAAATCAATTATGGGTATTTTGCTTCATATCCAAAAGGTAATAAGCCTATAAACAAACAAACAAACAAACACCCCAGTAAACAAAATTAAAAGGCAGTTATAAAACTAGAGTGATATCTTGAAAATTCAGAAAACTAAGACTAAAAATATATAAATTAAAAGCTGGAAAATTGGAAGAAAAATAATATAAAACATTAAAACACAATGAGAATAAGTACAATGAGGAAGAATAATACATAAGGATTAAAGTTGCAAAGGTCTATTATTCTATAGAAATGATGCATCCATAAAATGACAGACCAGGTGCTAGAAAAGATGGTCAATATTGATTGAATGTGGAAGGAATCACAGTAATGCTTCAGAATGAAAAGGCATAATGCCATCAGACTGATAGTTTTTAAAATGTAGTGCCATTGTTTGTCTTGGAATTTTAAAATCAAGTAAGATTAATAGACATTGATTTTTTCAGTGATTTATCCAATAAAAGATATATATTTTTAATTGTGCCTTTCATATCCCTTCATCCATCCTCTTCACAATTCCTTTGCATATTTTTCTGCAGTGAGTACTTTAATTTTCTGTAGAGACCATCTTTTGCTAGTGGTGTCTCAAGTGTCATTTTAAGTGTCTAAAACAAAAGGCTTTTGGCTACTTCTGTGTTAACAAATCAAGCACTGCCAGGGAACATTCCTGGGCACTGGAACTGGAATATGTTAAACTCATAGAACATTCCCTGGCATCATTTTTCCTGGGCCAGCAAGTACTCTATCAAACAATTTCCAGGTATGGCCTGAATGCTAATGCAGTCTAGGAACTGATCTCAAAGGATGGACAACCTGCTTTGGTGTCTAAGATGATAATGGATTCTGTTCTCTGCCCCTTGGCCTCAGTGACACAGAGTAGCTCCAGGTGCATAGTTGCCTTGTAAATAAGTAGCCTTTTGTGACAGGCCAAAGAAAGATTCCAGATTCTGAGCCAATGAATGTCTTTTCACATTTTGGCCATGAGTTTTAGCTATTCCCAGAGCAAAGTCACTTTATATAAATATTTTCAAGCTGCATTTTGGGCTTAATTGCCCTTGTAGTATAAACCTGAGTTTTCTGTCCAATTTTCTTATTGTGATCCTGATAATATAAGTTTCCTGTAGACAGTTTTATTAGGTATAACATGCCCCCTGTAAAAATAAATAGGTTTAGTTCAGAGTAGGTCTTGAATCTTTTTCATTCTTTTTAATGTCTGCTGCTTTTTTTTCACCTGGTTTTGTAAATTCCCAGTACTGCAAAACAAATCTAGAAGTTTTCTAAAAGACAGCATGAAAAAAACTTGAAACCTGTAATTTTCTATATTGTCTTTCAAGCTTAGAATGGTCTAGGCAGCATTTTTGCCAGATGAAGTCTCAGATTTCATAGGTATGAAATAAGCATTTCATGAACTCAAGGCAGATTGCTTGAGTAACATTTAAAGTATAGTCTTGGTGAACATGAACTGTGACTGTCTAGAATCAGTGCCTGATTTGTCTGTTTAAGGGATGGAGACACTGCCATAAGCTAGAAAAGGGACAGCCAGTCTGCCCAGCAGAAGCACCTTCTGCAGCTCCAGTGTCATAAATAAAATCCACCTCCCACTTTAGGCTCTGAGTAATTTAGAAGTCTACATTTGTCTTTAAAAGTACACAGAACAAGGATGCAGCGTATCCCTGGCTTTTCCTTGATAAGACCATGTGTACAGTGGGCTTATTTTCTTTGGCCTAACAGAATAATGATTAGAGAATTCCAGCAGCAAAGAAGAAAATTCAAGTCTTGGTTCAAATTTGTTCAAAAGAGAAATCTTCAGGCACACAAATATGGAGTAGCTGGATGGAAGCTCCTTGCCTTCATTCTCTTTTGAAGGCAAAATGCTGAGCACAGAAGTAAGCCAGAAGAACAGCCCCTCTGCAGATGAATGGAATGAAAAATATCTGTTAAAGGGTCTTGGAAACTCTCAAGCTATGTTAGAATGTGCCTAGTTAGTACTGATGCCCATAACTTCAGGACATCTTTTGAAGTTACAATTGTTAAGATTCCTATCTGAAACACAGAAGAATTTTAGGCATTCCAATTTTTACTTGGGAAGGAAGGGACCTTAGGTCTACAGCTATAGTACAAAGTTAAAAATGCCCAGGAACCCGTTCTGGCACTGAGGCAAGAGGCGTGAAACAGTTTGTGTCATTAACAATAAATGGTTTTATCCCACTAAAGCAGGATGGCTTCATCCAAACTGTAAACTGGATCTTTTATAGCACTATTTAATTTATTGCTATAAAGGCTATAGGTGAAATGGATCTCATCCAAAATTAGCACAGTCCCATATCTGAAAGAGTCTTCAGTCAAGTACTATATTTTGTCAGCTGTTTTTCTTTTCTGTTTTCCTCCACAAATGCCTAGATTTTTCTATGTGTGATTAGTGGCATCTGCACTCATGAACTGGTTTTATGATAATGTTGTTAGAACAACTAAGATTTGCATTATCCACAGTGCATATTTTTTCCAGTTTTCCAAGAAGCAGTCATTTTAACTCACCTACAGCTTTCTATTTCCGTGGATTGTCATTTGGAGCTATTATTGATGTAAGAGGGAGTTGGATATGGGGATTAAAACAAGGTATTTCCTTTGGAGACTGATGTTACTACTTCTGGTTAACAACATTATATTTGCTCCAATGCTATTCATTTACTGTCTGCTAAACTGAAAAATCCAGATCTTCCTTCCTTTCCATAATCTCATAATTTTACCAGAACTTCTGTCTGCTCTAAACACTGTGTTTTGTTCTGTTTCATTTCTGCAGGAACTTTATTAACAGATGTTCCCATATGATTTAGAGGTTGTGAAGAGTGAACACATTTTACAAGATTCAAACATGACATCACTGAAGCCAAATAGCTTAGCTGTTTTCCAATGTATTGAACCTTTGTATGAATAATGAAATAATCCAGAGGATAGAAAATACTCACAGAACTTTTCTTTGATATGTAAGTCCTCAGGTTTTAGATATGAACCAGATTTCAGCTGGTCAAGGGGAAAGACTTTCCCCATGGGTAGTGTCTGCCACAGAAGCCTATAACACCAAGCTGAAACATCTGCTTCCAACCACTGCTGGATAGAAATGCACACATAGTTCTCTGACAATAATTAACATCTTTTATTGCATTTACCATTAGTAGCATTCTTTGCAAACATTTCCTACAATTAGTTACAGTCCTAATATAGTGAATTTGCCAGTGACATGCCCGTTGTTTATTATCCCCTTTTGTCAGGTATGACTGTACAAATAAATGCAGATAGAAAAAAGGTGGGGAACAAATTGATTTATGCATCTAAGTCAGAAACTCAACTGCAAGAAATCTATTCAGCCAACAGGGGAAAAAATAAATCCAGATAAATTGTACAAACCTTGTAAGTAAAGCAATAGTGCCTGATTTTTGGGTTTCTTTGTCTGACTGCCAGAGGAAAAGACAGAGTCAAATAGTAAGATATCCTGTCCTGTCAAAACTTATGGAGAATGCAACAAAGCTCAAACAGTAAAACTTTCCAGGAAAACTGGAATCCCGCTGTATGTTTTCCTCAGAGAGGCAAAGCAGATTGGACTCATGCACGTGATTAATTACAATGACCTGCCAGGAGTCGACACTACCATGACCCAAAAATGAATGCAGAAAGGATAGCACTGTTATAAAACAGGCAGTGAAAAAAAAGTCTGAAGGAAGGCAGAATTGAATAGGGAGCCAGTAAATTAGCTGTCAGGCTGGAGAAAACAAGACAGGAAAAGGAGTAGCTCAACGGGAGACAAAACGTTCAGGGGCTCAAGCTGTCATAATAGAACAGCTGGAACAGAAGAGCTTTTTCCTATGGTGGCTGTTTCTTCCCATTTCCATTTTGTGCTGGGATCTTGGGAGAAAAAACAGAGTCCATGTACGACTTCCCTTTACTCTGTTCAGGAATTCACTGGAACATGGGGACTCAGATTACATTAATGTCATTTAAGACAAGTAAATTAGAAGATACATCAGCAGAGATCCTTGCTGGTGAAGGGCTCTCTAACATGACCTAGCAAGCTGGCCATATTTTGTCCAAGTGTGAACAAGCACAGCATTCATAATGGACAGTTTTGACTGTCCATTAAAACAGCAGTATAAAAAAGAGCTCTCCCAACAGGAAACAGGCAAAATTGTCTAAAGCTTTGAACACTGGAAGAGCACATTCTTTTTCCAGTTCTGTCAGTGAACTGCTGTTCTTTCTCCATCTGTCAAGTTTCTCAGGTCATGGCTGACAGTAATGAAGTGTCATGTAAGGAATAAATACACCATAAACTTGATAAAGAGGCTTGATAAAGAAATGCTATTTATTTTAATTAAGGGTGCTGAATTAACTAAATGGCAGTTGTTGCCATGGACTTTTGGTTTTTTTCTCAATTAAAGAAACAAAATAGCTTCAATTACTTCCCACACTTCTCTTTTTTCTTCTGTCTCTCTATTGCCTAATTAAATGTAATGCGAATGCAATGCTATAGAAATTACAGTAACACTGCTTGCTGTTTAGAATGAAAAAAGTTTGGTTGGTAGGTGTCTCTGGAGGCTATTTAGTCCAACTCCTGTCTCAGAGCCAGCTACCAAGCCAGGTCAGGCTGTTCAGGGCCTTGTCAAGTTGAGTTTCTACTGTTTCACGGATGAAGATCCCATAGCCTTTCTTCTCCAGTGCTTAACCAATGTCATAATGAAATATTTATCCCCATATCCAGATGGAATTGCTCTTGCTACAACTTGTGGCTGTTGCCTCCTTTCACTGACTATCACAAAATCACAGAATACTTAGAGTTGGAAGTAACCTGTGGAGATTAACTGTGTATTAACTGTGTAGGGGTTGGTTCCACCTATCAGAGGCTTCCAGTACCATTTGAAAGGCTCTTTTGAAAGGATCTCCTTTTTGACACCCTGCTGCCATCCAACAGGGCCCAGATGTCCCCAAGTTCAATGTCTTCTGTCATTCTGCTGCCAGGCTCAGGCATCTCAAATGACACTCAGGAATTATTGTACTGATGGCTCATTAAGTAAATAATCCTCCAATATTCATCATTTACACTACACCATATTTTCACTGCCTGCAGTGAAAGTTTAAGTGCTGAAAAGGCCTATAGATTCTAAGCATATAAGTGGAGGTGTGTTTTGTGCTCTCGGTGTCTGAGCTAATCTAAAAGAGGGACAGAACTGGCATTGCAAACATTACCTGTGATAATCTGGCATCAGTGATCAGAAGTGTCTTTAGCCACATTCTGCTAACAAAATTGATTCTAAAAATAGGCTTTCAACAGAATCACTGAGCAATTAGGGATATTGTCCAGGGAAGAATACAATGCAATTCATCAGAAATGAATGTCAAGTTCTGTACATAAGAGTGATCAGCTGTATAATGACAGGCTGAATAATTATGGTCTCTGCTGCTAGAAAAAGGTCTCTAAAGTAGGGTGAGCCATGAGTTGAAAGTTATTCAGTGTTAGGCTGCTACAAAAAAAACAAAGAATATACCATATTGAGATAGATAAACAATAGTTTTGTTTGCAAAACACATGAAATAACTTGTCAGTAGCATGACCTCAGTGGGAGCACCATGTCCATTTTTGGGCAGTGCAGATCAAGAAGAATGTGGGTCAGTCCAGAAAAGCAACAGAAATGACAGCAAACATGACCCATAAATGTTGAAGGAATTAGGACTGAGAAATCCAGATAGGGCTGAGGAGAGAAAACATGATATGACTTAATCTTTTCTGACTTTAAGAGTGACAAAAAGAACAAGGAGGACATAAAGACTCAAGGCCATTTCTAGTGCTGACTGGTACTAAAGATGTTTGGCCACTATGATTTATTTCTCCCATGAGAGTGTATGAGGAGCAGGGTCCATGCAGCCAGTTCATCCATCACTACTGTTTAGGTCACCCTCATGAGCTAGGCTATTGGCAACAGAAGGCTCTCAGAAAATACGAAGCTACTGCCAAACACTGAGGACTGTCCAATCTTGCAACCTTTCTTTTTCCCCATACTATGCATCGGCTTGTATTTGTACAAAGAGTGTATAAAGAGCTGAGTCAGAAACAAGGGCAAGCTACACAAATGATTTCATGACAAAATTTGACCATATTTCTGTTTCTTTAAAGACAGAATCCAAGTGTAACTATCAGCTCAGAGTTAAATAGTGCTGTGGAGTTGTGTGCAAAAAATGTACTTCTGTTAAAAGAAAAAAAAAAAAAAGAAGAAAAAAGAAATCCATTGATAAAAATTTAATGCCAGGGAGTAGCAAGGGCCAGCTGTTGCCTAAGGGCAATGACAGGGAAGGTTATCCAGGGCAAGTCATGCCCTCACCAAGTGGGTGCAGTCCTACAGGGCTGAGCCAATTAGGCAGACCATGGGCTGGTAGCAGGGTCTGTCAACAGCCCCAGATCCAAGTCCACAATTGATGCCAAGGATCTGATCAGGGGCAAAAGAAGATGGAAATAGCTGCAAACAGAAAAAAAACACTTTGGACAGGGACAGAGAGGCTCTGCCAAGCTTAAATGGTGTCCTGGCCTACAGGGTGGGGTGTGGAAGGCCAGAGAGAGTAGCAAGGTGTATCAGTTCTCTCATGGCTCTGGAAAGTTTCAAAGGAAAAAAAATGACTTATTCTTGATTTAACACACATCAGACTGATTTTATGGGTAGCTGTTCTTAGAAACAATTGATGCTACACAGCATTTTAAAGTCCAAAGGAAGATGGATAAAATTCAATAAATACAATTTGTTCACTACTATTGAATTCAAGTGTAGACATTTTTACCAACTGCAAAACATACTATATATTTTCTAGCAAATATGGGCTGAAAGAGAGATTTTTGGTCTTGGCTTATGCTTGGAGTTTACCAAAATTACATCTTGCATTGATGGCAGAACCAACCGTGCCAAAATCTTCTCAAATACTTATGTGGTTTTGGGAAAAAGTCTCATGAAATCTCCTGAGAATTGTTGTTTTTTGAAAATCTTGGCTGCATCTGAAATGGGAAACAGGCTCTTCCAGCTTTGGGATTTTACTGGAAACCCTTAGCAAAGAAATGATGTTGAAGCTGGGAATTCAAATGTTTCCCTGCCCTTCTTGGCCAGAGATTAGATGAGCTGGATGTGACATACTAGTTTCAATCCATCTGTTCTTTCAGGCACTATCAGATACATAGCTCATTTCACTGACAGCAAATGCTCTGAATAATTTGTATTACTTGCATTCTGCAATATCCTTGGTGATCTGTTCCCCTTCCCCACTTCCCCCACAGACACAGACTTAGCTATTCATCATGTGCTCCTCACCTCATTGTACTGTGAGACAGCTGTGCTCTCGTGGATTGCTTTAGACCATTTGGCTGCAAAAGTTGGCTGGCAATCCTGTACAGCTGTAACCTTGGCCCACTAACTTTCTAATGAAAGCCATGCCACAGTGGGTACCAAGGGGAAAACAAATACCCTTTTGTCCATGAAAAGTCTGGCAGGGAAGTAGATCCACTTTTGTTTCAATAACAAATTTCCTTTGACTGCAGCCCTCCCTTTGATTTTTTTCACAGTTAGTCAAATTGACATAGTAGCCAAGGGCAGGAGGAGACCTACAGTACTTTGGGCTACAGGTGCCAATTATTTGAAACAAAGAATCTATGGACAATTAGCAAAGAAACTGCTAAATCAATTCTTTGAGTTCTGCCTTAATGGGAGGTTGTTTCATTCCTCAGACTGGTTTCTTTTTCATATGCACACACATTCAGTAGAAAAGCCTGGAGTAGTGAGGAATGTCTGGCATTTCTGCTGTCAGTGTGCATGTACATTGGAGTCTGTTATTTTTAGAAGCCCATTACATCCAAGTATGCACGAATTCTCACGTAACCTCATAGCATGAACAGCTCAGGGAGTCAGGGATGTGAGGCTTTATCAGACCAAGCACACAACTTGGTTGCTGCTGAGTGTTTTTCACAGAAACACTTGCTGCATATTCCAATCCAGGGGCAAATGGTACTATAAGATTAAAATGGAGAAGAGAAGCAGGAAGGGCTGTGGTAGCTGTGGTATAGCATAATTCTGCAGGACAAAGCTAAAATTCATAAACCTGGAGATGGCATGGGGAAAGCTGGATGTTCAGCGCATTTTAGACAGCCATATGTCTTTTGTAAGTGGCTCTAAGAAAATGTTTCTTTCTTAGGGGGAATTTTCTGTAAATAGGAGATTTCTGGCATGTCTACTGTAGTTTTCTGACCCATGCCCAGAAATGAAGCCTTATTTCTTCTCTCTTAGCCAGATCATCTGATAAGCAGCCTTTAAGGGCCTTCACAGTAGAAGTAAAACAAGGTCAGCTTTAAAAAGAAAGCCCAGGGAAGGTCAGCTTTTGAGAATGTTTGAGGCACTGTTATTCACGTGAGAGAAAGGGGCAAATTTGAACTGGAATTTTCCAGAGCTTTTTCAATTTCCCTTTATTTCCAAAAAAGAGTAAGGATACCATTTCTTAAAATGCCAAAGCCCAGCAAATGTAAGAAAAGCACTCAAGAAAATATCCCAGTGTTAGGGATAAAGGATTTACTGGTTCAGCCACAGAACAATTTTACAATGAGCTTCTACTTTAAGAGGGCATTGTTTTAAAGATAGGGCAAGGATCTCTAAACTGCTGAGTGGTTTTAGATCCCTGAAATTTTGCAGGCCAAGCAGAGGACAGTTTCAGGTGCCTTGCATCTCTGCTCTAGCACCAAAACATCCAAAATCACTTGATGTGTAAATGATTAGATGCATTGAAAAAACAAACAGGACAATATTCCACCAGAGCACTTCTTAAAAAGAAATTACTCTTTTAGTAAAATGAAGCAGAAATAAATGTGAACCATGGGTCAAATATTTTTTTTTCATTGAAGTGTTTAATCAGACTTTCACTATTTAATTTAATCACCAAAGCTTGGGCCTAAAGCCCTTTGCTGAGGGAAATCCAAGTTTAGAACATAAATACAGCATTCCTGCCTAATGCAGCTTTGATCTAATGAATAATAACATGGAATGATTCTTGTTCTATTACTCCCAGAACACAAATGAAATGGCCTCTGTGTTAGCTTTCTCTGGTCTTGATTACATCTGTATGTCATGTATGTCTAACAGAGTAAGACAAAAGTAATTATGATTCTTTTGGCAATCTCTGCTTTTGGACACAGAGGTTTTAAAAACGCTGAATTGACTTCCCCCCCTCCCTGCCCTCCCATTTTTATTTTAAGTTTCTTTTAAAAAACAGAATGAAGAAATGGGGAAAAAAATGAGCTAATGATATGGCTAGCGCTACTTGTTGCTCCTTGTGAGCTTGTCCAGAGTTCATAATGCACATTTCCTTCAGAGAGGAGATAAAGTTTTACATAAATATAGATAGCATGGTGTTGAGCTACTGGGACTGTGCAGGCTTAAGGCAGCCTCTAAAAATACTGTGTATGAGTATGCTGAACGTCTTTCTAGTCTCCATGGTAACCAAAGGAACAATCAGTTTTTCTGAGGACAAGTGGAAAAGAAATGCTATGAGAAAAACAGACCCTTTCTGACTAGAGCAAGGAAAAGGCATGATCTCTGCAGCCTCCTAGAAGTAATGTACACTGTCATTATAACTTGCAGTCTGCAAACAAAGATCCAAGTATCACAAAAGGGATGGAAAATACAGAGCTGGCACAAGGCTTTGTGGTTTTATGATAGGGCTTGAGGTACAGAGGTAATTTTCAGCCTGTAATTATTATTTCTCTGCCACTGCCAAGGCTTCCATAGACTAATCTCTCCTCTTTCAGGGTTTCTAATTGTGTATCCTCTGAACAAAGTCCCACAGCTCATTTTGCTCAGCATCAGGCATCTTTAGAGACGCATCCAAGCCACCGCCAGGTATAAGTAGGATTGCCTTACTCCAGGGCAAAAGTACCTGTTAACATCAGCATAAGATATCTGCAGCATTCCCACCAGAACTCACTAAGCTGAGTTTCTTGTCACAGCATAATCTTATGCGAATTTTCATAGAGAAAAATTTTTCATAATGATGAATGCATGAGAGATCAGCTTGGCATACTGAAGACACATAATCTTGTTTTTGCTGTCGAGGTCTCAGAGAGCAGGAAGGAAATGTTCCTGAGGAGCACAAGGGAAAGGAAGAGGATCTGGAGCATGAATTTGCAGCAGAGAATTGGAGGAAGTAGCTGGGGAAGATGAGCACCTGGCACAGTAATTGAAGCTCATAACATGATTTTACATGTGAACATCAAACCTGTACCAAACATTTAAAACCATGTATGTTTAATACACTTTGTAGAAACATTTATCTATGCACTGAAACATATAAAAATGTCACTAGAATACAACTATATTAATAACTGTAACAGTGAACAGTTCATAGCCATAACTGATTTTAGTCATTGTCTAAATCACTAATTGAGCATCCCACAATGCTTAAACTAGCCAAATAGTGTTTTCTATCAAATGATTGCTTAAAAGCATTTTCTTGCATCTCACTCTAAAGCTTGAAGAGTTCTTTTGGGCTTCACACCAGAAAAATGACTGCCACTGAAAGAGACTCTTAATGTTGTGTCTCTGATCTCAGAAACACTGTCTCTAAATCCAGATTTAGAAATCTTTCACCTCATCATTCTCAGCAGGCATCGTCTTTTGAACTCTCTCCCATTATTTGAAAAGGTGGAAGAAAAAATTCAACACATTAAGTGTACACCGTAGAGAAAAATGTATTTTTCATCCCTGCATGTCACTTCCAGAATTTCAGCAGCAGATGTAACAGAGCTACCAGAGTTTCTGAGACCAGATTCAATATCCCTTCCTTCTGCCCTACGTAAGGTACACTGTTTTCTTGGCAGTTTTTGAGTGGCACCTCCTAGGCAGAAATACATGTATATGTGCTTTATTTATGAATTCCATGTGGTTAATTTGGAATTCTACTGTATGTGGAATGATCTGGATGGGGTTCCAGGACACATGGGGCCCACTGGATGTGATGCACAGAATGATCTCTCAGAGCTGAAGTGTACACTTGCATCCAAAACATGATCAGTAAACCATAAGCAGAATGCAGTTAATACAGCAGTCTCAATATACATCATGCATTACTGCCTGCCACTCTAGTAATTACCATTAGCAGCTAATAAAAGACAGATCATCCTCACGTGTCCCTGTAATCCCCAAATGCATACATGTCCATCTGGTAAAGAAATTTACTTTATGTTAATAGCATGCTTACCAATTTACTTTCCAAATTATATATTATGAAAAATTATATTTTTCATCTCTTATATCTCATAAGGCAAAAAATTTTACCATTATTGTTGTCTGTCTTCTCATGATGCAGGGAACCTAAACCCCTCATGCTTTTTTTGCTACCTTTATTTACTTTACGTCGCCCCTTCTCTCTCGCTGGAGGGTACAAGTCTCAGAAAAGTGATGGCCATGGAAGAAGGATGTTAGCAGCAGCAGGAAGGAGATGGATGCAAGATCCAGGTTGGACAAAACTTCAAAGCAAGAACATATGCACTCACCCTCTTATCTCCTTTCCCCTTCATCAAGACACATCTCTTTCTTCAAACACCCCTAACATATAAGGTCTCTCAGTGTACCTTAAAAAATCAGTGAAAGTGCCTAGGTCTACAGAGTCCTGGGGAAAAGAATAGTGGCATTTCAACCACGAGTGCATCATTAATCAAGTTGTAAAAAAGTGCTGGGTTTACAGAGTTGTCCTTTTTCTCCAGTCACACTGGATTTTATCGCTTCCAACAAACTGTAGGTAGAGCATGACAAAAAAAAAAAAAAAGAACAAGATCTTTGGATTATCAGAGCTCACTGTCAGTCATTGTGAGAACTGCAAATATTAATAACATCCTGGCCTGGGCATCCAATTCAGATATCCAAGTGCAGAGCTGTTTTTACTCCTGCATGTGCTGAGGGAGAGCCTTAAGGGAGTTGTACAAAGGCAGACTGAAGGTCATTGCTCTTCCCTGCCACACATTTCGTGGGCAAAAACTGGAAGGGAACTAACAAACACTATAAATAAGGAAAAATAAATACAAAAAGAATAAAAGGCGTTGCAGTAAAGCAGAAATTGGAAACAGGCATAAGTCAAAAAACAGGCAACAGTCTATTTAGAGACAGTCTGGCATCAGCTCAAACTATGGGACTTAAAATTATTTAAGGCAGTCACCTTTAAAAAGAAGTCATAAAATTGCACTGGTTGTATCAACAACTTAAGCCCTTCTACAGACTAAAATCTCTGTTTTTCTTTCCCCTGTTTACTCTGTTTTTTTCATGCAGCTTGCATTTCCCTCAGATCCTATTCCTCACAGATAAATTTTCCTCCTGCTCAAAAATGCATTTTTTGGAGTACTTAAGCCCAGGTTTTTTTAAATTATACTGATAAGCAATGGTATTTTTCTGTGTCTTCAACAAGGGGTGCCGTTTTTTAAACAATACTAAGTTAATACAACACAAAATTTTGCATAATTTTTTTTACTGTATTATGTCTCAAGATAACAGCAAGGCAGTTAAAAGTATAAAAACCTCTGAAGAGATAAAGATGCTTTAACTTCACCACCTATATAGATGAACAACTAAGAAAAACTAATGTATGAAAATGAGGTTACCATGAAACAGCCTGGAATAGTTGTGGTGAACATTTTTTTGTTAAGTGGGGATGAAATATTGTTGAAAAGTATTAAAAAAAAAACTTTTAAAATGCCCTGTCACAGAAAACATAAATGGCTTTGTCCCAAGTAGAAGAAAGCTAAAATATCCATGGGGTCATAAAGATTTCCCAGAAACTCCACGAAACTGTGAAGTGTGTCACAAGGAGGATTTTCCTGATGAAACCATGTATAAATAGCTTAAATAAAGTAAGCGAAGGAGTTAATTCTGGCAGAAGATTCTGGCAGTTAATTCTGGCTTTGAGTTATTGAGAAGTTGCTCACTCCTCATATGTCACTCTCAATTTAAATCAGTGGATACTACAGCTCAAACCACCAGAGAAGAGTAAAACCTGGGACTGGTAACTTCTCATCTCATTCCCAGTCATAGACCTTGGGCTGGTGGGAATGTCCTCTGCCCCTTCTTGGCTCAGTACAGGACACTGTTCAACCCATCTGTCTCCTCCACTGCCTTCCTACGCCTTCTGCACACTGAGGAAAAGGTAGGTGTATCTAGCTAGTTGAGAAAGATTTGTTCCAAGCTGTTACGTTTCTCAAGTGAATGTCAGATAAATTTATAATTGTGAGAACTGTTGAAACATTTCCAGCCTTACACAACATGCTTGTTTTAGGGCATTTTAGGTAATGTCTGTAATGTGTGGGTCTGCTGAGATTTGGAACAGATGCATTATTTTCCTCAGCCACCTGGAAGAAAGTAAAATATTGAAAAAAGTTGGTTTATGAGGTCTCCCTGGTGTCTACAAGCTGGTCTGGTTAATAAAAGAGAAAATATTTATGATTTTTTTCAGCTGCAAAACAAATAGCAAACGTAACACTGCTGCTTTCTGTCAAGGACATTAAAATGTCAGGAGGTTTGCAAGGCTTAAAATCAACACACAGTAGCTTACCTAGTGTGCTGATTTGGGGGTACATTAAGGATTTGTGAATGTACTTTTCAGACCTGTCCTGTAAACCTGAAACTGAAGAGAGAAGGTCTCAAACCTGTGTGCAATTTAGTGTAAACCAGGAGGTTTTAGCAGGGGTTAGAAGAAATTCATAAGGTTGTTTTATGTTCATAAATTATTTTACTGGGAAAAAGACACACTTGAAGTTTACACTTTTGAGAGCAAAAGATCTTTGAAAAAAGAAAAACTGGCCAAGGTCAAATGGCAGCCCAGAGAATGGACTTCTCCAGACTGAGTAATCTTCAGCTTGTTGCAAATGCCTTGGAAATTACAAGCAAACTCTTTCAGATACACAAATATCACCAGACACAACATTTGCTGAAGTCCTCCCTTGCTCCCTCTCAATACAATGAAATTTGGCAAAATCCTTTCTAATCCCCATTCCCTTCTTTGAGAGATAGGGGCCTGTCTGTCTTTAGGCTGGAAAGAGGAACTTGCTGTGCACAGTCTAGGAGCAGGCCCGGGATGTTGTCTGCCAGCAGTGACATTGTAGCTGGAGCACAGCCTCAGGCAGGGATCAGGAATATGTGAGGAGACCCTGCTAACCTGCAAGGCTCCATCTGCTGCTCTGCTCATATATGGTCTCATGGCCTCAGAGCTGGTGGCATCCATAACAAGAAATTCCCAAGTTGGCTCAAGATGGAGCTTCTCTCATGCAGCCATTGGTTCTTAAAGATGGTGAATAACAAATCTTCCTGTATGCAGAGGCCATGGACTGCTACAGACCAATCCACAGAATCTGGATATTGACAGGAGAGACAGGCCTTTGAAGCAACTCTACAGGAGTGCTTTAATATTCAGGATTTCTCAGGTGGATTTACTTTTAAAAAAGTGTTTTAAAATGTCTTCACCAGCTGACCAGAGTTTTCCTCCATTCAGATACACAAGGTTTTGCCAGAATTATTTTCACAAATTTTCCTGAAATGTCATCAGTGTTAGGTAAACGAGGTGTTTCTTAACTCCTGCTGTGAATAGGGAGGACATAGTATATGCAGCAAAAAACACTTGTCAGTGACAAGAGGTTTTGTCCCAGATACACACATTTCAACAGCACGTGTAAAGACCAGTTGTTTTACCAGACATCCTTCCCTGCTGGCCTGAAAATAATGTTTGGGTAGATAGTTTTCTGAAAGAAAGGACTCTCTGGCCGGCTGTGTTTGCAGGCTTTACAACCCTGAATGTACTTCTCCTTTACATGTTACAACTCAGCTGCAAGACATATACACTGGAATGTTCAAACTAGGTTTCAGATCTATAAATTTCATTGAAATTATTTTTTCATTTCATTGGAACTCTAAACTTTCAAAGGAAATAATCTGCATCGATTGCCAAGAGAACATCAAGTTTAACTGAAGTTGTCTTTTGTCTCTGCATTTCAGAGATTGAATGGCAATGATTAAAATATGATTTTGTAGCAAATATTTATGCATCACTAACAAAATTCCTGCATTGTTCTTGTGTGCTGGCCATTGTGTAAGACCAACTCTTTATACCACAGTCAGTTCATCTCATCTTTGAAACAAAAATTATGACATTTACATGGCAAAGTGCTGTGTAAAGGGATCAGTGTGAGAGAAGTTGTAACTTCTTGAAAAAAAATAAACCAAAT
The DNA here is from genome assembly GCA_034509185.1 of Euphonia xanthogaster. Classification (NCBI taxonomy): domain Eukaryota; kingdom Metazoa; phylum Chordata; class Aves; order Passeriformes; family Fringillidae; genus Euphonia; species Euphonia xanthogaster. The sequence goes on from JAYDZK010000169.1 coordinate 94,519,560, forward strand.
AAAATGTTTATTTTTCAAGCTTCTCCTCTGCTAAGTGAGCTAGAATATAAGGACATTTAGTTATAATACTAAGAAAATGAAATATGGAATACATTCCTCTCCTTTCACCCCCCCCAAATCTAAATCTTCATTATCTAACAGTTTACAATGAGCTACATCTGCAAAACTGCATAGCTGCATTTGAAAATCCCAAAGGCCTAGTGCAATTCCTAACAGATGTATCATTGCTTTTATACAAAAGGGAATAATGTGGCCCACTAACCACAAGAAATACATCAAATTATATCTCTGGTGATGACTCTAGTGCCTGGTGATGATATCATGTGCCAACTAGCTTTTTCAACATCTTACAGACCTAGAACTAGGCCTGTCTGTGAAGCTCAGCAGAGAATTGCACTATAGTTCACTTCTTATTGACTTTTCAGAAATGCTATGGAACATTTAATTGAAATGATAATGCATTTATGAAGTCTTTTATTTAGTAAAACATTTGTTATCCTTACATCGTGGATATAATCCAGATATCAGATTTACAGGCAATGTCTTCTTGTGTTAGGCTCAAAATTGCTTTGCTGGGGTTTGATGGCATGCTTGATTTTTCCAACTAAGCCCAATCTGGAGGCAAAGTGGGGGTGAGACGAGCAAACCTGGATGAAAATCTAATGGGAGTAGAAGGATTAAGATCAGTAGTTAAGGATACAAGGGGAGGGAAAAGAGCAAGCAACCAAGGTGACAACACTGAAGAGAAGGAAAACTGAAAGGTACATCAGAGAAGTGACAGCAGGGCTGGACCCAAACAGGGCTCATCAGCTACTGCAGAAATTACATGGACCTGTAGTCTTCAAGCAGCTCACATAATTGCCAGTTATCCCAGGCATTATTTAGTCCATTGGTTTTTAGATATCTAAAAATTGCCACTCTTTGAAACTCATTGGCCTGTTTGTGTCACATTTTGGAAATTGTTAGTTGGAATGAGATGGAAATATGTAGGTTCTTTCTGACTCATTCACACATATGAATCCTGGCACTGTTCCATTTACTGTAATGCAGAGCTTCATTAGCCCTTGGAGTCAGCTGCAGGTCTGCATCACTGCCCTGGCCTGCAGTCAGCTGTTCTTGCAACCAGCACAGCCTAGCCTTAAGATAAAGTTGTTCTCAAGTCTGTGAATTTTCTCTGTCTTCATTCCATGAACATTTAATATTAGGCACCATGTAGTTCCGAGCCTCTCAAGCATAATGAGCTACATCAGCAAAGCTGCATTGCTGCATTGCTCCTCTGATGCTTTATAAGCCATCAAATTAATGTCAAAGCACTAAAAAAAAAGTCTCAGAAAACTTTTACATAAAGTATTATCAAGTAGCTGAAAATTAGCACTAGCATGCCTTTTCCCAGTTACATAATGGAAAATGTCCCTTTGGGTTAGTGTAGGTTGCTGACTGCTAAGCATATTTTCTTTTATCATATAGCCCATTTTTAGTTTCTTAACAGACATTGTGCATTATATTAAGTTTAATATCCAACATCACGTTTTTATCTGACCATCATTTTAGTTGTATTTATCATAAAGTAGCTATCTTCAGAGACGTTTCTACTCACTGGAGAAATACTGTTTTGATTGAGTGTCTACCATTGTACACAGAAATTTCTGTCAACAGCATCTAGATAAGTTCAAAAAGTTCTTCCTACTAGGAGTATATATAAACACAAATTTATTTTTTATGTTATGGCATCAAGCAGTTAATGGTCATTCAGAAAATTTGCCACAGGGTAACAAGATCACTGGTGATTATCATATAAATCTTTTAGTAAAAACATCCATGCAAACTAGGCAAGGAATTCAAAGACTAACAGAGAGTAAGGGTATATCTAAGAAATACTTTGCTTAATTCTACCTATGTGCAATTTTTTTAAAGGGAAATCTCAAATTGAACTTCTTATAATAGAATTAAAGCTGCTAATTCCTTTTGGAGGAAGGGAATGAAAATATAATACATGCTATAAAGATATACCTATCTTCAGTCAGAAGAATTTGAATTCAGCTGTGAAATTAGCCCATCTCTCATCCTTCATCAGGTACATTTATGAAAGGGACATCTTTACATCTTTATCAAGCATTCTTGATGAACAACTTGAAAGAAACAAACTTGTTATCAGGATGATTGAACATTGCATGGCTGCAGCAACTCTAGTGTTTTGAGAAAGCAGAAGCATGTCTTGCTTGATTTCCATGGGAAAATTTAAGGAAGGTAAGTATTCCAACAGAATGTGAAGACAATGTTTTCCAGATGAATTGAGGATGAAGATTGTCTGAAAACATCAGACATTCTGATGAAAGATGGAATTTAGGACTCATCAAACATCTCAGAAAATTAAACTGATAAAAACTTAATTCTATCTGCCAGAAGAGACAATATTTTTGCCTATGCATTGTTTGATGATGATTTCAAGTTCACTGGGGTTCAGTGAAGTTCTGGGATGTTCTGTGATTGTTTTCAAATGATATTAACTGGCATTATTCCTTCAGTTTAGTTTCAGATGGGCAATCTGATGTTCAAATGATTTGAGGATTTATTTTTAAGGGCACAGGCTATCTGACAGGAATTAGATATGCACAAGTATGGTCTCACTGATTCTTCACATGCCTAACTCCATCTACATGAGAGGAATGAAGAAAGAAGAGGGAACTCTAAATCTCCACTACAGAGCAACTGGTAGGAAGTGACAGGCACTGCAAGACCATTATCAGCCACTCCCAGACTGGAAAACTTCTGTCATAAAGCGATCATCTAAGACTCAGCTTCCCCTCTGGTTAAAAGTTCATAGAGGTGCTGTACCTGGTAGATTTGTCTTCCTTTGATCGACCAAACTTCTATTCAAAATAAAGGCAAAGATCACCAAAATGAAAAATAAACAAGGAATGGAAATAACACGTAAGAAGGAAAAACAGCAAGATTTCTCTGAGACACAACAGGCCACCAGTGAGCTTCAGAGATTTTAAAAGACTTTAAGAGGCCTGCATTATTGTGTCTTTCTTACAGACGGGACACTTAAATATTGCAAGCTTAAATTTATTGCCTGAGCATGTCAAATGCTAACCCAACAACTAAACCATCCTGTTTCTTACCTTCAAGGCCATCCTGCCTTCAATTAATTGCTCCAAATTTAGTCAAACAAGACTAAGAAATGCTTTTTCCCTCTGTCTGCCTTGATCCAGAATATATTTTATGATCAAGATGTCAAATAGCATCAGTGTAGAATCCAGTAACTCTGGAGACAGGAAGGTGAGCAGCTCCATTATCCAAGTGTCATCTCCAATGTGTTTAAGAACAAAACTTCCTCCTGAATTCTATTTAAAAACTTAGTCTAACTTACAGCTTGACTGCTAGAGTTGAAAACCATTTTCTTGGTTTTTTATTTTAGTTATTCTCCCAGTTACTGGAAAACAACAAATATATGGGTGACTAATATACAGATAAATATGTAAAAAATATTAATCTCAGATACAAGGAACAAGACTCCTAACCACTGGTTTTGGCTGGAGTAGAATTAATTTTCTTCCCAGTGGCTGGTATGGGGCTGTGTTCTGGATTTGTGCTGAACACAGGGTTGATAACACAGAGATGTTTTTGTTACTGCAGTCCTTGCACAGAGCCAAGGCCTTTTCTGCTTTCCATTTTGCCATGCTGGTGAGGAGGCTGGAGGGGCATGGGAGCTTGGGAGGAGACCCAGATAGGAGAGGTGACCCAGATTGACCAGAGAGATATTCCAGACCATACAACATCACGCTTAGCACATGAAGTGCGGGGAGGAAGGAAGAAGAGGGAATGTTTGTTTTCCCAAGTGATTGCTGTGTGTCATGGGGCCTTGGTCTCCTGAAGATGACTGAGCTTGGGAAGCACTGAATTAATTCCTCATTCTGCTTTCCTTTCTCTGTTAAACTGTTTTTATCTTAACCTGCAAGTTTTCTAGCTTTTTTCCCTTGCTTTTCCTTCTGACCCTCTCCACAAACCCATTGGTGGGGGGATAAGAGGCTGCTTGGGGTCCTTTGCTAGATGGGGTGAAACCATGACATCCTGTCATCTTAAAATCATTATCAAAGGAGTATACAATCTATTAACACAGAAATTGCAACACACCCCTTAAAAACTCCACATTTTAAATACTGCAGATAGTTCTTACATGGTGGTATTTCTTTCCAAAGGAATAGAACTTGCTAGATGACGATGAGTAAATCAGCATATAAGTAAAAGCATGTATGATGCATTTAGATATTCTGCAAACCTTGAAAATTAACAATTTAATATATATTTATTTTTGTACACTCACTTTTGTGCAAATTTCACCACGGACTGAACAAATTAATTCCCTCAGTTTACTTCAGGGATTATTCTGCATTTTGAGGAATTGAATAGGGTAGCTCAATGCTCAATGGCCATTTTTCTCCTCCCAAAATTGCATTCTATTTAAACCACCTCGAAAAAACCCCTCCTTCCATTTTTCCAAACATTTCCTTCAAAATAGTTGTGAATTGTTGCCATATTCAGACACTTCATGATGGTTGCTTGGCAAAAGGTCTGTTAACTCCCTTAGGAAACCGGTCCCCATGGGATCATAAATACTGGTTTTCTCTTACATCCATTCCCTTTGAAAGAGCACTTTGGTGATGACTTTGGATCACTTTAGGTACAGGGTCACCAGTGTCATGCAATAGAGAGTCATGTGGACTACAGAGGTAACTAGATAGGCGTAAGAAATATATGCATCTTAGAAATAAATACATGTAATCACTCTAGTCACAAAGACTTTAACTCATATAAATATCAAATATTTCATAATTAAAAGAAAATACATGTAATAAAGGAACACCATTTTTAGTGGAGGTTTCCTTCCTGCCTCCAGCTGGAAATTCATGTATTCTGTAGAGATATTTAACTAATTGGCTCTCAAGTTTACAAGACAAAAGGGAAGTATGGATTTTCTGCCTGATTGCCAGAGGTTTTATTCGGGGCCCAAGAGAGAAATGTGTTCATGCAAGTCATGATCCTGTGCGTGCTTCTTTGGTGTGCTGTGCCAAGACTGATGTAACAAGCCTTGGGAATCTTCACTGAAGAACCTAATGTGCTAACTGAGATCTGCGATAGCAGCCATCATCCTGACAGTCTGGCAAGCTGTCTAGAAGAATTCTCTGAATCTGCTGGAAGAGTCAAAGATATTCTCTAAAGAGTGAAGGATTTCCTGATATCTTGCCCAAACCACAAAAGCTAGTTTTTATGTGGATTCTAATTTCATTTGTAGCTAGCATTCACAAGGATGGACCTGCGTAATAAAATCTACCTAGGGAAAAAAAAAAATATTTTCTAGGATAACATCACCAAGGTTTTTATTGGTGTCCTGTAAAAGGAATACATTTAGTGAAATCCTGTCCTTAAATTGTAGTCACATATTATCCCTGGCAATCTTATTACGGATGATTTCTAAATAAATTGGTCATGAGTGTTCCTTGGGATACTTCTGTTTTCAGGAGCTGCAACTAACTTCTCTGTTTATTCAGTTTACTTGCACTAGGAACTTGTGTAAAAAAATAAAAATTAGGACAGAGGCCTGGGACATTACAGAGAATAGGATTTCTTCCTAATGAAAATATTCTCTTCAGTGCTGTCACACTGAACTGTAGTAAGATGACATTACTGAAACTGATGTCCTGATCTTGTATCTTAGACACCAAATTCCTTCTCCTTCTTAATGCACAGAATCCAGAACTACAAGAGTATTATTTGATTATCTGGGTGGAAATCCTTGCCCAAAAGAGTCTTTCCCAGGACTGACCATGAGGTGTCAATGATATCACCCCACTGACTTAGGAGAGAAAAGATTCCAGCCCTGTCTTATCTCTTGTTAAGTTTTATGAGATTTTAACGTTAATGTTTTAATGTTAATTTAAAGATTTTTATGGGCTTTCAGAATGAAAAAAAGGCCACCTCTTTGGTTGAAGATAGACAAAACAGAAAAATAATGGTCCACTTAGGGAAGCAATTT
>JAYDZK010000169.1:94525696-94541000 GCA_034509185.1 Euphonia xanthogaster
CACTTAGGGAAGCAATTTCTACAACACTTTTCCAAGATCATACCTTATTAAGAGCTTAAATTGTAAGTACTTAAATTTTCTAAATTGTTAGTACTTAAATTTTCTATAATCCTATAGGAAAATTAAGATTATCATTTTAAAACAGCTGAAATGAGCTCACAGTCACTTCCACCAGCTTTCTTCTGACCAGACTTAGTACTAGTATCTTGGTTGCTTTGCAAGAACCTGTGAAAGTGAAGCTATAACCTTTTCTGTGAAAGTCTGGGATTAACTTTCTAGTTTATACTTAGTAATAAGCAGTCAACTACTCAAGATTTGGTTTACAAAATAAAGGTGTAATTGTTGTGGCATTTCCATTTTCTTCTATTCTATCCCTTTTATATTTATTATTAAGGATAGCAATTAATTTTAAAAATACCATGTAAGTAACTTTTCTATGCATAAATATTCTTATAGTCCAACTAATAAATATTATGGATTTTAAGGTAGCCATAAAGTTAAATACTGCTAATGCAAATGCTTCTACAAGACAGGTAAGATGTTTTGTAGAGTTTCTAGTGGAGAAGCAAAATCATAACCAGTAGTTCAGTGCAGAACAGAGACACACTTCTCATTTCTAACCACCTGTGAACAAGTGATGCCACAAAGCCCACCAGGCTGGTACTTGCAGTGTTAGTCTCAACAGAGGCACTGAGGCTTGAATGAACTCAGGTCTTCATCTATGTCTGAGTAATTTTCCACAGCTGCGGTGGTGTTGAGGCACTAGGAAGTTCTCACATCTGCCAACCTTGCAAGCCAAGGCATTTTATTTTCCAGTGGTGCAAAACCAGCGCTAAAATATGCAAAATTCCTGACCACAGCTATAGCTTCATGTAGCCCAAACTCTTTAAACTTCTAATATAAACAGTTTTCCCAGCCATATTTTTCTGCTCTTTCATAAGTGTGGGCTATTCTTGTTTTATTCTAATTTAAATTTGAGACAGAACCAAGGGCTACAATACAGGAAAGCTGAAAGGGAGAGACAAGATTACCACTAGGGAAACACAACCTACACTGTGTGTTACTACATAGTGTAAATCCTGACCTTCTATCAAGTCTCCCTTGATAGAGTTCTCCCTTGATAGAGTTCTCCCTCTAAGCTCTTGTACCTTTAAATAGTGCATCAAGAGTGAAGCAAACAGCAGCAGATATGTGTGTGTGGGGGGGAAGCCAGAGACCATCACCAGCTTTTTTCATTTGTGAACATCTTCTCACCTGAGAAGGGAAGCGGCAGCTCAGCCATTATTTGTTTTTCCTTTTCTTTCTTATTCTCTCAAGTGTGGTCAGTCATACTTGACTAATTATTGCTACAAAGAATCCACAAGATGGATTCACTGTAACTGCATAACTGCATCAGAACATCTATACCAGATTACATAACTTGAAACCTTAAGTAAACAAGTTTCTATAAAGAAAATTTTAAAAATTACTGATAAATCTGTCTGACTTTCTAGACTGTTTATCTGTTAAATGCAAAATCATTCATGGGGGAATAAGGAATGTGACTCCTACTAAAAAATTCAGGCCCATAAAATAGCTAAAAGCAGCTCTAAGATCTGGCTTAACATGAATTCTTGGTGTCATTTAGTGGAGAGGAGTCATCTTACACTGCAAATGGCACCCATCTAAGCCTTGTAGGTTTAAAATTGAAAGAAAAAGAAGGCTGATCTAATTTAAAAGTGAAACTATGGGTTAGGATGAGCAGTTCAGTAGTAGAATACGAAACTACTGCAGACTGAATTTTTTTTTCTGAGAGTAATCCCTACTGCAGTTTAAATTATGGTCATGCGGAATTAACATTTTAAAATTTTCTGCCAAGACTGGAAGCCTTTTAAAGACACTATTCAAACACAAGATAGCGTTTTAATGTGAAAAACTCTAGACAAATTGAGTTTACTAGAGAAAGCTACAGTGACTTCTCAGGTCTTTAAAAAGTCTGTTACTCTAAAGCATTGGGTAGGAGCTATGCCCCTTTTATCCCTCCCAATGTGCAAAATCCTTGAACTAAAAAAATTAAGATGTTTTCTGATATATATCTGCAGATCGAATAAAAAATACTAGCTGCTTGTGAAATAGGATTTGGGATAACAATAGCATTCCACCAAAAAAGAAAAAAGAAGATAGGATGAAGGTTTTAAAATCTACAATAACGTTTGCCTGTAGCAGAAACAAGCTGTCCTTTTCTGACTGCAAGGCACCTATTGTTTGTTATTGCCTGAATTGATTGTTGATAAAAAAGAAATACCAAATAATCCCACAGAAATATTTAAATACTCTCAGTATAAGAGAATGGCCCAGCAACATCCAAGGCTGGATGCAACCATGCCAAGGCATTTCAGATGGAAGAAAACATTTATTCCACTTCTACAATGTCTCCAGTCTGCTGCATTCCATTCAAGAAAGCTACTTCCACAAAGCTAACTAAAAAAAAAATCCTTTTCTCTGACAGCATTTGAGTTTTAAAATAAAAATGTAGGTTGCAAAATAACTGATTCTTACCCAGAGATAATCATCAGTTAAAACAGCTTGAGGATTCTTTCAGCAACTGGAATAGCTCTCTATATATGAAAGTTGTTACACTTACCTCTCAGGTGTAGCAAGGAGATGGCTTTCTACAAAAAGAGCGACCTAGGAAAGAGCAAGCCCTCAGCTTGATGTCTCCTAGCAGAGTTCCATGGAAGTGTGAAATCTGTGTTATTGAAATCCATGTTATTGAAATTCACAACTAACAGTGCCAAATCTGTCATCCAAGCCCAGGAAAAGAACAGGAACTGCTATATGTCCCTCTGGGAAATGTTTTTCACTGAATTACTCTGAATCTTTCTCTGAAGCATCTCATTCAGGCCTCTCTTGTCTTTATTCACCAGCCAGGACATGCCATTCTGGGTCAGGCTGATGATATGCCCTAATAAACACCTTGACCTTCACTCCTGCGTTAACATTTAAGTCCTCAAGCTGTGGAAACAGGTAGCACAGAAAAAAATAAATCTCACTGCAAGAGAGGCAATGCACAGAGTCTAGGTAGGGGACTGAAATCCTGCCTTACTACCACTAGTAGCTGGTTCAAATGGTGAAATTGCTTCCCAGTGCCTCCGGACTCTCTATTGCAGCCTAGTTGCTTTGGTAAAATTAACCTATGTGCTCCTATATTCCTAATGAATTTTTGCATTTGCCTGAAAAATTTCAGAGGCCTTGATGAAATCTTTCTTTTTTTTTCTCCCTGCTAAAACAAAACAGTATCTTATTTCCTTTTCTCTGGACAATTCCTGACTACTTCCCCCCCCCCCTCCCTCCCCCAGACACCTTTTTCATGGTTATCTCTATGAAAAGAGACATTAAGCATTTGCCATTTCAGTCCTTGGAATGCCTGCACATGAGATTAACCACTTACAGCACCTCATAATGATATAAGCAAATAATGAGATTTGTTTAGGCAACTCAGCAACAGTACATGACTTGTGGGAATGTAAAGTTGTATCACTGAGGGAGGCATCAAAAAACCACGAACACCTTTACCAAATGCAACAATGAAGTTTGTTCCCCTACTGCAGGAATAGCTGTTCAGTTTGTTCCATTTCTGAATCTAAACAGATATTCAATTCATAGCTTTTCAGCCAAACACAGCTAGCCAGATCTTCTTGTAACTTAGACATATCTGATCTGTACTTTGCTCCATCTGTTAGCAGGCTGTAATGCTTAAGGCCCATGAAAGGATCATTCATAACACTGCCAGCTGGACAGCAAATTCATTGGGCCCAAAAGAAAAGAAGTTATGCTGGAGGTGCAGAGGTTTCCTTGCCATGTCATAGCAGGCTAAGTGAGAAAAAAGGGAAAGTAACGGAACGATGTCATGAAAGACAGGACTCAAGGAAATGGCCTGAAGCTGTCGGCCTCAGTGAGTTTAGGTTGGGTATCAGGAAAAGGTTCTTCACCCAGAGGGTGTTTGGGCACTGGAACAGGCTACCCAGGGAAGTGATCACAGCACCAGAGCTCAAGAAGCATTTGGACAGTGCTCTCGGGCACATGGTGTGAATCTTGGAAATGCAGGGCCAGGAGCTGGACGCGGTGATCCTTGTGGGTGCCTTCCAACTCCGCTGATTCCATGGTTCTCTGAACTAGGCAGCCAGAACAATTGCAAAACAAGACTCTGGCATTCTTAATAGGTCTACTATAAAATATGCTGTTAAATGACAACACTGCCTTTCATGACTCAGAACAATCTCCTGACATCATAATCCAAAGCTGGTCAGGACCGTATTAATATTGAACAATTTATTAAGCATTTAGCAAATTATTGGCTCACATTAGTTTTAAGGATAATGCTTCATTCTGCTGGGAGTCTGACAAACTTCCAGCATGAATGAGATATGTGCATATGCTCATATAAGTATTTTTTGGACACAGTTTATTCACATATTGTATCACATTTTTTCCTATACAAAACAAAAATTAGTCTAGTGAATTCTGAAATATATTTTACTGAACCCCATGTTGTAGATGGGAGACCATTACAGGACACTACGCAGTCTTTTCTTCTACTGGTAATTTTACAATTTTATTACACTGTGTGTGCATAACTTAAACTATTTTAACAATACAACAACAGAATAATGCAGATGTTTTGAGAAAATTAGTCAAATATATGAGCTTTTGATAGCTTAATCTAGTTTTCAAACTAAAACCATGGAACAGTCCAACATATCTAGTGATCTCTCTGCAAAGATTATTGATTTGGTACATACTATAGGCAAAAAGCATGAAGCTAGTTGAGGATTTGAAAGAAAATATGAGGAGAAATACTTTAGATCATATAATGATATAGGCTATGGCAGCAATATATTATTTTACAAAACAAGTTAATGACAATGGGAGGTCATTCCCTATAAAGACATCTTTAATCATACTGCAGCCAAATGATTCTTAGCTGTAATCAACTAAAAGAAATAACAAAGTAAAAAAAAAAATTACTTGATTTATTTCAAATGTAACCGAGTCTTCCTCAAAATATATCAGTATCAGTGCAAGGGTTTTATTCTAAATGTCCACACTTTGTGATTTGTTAGCAAACTTCTAGGCAATTAACAGTGAGTGTGGGTGAGCAGCAGTATATTTCAGCAGCCTGCTGAAAAACACACAAATGACCTATTGCAGTTTTGTTTTTCTAGATTTGCCTTATGAAAAACTATAAACTAGATAAACTATAGTGAAGTGCAATTAATTGCAACCTGGACACCATTCTTAACCCTGTCTCTTGGAGTCCTTCTTTAACTTCTCCGATACCAGTGTAAGGTAACTTACAATTATATTAATTTCAGTGATATTGTATCACAAAATTCTTCAAATGAATTCCAAGTAAATCTGACAAAAGAACTGAAGTGTCCTGGAGATCCTAACACCTCACCAAAGGATGAGAGTAACTCATCATGTGTCCAGCAATAATTCATGTCCCGGGATAAAAAGAATAAGTGAGGTAAAGAAGCTCTCTTGCACAGAAGAGGTACAAGCTCATTTTGAGCTGAGATTGCATGTACCTGAATATCCACTGGTGAAATTATGTGAAAAAAGAATGAATGCAGAGTCAAGTGCTTGGGAAGGCAAGTCATGACTGGGTGTATTTGCAGACATGAGGAACTGTAAGAACAGGCTTAAATTTCCAGGTGTTTGTATTTAACTGTTGTGACATTCCCATTTAAAAAAAGTTCAGTACTAAGATCTAAAAAATGCATTTTGCTAAGAAATAAGTGTATTTTTAAATATTCTTCCTAAGCCTGTGGTATCTTTTCCCAATCATCTAGAAAAAAACACTGAAGAGACATTTTAATTCTGTGTGTGGTAATATTAAATAAACTACTGAATCTACATGACTCAGTAGTCCATTGCTTGCTTCTCAGAAACAGTCTTGATTATGACAATCCTGCTCAGGATAAGTAATATGAATCTTATCAAAGGCTACACATTGGAACTTCAGCAAATAATCTAAAGAATACATATACAAGAAGAAATCTTGAAATTTACTTGGAAATGTGGCCCATTTTATTTTAACTGTAAAGCATTCATTATACAGTGCAAACAGTTCTTTGGTAAATTTACTGATTAAAATAACAACAACAACAACTTTGTTTCAGGTAACATTAAAAAAAGAAAATAAATATGTAAAATTTGCATCATATTACAGCAATATTCTCACAGTGGATACTGAGCAAACGGTCAGCTAGCCATTGGCCACTGTTTCAGAAATGTTAAAGTCAAGGCTGATTCTAAAGACACTGCAATAAAACTGAACTAGTACAATCCATGACTGATTATATTTTACAGTGTGGATAAAGACCTGTTTTTCCTGGTTTATAAACAGATGGATGGTGGAAAATAACTCAGTATTAGACTTGTTACATTTGTTTAAGCATATCCAGACTCCTAAGCCCATTTTATATACCATATGAATAAACAGTGAACAACGAAGAAAACCTCCCACTTTGGAGGCTGGAGAAAAGGAACAATCAGATATAAGGTACTATTTTATAATGCATAAAATGGAAACTCTCTTCTCCTATAAGCAGAAATCTTGAGAAAATTTATTTAATATAAAATTGAAGAGAAAGAATGCAAGTAGTAACCAGCTGGATGTATTACTGCCTTATTTAACTGTTTGGACAGTTAAATTAGATTTGGTTTAGCTCTGCAACCCTTCCTCTTTGAGGAATTTCTGCTATAGGTCAATGAGAGCTCCATCTGAGTTGGAATTACAGGACGAGACATGTGGTTTGGACTCTCAAAAAAAGTCAACAAAACACAGAGTATCAAAGGAATACAGGAAGGACAATCTTTAGGAACCATGTGATACTCAAACATGCTCGCCACACAATTTCTAGAAGTATTAACAAAGAATATTACATAAATCAAAACATTGTATATAAAATCAATTAAAATATTCTTAAAAATATAAATTGCAATTCCATGTGTACCACACACCTTTAACACAGCACTCACATGTACATATTGATTCTACCATAGTATGAAACAAAGTTTCTGTAGTAAGCTTTAAAGTTACACCAAAGTTTGAATGTGTGTCATGGTAATAGTTTATCAAATTAGAAATTATTAATGTTAGTAATCAGAGAAATTATGTGCCAAAATATGATAGTGGATTTCATATTGCTGTGCTAGGTTAGTTATTAGACAGGTATTTGTTTTACCATGCAATAATTAAGTACTCAGTCTGTTTGCATAATCTGAAATACTTAACATATGAAGGTTTAATTTTGTGCAGATTTCTTTGATACCCCAATCACTGTCCCTTGAATTTCAACACTTAAACTCAGAAGTCAGTGAACCATGTAACCAGTTCTGGTTCTATTGGACTAAAGGACAGGGCAATAACACCTAACAAATTAAGTATTCAGGGAAATAATCAATTCTGAATAAACAGAATAAAAACTGTAAAATGAGGTATGATAGTTGTCCTTCACTCAATCTAATTCCTGGTCAAAACCACACAGTTTGCATCCTATAAATTACACAACTTTGAAATGCTAGCATAGACATTTATTCTGTAATGTTAAACATTGCAATGGGAGATGAAGTCCATTGATGGACCATTTTTAATACGAATGAGAAAAATATTGAGGTAAATATATATATTCATTAGATGAAACTGGGAAAAAAAATCAAACACCTTGTCAGAAAAAGTAGTCAATCCACAATTAATCATGTTGCTTGATTTTGATTTTTCCTTTTTTCAACAGTGCCACAATATAATCAGGAATATATGTCTATTGACAACATGCACAATGAATCAGTAGGAATCCTCGTATACAAAATGGCATGTGACATCTTTTCACATTTTCAAAACAGGGCCATACAATTACATGAGCTGATCTGAGATAAAGAGAAGCATGCTTTCAAACTGACCTGGATGGTTGTGTTACAAAATTTAAAATAAATGAAACAAAAAAACAAAAAATGTCATCAAGCAATTATAAATGTTTTGACAAAAAGGATTCTGCTAATTTTTAAGATCAAATGCTACTCTGTCATGCATGTTTCCCTAGAATGAGGAACACTGTCAATTATATCTATAATACACATTCAGTTGCTTTTGCTTTCTTCCAATTACAGTTATTTAGATTTCCTTACTAATTCTAGCTTTTATTGCTTTGAAAACTTGGTTATTTTTGCTCCTTAAATCAAGGAAAGGATGCTGAAAGGTGTCAAGTAGCTTTCTCTGTTTCCTTGCTGGTCCAGGCCCAGCAATGATAGTGTGATTGAACAGAATTTCCATGCATTGATGTTTGCAGAAACTGGCCTGGATATGGCATTGCTCAGACACAGTGACCTCGTTTTTTCCTTTTCCTGGCATTTTACTAAAGAACAGCAGAAAGTTAAGTATCAAGACAGACTGGTACTAGAAAGGGACACTAAACTTTTAATGTTGCTAAGTAAAGATAGGAAACTTAGATTAGAGTTTCTTAGACAGAAACTTAAATTTAGAGTAAATCCTAAACCCAGTCATTTTGGGTACCTAAAACTACCCGACAGTGTTCTTTTAAAGTAGCACCAGTTTGAGTTTGTCTAACCTGAGAAGTATAACACACAATTAACTTTGACCTGTTTGCTATTTTCCCTTTTGTTAATTTTTGCATTGTGATTTACCTTCATGGGCAGAAAATAAAATGATACAATATGTTATACTGTTACAGCACCATTAGAATATTGTAAATCTTGATTTCTTGCTGTTGTTAGGACTGCAGTTACCTGTTTTTGCCATCAGCAGGCACTGATATGACTTGAGGAGTATGCACCCTAAATTCTTAAAAAGCAGACTTATGGCTTCTTTTTATTAGTATTTTGTTGTAAGCAGACTGGACAGCAATCTCCTTTGCCCTTCACAGGTGCTTCGCAGTCAGCGGGCGGGCACGATTCCACAAAACAGGTAATCTGACCACCCTGTGCCAGGAGAAAAATGACAGAACAAAAACATACTTAGCTACATGTTCCAAACAAGAAATATATTTTTCATGTTATTGCAGAAAATATTCTCATTCATTCTCTGTAAGAACCTGACTAATAAGGTAACTCCACAGAGTCTGTATCAGTACAAACTTCGACTGGGGTACCAAGTACTAACATATTTTTCTACTACCTTTTCAAAAATTTCTCTCTGATAGAAGAAAATTACAAACCAGCAATAAGTTAGATGAGCTTTTATTGATTTTTATGCATTTGGCTGGATTTTTTCAAAAGTGTCTCACTTTGCAGTTAAATTTACCCATATAATTATACATACATGAAAATAGAATTATAATAGATAACATTTGGATTGAAAAACAATGTCCAGGGCAGGGATATCTGAATAATATAGTTTTCTGCAAAAAAACAACCTGGGATCCATAAAAAAATTTGCAAGTATTAACCAGAAATTAGCAGGCATGAAACCAGAACCGCTGTTTTAGAATAAAAATTGTCATTTCTATCACTAAATTAATTTCCACATACTTACTTTGCATTCACACACAGTACAAGGATCCCTTTTCCAGGTTTCATTGTTGGAATATGATTTACCCTCTTCATCAGTGCAATCAGAATTACTGAGGCGTGATTCAAGCTTCTTTATCTGAAAACATTTTAAAAAGTTAGCAGCTGAATGAAAAAAGGTTTTTATTTGTGTAAAGTATTCTGTTTTTTCTCTTATAATACATGCTATATAATTTTTGTTATACTTGGGCTTTTCTTCTCACTACTTAGTTTTTATAATGTTAAAAGACTAGAAACAGTTAAAACATATGAAGATAGTCTTTCAAAAGAAAGCTAACAGAAAGTACCTCTTTCCTACCATAAGTGATCTAGATCTTAACTCTGTTTACAGCTGTAGTCCAGCAATTACTTCCTATGATTACTTCTTATGAAGTCTGCATTTTAATCATTGCTTTACACAAATTGTACACATTTCAAATGGTAAAAAAGATTTTATTAACACTAAAACCAAATTTTTAGAAGAAGATTAATCCTGTGTTTCTGTGTTTAGTATACAATGGTTACACAAGGCTTCAGGTTCAAAAGTCAAGAGGGTCCAGCTGTAGAATATTTCAGTATGATTTCAAAAGAACACAGAAATAAAGAACACCAAACCATCTTCTGTGTTAGCTTTTGTTTGAGGTACTATGTGTTGGTATTGTCTGCAGGGGATGTCCAAATATTAAAAAATGTAAGACAGATGTTAGGAAAACATTATTAATTAAATCTACAATCAGACATGATAGACTACAATAAGTTCATTATAGCATCTTACCTGATTTCTGAGGCTTGAAATAGTTTTTTGCATTTCCAGAACAAATTCTTTGAAGTCATTCACTGCAGGTATATTTCTATTTTCATTAGATGTGGATGTTGCATTACGAAAATATTTACTCTGTTTCACAGAACTGCAAGAAATAAATGCAAAGTCAGGATATTCATCTAAATCCTTTTTATTTGGCTAGATATTTTAGGACACTTAACAAAAATGTAAAAGAAGAGCAAGCAACAAATGTAGGAATATGAACCACAACATCTGGTGCTGAAGACAGAATCAGGACAGGTGAGCTCCAGATTGCTGTCAATATCACTACCAACAGGGAATTTCTAATACTTAGAAAAATTATGTATTTCATGCAGGGTTACACACAAAGTTGTCACCAGTGACACTATACAGCATCACCTTAAATTCACTCCTGAGCCTCCGATACGAAAGCAGGCTAAAGTAAAAGAGTCTTAAAAAGTGTTCCCTCCAATATGAAATTCACATTTCACATTCTGAACCATAGATTCTTCCTCTATAGGCTTGTTAGCAAAACATGCATTTTAAGAAATATGACTTTAAAAAGGAGAAAGTTGCATTTCATAAATAAACAAGAAGTACTTCTAGGTATGAACATATTTTTAACTAACATTTGACATCAATACTGCTTGGGTACAGTACACAAAATCCAAAGTCTTTTGTCTGTAGTATTTTTCAGCTGATATCTCATAACAGATATATAACACTAGATTGTGTTAATCAATTCAATCTGTTGGTGAGAAAGAGTAATAAAAAGAACTGTCTGTAACTAACATTATCTGGTACCACTTGAATAAACAGGCATTCAAAAGTATGGATAACACTATTTTTAAGTCACTTATTACATTAAGATCCTTGAATCCATTTACTTTTTTTAAAGATTCTTGAATCCATTAATAATTACAGGCATTACTATTTGGTTAACATGTCATCTCCAGTGCTAAGGGACACCCAAAGAATGAACTGGCAAAGAAATTCTCATCTCTCAGGGCTCAGGATTTATAATCTTTCTGCATAAATTAAAACAGCACTTCTTGGAAGGGGTTCAAGCTACTTAGTTTCCCATAGTTTATAATCTAAATTAGAGAAAAAGAACTCTAAACAACATAACATGCCAAAGTTCAAGTAAACCAGCTGCTATTGTGTAACAAAATATTTAATCTTCCCCACCTGTTCAAGTTTTGAAAATGAGAAGCTAAAAAAAGGAGGAAAAAACCCTTCTCACCACAAATGAAATTTAAATACCACATTGAGCATGAGAACTCATGGGAATGTTCAGTGACTGAGGTTGCTTTAGTTTTATTTATGCTACAAATGAAGTATTGTAAATCTACTATTTTGTAGTCCTAATTAGTAGTTGGACTGAAACACAGTCAAACAAGCTGGTACTTAGATGTAAGGTTTATTTTCTCTTACTTTCATTTTGACTTAATTTAACCCCTAATACAACTTTAGAATTATGGGACTAGGCATCCTTAAAAAGTGAATTGCTGTTTTGTAAATTTTTCTAGCAGTTCACTTGCAAAGATGGACAAAACATCCTTCTTCAAGGATTATTTCAAAGAAACCTACCTTTTCATATTATCTATAGACCAGCTTATCCATGGCTGCTGTCTTCTCTTGTCCAAAATCCTAAACACCTAAATGATCTTTTATTTTGGGACAGATTCCTCTCAATTAAGTAGAACATAATCATGGTATTCCTTCAAGTGCTGTTACAGTGCCAGAGTATTTGAAATTGCTGAAATTAATTTAGTTCTTTATGTATCTGTCTAGATGCTTTCCTTGCCAGAGTGGGTAGACTCTGCTTGATCATCATCATCATCATCACTCAAATAAGAAGTTTTATTTGTTAAAAGAATGCTGAATAGAAAGAGCTGTAATTCAGGTGTCTCAAATTTGTTCATCATGAAGGATCTTCACAAGAAATGGTCTGAGCAGAACTCATTTCATGTCACTAATTCATAGGTAAGTTTTCCTTCCCATGAAACGGCAGAGACCCTGTGCAGCTGAAAATTTGTGACTGAAACTGTGATTTACTTCCTTGCTATATTTTGAGGATTAGGAAATTAAAAACAATATCATTAGCACTGCTGTTCTCCATTCCTGCTTGAAGTTTTTGGTACCAGAAGCAAGCCTTATCATTATCACAAATTTTTATGCAACTGAAATCAACACTTGGTATCCTACTATTTCTACAGGAGAATCTAGAAGCTCCAAATAGGAAATGAAATAATTTAGATTCATTTAGTTACTGCAGGCACTGTAGGAATGTGGCATTTCAAATCTCCAAATTACGCTTTATCAGTGATTTTTTTCATGAAAACTGCAGGAAGAACAAAAGTACTATGCTTATACTACTCACAAAGAGTTTTACACAAATTTGAGCTTGAAAAAAAAAGTGGTTTATTGTTTGTAGATATGCAGAAGTGTCAGAATAAAATACATTAACTTGAGAAAGCAGGAACTGGAAAAAAAGTGGCTCCCAAAGAAATCATTCAGTTTCAGTCAATCTTGAAAACAATTTTTTTTTTATAATTCTGTAAAATAAAGTCTCACCTTACTGATTTGGACATTTTCATTTTCTTCAGGGGCTTGTCCTCCTGAAAGCTGTAGTCAAGAGAACGTCTTCCCCGAAAGTGATACGAAAATGCATTAAACTGTCCTCTGGTTCTACAGTCTGGAAACAGACAAGAAATTACACATAAACTACCACATATTTCAGCAATTACTATATTAATATGGTTTGGCAGTGTTTTCTGAATGGGTAAAGGCAAGTCATACATTCAGTCTGATCCCTCTGGAACTGGTAGATGGCAGATGAATAAATCTCAGTGATAGAATATTTAAGCTAGTTAGATGCAGAGGATGTGAACCTTGATTACCCACAGACTGGCTTCTTAGCGTGAAAAAAAGGAGTAAAACAATTTTAACAAACCCATATAGTGCTACTTTAGCTATTCTTTTCACTTCTGAAATTTTCACTCTCTTGGCTTTTAATTATTTTCTGGGCAAACAGGGCAGCTACATAGGAAGAAAGACAATGACAGAAAAATCACTTTGTGGGTACCTCATCTATCCCAGCAATAATTATTTGTTATTTTTGCCATCTGAAAGAGAATTTTCAATTTAATTCCAAATTTGCAGACATGCTTTATAGGTTGATGAATCTTATTTCCAAATCTGGGGGATCTGAATGTATCACCAGACCCTAAAACTCCTTCCACCACAGAGCAAAAATCTCAAGCCTGAAAATGAGCTATGACAGAAATCTTCTCCTAAGATCCAAAGTGAAGTCTTGGCAGGATGAAGAATGTCTTTCTTCCAGTTCACTTTATTTAGCCTTTCAAACACAGTGAGTATTTGGAAAGAGTCCCATTTGAGAAAGAAAAGGAAAACAAAATAAAACTGCAACAGCGCTTGATAGAGGAGACAATGAGAAAAAAGAAGTTTTCTCATTTCTGTTCACAGAAGCTTTAAAGCTGAAAGTAATAATGGGCCAAGCTGAGGCAGGAACAAACTACATGATCAACTGCTAGAAGCAAAATCTGCTAAAACCGAAGGGAAAGCCTTAATACAGGATGCCACAGACATTTCTCAGCTAAGTCTGGTATTAGCAGAATTAGCCATGAAAGCAACTGAACATGGGAAGGAGTAATCTTCCATAATGTTTCTCTTAATCTGCACCAAAACAAATGAAATCAGAAACTCAGTAATATTTATAAAGTATTTTTCTGGAATTTAGATTGAATACCTGAAGTATTAACACAAATTACCGCAAAAGTTTCAAGTGTATAAACACTGCTGAAATGAGCAACTAGAGAAACAAATGGAAGGTTGCTCTGATTACAAAAAAATAGGTATCCTGGACTACTTTTAATTGTGTTGAACTTTTATGCATATTAAAATATTATTATTTCTCTGTTAGGAAAAACTTAATGGCTTTTTCTTAATGGCTTAATATCATTTAAGACACAAAAAAAGATTACTGACCAAAAAATAAAAAAAATTCAGATCAAAACCAATATCTACAGATTGTTCTTGAACACAAGTTATCCACAATTCCCCTTCCCTGTGCTTTCCTTGCAGTTTGTCCCATTCTTTAATAAATGCATTACTTTCCTCCTGTAATAACAGCACCCACCAAAGAGCCACATGCTATTTGCTGCCAACATATTGTTCATTCTTCTTGTGTGTTCTGCTGTTTCCCACATAACCTCCTTGCTGTCCACTCAGAAAGTAAACTCGTTCAGATGGGAACAGACCCATGTGTCTGTAAGTGGATCGGCATGAAGGCATTTTTGAACACCCTTACACACTTCTATATTTAGTATGGTGAGAAAAAGGATCATACTGAAGGGTTCCTGAAGAAAGAACTAATTCTGGTCAGAGGAATTTTTTTGACAAAGCAATGTGCTGTCTAAAGTTTTCCTGAGTATCACAAAGTCTCTGGTTTCTCTTGGAAGCAATATGTGAAAGGTTTCTGCTATCCTCCTTTGTTTAGTAACTGCTACAGTCATCTTGCATAATAGAGATTTTTTGGGGTTTTTTTGTACAATAACACAATGGCCCATTGTTTTTTTTGCTTCTTAGAAAAAAAGGTCTGAAATCTTGGGAAGGTTTTATCACCTTAGACTGGTAAATATGAGAACCATATGTTCAGTGACAGCTTTAAGTACACAGATCTGATTTTCTGAGTTTTTTAAAACTCAAATATATCAACTTGCCAAATTACCAGCTCATGTTGTTGGTTTCTCTTTCAGGTACAATAGGGAGTAATGCCACTGCTGAGAGGTGCAGGACAAAATGCATCAGCTTTCAGACAGCCTACCTCAAGAAATTTCTTCTCTCTCCTTTTTTTTTTTTTATTTTTTCTTCTTAATGAAGAATATCTTAGCAGTAGCAGTAAATAAGAAAAAAATAAGCCTGAAATTCAGGTTTTTTTTTTCCCTA
>JAYDZK010000169.1:94548936-94598522 GCA_034509185.1 Euphonia xanthogaster
TATTACTGTATATATACTGTATATATTCTTACTGTTCATAGAGATGCAGAAGTAGAGAAATTATCCAAATGTGGAAATTTTTAACATCTATTTTCTGGTACTGATGGAAGTTTCTTAAAAATCCCATTTAGTCTTAGCAAGTATCTTTTTCCAGATAAGACATTCAGATACGGTTTTTGCATGCACATTTAGATAATTGACTTTCTCTTCACCTCAGGCTCACCTGCTAAGTTTCTCCCTGATTTCAGGATTCTTAATTTCATTTTTCAGATCTTCAAAAGTCTGAGCTGAAGAAAGATTACAGTAAACTCTAAAATCATGATAGGGAGGAATTCCATGATCTCTGCCTCTCTGAATATTCATAGCTGCCAGATCTAAAGCCACAGTACGTGCCATGGAGAAGAGTCTTTCTGTTAATTCTGTATTGAGTAATTGTGAGGGGACACGCATCTTACCAGCAACACCAAAAAATCCCCTTAGAAGTGGATCAATGCCTCCTTCATTTACAATCCGAAATGGAGAGAAGAATGCCTTGTGAAGAGGTAGATGGCCTTGTGGAATAGGTTCAAAGTTTTCATCCAGTCGATACAGAAAAGGATTAATGAGTGTGTGACCAAACCTAAAAGCGGCAGTTGCAAACTCATTAGTTATGCCAGAATTAACACTGGGATCATAACCCTTATATTCGCCAAGCATCTTCATGCCTACCTCTCCAAAGATCTTAGGGAGCCAGTGGCTAAATGTTATGTGTTGCATTTCTGCACCAACAATTTTGCGTGTTTCATGATATATTGTGTCACCATCCCAGTGAGGATTGAGTTTCAGTAGCTCTGTGGCAATTCTGTTGTGCTCTCTAAACCACAATGTGTGGATGCTGGTGAGACCCAGCTGTTCGTTAGAGCGCTGATCACCAGCTAAAAAGCAGGGTATTGGGCTCTCATTCTCATCTCTCATACATTCTGTTGGTGGGCCAGTGGCAAATGGAAGAAGGGGCTTGCCAGATCTCTGTACAATGCCCTGCCTCAGAAGACCCCTTTGACTTGCCAAGTCTCTGATTTCTAGTGCTTCATGGTCCGAACTGCCGTACACATTGGAAGCATCAATGTATGAAGTCAGCTGGTTGATCTGTTCTCGTGGGTACACAGAATTCATCAGGAGAGATGTCATGCCACTTCCACAAACTGGGCTGGAGCGTACGAAAAACATGCAGCGTGCGCCATTTCTAACTCTGGGATCGTTTGGTGGTATCATGATAGAAAAGCATGGAGGATCATTTGTACAAACAGAACTGCAATGCTGACCATCTGAAAACCTGGCCTCACTTAGCGCAGCCACGGTGAGGTCAAGGTCATGGTCAAGAAACTGACCCCACTGCATGAGCATGTGAGTGTACTGGTCGTCAGGAGTTACGGTTTCCGTGCCGATCAGAGTAGTTGAAACCAAGCGAGGCATTGGGAGTGCGTAGCCATTAGAGAGTCGTCTGGGTTCAATTCCCCGAGGCAAATTAAATCCATTTTCATAGACTGACTTTAACAGACGTTCAAAAGCCGTCAGAGAAGCGCCCCACATGGGATGCTGAAGGTTGTTGCATGTTCCATCGTGTGTCCTGTACTTCTGGTGGAAGCACATATCGGAGCAGTTGTTCACTCGCCGATGGGCTGTACAGCCTGAGAGATTGGCTATCAGATTCAAGTACTGTGGGGATACAAGGTCATTATAGTGATAACCTGAAAGAGAAAACACAGAAAGAAAACTATCAGAGAATTCACAGACTCATG
Organism: Euphonia xanthogaster; assembly: GCA_034509185.1. Taxonomy (NCBI): domain Eukaryota; kingdom Metazoa; phylum Chordata; class Aves; order Passeriformes; family Fringillidae; genus Euphonia; species Euphonia xanthogaster. Next base: position 94,550,715 of record JAYDZK010000169.1, read on the forward strand.
GTCCCCTCCAGATGAAGAATATATTTGAAATGCTATTTTATTTTTTATTTTATTTTACATTTCCCACCAGATTAAACATCCCTATTTTTAGATTAGGACAGCAATAATCATGCATGTATATTTGAGCATTAGGTCATTTGAACAACTTCACAACCACTATGTCAGGAGGAAACTTTCTAAAATGCCAATTCAAGTGCAACTTTTACAAAATAATCACAAGAGGAGCTCACTTCTTATTTGGTCACTTAGGAAAGCAGAGACATTTTCAGAAAGAAAAGCCTCATATTGAGACAAATAGAACATTTTACTCATGTTACTAAAAGCATTTTAAAAAACGTCAGTTAACACTTAAATGGAATTCAAGACTTTAGCTTTTGAGGCTTGCTCATTCCCTGAACAATACTATTTTGTTTTGCTTTATTACAATGAAACTTGCCAATTTTAGGAAAAAAAAAATCAATGAAAAAATAAAATACCACCAGCAATAGAGCCAAATATGGAATGATCGCTAGGACAAACATTGTGGAGTAACTCATATCCACACTACCCTGGATGAGTTTCTATATGAAAGTAGTGTTTGTGTAGCATTTGGCGAAGATTCCCTCTGCAATCCACACCACTCACCTCTGGGATTAAAACATACCTATTATTTTCCTGTATTTTTTCTCAGTTCATAGAAAAATAATACCTACAAAATATATACTGTAATTCACTAGAGTTATGTTTTTAGAATCTCAAACTAAGGTTATGTACTGCATGATCTCTGTTGTGATATGATGGCACGTGGAAGGACTGAAGACCATAAGGCCTCCCAGTACAGTGTTGGCTAACTGCAAATAATAGAAGAGTCAGCCTGTGCCTTGTCCTTCCTGCCTATTAGAAATCATTGTAAAAGTGATTTTTACTTAGTAACATTTGAATTTAATTTCAGGGGAAACAATTCTGGCTACATCTACATTATCAACTTGTGTGAATCAACAGAAATGCCTCAGTAAAGTAAAATTTTTGCTGCTGAGTAAGACATACCTACTGTATCCAGGAGTAGGTTTCCATCAGAAAATCTTTACTTTGTACCCCTAGACTGAATGTGGGCCTGCACCCGATTTTTCATTTAAGTTGAAAAGAATTCACATTGTTCAAGACCCTATCACAAATCATACCAAGGCACAGTAAGGGGGGACAACTTCAAAAAGGAGCCGCTGATCCAAAGCAAAAGGCACACCATGAGTGACTAATGGATATAGAGAGTGGATGAACAAGGTTCCAGGATCCAGGAAAAAGTCCAGAAGGTGGAGTATTTGGCAGTGTAGATGTACATTTAGCTAACTAGAAACCATCACACACCACCATGGATCTTCATCTGGAAAGCTTGCAGTGAGGAATAAAACCAAACAAACAGTATAAAGGCAAAAGGAAAAAAGGAAACGAGTGAGTGTAGAGGGGTACTGTGCTCCCACAGGCTTCAGGAGTTCCCAGCATGATGGCAAGCACTCAAAAATATGAACTGAATGCAGTTTTGCAAGGGGTTGGTATCGGTTAATTGCACACAGTTGGGAAATGTAACTTTTAGTCCTGAGCTCTGTCCCAGTGTGCCTGCAAAGACAATGGTCTTCATCTCAACTCAACACATAAACATGTGCTAGGCACAACTGGCTCTCTGCCAGCTTCCACAATGCAGGGCAATTGCAAACAAACTACCTAAAGCCCAGCCTTGTCTTTGCCCTTAAAGGGACAGCTGGGACAGGACCTGTGCTCAGCCAGGGAAGCTGTTTTCTCAGCTTCAGGCTATGAGTAGTCCACATGGTTTACAAGTCAAAGCAAAGATAGCAGAGATTTAGTGCTTGCTAACATGCTCATGTAGACATACAGAAATTATTTTATGGAATATTCCATACTAGGAAAAAGAAAAACAAACCATAGAGCAAAATTTGTAAGTACCACTGGGTAATGCAGCAAAATACACACTTAGAGGACATAATTCACAGTATATTAAAATATCCTGGCTACCAGGACAGTTTAATTCTAGAACTACGCCCAGAAAACTTATATTCTTTATAATAACCCTCCTGTTTAAATGATCATCATTCATCACGGAGTTCTTTGCTTATGATAATTATTCATTCAAATAAACATTTGTGGCTATCCTGATTGCCCCCCTCAGTTCTGAAATCAAGTTGTGAGCAAAACTCGACTGTGAACCTTTTGGGTGGAATGACCTTCAGTACTAATTTAAAAAAAAAAAAGGCTCAGGCTCTCTCTTTAGAAGTTCAAGTGGGATGTAATGTCTTATGATGGATTAGATTTTGGCTTTCTGATGGCAGTTGCTAATCCTTAATTACCTCTCACACTGTAAGCACTAGCTTTGCCTCTGCTCTCTAAATGGTTGGGTGCCGGGCATTTCCAGTGCTTAGAAGCTGGCTAGCTCAATTCACATACTAACTTTTTGGTTTTTTGAAGCAAGAAAGATGTTTCATAGAGTCACAGAAATATTGATCATATGGGACCTCTTATCCAGACCAAGCTCCTGCTAGAAGTAGAGCTGTTTCCAGCACTAGATACCTGGTCCAGCAGGCTTGCAAAACCTGCAAAGTCTGAGACTCCTCCACCTTTCTGGATTAGTTGTTTCAGTGCTGCACTGGTCTTCTGGTGAGAAACTGTTTCCTAACATCTAACCTGAACCTCCATTAATGGCCATTCTCCTTGTTATACAGTCTGGCACTGTGAAGGAGAATTTGGCTGCATAGTCTTTCCTTGGGATATTCAAAGGTTTTGCAAAAAAAAAAAAATCTCTGAGGAAACTGTGATGTTTCTCAACTGTTCTCAGTGCTAAAGTGCTAAATAACACCTTTCATTTGGCTCTGTATTTCAAAATAAAATGAAATAAGGAAAAACATTACTATTAAAAATTGGAGTAGTGGGCAATTTAAATGAAAACAGATTTATTTTATTATTCAAGTTTCCCTAAAAGCCAGGTTTCTTTGGATTCTGTAGATCTGAAAAGCAAGATCTGGTTGCAAAGAGCATTTCTAGTATCACAGAAAGTTGCCTAATTTTTTTTTTTTTTTTATTAACTAGTATCCATAGGCTTTAACACCAGTTTTTGGTAAACCTTAGGTGTTTCCCTTTTATGAATCCTACTCAACCAGTTCTCACACATCACATTTTATATATTGCTAGTACTGTATATTTATAGCATATATATTCAATATTCTTGCATATGCATCTAATCAGAGAACCAAACCAAACAGGATGGGTCTTATAATACATCAGCCTTCAAAGAATTTTGAGTAAGTTTTTGTGGTATACAATTCATCAAGAATTATCTACTCAGCTCTAATAATGAGTAACGAGCTGCTTTCACTATCAAATGTGACAGTACACCACAAAGCTTGTTGTCTTTGGTCTTATAAATACTTGATAATTCATGGCCAGTGTGTAAGTTTTCAGAAGTTACAATAAATACTCAATTATAAACATCAAAAAGAATATAATGAGTAAAAGTATTTCCTCTAGATTGTCAGTGTAGTTTTTGGCTATGTCTCAAGTCTCAAAAGCTCTCCTAAAACTCTATCATTATTTCCAAATGCTTCAATCCTATGTTTCAAGCCTATCCACACATATATCTACACACATTAGCTGTACTCCAGCTAGACTTCATGAGTTTGACTGCAATCCAATACCTAAAAGGCAGAACTTAAACCTCACACTTCTTTTTGCTAGTTATAAAAAGCAACAAGAACTGTGTTTCTCATTACATCACATCAGTGTTAAACAAAGCAATTAGCTTAGTATGACACTCATTTATGAAGTAGCAAATAATTCTTTGAATACTACTGTGGTACATGCAGAAACCTTGGTTTGTAAAGTATGCAAATCCTTCTGGTTATGTCATATTTTCTCCTTGCCAAGGCATGCTGATATTAAATGTTTTTTCTCAAAGAAACAGGAACAAAACACTGCTTATTTTTACCACACAACAGAAAAGTATGTTCTGCTATGAGACAATGATCCTAATAAATAAACACACAGAGAATTAACAAACAGGATACATTATGCACTTCCATCATACTAAGTTCGACCAGCAGAAGAATCAGAATCTGAACTTTTTCCTAATATGTCAGTGTGAGAAAAAGCACTCCACTTGAAGAGCTCAGAGTTATATAGCGAGCAATGTGCAAACTAAGGATGGAATTTGGTAAAGCTTTGCAAAGTCAAGTACTTCACTGATTTCAATGTAATCATTCTGCAGCTGGGACCAAACCTCAGAAAATTAATGTCTCCTGAAGTATAATGACTTTAAAAGGCAAATACACATCAAAACAGAAAAAAAAGGAAAGAATACTGACTTGTTCCATTCAGGTCAACCATTAGACCGTCTTGTACATGATCCTGAATAAGTTGTAAGGTCCTTTCAAATATTTCCCCAGCTCTTGCTTGCTCAACAGTGTATGGGTCCCTTGGGTATCGAAATAAGGCTAGCAAATCATTTGGAGAACGAGGACGACTGATAGATAATTTGGAAAGAAATAGTAAGTGTACACAGGAGTTACAAAACAACAACACTACATAAATCATATAAATGTTCAGCAACATGATTAGTACATACCTTTGTTACTCATCTCAAAATGGAAGGCAAACCAAGAAGAAAAAAATTCAATAAAATGATAAAAATTTAAATATTTAGTAGTAATTAAATATTTAGTAGCATTTTAATATACATTATCTCAGCAGAACTGTTGCAGTGAACAGAGATCTCAGCAGGAGTGTATGAACAACAGGAATCCTTACATGTTAAACTGTTAGTATTCTCAGAAACAACCACACGATAACAATGTCTTTTAAGTAACAAAATGGTTTATTGTTTAATAAATCTCCCATTATTTCTAGCATATACAAAATTAATTCTGACTTCTCAATTAAAAAAAAAAATAAAAAGGAGATACCTGTCAAACAGATGTGTACGTGTTGAATTTATTGCTCTGTCAACAGTTGCAATTGCTTCCACAATTGACGTTTGTACAAAAGGATCTCCATTTCGGCTGACATTAGGAACTAGAGAAAAAGGAATTCACAAGTTATTGCAAAAATGGCCACACAAAAAAAGATACTTCCATAAAACAGAGTCTAGACACGACATCATTTTGGTTCTACAAAGTAAACCCTTGTTCTTTAAATGTTAGTTTATCCAAACATAAAATTCTTAACCATTTTGGAATTCTATCAAGGCATATTAAAGTACAAAAAAATTAATTTAAAACAGAACTTAACCAAAGCTTAAAAGTCATCTAACTTATAACTCAAAACCAAGATAAAGATAAATGCATACAGTGTTTAGCTGTCCTTAAATTAGACCTACTTTTTCAGATACAGATGACCAAATAAAAAATTAATTATTAACCTTTTTTTTTCTGGTGTTTTATCAGGTTTCAGGTGTTGGTATCAAAAGCCTGATCTATAACCACAGAAATCAATGCAGATTTCCCCTTTGATTTCAGCTAGTTCTGAATTAGTATTGAATTCAGTGTTGAATTCAATTAGTATTGAATTCAAGAACTTAAAGGGCTTACATGAATGTGCTGCAAGTGATACATAATGAACATAATTTACATAACTGAATGAACATAAATTAACATTGTTCTTCTCCTGGTCTCAGTATAATAAGCAACACAGATTAATTTTAAAGGGCAGTAAATATTTTTTTAATTTAGATCACTACTTTGTTTCCTACTTTACAATTATCTTTTTAATACTAGATTAAAACACACACACTTAAATGCTGTTTAACAACCGTATACAACACTGGAAACTCAACAATGCATAGGCCTTTTTATACAGTGCTTTGTGGCAGCTGGATGTTTGTACAAACTATGTAGGACTAATAACCTTCTTTTCAGTCTAAACTAAGAACTACCAGATCCAGGGGCAACAGCTAACATTTTCCAGAGTGTGTTTAGATTGGAGAAGTCACACAGGAGGAAGGGTAAAGTAGGGAAAAACTCCAAAGCAAATATACTGGTATAAAATCAGCAGACGTACAAAATCATCTGACATAAAAACTGTTGCTTATAAGCTTTTCATCACTTCTTTTTTTTTTTTTTTCCCTAGGCAACTTTACATTATTCCTTCCTAAGCAGCAGCTTGAATTGTCTCTACATGATTTTCATACTCTAGACCCACTTAATCAAACTTAACCATCTATACCATCAAATAACACAGTCCCTGGAACTCTATAGCTGCGGATGAAGCCCCTTTCTGTGCCCTGAGGCCAGTCTCAGGCTTTTGGCAATATATTCCCAGCATCCAAAATCAGCTGACCCTTTCCACACTGCCTGAGGGCAGTAGTCCCTTATCTGTCCTAATTACCAACCCTACTTGCTTGATAGCTTCATATTCAATAGCAACCATACAAAATCTACTTATTTTAGGAAGAAATGTCATTTACAGGTTTAAATTTTTAAATTTTAGTTGTTTCAGCATGATTGTGTGCCGTGAATGACATAAACATTGCAAAATTGCAGTCTGTAGAAATCCAGTGGCTGGTTATCCTGCTTAGTGCTGTCTACATTAGATGTAAACTTGCAGGGCTATCTTTCTGATTAATGGTATATGTGAGCTGAATTATAAACCTTGGTCAGATGTTAAGTATTCTGTACTTGATTTTTGTTTAGATTATTTATTGCTAGCAGTTTTTGCTTTTTTTTTAGATTGATAAATGTTAGAAGTTAAAGCTCCTTGTAAGAGTCTCCTACAATACTTTTTGTTTTTTTAATTTGGTCAGGGAGAGGGAATGACTCTTACAAAACAATGGAAAAGGACAGAAGAAAAAGGCTAAAGTAAAGCATCTTTAAAATATTATCCAACACAGTCAGCAAAACCTGTTCCCAGCTTCTATACACTTCCCTTGATTTGGTCTCAATCTTAGCAAAGTGTTTTGGTTTAGAAACATTTATAAAACATTGCCCTGTTTAAAAGAAATGATGCCATGAAAGTTTTTAGGCATTTCTGGCTATGCCATTATAAATACTATCTACACAGCAATTAACCAGTACTTATAATCTGTCCTCCACTTGTCCTCCTTGATCCTCCAACAGCATCAGTTTTAAAGGAGCCACTAGTGGGATATGAGAAACAGCATCTCATATCCCACTAGTTTGAAGGAGAAATTTCATTTATGGTTTCAGATGGAATGCAGACTAATTAAGTGTAGTTTCACTAATTTTAGGTTAATTTATGCTACAGTTTAGAAGAAATTACCCACATTACAATTATTTACAGCAAATCAGCTACTAAGTAGCTTTGCTGTTTGCTGATTTCCGCAGATGAGAATGATCAATTTACACCTGTACTATGTGAATACAACTCATTTCCACTAGGGTTTTATTTCAACTCATGGTTTCATTTTTCAGCACTCTTAGTGACATGAGAACTAGCTAATCTTTCCTAAACAAAGATGATTTTTTTGCTATGTGTCTCTAGAGTAGCCAGATTAACTGATTTTCATAGACTTTCTTTCTTTTCTTCTTCATACTAGACGGAAACTTATTACTGAATGATTCTTAGCCCTACTTTTTTTTCCCTCCTGAATAAGCTTTACAGATTAAAGAAATATTTTTCATAGAAGAAAGTACAGATTAAAAGTCTACTAAAAGCAACTTAAGACAGGAAACATCATAGTTTTATTGATACCATGGCAAACAATGGTATCAATAAACATTAGAAAAATCACTGATACATGTTTATCCATTTAGTAAACAAAATACAGAACATCCCAAGTAACACTGGGAAACAATATTGAGGATATCTTCACACTAATCTTCAATATACAAAAAAAATCACTGTTCTATACTAATTTTTTTAAGATACAAAAATATTGTCTTATATTCTCTACTGAGAAACAGAAATCATACCATTTTCTTTTATTTTGCATCAAAATTAAATTGAAAAATCAGTTTTAGTCAATGAGTCAGACAAGCATTGTGGTCAATCTTTGCAGCAAATTTATTTCCTTTGCTTCTTTTGCTGCTATATTGCCATTTATTACATAGTAATAATTGATAACTATTATTTGCCATTATTTCTTCCAAATAATTAGAACAAGATCAAACATTCTCCTTTTCTTTCTGTTTTTTCTTTTAGCTTCTTGAGGTCTGTATGACTTTCCTGAACTGTTTTGCAACAATTGCAGCCTAATTTTCAATGAAGCGCTGTAAGTGTCCCTTTGAAGATGCCAGAAGACATTTGTCAAGTTATTTCTAAAAAGTAGACTGGGTATTTGACTAGCAAATTCTAAAAGCTCTAAATAATATCTCAGGAAGAAAGTTGAAAGATTAACTTGAGCCCAAAGCACAGCTGGCTTTGGAGCTTAACACTTAGAGATATTCCTATTACGACATCACCAACTTACTAAAATATGGGAAAAAAGAGAAGAATCATGGGAGGAAAACAGACACATGAATAAAATAACTAATTTAGTATTTTGACAACTTTTTTTCATCTTACATGTTAGACAATTAGGACGAAACTAATAATCTAAGTCGTACTCAGTCATGTATCTTACCGTTTACACTAAGCACCATACTAACAGAGGAGTATCCTATGGTGTTGCGGGCAACGCACTCATAGCGACCTTCGTCAGCCGTGCCAACATCGCGAATGGTGAGAAATCCCTCCGGACTAACATGAAATTTTCCACTCTCAGTAACCTGTACTCCATCCTGCAGGAAAGCCCAAAGTTTACTCATTCAAAACACACTCGTTTTCATACATGATTTTTTTGTCATCTTTTTCTTTTCTACTTTTATTTTTTATTTTATATTTCTATTTTGTATGCCAAATTCACAGTCAGATAGTTTTAAATAAGCTTAACTAGAAAAATCGCACGTACTTCTAAAATGTACAGTGTATTTCTTTACTTCTAAAATTACTCATTATTACAAATCAAAGTATTTTAATAGGCTTTCACCGTATAAGATCTATGACCCAAAAATAAGATAACACCACTTAAGAACACACATATTTTATTTTTCTCAAAATTAACCAACTGAAATAGATCTCAAGACTTTATGTATATCAGTTCTTCATGTGCTACGCATTTAGGAGATATTTAAGGTTCATTAGAGTAAATTTCTAATATTCACTAATTGAAGAGAAAAATATAATCAGAAAAATTGAATATCAATATTAGCAACTCATTCATTCACTGGTAACTCTGCTAATACTCTATAGTTTGATATAGCAATTATTACATCAATGGAAATCAAAGCCACAAAGACATTACCAGAAAGTTACCAAAGTCTGTCCTGGCTGGTCTCAACCTAGCAGTAGCAAATGGGTCCAATGCACCATTTCTTATTGTTTTATATCAATAATATAATTGAAAGTGTGAATATTAGTAGGCTATTCACACAGAACTGTGACTAAATGCAGACCTTTTAAGGCATACATTATGAATTTTAGCTGGTCTCCATAATAATTTGCATAACTACATATGTACATTTACCTATATAAAATTCAGGTTTAGTATCTATATACATGCTTTGTATTACAGACTTACTGATTTGACTTCAGGTAATGTTTTCAGACACAAAGGAAGCAATAATTGGGCAATGTGCACTTTCAATAATTAATTTTGAAGAGATGGAAAGGCCATTGCCTTTCTGGAATAACTGACTATGTAGTACCTTATTCCATGTAATGACTGGCTCTGGCTCTCCTTGAGCACTGCATGGAATCTGCACGTTTGTGCCAACCTCCACTGTCATGTCACTGGGAACACTGGCAAATACAGGAGTCACTAAAAAAAGCCAAATGATACACTGATAAATTATGAAATACAACTTGTGCAAAAGACAATTAAAAAATAGGTTAGCACTCTGTTTTTAGCAGTTACTGAATATTTCTTAATCTACTACATGATTCTATCTGCAGGCTTTTAGTTGTTTGTAACTTCATTTTAGGGATTAAATTCTCCTTGAAGAAACTAGCTTCCCATGGTGTGAATGTATGTTCTTTGCTGGATAAAAAACCGACTGGTTGGTCAGGCCCTGGGATAGTAGTAAATGGAGTTACATCCAGTTGGTGGCCAGTAACAAGTGATATTCCCCAGGGCTCAGTACTGGGGCCAGCCCTGTTTAATATTTTCATCAATAACCTGGCTGAGGGGATCAAGTGCACCCTAAGCAAGGTCATAGACAACACCAAGTTGGGCAGGGGTGTTGATCTGTTGGAGAGTACAAAGACTCTGCAGAGGGAGCTGGACAGGCTGAATAAATGGGCTGAGGCCAATTTTATGAGGCACAACACAGTCAAGAGGCAGGTGCTGCCCTTGGATCACCCCACCCCCAGCAGTGCTGCAGGCTGGGGACAGGGTGGCTGGAAAGCTGCCCCATGTTAAAGAACCTGAGGGTGCTGGTTGACAGCAGCTGAACATGAGCCAGAGTGTGCCCAGGTGGCCAAGAAGGCCAATGGCATCCTGGCCTGTATCAGCAATAGTGCGGCCAGCAGGACCAGGGCAGTGACTGTCCCCCTGGACTTGGCATTGGTGAGGCCCCACCTCGAGTCCTGTGTCCAGCTGTGGGCCCCTCACTACATAAAAGACCTTGCAGTGCTGGAGCATGTCCAGAGAAGGGCTGGTAACAAGTGACAGGACAAGATGAAATGCCCTTAAGTTGCACCAGAGGAGGTTTAGATTAGATATTGAAAAAATTTTGCATAGAAAGTGTTGTCAAGCACTGGAACAGGTTGTCCAGGGAACTTGTAGAGTCACCATCCCTGGAAGTGTTCAAAAAATGTGTGGATATGGCACTTAAGGACATGGTTTAATGGTGGACATGGTGGAAGTGCTACATTGACAGTTGGACTTGATGAAAGGTCTTTTACAGCCTTAATGATTCTATGACCTTATTTCTGATGTCTCCTTCAGGATGATTTTAAAGTACTCTTAACTTCTAACAAAATAGGCTAGTAGTTGTCAAAACCACTTAAGTTCCATGAATTTAGAGCTCTGAAAAATATTTCTGTTAATAGCTGAACTTGTACAAAGTAATCAGAATGAATATTGCATTAACTTCTCATCTTTATTTTTTGTTTTAAGTTTTTTTAAGTAGCGACAACTGCAATTTCTCAGATAACAAAAGCAAAACCTTCCACAACCTATTCAAGTGAGTCTCTCAGCCTGACTTGCTGAGCCACTGAGTCTTGACAAAGCTCCTACCTCCATGTCACCTATGAGCCTCAGTCCTTAAAACATCAAAAAATCACCTTCAATTCTAAGGACAGAATACACTGTTATCTAAATCCACTGTGAATAAAATTAATGTGTTTTTAAACTGTAATTTTCTTCAAATCAAAACTGATGCCTGGCACTCAGATATCATCATAAGAAGCACATACAAGATTATGAAGACATTCAGAATTCTCCTTCTGCTGTAACATACACTGCAATGACTGATGTAATGATATTGATATCTGGGGGCGTGGGAGAGGGTGGAGGGCTGTGCTTTTACAGAGAAATATGTGGCTCCACTGCACTCCTTTATACTACCAACCAAATCTGGCCCTACTGTTAAACTGTACACAGCTGCCTGTAAAGGACCAGCCAGAAACCAGTTCAAATAAGGCATCCAGAGGCAGGTGTCCAGCACTGTGATGTAAGAGAGTCTGGCTCTGGATGTGAGCTGAGTCATGCCAGCAAACAGACCTGGACAATTAATCTGTACTTATTAACATTGATTTAACCACAGTGACCAAGGACTAAACACTCCTCAGATGAACAGCCCTTTTGTTAGAAGCTCAAAAGAAGAAAATTTCTCTTCTTGAACAATTGAAAAGAGCATTGCAAATAATCTGTGGAGAGCTCCAATTTCATGCTACATATTCAGCCTTTAATCTTGCATTTGCTATTTTTAATCTTGTATTTACTATCTGACTGAATTTTGCTACCCAAGTTGCACAAAAATTGTTTTATTAAACTTTACTCAAGTCCAGTGAAGTTTAACACAACTGGAAGGCTATAAAACTTTCTAAAACTGATACTTGTTTTATATAATTTTAATCTACATTTTTTATAGGTTAAAAAAAAAATCTCAATTTTGACAGATCCATTGCCTAATACTACTCTTAACTAGGAAAAATCAATAGAATTTTTTTTCTGACAAACTTCTAAGCTCATTTGAACCCCTTTTAGTAATATACAGTTTTAAGTTAGGTCAGTAAAAAGAAATGCTTCAAATTACATGTTTTATCTTCTTGAATTGAGTTAAACATCAAAGTACTTAAATAAATTATGAATGGTAATATGATTATAATTTATCCTAGAAGTAACTTACTCAGGGTTTAATTGAAAAAAAAGCATAAAAAAGGAGTTTGGGGTTGGTGTTTTAGGACTTTCTTTTGTGTCAGTTTATTTTCAGTACAAAGAATGACTTTTCTTTGTGAAGTTCATTCTGCTTCTGTAAAAGAAAGTGTTCTGTTTCTGGACATGAAACATTATGTTAATAACACCACTTAACAAACATCATAGAGCCTTACTGGATACTAGACTTTTCACAAAATAAAATGTTTTCCAATGCATAGGAATACTGTCATCCCCAAAGCAAACCTCCACTTCTTACAAAAAAAAAAGATAAACCTCTTTCCCAGAGGACAGACTGTTCTAAAGGAATGATACCCTGCACAAATACTGGTAAATGTCCAGACATGTTATTTGTTGTAAAACAGCTGGAATATATACAGCAAGGAGATATACTCAGAAACAATCACACATGGTACTGCGTATTTTAGTGGAAGCTTAAATATTTCTCTTTTTTTTTTTTTTTTTTTCTTCCCAGCAGCTGTACATGGGCTGTACCTCTAGGCTGTACAGTCAGGTACACAACGACCCGCTGGGATCCAATGATGTTGACAGCTTGGCATTCATACTGTCCCTGGTCATGCAGAGCAACCCTGGAAATCCTCAGCGTTCCGGAGGACAGAACTAAATGTCTTCTGTCAACAGACAGCTGGCCTCCTGAAACACACAACAACATCATTTGCTCTATATAGCAACAAAGTCCCTTCGTGTCAGAAAAAGGGAAAGCCAGGTTTAAAATTTGATAAAACACTGGAAAATATTAAAGTTTATTAAAAAAAATCAACAAAAACAAAACAGACAAAAAAAAAAAGTTTGAAATCTTTACTTCTAAGAAGATAAACATGAAAAGCAAACACATTATACATATGCACACAATCATAATTCTTATTTCTTCTCTGTTTATGGTAGAAATAAATATTTTCCTTTAAGGAGCATGCTAAAGCAGCCAAATGAGAAGGTATAAAAATACCAACATGTGTTATTGCTCATGTCATATTATTGCCATGTGTGTAAGGCCAATTTATGTCATTGGCCTAGGCCTATAATCTACAGAAAAATAGACATGGCCCTGAAAAAAATGTAATATAAGAAAAATGGATTTACATCAGTGTCTGTACCCTATCCTTTCTTTCTGGACATTTCAATTGATTGGAGCAGTCTAAGCACAGAGAGAAAAAGGGACATTATCAGCATCAAAATGATGAACAATTTGTTAAGAATCTGCTTTATGTACCATGATTTAGAATTTCCTAAGAGTTATATAGCCTGCTAGAGTTTTTGCACTCGAATCAAATGGAATTTTTGCTTACTGATAAAACATCCACTACAATATTTCTTCCTTCTGGATTTGGCTTAATGCCTCTAAAGCCATAATTTGATAATATAGTCAGCAGAGTGCACCCTGTTGTTTCTGTCAATGTGCATTAAGTGACAGAGATGCTGGTACAGTTACAGGCTGGACTGTTCTGGTTTCTGAAGAGAGCACATCCCACCTAATTTCAGACCTCCAGTTAATGACAGCCATCTCCATTTTTTCTGCAGTACAACAGCAGTGATACATACTGCTACAGGTAATTTGCCTCATATTTCTTAAACATTTATTATTAGGAATCTATTATGGACACATATTTTACTGACTCTTTTTTACTTAATAATGAAAAATGCTTGGGCAGCTATCTCCTGTGGGACACTCGGCCTTTCCCAGTTAAAGGAGAAAGAAATTAACTCTGTTTCCTTCAGAGACTGAGACATCTAAACAAATACATGCAGTGCCTTTCAGTAAAGAAGTGATTCCAATATGACTAAACTATCCTGGTAGTTTAAAAGTAAGAATGGAACACACTTACCTCCTTTAGTCCAGGCAATAACAGGCTGGGGATAACCTTGTGCTTCACAAGGGAAGTCAACAGTTTGTCCCTCGATCACTGTTTTGTCTTGTGGAGTGACAGTAAACTGAGGTAGAGCTACAGAAGAGGAAATAAAGCCATTTCAAAAAGACAACTGAAAAATGCATGACTAAATTACATACTGTTTCCTGTGTAAGTTGAAATAGCTCATATTTGTGGGAAGACAGATGCTAATGGAATTATTTATATTGTGACCTCTAGAGAGAAGAGAGCTAGGGCAGCCACTTGTGCAAAAGGAACATCTCTCTCACAACCTAGCCCTGATGTCAGTGAAGTCATGTGGGATCTTCTGTGACAGATACAAAGTAAGACGTGCAGTACAACTTGTAGGATCAAACATAGAGTCTTCCCTGGATTAAAAATAGTATCTTCTCTTTCTCTCAAAACTTCCCAGTTAAATTGTGAAGAAAAGTAATGTAATCAAAGCCTCCTTGAGCTGCTCGTTTTCTTCCATGAAAGCAGTGAGTGGAGCGTGGGGCAGATTCGGCAGTAACGCTGTGCACTAACTACTCACTACGCGGGAAGTATTTGTTCAGCTCTCGAAACACAATTACCACTGGTAATAAACGAACAAACCACACACAGAAGTTGTTTTGTAAAAAGGTATTTGCAATCTTAACTGTTTGCCAACTAAAGACTTTAACATGAGAACAGAAGCAAACAAATTTAAAGGTTACTTTTAATATTTTGGAAATAAAAGTTCCAGCACAAAAGCGTTTGCAAAAGATATTATCTATATACACAGGAGACTTCTGATAGTTGATCTCAAATATTTATAATCACACTACTGACATACAATATCAAAATTATTGCAATCAGAAGTTAGAATACTTTGACTTTTACTTTGAAGAAAAGCTGTGCTAATGCCTCAGCTGGCAGAATGATAGCTTCTACCAAACTCAACAGAAAATGTTTCCACATTCACTGAAGTGTCTACAAAAGAAAAGTGGCACAGATCTGTAATCAAAACTCCATTTCTAGTTCTCCAGGCACAAATTCTAATCTCCTGCCTGTTACAGAAAATATTTAATCATTCAAAAATTTGACACTGCCTGTTTGTTCCTCCAAGCAAACAAAAGAAGTGAACATTTTGAAAACATTAAACTTCTGATAATAATCACTGAAACATAATTTTCAGGGAAATAGTATATAATATCTTACTCTCTGTGAAATGTGTAGCAAGTTCCCTATGGACCACAATAGTGCAATTAGAAGCAAAAACACTTATGTTTTTAGTTTGGCTCTGTCAACTCAGAAGAAAAGACAAATCCACACAATTTCAAGTAGTATGTCTCTCCCAGTTTAACATTATTTACCTTGGACTATGATGTATGCAGTCGCGTGGATGTTATCTATGGTGTTAGATGCAAAACAGGTGTACTCGCCACTGTCCTCCTGCTTTACATTTTGTATGTAAAGTCCTCCTGATGGAGTTATGGTGACACGAGGGTCATTTGGTAGAGGGGTTCTGTCGCCTTTGGTCCAGGTAATTCGTGGCTGAGGGTGCCCAGTTGCACTGCACTCCAAGGTCACACTCTCTCCAACCAGCACTTCGGTGTTTTGTGGGTGAATCACGAAACTTGGCCTGGCTGTGAGAAAACAGCAATGCCTAAATGCAGCTTTTAGCTTGCACAGCTCTAACTTAGACAGATATAGTCTGTAACTGGGGACACCTGGGGGCTTTAATAGCTCTAGGATACCTCTAATCTTGGTGCAAACTCTGCCTTGCTTTAAGACTAATCTAACTGCAGACACCAATAAATAAAAACAAAAGCTCGTAATTGCTCTGAAGTTTTTTTCTCAACTCCCATTAAAACAATTTTCAAACATTTTGCTCTCCTATGCTGATCTTTTTATAAAGGTCTCTTCATAGGCATGGACATTGAGACCCAAAACACAAACAGACTAAAAATTGCTGTGGGTACACAAAAGCCAAAACTGATTAAGCTACATTTTAAGTAACTTTTCTCAAGTGCATGAGTAATTTGCAGTGACATTGTAAGTTTACCTGGTGCTGTGTGTCAAAACAAAATGTTCTCACAGCAAAGACCATGTTTTAAAAACATTACAGTCCTGGACAGGAATTTAGTCCTTGCAAACATGAGGCCTTGGCTAGACAGAGCTAAAAGGTTCTTGAGCAAGGATGGCTGCACAGGGTGTGCCGAAGCTTCCACAAGTGGCCTGTTCAGCAGCTTGTGGTTTTCAGTATCCAGAGAGAACATTACTGCATTGAGAAATGTTGCAATGCAAAGCCTCTTCTCCTAAACCTTTTACAGCCTACGAGACTATTATAAAAATTGCATACTACAGTAAACATATTAATTAACCAGCTGAGTTGTATTTTTGTTCTAGGGATATTATATCTTCATGATCTAGGTCTTAAGATGCCCAAACCAACAAATCTACATATCAAGCACCAAAGCATTTTATTTCTCAGCAATCTTATTATCTAAACAACTCTCTATCTGAATGCAAAATTCAGACTTAATGTTCTTTACCTGGTGACTCAAAGTATCTAAGAGTAACTTCCTGAGTTTTCACTTCTCCAGCCACATTTTTTGCCATACATTGGTAAATGCCTTGGTCTGTTTCTTGAGTATTCTGAATCATCAATGTGCCATCATCTAGCAAGTTTAGACGGGAATCTTCTTTCATACTGAGCTCATTACTGAGAAGAAAAGGATCTGCTAGAGTTAAACCTTTAAATCACAAGTGCAGAAAACTGCCAAATAATAAAACCCCAGGAGCCAAATTACCCCAAATAACTTGTGAGGGAAAAATTTTTTTTTACTTTGTTAAAAATAATGGAACTTTACATTTTCTCCTAAAGAGAAGAAGAGGAAAAACAAATCATGAAACTATTTTGCTTATGCAAGTAATGCATCTTCAAAATGAAAACTTAAAATAAATTTATGAGGAAAAGCTCACAGGGAAAAATAAAACAGTGAACAATATACATACCTGGTCTTTAAAAGGCTGTTCTAGTTGGCAAAACAATTAAAACTGTTTCCACTGGAAGTATGTCATGCAAGTTCAAAATTCAAGATACTTTCTGCTAGGAGAGAGGTTAGTTGCTATAAAACCATCTTTGTGCCAACCTCTGCCTGGATTGTTCAAGAAGCACTAATGAACTTGATTATATTCTGTACTGGTTTAAAATATAAATTAAGGTCAGGTCTTCAGGTTAGGTCATGGATGAAAAGTTTCTGTGATGTAACCTAAGAAGTCTTAGGGGGTTTTATTAAAGGAACTGTTTCTCAGTCCACCCCTCACTACACGATGAAGAAAGCACAGAGAAGGGATGAGATCACACCTCTTAATGTACAAACCCCAGCCTACTGATCTATTCAACATACTGCTCAACAGGCTGATGGCTTTTGACTGAAATCTTGCCATATTCAACTACCTTGCAAACAGCTCTGCTCTCATTCATGCAGCCAGGAAACAAGCCAGAGTCAATAATCTCTCACCCCAAGCTCAAGTTTCTCCTTAAAACTCACATGTGTATTCTGAATACGTTTTCTTTGTGTATTATAAATACTTGAGCCAGAGAAAATTTTAAAGAAATAATTATACCATTCAAGTTCAAGACTCTGTTCTTGATATATTCCATAAATGCTGTGCCTTTGTTGCACAAGGGGTTCTCACTGACATCAGCAGAAAGATATAGAACCAGGACTCTAAATCATGCCATTTCATCAGCAACTGACTAACTAAAATGCTTTCTAGAAAGTGTAAGGGAATTTATGTTCCAGGTTAGGTTTGTATAAGAGCATTATTAAACCAAAGTCTGATGTGCTGATGGTAAACTCACAGTTCATGTGTCCATTGTAAGTTCACACCAGTTTAAGGGGGTGATTTGCTGCCACAAGGCTGGTTCAGCTGTGCTGTGCCCAGTGCAGCTGGAGGGAGCCAGGCTCTGGGCACAGCCTGAGCAGCCACTCTGCAGCAGGCTGGCCCTTGGATTCCTTAAAGATAGACATCCTTTACAGAACCTTCCCCCATCTTCTAAGTGGTGAAGGAAAGAGACACAGTAGGTTGCCCAGACAATCTGCACTATACCCACCCTTAGAGGCTTTTAAGACCCATCTGGAAAAAGCAACCTGGTAAAATCCTGCTTTGAGCAGAAGGCTGCACTGGAGACCTCCTCCAACCTTGGACACGTCCTCCAACCTGAATTACACTACAATCTTATGATATAAAGGTTTGCCTGCCCTCCATGTACTGGTTTGAGGAGGCTGGAACAGATGTCTCTCTCTTCTCCTGGGACAGAGGTCAACCTTGGAGGGAAGATACCTCTGAGGAGCTAGGGCTCCAGAAAGAATTCTCTGAAACTTTAATTGTATCCAGCTGGAGTCCTCAAAAAAAAGTATCTTTTCCTCCACCCCAAAACATATGCAAATGCTAAGTAATCCACAGGTCCTGTTATTTACATATAAATGATTTAGTATTATAGGTGTGAGCAGCTTTGCAGGTATACTACAGCTGAAGATCTTACAAATAGCACTAGAGTAAAAATGCTTTCTAGTTACCAGCTCTTAAATGTTTAAAAATATTCATAAACAGCTGTGAGCCATCATTACTTCATATGCTTATTTTAATTATAGCACATTTTTGCTGTAACTATTTCATATATTACCATACTTATCACATGGACATGCACACAGAAATGTACACACACAGAGGCAAATGTAATTACAACAAGTTTCTCTCTTCCTCTTTCAAACTTACTTGTTTCGAAGCCAGATAATTTCTGGTTTAGGATTGCCTTCAGCCCTGCAAGTGAAGTACACTGTATTCCCTGAGGTAACGTCCACATCCTGAGGCTCTGATGTAATTCTTGGCCTCTCTATATCAACAATAAAACATACAAGGAACTCTTAGTTATTTTAAAACTACTAAAAACTGGTAAATAAAATATTTCCACACATCTTGTAAAAAATATTTTTAACCAATGTTTTGACTTAAAATATAGAGATGCTTAGTCAGGATTAAATGCACTCTTCCCTGTGCAAAAGTGACTGTAGGATTTCTGACCTCCTTCATTGTTCCTTAGGACCTTTCAGCAGACTGGAAATAGATTGTGCAGATTTGTATCAGGTTCTAAAGCAGCTGTTTTATTTATTTGAACAGAGATTCAAATTGCCTATGAAGGAAAAACTTTAAAGCAGCAAGCACAAGTGCCATTTAAAATAACTTCCTCTAGATAAGTATCAGTGCCTAACCTGCCTCACAGAATAATTTGTACAGCTTGCTTCCTGCAGTTTCCATACTCAGGCTCCTTAGATGTGCAAAGAGCTGCTAGGATGCCATGTGCATTATTCTTGCATCAAATTCCCTTTGTACTATCTTTTTCAAGAACCTCGTAGATGCTTATGGTCATAGTTCTCTTGATCAGAATTATACCCAACACATAAACAAAAGGACAATTTAATTATTTTATACCTTGGCTTCATTATGTGAGTGGGCAGGCAGATGCCCATAGCTTGAGGAGAAATCTGCATTTTGATTACAGAACACAAGAGGTACTGGGCCAAGTCACAGGGTGCCCATGGGGCCAAGCACCCTTAGGGTGAAGGAATATACACAAACAAAAGAATTACAAAGGTGCTTTTCCATTAATCCTCAGTGGCAGAGGATTCCAGTGCCTGTGTGGGGTACTTCTATTAATTATAGCTAAGTAAAAAAAGAATTCAGTGACCCAACCCCAATTCCTACATCAACAAAAATTTTAAAGGCAGGAACTGTGTCATCAGGGGCAATTCAGTAAAGTTTCTTTCTTTCCTTTCCCTCATATAGAAGGGAATAAGCGACATAATAATAATGCAACACCATAGACCTAGCTGACAATCCTGTTATGACCAGAAGTGAAATATAAAAGGGAAAAATAAACTCCTTCAGGATAATCACCTTTCCTTCTTCAAGGGGAAATTTCAAACATGGTTATATTTGTTTCATTAAAGATAGGCTGAAGGGTGAAAGCAATCAATCCTGTCAGAAGCACACAAAACCAGAAAAGGAACACGGAGAGATTTCTAGAAATAACCAATATTATCCAGAGGTGGTTGGTGTTAATAAACAGATCAACAAATTCTAAGTCCCCCAAAAATACAGTTTAGGTACATGCAGTGCATTAAAATAAGCCATCAGGAAGTGGCAAACCCACCACAGTTCAATTCTTCCGGTGTTATCGTGGCCACCGATCTTCCCTGGATCCTGCGCGGGTACTCGCAGGTAGCAGCTGCCTGAGCGTTACCCGACTCCGCGTACGTCTTCAGCAGCTCCGCCAGCCACAGGATCTCGCAGTCGCAGTGGAGAGCGTTGGAGTCCAAGCGCCTGCACAAAACAAGGAGCAAACACAGCTCTGTTAGCAAGCCTCAGCTATCTTTTTCTAGGATCAACAGGTTCTGTAAATGGATCAAAGCCTTTATCTGGGAACAGAGACAACAGCTAACATGCAATAAGGGTGATGGTTGCTTGCTCATAGGCATTCTGGTAGTTTTTATTAAAGAATGTGTATTATTTTTACTACCCGAAGAACAATTTATGTATATTATTTAGTCTATAAAACAATGATTACAAATAATCCCAATATAGGAAATAAACTTCAGTCAGTAACTAAAGAAAATAGATATAAAACAATCTATGCACATAAACAACAGGAGCACAGTTAAGAAAAAAAAAATATTTAAAACAATTACACCATAAAAGGCATTTGCAAGGAAGAAAAATATTGCAAGAGAAGATTCAATCTAATTGGGTTCATATTTCATTAGCTCAATAATAATTCAATTTACTTACAGTCTCTTCATAGATTCTAAGTGACTAAATGTTCCAGGAATCAAATGAGCTATTCTGTTGTTATGCAAAAACCTGTTAAAAACACAGAAATATGCATGTAATAATTCAGACTTTGTGATGCATGCATTTCATTTACATACTTCTGGAAGGTTTACAAGATAAATTAATCTTAGAAAATTTAAGAAAAAAAAAATTGAACCTGTTCAGCAACTCATTGTCTGGTATTTTTTAAGCGGCCTCCAAGGTGTACTTGGGTATGTCCATGTGGGGAAAAAGAAGCCATAAATAACTACAAGGAAGGGAGTTCATAAGCATTCAAATTAGAAATTAGAAAGATCCTAAATAAATAGTCTAGTTCTTCATTTATAACATTTATTTTAGGCCAAGCATTGATAACAGACCTTTGGGAAGTGGTTTTGCGAAAGAAAAATAAAGCACAGGCAACGCTCACTTCTGCACGCCTCTAAAATCAGCCTCACCAAAGTGCTTTTGGAAAGACTGTGTAGTAGTTACAGTAAAAAAAAAATGGATTCAAAACCTCTATGGCAATGGATAAAAAAAAATCATTTTTCAGTTTAAAATGCTTGATTTAATTCAAACAAGGAAGCAAGCTGTCTTCTGAATCTTACCCCAAGAAAAACAAACTTACAGCCTTTCAAGTTTTGGAAGATGAGTAAAGGATTCGGGTTCCAACGTTTCTATTTGATTAAAGTGCAGATACCTGAAAATATGTTAAACAAAAAGAAAAACGCTGAAACAATTTTCTTGGTGAAATATTTTAAACATTATTAGATTATTATTTCCATAATGTTTACAAATCTAAATGGCCATAGTGACGTAGCACTTTCTTCTGTTACCATCTGAATCTCATACTTGAATCTGAGAAATAAAAGACATAACAAAGATGTGTTTGCAGATCTTTGAGTGTGTGTGTGTACACATATATACACATATTGAGTGTGTGTGTGTACACATATATAAGCAAAAAAGCCCAAACGTTGCTTTGGAGATTTTGGAGATAATACTTTGAACGCTATTTTGCCTACTCTGATGTTCATTGTATGCATGCTTGAAAAAAATTGTCAAAAAAAGAAATTTTTTTTTTTAATGGGAAAAATGTTAGAAGTTATTTAGAAAACATTTACAGTTTCCAGAGCAATAATAATTTTCGTGGCCAAATGTTTTCATTTTCATGAGGGAAAATTTCAAAAGATGCTAAGAAATCATCTTCTCTAGTCCACGAACACTGGCATTTAAAGCTGTGAATGTTCTCAAAACCAAATTTGTAATATAAACCCAAGTTTGACTAATTTGACTTTAGACAAAGGGCTTCCTAGCAACTGGTGCTGTTTGATGCTCTCTTGATGCTTATGCAAGCTATGAACATTACACAACAGTAAATCTACACAGCTGTTAATGCTGTAAATTCGACAAAGTTATCATAACAAGACAATTAGCCAGACTATTAACCTGTAACTATTGTGAAAATGGACTGCAAAGGCAGGATCATTCCAGCATCTACTATTTTGTGGAGCTACCTCTGAACCTTACAGATGAGAATACAAGATGTATTGATAAGACTGGCACAAGAAACTGTGAAAATGATTTATAGACTTTGGATCGTGATTTTATCCAAATGTATTCAAAACCCTTTAAGTTTCCTATTCAACCTCTGACAAACTCAGGAACCTCTGGAGAATGTGTATGCACAGAAATCGCTGTGGTCTGAAGAACAAAAGAGCCTGTCATTTAAAAACAGTGAGAACAACTCCGAGCTCAGTACCTCCTGAAACACCAATCTCTCAGCCTGACAAGGCCAAGGACATGGGGACTTGCCCATGGTGAGCCAGATGGTGGCTGTGCAGAGCGGAAAGCGGGAGCAGCGGTGGTTCTGGCCAAGCCCTTGCAGGGAGCCCTGGAAGGCGCGTGCAGGGGGAAGCCAGGCTCGTGCCTGGCAGCCTCCCAGGACAAGCGCGAGCCAGCGAGCGATGCCAGGGAGCACTGAATGGGGACCACAGAAAAAGCCAATAAATCAGCACGGGTGTGACCAAGCACATCAGGGTGGGGCGCCTGCCCACTGCCAGTGCAACGCCACAGAGTGTCTTGAGCACAGAGCACGGTCTTGTTAGCATGAAGAACCAAGAACCGCGTCACCTTGCTGGGACTGCCAGTTTTCATCTTCCCTTTAAAAATACAGGGCAATTTCTTCTAAATTAGAAAGACAGATCTAAAAGGAAGGTATTTCCTGCAAGATTCATTTGATTTGCCAGCAGAGAGAAGAGAGACCTCAGTGAGGAAGGACTGGCAGGACAAAGACTGGCAGGCACCACTTGCCAGGAGCCAGGGCTCTGCTCATCCACCTTCCAGGATCAGCAGCATTTGGGAACGGGCAAGGCAAGGTGGAATGAAAGAGTACAAAGGGAAAAACCAGGCACAACTATAGAGTTTGTTATCTCTGAAGCAGCTTTTGTTTTGGAAAAAAAATATAAACACTACTTCTTTTGCAGGCAGCAGTGATTTTTTTTTTTCCTTTTTAACTTTTTTAATTCTTCGTGCATTTTTATGCCTCATGACCACCTTGCAAACACATGTCTTTATATTCCAAATAAGTTAATCTCCTGTACTTCTTTGGCATTGGCAAGGCAAGATTTGTAGGCACCTCTTATTTGAACAAAAATAACATTGGTAAAAGCAGATACATTGAGTCACACAACTCCTTCTTCAGGGCCACAAATCAGGGTGAAATTAGAAAGAGAGAAAAAGAAAGAACACCTCTCTCTAGTTTAGGTAGTGTATACATTGCAAAACTCAAAGCTGCAGCCCATAATGGCTGTTTAGTACTCACTATTAGAATTACGGATGTAGTCAATATGTGCCTGAAAAGTCACCTTGCTTTTTAAAAAAAAAATTAAAAAATATTTGTTATAAACCTCGCCTTGTTTACAAGCTCACACCATTGCAGATACAATAATTCAGGTATTGAAGAACATTTTAATAGCTAACTTTACCTAATCAGAAATCATGCTGTCTAAAGTAGCTCAAAAAAATCAAATAATGAAATCCAGCTGGAAAATACTCTTAACTGCTTCATAGTAGTTGGGCTACACAAGTTAGCTGGGTTTTGCAGGTCTTTAAATTATGACCTAAAATAGTCCTGAGCAACTTATCACGCAATTGATTAATAGAACAAGGTGTTAAATATCTGGCCAAAATAATTTGTCATTTAAAATAAATAGATGCAGAAACCAGATTGCATTTTAAGTCTACAGTAAAGAGAATAAAAAAATTGTTGGCATTATGACCTACACTTTAATCCTGTTTTATCACTTAGGTTTATCACTTCTATTATTTTCTTCTATGTACCACATTAAAGCTTTGTAAAGGTATATTTTAATATTTTAATTAATATGGTAATTTCTTGGATTTAAAATTCACTCTAAGGGTAACCATATTCAGGAAATAATCTCACACTGGCATATCTTTATAGGCATATTTTATGTTCAGAGTACAAAGCACTAAAAATAGTACTATTATGTAATAAATTAGATATTAAAAAGATTTTCAGAATGGAAATTGAAAGAAAAAGCATGCAAGAGTGATTTTTAAATACCTACATATCTTTCCTTTTTAATTCTAAACTCGCTATCAATAATTAAATAGGAAAGGAAATACCTATAGGGAAAAAAAAGTCCAAATGAAACACCTCAAGAGGAAGATTGATAAGATGTGACAAAATTTTATCAAATAAGCATGTTATAGATTGTCTTTCTTATTATTAATCTCACAGGACAAAAATTTACCGTAAAGTTCAGTCCCAGTGGCATTTTTCACAGCACTAAATTTAGGATTATATCTTATGTAGCTTTGTAGCTTTTGTAGGTGATGACTTTTATTAAATATGCTAATTGTTATTTTTTCTAATAGCACCATCACATCTTTGGGGAAATACTTACTCACCCACTAGCTGAGTATAATCCATGTTCTGAACATTTAAACAGCACATTTGCCCTTTTGATTATTTGAATAAGAATGAACTAACATATTTGTTCCATATTTATCAAAGAGCTTTCCCTGCTCAGGGACAGCAAGTAGCAGCCTTAAACCACAAGGAAAAATATTTAAATGTATGTTGTGATAATTATATCAAGTATTGGAAGAGGATACTTAAGGAGATTATGGAATCCTCACTGAAGACTTTTAAAATAAGGCTAGACAAGTATGTTTCCAGTTTGCTGTCCCTAGCTGATCTTACTGTAGAATAATAAGGATTAACTTCTCAAGGCCCCTGTCATACCTCTTGGGTTCCTTTTTTTGTTTACTAATTGATTATCTGACATAGAGTCATGCAAAAGTCAGGAACTTGTAGTATAAAACAAGAAAATAAATAGCAACACTTCAAAAATACTGAAAACTGAATTGACGTAATTAGACTTAGTATAACAAACTGTATCACTGTATGTTAGTTAAGGTTTTTGTCTATTAATTCCCCCAAAATATGTATATGTGTACATAAACTAGAACATAACTAATAACAGCTTATAAAAAACAAAATTAATATATTAATATGAAAGTTAAAAGAAAATGCATAACTAGGATTAGGTAAACATATGTAAATCATTCCATTAATATTTCGGGATGCCACTAGTTAAATACTGGAGAGTTCACTTTTTGTCCCTGATACATACAATTCATAAGCTGAGATCTCAAAAATATGACAGATATTTGGAAGGAAAGCAATGTATACACATCTGGAAACGGACGCACCGTTTAGAGCTAGATCTTGGGATCCAAACTCATGACCTCCCCAGCAGGGTATTTGTGACATTTCAGGTGGGATTCAGTTGTCAAGCCCAGGCACAGAGGCACAGAGCAGCTGTCTAAGCCCAGGCACACAGAGGCAGCCCTCCCTGCCTTTCGGGTGCTCTGTCTGCCTTCCGGCTGCTGCTCTGAAAAATGCAAGTTTCCTGCTGCTTTCTGCTGTCTGTGCCAGACCCAAACATATGTCTTGCAGATTTAACAGTGTCTTAACTGGTACTAAGCAGCTACTTTTCATCAACTCTCTCCCTTCATGCCCAGCCACAGGTGAAAAGTTAGGTGACGAAATACGTATGGCTCAATGTCTTCACATACCTAAAATTGCCAATTTTTCTTCAGAATTTATCCTAGCACAAACAGGATTCAAAGATCTTATTTTCTTGGCAGAAATTTCCAAAGGATAAGCTATTTTAACTAGATCAGCAGCTAAGAATTCTGCATCAGAGGTTTAAGGAGGAACCAGCCAGCTGCAGTAAATACTTGGGGGGTTTTGCCCCTTATACATGCAACAGTACATTTAGGTTTTAGTTAGTGTCCTTCAGTAACATTTAACAACGTTTAGTTTCTGGTAACAAAAACAATCATCAAAAATGTGTTTGCTTTGCTGATCAGGTATTTTTTAAAAAGCAACTATCAGTTGAATTCTGCTTCACTGGAGTAGAAGAAATTGCTGTAAAACAAGTCATTCCCTGAAATGTGGTCCACAGAGTCTACTTCTGAGAACTCTGCTGAGCATTGAGAACAGCATTTGGCTGAGTTAACACAACCAGTAGCAAAATGTGTTCGATAACTTGTGGCCACAGAGACCTCAAATGAAGAAACATTGATTTAGTACGGTCAATACAGCTCAAAACTGAAATTAGGATACTTAGAAACTTGTTTGCAAGGGTAACTCTTGTCAGCAGTTTTTCTCCAAAGCTAATGTGATAAAACAGACCCTGTAGAGTCAGAACATATTTTTATGCTAAAGATGCATAAATGCCAAATCTCTCCTAAACTAAAAATCTCAAAGCTTACTCTCCAATTAAGTTATTTCTGTGCCTGCCACTGGCTTCATGTGTTCTCATTTTCTCTCCTGGCAAGCTCTGTGTTTAGGAGAGAAGCAGAAGAGCTCAAAAAGGCAGTGAGCTCTGATGCAGGCAGTGGGGTAGCACCTGCCCCCCATTCCCCAGCAGCTGCAAGTGCTGACATAACACACAGGCAGGCAATGAGCAGTGACTCTGCCAGGCTCCATATCCAATCTTCCCAGCTAGAGACGAGACTCAAACCCTGGGTTTGAATCTCAGTTTCATACTGAATAATGTGGATGTCTCAAAAGTTTGAGCTTAAGCTGATACAGTGTGATATCACTGAAGGCAGAGAGGCTTAATTGCCACATAGTGGAAAAGTGCATTCAGAAGGTGTTTATATTCCAAACTGATTTGTGTTTTTCAGTAAGAACATAGATCAACAGGAAAAAAGAACAAAAGAAAAAAGGATAAATATTGCTACTTGCAGCACATGAGGCTTGTGGCATGGGGAAGAACATTCTTTTGGAAATATTAGTAATTCAATAAATGGGCCTCAGTATTCCAAATTCTACACAGAAATTATGTATTGCTATTAGCATGCAGGTAAGCCCCACCAGTTGCTCTCAATATGATGCAGTAATAATTTCTAGACTAAAAGGAGAAGGAAGAGAAAGGCATTAAGGAAAAAAAATACATATTTATATATACTTTTTATAATTAACACTTCTGTTTTACATAGAAGTTCCTCCTTCAAAAGGCATCTATTGCACTCTAAAAGGAGCATGTATGATTTTATACCCATATGAAGTGCCATTTCATTTCATATATACTCTGTGTCTACTCATATCCATTAGAGGTTTACAGTAACAAGGAAACTGGTATATATAGAACACTTATAATACACTGATAACTTTCAGGAATTTAAAAGTTTAGCTCCCAATTTTTACACTACAAAACTCATTGGTGTGTTAATATTATTTGGTAGTCAAACTGTGAAACAACTACACATTTACAGTTTTTTCCTTTTTCTAAACATTATCACAATGAATGCAGAGCAATGCTTTCTGATCATAGAGTAATAGAATTGTTAAGGCTAGAAAAGACATTTAGGATTTTCAAGTCTAACCATCAATGTATCACCACTATCGTGTTCATCACTAAACCATGACCTCAAAGGGCCATATCCAGTCATTTCTTGAACACTTCCAGGAAGTGTGACTCCACTGCTTCCCGAGGCAGCCTGTTTCAATGCTTTACCACCCTCTGCATGAAAACAATTTTTCTAATACCAGTCTAAACCTCTCCTGGTGCAACTTGAGACCATTTCCTCTTGTCCTGTCATTTGTTACCTGGGAGAACAGACCACTCCCCAACTCCCTATAACCTCATTTCAAGTAGTGGTAGAGAGAAATGAGGTCTCCACTGAGCCACCTCTTCCCCAGACTAAACAAGCCCAGCTCTCTCAGCTGCTCCTCACAGGATTTGTGCCCTAACCCCTTCACTCGCTTCACTGACTCTCTCTGGACTCATGCCAGCAATTCAATGTCTCTCCTATAGTGATTATAAAACAAAACACAGTTGAACTTAATGGAATCAATATAACTGGGTTTTGTCATGCTTAGGACTGTATTCTTCATTCTTTTTCAGTAGAAATTATTCGTCATTATACAGGAAAATAAGTATGATTTTAATCGATCTTTCTGGAGGACATTACTGAAACATCGACATGGTAAATGATGAACTCCCTTACTTTTTAAACATCAGTATCTGTATGTATTGAGTAGCACATATAAATTATAGAAAGGTTTTTATTTGGAAAACTATTCTTGTTTCAAAGTATAACAAAACAGGGTTGAACTTGCAGAGGCTAATTCAGCTTTAGTTATGCTGCACAAAACAAAGGAACTGCTGCAGTGAAAGGAATTGAGATATTATAAAACCTGCAGAAATGAAAGCAGAATCTATCTCTAAGCAATACACGTGAGTTTTCAACATTTTCCACAATAATTCTCCTTTGTCAAAGCTATGTAACAACGTATAGTGACATCAGGAATGCAAATCACAAATAAAAGACAAACATAGAAATGAGGAATTTGACACAGAGATCAACTGTGGTTTTTTCACATGCAAATGATTATGGGGCTCTCTGCCCAACCCAGGGAGTGCAGACATGCAGAGCATGCAGGTAGGATGTACGGATCAAGGCGTGCACTTTTCCTCTGCAGGGGAACCACGGAGATGACAGCACAGAAGAGAAAAGGCACTTACAGTTGTTCTAGAGAGGCAAGTCCTTTAAATGCTTGCCTGTCAATTGACTGGATTTCATTCTTGTACAAATAGCTGAAACAAGAAACAATCAGTAATATTAGTACACAAACAAGAGCTACATGAAGGTGGAAAAGAAGAATTAAGTTGACATGTGAAGACAGTTTTTCAACTATATATTAGAAAAAAAAAAAACAATCAAAAACTAAAAACATAAAAATATTCTGTCCTTGAGATTTCATCCCAAATGACTACTAGGGAAGACATAAGTCTGGGGCCTTGAAGGCCCTGAGGCTAACACCTGGATGGACTTGGGCTTCCCAGTGCTCATGGCACTACTTACTGGATTTTTGTCCCTTGTTCTCTTGATTGATTTGCCAAAAGTCAAAATAAGTTCAACTTAATGGGACAGAATTGCATTAGAAGTGCCTTTACCGGAACACACCAGGGATGGCCTCTTGATTTCTTTAAAATACTCATCTGAATACTGGTGCAAATATTCAAATTAGGATAGAGTGGGTTTTTTACTGGACTTGGAGAAAAAACAGCAAGAAATTTCTGTAATTGTGCCTGTGTCACCTTTGGAATAGTCACAAAAAAAATACAAGTTATAGTATTGGTATCACATCCATAAAGCAGCACTGTATATTTTTTTATCACTGTGCAGAAGATGGATATTAGGTCCCCACTGATACTTTATAATATAAACAGAATACACATGCAGAGTATCAGTATGATCACACGTGTTGTCTACACCTTTTTTATGAATTAAAATAAATCAGGAAGGGTCAGTGTATGTGCTCATGTTCATCATGCTCTTAGCAGCAAGGATGGTTTAGTGAGGGGGTATTGGAGGAAAAATCACACAGTTTAGCTGATGACTAGAGTTTCTGCATGGAGGCAGCAAATGAAAATACTTTGAGGGTTCAGCATCAGTCACTCTTTTTGTGTTAGGATAGGCACAGGTTTGTGGTTAAGAACTTTTCACAATTATTTGACAAATTATTTGAAACTCAGTTAATCAGGCACATTTCTATGGAAAGGGGATGAAGAGACTTTGTACCACAAATGACTTCATTAGCAGGCATCTTATTAGTAGTGGTTTTGGGTTTTCTATTATTACAGTTTTCAGTAACTTACTGGAAATATTGTAAACTCCTTTTGGTGCAACAGAAAAAATACTGGCTCTGCTGGAGGTGGTGGCAGTATTTACACTCATGTGACAATGGGCAACATTTCACAAAAGGCCCTAACAAGGAAAGAAGTTGTAGGTATTTGATATTCAACTAATGACAACTTTGGGAAACAATAAGGAGTAGTATCCTTCCTTTGAATCTAAATGAACTTTTCCAATGCACTGCTTGCTGACAATCCAACACATCAATATACAGAGATTCCTGTGTGCTTTTTTAACATAGATATGCATCTGAATAAAAAAGCAGAGCTCTTCCAAGAACAGGTAACATGGAAGTAAAAATTTCTGAGGTTTTTAAAATATTCAAAACCAGAAAAAAATTACTGTCATGTGAAATTAATGTAAAAACTTTAAAAATAATTTGAAGACAGTGATTTTATATGTGGAACTGGTTTTTATTCTATTTGAAAAAAAATATTTCATGAGTATTAAAATATTTGTTTTGGCTCAGATTTAACAATTAATTTGAGGATCACAGTCATTACAATTTTCTCTCAATTTTCCTCTCTGATATTCAATTCCTATCTTATTTTCCTGTGAGAATTTTAAACACACCTTTTCACTCCTTAGAAAACTTTGAGGACTGATCAGCTGAAGTGTTATTTATCTTTCTTAATCCACTTAACTCCACTTGGCAGTGTGGAAATCCCTCTTATTTCTGAGTACTAAACTTCTGGTCAGACCAGAGAACCAAAGTGGGCTTAGACAGTTTTGAAAACTGCCCTCAGTTAATCACCTCTTTCTGGCATTTAAACAATTTTATTCAAAAAATCTGAATTAATCAGATTTTTAAAGAAGTTTTACCACAACCATTCATGCAACTTTTATTTACTCTCTGCAGCAGCAGAAGGCAGAGAGTGAAAATCAGAGTTGAATTAGACTGGGATAATGATTGTAGTACTGCAGACTTTTGCCACCATACTGCAGGGAAGGGTGCAGCCTTTAGGAGTTCTTACCAAGCCACTGCAGTGAGCATTTATTTGGTGTTTTCAGCTTTAAACCAGAGCTTTTTCCATTCTGACCAGAAAACCCTCAGCTGCAGGAAACTCAACCAACCTCAGACAACCATATCCTCCCTTCACAGAGAAACCCCAGCAGCCTCAGGGCTACACATCCTATGACAAATGTGTTAACCAGACTTCCATTTAATTCTGTAGCTATTTCACTGAGGACAACAGAAAGAAAAACATATAATTATTTGCCTAACGGACAGAGACATGTCAGAATATAAAGTACAAATAAGTATCATTCACAAAAAAAAAAATTCATCCCTCTAAAATGGCAGCATGCACATACAGTGTTATAGAAGAAAAACGTTGTAAACATTGTTAAATTTTAATAAACATTCTCAAAATTTATCTCAGTTACATTATCAGAAAACAAATGTAGTACAATTAGGGAAATAATGATTTATCATTTAATTTACCTAAACGCTCTCTTACAGAACTGAATATTAGAATTTTACAGGAGATGAATAAACAGTGGATTAAGATGAAAAAGGGATATCTTCTATTATGACATTAAATTACTTTTGGACAATTAATAATATCTATTTTTAGAAATGTTAAAAAAAAAAAAAAGAGCATTTTTTTTTTTCCAGAAATGCAAGCAAGGCTGCTAGAGATCAGAGGAACTGGTCATTCACTTAGGAAATTAACAAATAGGTAACCAGCTACCAGAAAATTTGGAAGAAAAAGTAGCTTTAATTAACAAGCCTGCTAGATTGTCTATGAGGATATTATTGGGGGGTTCTTTTTTTCTTTTTTTAACTGGCCATATTAAAAATCATGTGATTCAAGAAAAGTAAGATTCAGATATATTTGTTTGGAACTGGAGGGAAAGAAAAAGCAGAAAGTAACAGGCATTGCAGCATTAAATCTCACAAGTAAATAAACACTCAAAGACAGATTTACATGGGAACACGAAGAACAGCAGACCCAGCAACATGAATTGAAAAGAAAAGAGTTCTGGAACCACTGGAGGTGCCCAGAGGACCAAGTAACATGACCAAGACACCAAGAGTGGCAGAAAGCACGGAAGGAAATGAGACCTAATCTCAAACACATCATTTACCACTATTACATCATTCATCAGATACAAAACAAAGCTTGCATGCTCCCTCTTGGCATTTCTGGGACTGATACACTTCATGCAGTCTCAGTTACCATCTACCATATGCCTATGGTAATACTTTCATCTCTGTTTCCTCACCCATGCACTTCATACCAGGCAATGGTATGAACATACAATGTTGTTGACAAAGTTAATTTCATTCCCCAGTTTTACTTCTTTCACTTCCTTCATGCTATCTTCTAGCTCACTGCTCTGTAAACGTCTAATACATTTATAGATCTTCTCCTTATCTGGAAAGGTTTTTAATAGCTAACCTATATTATATATTTTTCTATATCTCCTCCTGACTTCTTCCTTTTTTAACTCGCCTTGATTTTTAACACTTCTAATTCCAAATCTTGTAGTATTCTACATGTTTAAATGGTAATAATGTGCCTACCTTCAATTCACAACTATCTTCTCTCTCAGAGAGTAAACCGTTGACTTTTAGGCTTAGGAAGAATTATCCTATCAAGTTTCTACAAATTTACCTGCATCTATATTATAAGGTTGGGAAGTTTACTAAAGAGCTTTATTGCCAACACTGAGGTATATAGAGTAAACAAAGATGGACAGAACAGCAGAGAAGCAGGAAAAAAAGAAAAAAAAGTACCCTCTTAGTTTCACAACAAAACAATAATTACATTTCTTTCTTTCCAACCTTTAGTATATTAATACAAAACCAAATTATTACCACAAACAGCACAGCAAAATCACACAAAACTGCTTTTATAATTGCCAGAATTTCAATTACATAAAGAACAAGATAATAAAAAATCCTTTAAAAATGTTTAAAAATTATGTGCACAGTTTTCTTTTGATGATGTAAAGACCAACTTTTACAGTGATGAATACTTTAAATGCAGAGAAAATTGAAAAAATATTACTCTTCTTCAAAATGTGTTCCACATACAGATTATTCTGGTAACATACACTCCTCATAAAACTCTAAGCTCAGCTTCAGAAAGGAATAACACCAAGAAGCATTTGAAAATTCTGATTTAGACCCTGTTGAAAAAATTTTTGTTTGAAAGTGCAAAAGCTGATCTTCAGCATACAGCAGTCATACAGGAATGGATCTTAACATCTGTCTCTCAGAGACTGGCTCTTAAAAAAAATAAATATGCTGTGGTATACTTTATATATTTTATATTAAAATATATAATTGTGAATATTTTAGATTTATATATGCATGTTTACTAATTGTTATAGATTTTATATTAATATACACTCACATTTTGATAAATCAGGGACACTGAGAAATGACAGATTTTTTTAAATTAACAAGGGAATTATATACTTTCAGAACCACATGCAATCCAGTACAAGTTGTCACAAGAACAGAAGTAACATCATGGATCAATGATCTAGTTTTATGAAACATGACAGTACTAGTTAGGTTTGCAAATACCCACAGGACCAGATGATACTAAACCTCAATTCTTCCAGGTGATTTGACTTTATAACAGCACATTCTGAGGAGCATTTCTAACTTTTGCACAATCTCTCCCCCCCGATTTCTACTTCAGTGAATCCTAGTGGAAAGAATTGTTTTGATTTGTTCCCTTCATTTCACAGAATACAGTTAGCATTCAGTTAGTCAGCTTAAGCTTTCACTGATGAACAATATTGATTTGTTACATTTAAATCTTCTGTGTTGATAACCTGACCAGTACCAGAAATTTTGTAACTTTACGGCTGTTCAATTTAAACATTTGTCACAGCCATTGAAACAGGCAAAAACCCCCTTGGTTTATTTTTTTCAAAACAAAGGATAGCTTTAAAGAGCTCTCTGCAGTTGAATAAATCACCACATTGAACTTCATATTTAAATTTTCCAGGGAAGAACAGGAAAATAAAAAGATCTTCCTCTTAATAATACAGATACTGACAGCCATTACTACATGTATATGAAAACAAATCAGAGTTCAGTTATCTTTTTTTGCTTTTTCATTGAACTGAACACACTGCATTGTTAACCTTATTTCTGGTTTACTACAGCTAGGAAAAGGCCAGCAAGTGAAAACAAAAAAGTAATCAAGAGTAATAAAGAGTCAAGAAAAATCTTGGTACAGTTTCTATGGAGAGAAGGGTAGCAAACCTCACATAGTAAAACCTTATGTTCTACACTACCAGAACCATCATGCAGACATTTATTGTAACAAATACAATCATCATGGACTTTAATCATTCATTGGCAGCAGTGTTCAATATTCTTTTCCCTCCTATTGTGTAGAGGTTAAACAATTTCATTACTGAAAGACAATACACATAAAAAGGAAAGCAGGAAACGTAATCAAGCGCAACTTGGAAAAACAGACAAATGTGTCTGCATAAATTCATGTGATTTTCTCCCTGCTCCCACCTCCTTAGAGGTCTTCTGGCTGTATTCTTGGAAACTGCATGGAAATTTCAGCTTATGAATTGTTTCCAAAGCAATGAAATCTCAATGTGACCTTTTTCTTCTGTATGGCATTCAAGTAACCATCAATCAATACTCCAAGACAATGGGGTGAAACTTTTCTAATTGAAACTCCATAAGGTTGTCCCCAGAAATTAAAACTGAGAATCCATGACAACTATCTATGCAGCTTTAGTCTATTATACAGACAAAAATAACATTTTGATGCCTTTTCTTTATTCATATAATTATTAACCTTGGTATGTTTGTTAAAAAAAGAGAGAAATTAGGCTTAAAATATACAGGCTGACTGAAGACCTGGAACTAACAACAAATCATATACATACTCTGGGGTTTTGGGTTTGACTGAATTTTTCACTTATGAATTCAGTGAAAAATTTAGGGATAGTTAACAAGCTTAGGTAAGTTACAAACTTCTGCAGACACAAACTTTGGACTAGCTACTTTCAAATCACTTTTCAAAAGACAAAAAGTACCTGTGTGAAGATTTTAGTGAACCATTGAAGAGGTGGTTTCCTTCACCTTCAAATGTATCCCTTTTTAAATTATAAGTTGCATATAATAAACAGCAACTACTAAGTCCTTTAAAATGAATTGCCTACAGATAGCAGTCTTTTATTAGCAAAAACTTAGAGAAAAACAGTTCCTCCCCCCCCATAAATTCATTTCACAGACTTTCAGTGCAGTTTATCTCCTGACATAGTGGGTCAGACAGAAATCACCATCTCAGACTAGAACACTTTCTCACTGAAGAAGCTGTTCCACAATGAAGTGACATTTCATTTAACTTACAGATATTTCAGATTTTCAAGATCTTCAAATGCCCCACTAGGAATTCTTTTGATTTGATTGTTGTTTAGAAGCCTACAAAAGGAAATAAACAACCATTTATTTTAACATAAAGAAACACTAGGGGGAAAAAGTGTAAACGCAGGGACAATATAGTATTAAACAGAAAATGCTTTTTCCCCTAGGAGTAACTGTTAGAGAAAAAAGGTTATGTGCTTACATCTGCTCAACCACTGTCTTGCAAGTGAAAACATGAAAAAATTAGACAGTTGTAAAAAAATAAATAAAAAATACCCAAACCTACAAAAACAGCAACAAAGATAAACAAACAGAACAACAAATCCAAACAAAAAACAAAAAGACTCACTCAGAAATTGAATAATGTAGTTTCTTGCAGTTATCTGTGATGTAGATGAAAGGGAGAAAAGAACCTGCTGCATCAAGTATACACATCAGTTTGAAACTGATAAAAACAAAGATCTGTCACTAGCAGGTGCATTAAAGTGACTTTTCCCAGATGCTTCTTAGCAATATCTTGTGTACTGGTCCTTTACATCTTATAGAAACACAACTGTCTGTATGCACAGATTTGCACCCATCCCTCATACACTGGTTTTACAAAGAGAAAGGAATTCAAACTTAATGTATCCTGTCTTTATTTGGGACTTGTGAATATCAGATCAGTGATTTGGACAGTTACACTTGAGCTGGATATCTGGCAGAAATTGTAATTCAAAACTGGAGATCAGCTGCAAACAGAGGTATGATCAAAGGAAACTGGAAATAGGGACAGTTAGTAAGAATATCTTGGCAGCACAGATTTAGACAATATACATTTTGGGGAAAGTCCTATCCTTTCTTCTGGTGTGAACATAGAGTACAAGATGTGTCAGTATATTTGTCATGATTGCCTGCAGATAAATAGTGATCCAAAGCTCACTGACATCACTTCTGTACTTCAGCTCATACACTACTTGTGTTCTGGGAAACAGTCACACTCGCAATCCTAAGTTATGTACATTTAAAAGTCAAAATAATTGTCTGTCTTAATTTCTCCTTGTGCCTGCTAATATATTAAAGAAGAGAAACATGCATGCATTTGTTTTAAAAGTGATGCCTGAAAGAATGATAGAAGAGATACTAAGTTAAAATTATAATACTCATATTAGTTGAATTATTGGCTGTAAAAAGTCTTTTAGAAAGACTTTTCTTCACAATCATAAATGATAAAAAAGACCTTCATAAAAGGCAGCTCAGTAGGAACAAAACCATCTGACTCCTGCCAATCCTGGTAAGCACATTAGAATAGGAAACTTCAGAATATTAGAATTTGTCAAACATTTTGTAACTGCAACACATTTGCACATCTCAGCATTTGAGCAGCTTTCTTGTAATCCCATGGTTTATTATGTGATATTACAGCAAAACAATTTAGCACCACATCAAAAAGTCTTGCAATAATGGTCAATTTTTCATGTAATTCAATCAAAGTATATTAGTAAAATACTAGTATGCAAATATTATTTTTTTTATTTTGATAAACATACACGTGTTTTTGCCTTCAAATATTTTGGTCCTAACCCCCACTTCTCCCAACTGTGTAAATGCTACAGCTCAAATTTATGAGACTACTTACCTGTGAAAAGTGAGTAAATATGACTCATAGGCCAAATTGATCATATTAAGTCAAAAGGGAAAGGGTCTTAAGGGTTGAAAAAGGACTTACAGTGTGTTCAGGTTTTTAAGCCGTCTAAACTCTCCAGGCTGGATTTCTTTAATCCTATTAAATCTTAGGTCTCTGTAGAATGAAAAAAAAAAATCATGTTATTAAAAAAGCTATGTATTTTTTCATATGAAAAAATGAACAAGCACAAGTCTTTTGTGGTAACTGACCAGCCTCTGTGCACAAAACACAACTTTTGACCAAAGCAAAACAAATCCAAAGGCTGTTTGAAAATTTTAAAAGAGGATTCACCAAATCCAGCCTCAGTGGTCAGCTGAAGGCTGTATGTAAGTGAAACCTGTGGTCATGAATTATGTTCTCTTCCACAGTGAAGCAACTTGCAATGGGTTGTTCAGTATTTCACTAAATTGAATTGTCTCTGTACTTTAAAAGTAGTTTGCAAATAATACCATAGGACAAAAATGCTTATTTATAAATAAACAGATATAGAAACATTTGCATCGGAAAAAAAAATCAGGAAAAAGAAGAGACAGGTTAAGACTTTTAAGCTACTCAATTCTTTAGCTCTGAGTAAGGAGGCTTAAGTGACCTATGTTGGCTTGCTTTTAAATCATGTAAACTCAGCGGCCTGAAGCTAGACATTTCCTCATTTAATTTTACTTTCTCTTATTTTTTTATATGTTTCTACCACCTTCCATTTCCTGTTAGCTCTATAGCTTAGTGAGAAGTTCTCCAAGAAGAAGGAAATCTGTTTCTCAAGCAAAGTTCTGCAGAGAAAGCAGGTACATGGAGCAAGGTGGAAGTGGAGCAGGGATGTGGGGAAACACCTTGGCTGTGCCAGTCTCACCACTCTCTTCTGCTGAGAGCAGGCAACAGGGCTTCTCACCTCTGCCACCTCCTGTTCTCCCCTGACTCCATGCATACTGTATTCCAACAGCTCAAAACTGGCTTAACCAACTGGCCAGAACCAGCAATAAACCCACGCAAAAGAACCCAAAACAACCAGGAAATAGTTTTCTGCCTGATAAGCAAAATGGACAGGCTTCTTGGGAGAGCACTCAGGTGAGAGGAGGACTACAGGACCAGAGGAAATGAAGCAGGTTGATAAGTCTGTCCTCTTCCCTAGCAACAGACTAAGGACACCAGGACCTTATAGTGTCTGGCAAGCAAACAGAAGGGAAGCAAATGGAAAGTAAGTAAAATCTAAGCC
This sequence comes from Euphonia xanthogaster, assembly GCA_034509185.1. Taxonomy (NCBI): domain Eukaryota; kingdom Metazoa; phylum Chordata; class Aves; order Passeriformes; family Fringillidae; genus Euphonia; species Euphonia xanthogaster. The sequence goes on from JAYDZK010000169.1 coordinate 94,589,274, forward strand.
TGTGATCACATATCTTAGAACACACACCAATTGCTTTCAAAAAGTAGGATATAAATGTGTCACAACTGTAATCTTTGCACCATGTCTGGTCTCAATTAAAACAAATATGCTCTGCATTTTAACAGGTATTATGATAACAAAAGTCTCTCTGCAATTTGGTCAAAGGAAATGCAGAAGAGCAGACAAAACATCAGCTGCATCCTAATCCCATACGACCCCACTGGATGAGGCTGCATTAATGGCAGGTATGGTTGTCTGAAGTCTTTTATGAAGAACTTACTTAAGCATCATTCCTCATGATCAGGACTTGTTCAGCTCTGGAATAATGGCCTCAGAAGGACTCTTTCTACGTAAGTGGTTTAGGATGTGGCCCACTTTTCATTGCAAGGAAAGGATTAGACATGTGGTTCTGTTTGTATTACACTCCACCAAAATACTTGATCAGTGACTGGAATAAATGAGGGATGCAAACTTCTATCTCTTATTTAGATGTGTAGTTAACCTGCCTGTGGACGTGCTGGACAGCCCCTTTACACAACACAGTGAATTGAGGATTTCCAGATTTAGAAGCACAAATTTTCACAACTTAAACTTGTTCTTCACAAAAGCACTTCTTCGGTTCTGCTTTAACAGCATTACATTTTGCTCATCACTGAGATGTTTTGTGTGTCATACATATATGCTTCTGATGAGAAGGAGGTGCCTCTGAACCACAGGTGCCAAGATATTCTAAACAACCATGGAATGTCATGTCCTGCACTGAGAGAAGATACAGCAGATGCCTCTGCAAGAATCATTGGACATGACATACCGCTTTACTTTTCTTGATTTTTCTAGATTATATGAATGTTTATTGTGTTCCAAAGGACAACTTCAGTTGTGATTAAAATATTCAAAAGTGCAAAAATTCAATATTCTTGAATGGAATATTGGAAACTGAGTATTTTTCAAAAACCTCAAACTACCATTACAACTAGCAATATTTACCTCCTAAAACCCTCTTTTTTAGATATGAAATAATGTACATTCATCCATATGACCAGCAGGCCTAGTCCCTACATCAGTGCAAAGACAATAAGCAAAAAATTAACTTTCATGCATGCAAACAAGGAGCCAGGGCACTGGGTCAGCAGCAAAATGACCCTTTTGATGTATCCAATCTACTCTGCAGTAACTCATGAGGATATCTGGGGCTTAGGAACACCAAGCAAAGTAATTGCATGCATTATTGGTACTGCATGTTACATAATATATAGTGGTATTTATCTCAACTCCTAACACTATTGCCCTTCTCATATGAAGTCGTTAAAGCTAAAGAACAAATCCAGCTTGAAATTCTACCCATTCATTTTCATTCTACATAAAGATATGAGGAAAAGGAGCTGCAATAAAACACAGCACATAAATTTTCTCTAGAGCACAGTATATTTTGTTTCTGTAAGTAAAATTATAAAGAATATATATGTTTTGTTCAAAGTCAGTACTACAATTACATTAAAATTGGAGGGAAAAAACAATGTTAGTCTGACTAAAATGTAGGATTATAGTTTTGGTCCATTCTCAAAGAATATTTCCTCTTTCAAAGGAAGTAACATTTATCAGTGTTCACTCAAAGTATTTTCATTAATTTTCAGCACAAAATCCCCCAAAATAAAGAGTTAAACAGCTCTCAAATTAAGAAGATAAAATTTAAATCATAACCACTGAAGATTTCTAAAGAAAAAAATCTATCAAACTCTGATGATTTCCCTATACAACAAGAAAATAAACAAGTGGATAAAGGAAATACAATTTTCATTGTATGCATTAGCTTAGGGGGTGTGGTATATGCCATTCAGATAAACAATAGAGGAAATCTCTGTAAACCAAGTGTTCAACTGCTAGGGGAAAAGATATGCATGACTAGTTATTGAAGTGAAAGATTGCATCCAACAGAATTGGCAGAAATCAGTAGAAGGAAAAAAAAGGTAAAAAACTTTAGTTACCACTGTCATACCATCATAGGAAAAAAACAAAATCAATCCCATTCCACACTAAACAGAAGCACCATTTCTCAGGCTTGAAATGCCATGCCCCCACAGCACAGACACCATATCCAGCTTATGATAACAGAATGATTTCAGGGAACAGAAGAGCTCAGAGCAAAAGCCCAACAGCAATCGGAAATGTCCCCTTGGAGAGTGAATGGCAGAAATGAGGACTGTGTTAAAACTGAAAAATGAGTATGGGTAGCACAAATAGGCCATTATGGAGCCGATCTTCAAAGGCATTTTGTGTTGCTGAAATAATGTGTGGTCAGTCAGCATGATGAGGTTTCTTGACCCTTTTTTTCTGACTAGTTCCGGCCCAACTATGCCACATGACTTTCGCTCACAAAAGCCTGTTCCCTGCCCATTCAATTCTCTTTCACCTTTTTTGCTGCTCCCCACTTCACTCTTTCAAACTGGCATATCCTGGCTGGATGCTGTGCTTTGGACCAGAGCAAGCCTGACTTCCACTGACGAACCAGAGTGCACCACCAGGTTAAAACAGCAGACTGAGGGAAGCCACTCAGTTGTTGACTGTCATTTTTCCCCCTCCTAATCTCTAAACAGTAAATTAAATGACCAATTAAAGAAATGCAAACACCCGTGATGATGGCATTGAATTTTAGGGTATTTAACAACTTTTGCATAACAATTCAAAGCTAAATGTCATGCATTTGGTTTTTAAAATAAAAATTTATGACATCTAATTCAGATTGTCTTTTACTATGTGTTTCAAAATGAAAACATTTACTTTTTAAAATTGTAGCTAGACAACATAATTCAAGTTGAAAAATCCCCTTCAGCTGCACAGGCTTCCCCAGAAGCTAAGTCCATCATTTTGAAGCATGTCTTGCCTGAATAACACAAACAAAACATGTCCACGATAGCCAGCAAACTGAATACTCTCAAGGGTTATTTTATTCCTGGCTGCACTCAGGAGCTCTGTTCTGTGCTAATCCATGGAGCATGACCAGGAAATGTTCGTCAGAGCACGAGGCTGCGTGGGCCAAGAACGTGCCAGGGAGCAGGCGGTCAATTTAGCAATTGGATGCCCCTGAGATTCACATTCCAGCGCCTGGGAATGGCCGTGGTCCCACAGCCCCGCAAGCAGCCACGGCCAGGACATGTGCCAGGCAGGGTGTGCACTCACTGGCTTTGCCAGCTTCCTGCGTTCTGTTGCCTGAACAGGGCTCTGGGAAGATCTCTAAGGCCCAGATGGATGGCATGGAAGCAAATACAATACTTGTATATGTTTCCTGTTCTGTCACAAAGCAAATGAGAAACGCGCTGCAGAAACTTTTTGTCTGGATGAAAATGAACCCTGTTCTTAATAAATTCTTTATTTGAGCTAACAGCATCCATTTGTCTCCCCTCTTTGCACTGCCCATTTTTAACTATTTCAAATTTAGCACTGAAAATTAACTTTTAACAACATTTTTATTTAATTAAACACAATGAAAATGTCTAAGTATATAAAAATTAAAAACCATTGCTTTCCCATAAGATCCAATGGTTCCGCGGCACATCCTGGTACTGCAGGACATTCTTGCAATGGCAGTATGCTGTAATGAAAGGTAGGGTTTCTCTCTTAAAACATCCTAATGGGGAATGGCAACATTGGGCCATATGAATTCATTGCAAGTTTACAAAATAACACTTTATAAACACTAAAGACCTTAATAAATATTTGGACATATGACAGTCACACAGGGTATACAGCAAACAGTACAAAACTGACCTTAAACATCAAGCAACTTACAAGAAGAACTAATTAAAGAAGTTTCTGTTTGAAATCTCTATGAGAGAAGGGATTGTTTTGACTTAGATCAAACCATGCACTGAATGTAAAAGTTCAACTTTTTATATAAAATGCCTAAAGTGCAGTTTTCCTTTATTCTTTTTTTTTCTAGTTATTGCTAAGCAACATACAGGGTGGAAAGGTAAGGATTATAATTTCATTACTTTTATAAAGAGTTAGAATTCACGTATTTCAATAATATTAATTCAGGTCCCTTTTTGCATATGCTTGAATTTAAAAGATTCTGTTGCTTCATCACATTCAAAAAAATCATTAACTCTTCTGAGTCAAATGGATTTAAAGTAGGCTTGTGAAGAACATATCGTGTGCTCTCATCATGCAGCTCAAAAGGCAGCCCCCTTTGGATCAGATTATGGATACTCAGCACCAAAACTGGTCACTCCCAGTCATCATTCCACCAATGACAACCTACTGATCTCAAATAATAAGCACTCATTAGTCAGCAGTTATTACAAAAAGTGTCATCTTAAGCAGGACAAATGTGAAAATTCCTTATAAAGAGCTGCTGGAGCAGCAGTGGGAAAGACACCAGGACTTCTCCTCTGCTTGATCCATCCCAGCCATGTACTACTCCTCATCTCACCCTGAGCACTGGGCATCCTGTGACTTATTAGGGCTTGGAGGATGTCCCAAGAATCCCCCCCATTGCTAGAGCTTATACTAAAAATGGCTTTCATTTTTTCATTTTAATCTGTGTCAGAAATAAATGGTCATGACCCAATACTAAGATCTTTAATTAAAAACTTAAACCCAAAATTTAACATGTTATGATTCTACAGTCATCTTTCTCTATATATACATATATAATTATCCAATTGTAACATGGATATAGAAACACTGTATTAAGTGATGATGTAATTAAAAACCTTTATCTTGGGAGATATTGTATGTATGCAAAGCATAACATCAGGACATTCACCAAAAAAACTCATACTACATGACACAGAAATAAGACAATTAATGAGATTTCAAATCTAGTATCAGAAATACAAGTATTCTTGGTTACTCCTAGCTACAGGATAGAAATGAAAGCAAAAATATAAATAATTTTATTTAAGGCTCATTTGCTTGGGTGTAACAATAAGATTTAAAAAATGTAATATAAGGAAAGAGTTTCTAACTTTAACTGCTAGAATTACTCAAAATCTTAGACTAAAGTAAGGGAGATAATTTAGTTTGCTTTGGACACTTTTATTCCTATTATTAAAAAGATGCTTGAGGAATGCAAAAGGAGGATTTAAAGCTCAACCCGTAATTTTATCTTCTGTTTACACCTCTCCCGATACTGTACAAGATAAATGCAAAAATAGACTTTTGATCCTATTTCCTTCTCACATTAAGGAATAAATTTGTTACTGTTTTCACTGTTAAGGCTGAGGAGGACAAACAGCTGGTCAAAACAAGCACTCATTAGTTGTACTGATGCCAACCACTGGTGCAACATGAAGCTATGTCTTACTTAGTACTTTTTGGTGAGACCTACTTCATATGACCTGGACTTCCCAACTTCAGAAAATCCCTTTAATAATCTGTTAATCTCCAAGGATCTGTTGTAAGCTTTTCCAGTCCAAAAAATAAAATATCCTCTTACTTTGCTTAATAACACTAAATGCAAACAACAGAACAACCTAAACACCAAGTTGCACTTACACTTGTTATATTTGTTCTAGGGACTATTGACCAGCATACTGCTCCCAGGTATCACAGAGTAAAGGTCATATTCACACATTCATACTGAGGAGCATTACATAAAAAGGAGAGTAAGTAAAACTAAACCATTTTTTAAAAGTACTAAATCCTAGGAGTGTCTCCAAAACCAGTATCTGTAAATACAGAATAAAGAAAATTTACCACCGGCAAACTAGAACAAAGTATTTAAACTGGAGTTTTGAAGAGCTGCATTTTTTTTTAGCCTGTCATATTGAAAGCATCTGATTTCATACTTTAAATTGAAAATAGTTGTGTATCTGTTAGCTTTGGACGACACAAAGGCAATTTGGATGAAACCAACTTAGTCATAAATACACTGTTTCAAATGCCATGCTGACCCATTAATGACTTTTTACCAGTCCTCACTTGAAAGCAAAATACTAAAGCATTTACCAATGAAACCAAATCCTGATTTTTATTAGCAATGAAGGTAAGAATCTCATTACCTTGTTTCAAGGGTTAACCAGTACTACAGCATCGATTTAAGACATGAATGAACTTCAAATTTTAGGTTATTTCCTCAGCTAAGCAAAATCATCACAGCAGCAAAATGGAAAAATCTGAAAGAACACTACTGTCTGAAGTACTTTAAAAATGGACAGGTTCTCAAATGTCCAACCTCTGCTGCAAATGTAGATGCTTTTAAAAGGTCTAGTGAAAACTATTTAAAGCTAAACCACTTCCTCTCTAAGTGATTGTAAAGAGTATGGTAATACAATCTTCATTACTTTAATCTGACAAATTGAAAGGAGGTAGTGGCAGAAATAATGCAAGCTTTTAAAATTATGGATTTATCATTGTCACAACATTCTGATATTGAGGGATATAAGCAGCCTGAGAAAGATGCTTACGTGAAACACAGTGCACTCATTCATCTGCAAGGCTAGTTATGAAAAGCTGATTGGCAACAAGAAGTGTCAAAATGGAAAATAAATTCCTTCAGCTGTGTAATATATACTGAATCTGGAAAAAAAGTGCAGACTAGCTAATCTCATTTTCCTTAAAAAAAAAAAAAGGAAGCAATTTAATAGATAAACATTAGATTTGGGGATCTATTAGATTTAAAAGGTAAATCAATAATTTTAGTGTACGCAATTGCCATCATTCATTTAGCACTTCTATGAAGTGTTCATAAGGGAGGAATTGTCATAACCAGATGATTTTTACCATTGCTAAATCCAAAAGAACAAAATAAGACACATTTTTTTTCCTAACCATTGCAGATTAATTACTACCCAGCAGAAATAACCTATACCTTGAACACCAAACTGCTATGTTTCTCAATACAGAACAAAAGATCTGCAAATGCCAGCAAGACTACATTGCTTATGTCTACTTTATTCTTATTCTTTTTTTATTCAAGGTCATCCCAGCAGGAAATGAAAAACAGCCATCAGCATAGTAAAAACATTCAAACAGAGCAGAGCATGAAAATTGCACAAAAGAGGTTATATAATCAAGTCAGTGGAGTAACTGGATGATGTCAATGGCACTTTAATGCTGCTTTAACTACTGCCCTGTAAAAAATGTGTCACTTTGTTGAACAAACAAAGACACAGCCACCACTTAAAAAAAAAAAATGAAACCAAACCCTACTTGCAGCTATAGCACTACTTAGAGTAATCATCTCTGTTAGCAGTGTAACACTTGCTAGAATACTAGAGGAACCAAGTTTTTGTGGGTTTTTTTGCCTCCTTTTCAGATTTAGCCCTAGAGCTTCTTTTACAAACAAAATTATATCATTCTTCTTTTTCTTGGCGATTCATTTGCTGGATTAATCTTCCCCAGTCTAATTGCTACATACAATACATAATTTTCTCTAATTTATATTGAGATATTTTTATTATCTGTACATTAGCATGCAGCACATAAAAAAAGGCACTGCATTTTGAGATGGTAAATTAAAACATTATTCTTACATGGTGAGGGGGTATCATAGTCAATAGTATTTAGTATACTGTAATTTCAGTACCAAAAGTAGATGGTAGGACCACAAAAATATTGAAATCTGTTGAACAGGATGCAGAACATTTGTTAGTACTCGCCTTGATCATAAACCCATGCTTCAGAAAACATAAATAATGAAGTCTAGATGATATATCAATTATCTAATTAAAATAATATCTGATTTGCACAAATATGTACAATTTGTTAACAGGAACTTTGAGTTCACATGTCTTAAGAACTATTTTATCAGCTACAGCTTTGGCGAATGCAGAGCTTATTATATATATCCTTCTCCAAGAGCTAAGGGTTTGTTTTAACTAACAATTATTTTGCCATTACAGTTGAAAGGAAAACATTTCAATGTTAATTCAATGAAATGCACTACAGTATTGTCTTACTAAGTCTTTAGATCCCTTCGCTGCCCTTGTCGCCAATATTTCTAACCAGCCATTAAAAGCGCCATTAAAAGGACTCAAGTGGGATTTGCTGGCCCAAAGTTTTAGGTCTGTAGGCTTGCCAAAAATTATACATGGAATTTTTACCGTGGTGTGATTGTGGCTCTTTGTCTCATCCACTTTCAGAGTCCTTCAATATTCATCCACTACAGAAATTATTTTCAAATTAGAAATTTTTATTTTATAATGGTTTTTAATTCTCATGCTATCTTAAAAAAAAACCAAAACAAAACACCAAAACAAAACACCAAAACAAAACCAAACTAACACAACCAAACCTCCTTTTACCAGCATGGATAGAATTCTGAGATGCAATTGCTGTTCCTTCAGTCTGAGAAATTACAAGAAAAGGCCAAATCTGTCTTTATTTCTTTCAGGGGGATCTATTGCTAAAACCAAACAATGAAAAGGCTGTTGACAGCACAGTCATATGTTTCATTACTGATTATTTTTCAGAGAAATAACCTTGAGAAAGGGCTGATGTTTTGTCCTGTGTTTGTGCTATGCCCAATAAAACAGAGCACAACAGTTATATCTACATGCTGTACTAACACAAATCTGAGGTAGAAAAGGTCTTGGATCAAACTAATGGCATAAAGAGCTATGATACACTGAAATATTTTAGAGGAATAGTAGCAGTTGGAGATGCAACCTTTTCTTGGTTTCCTTTTTAATATTTAAGAATATGCAGTTTCAACAGGACTTTTGAATAAAAAGTTACATTTCTCCTCTATAGTAGGCTAAAGAAGACACCAAAATATGAAACTGACTAGTTTATGGCTCAGCATGAACCACTGAAACAAATGCACCAGTTTTATTTGCTTTCAAGGTTAGCAGTCCTGTGAAATACTACTGTGAAAAGCCCACAGAAATTCTGCTGTTATGCCACAGTCATAAATTAGCCTTCTTTTCCTCCCATGTACCATTCTGTAAAATAAATACTGTTTCTCCACTTCTCTGTCTCACAGGGATGCTTAAATCTAAACTCTATATCCATTAAATACTGATATTCTCAGAGGAAAAAACTGAAAGCCAGAAAGAAACATTATCATTCCTGAACCCCTCACACAAGATAAGTCACACAACAACAGAGAAATTCCCGTCTTAAGGAAATTGCTGTCAGAGCTGAGTCATCTCTTTGAGAAATATATAAAATTGTGATTCAAGACCAATAATCAAGCAAAATCACAATGACTTGCTAGTCATTCTAGTAGTAAACCATATTCACTGTTAAAAATGAGATAGTCTCATCCTGTTTCCAAACTTCAGCTTGAGCATGTTTGTTTCCAGT
>JAYDZK010000169.1:94598553-94612255 GCA_034509185.1 Euphonia xanthogaster
GAGGAATAGTGCTGACCATTTTTCTTTAAAAAATCCAAACACTGAAGTTCATGCATTTTTTTTTTTTTTTTTTTGCAGCAGCAGCAGCTCTTGAAAGATTTTAAAAGAAATAAATCATAAAACTTCAGATAGTTTTGGGCAGGAAAAAACTACTCACAACTCTGATTTTATTCTATAGCAGATTAGTTCTCTCAGGAAAATGGATGCAAATAGTGTGCATATTCATAATTGAAAACCAACACAGAATAATCACCTGTGTTTTACCAGAGTGCCTTAAGCTTCCTTCTAACTCTGCCACATCAGCACCTCTCCCACAGGAGCACCCAGCTGGGTACCCCCTGTCCTGGGCAAGGATCAGTGCAGGGTTGAGCTCTCAGCAACAAAGACCCTACATCTGAAAACAGGGTGAGAGAGAGGGCTCTGAATGAACGAACAAGCTGGACAGATAAACTAACAAGCCAGTATAAAAGTGTGTTTTCCCCACCACTGCAGTTTTAGGGACTTCTTTCCTGGGGGCAGGCAGCCTCATCGATGCAGTGCATGAGAGCTTGTAAATATCATTATTTATTATGCCAATAAATAACATCCGGCATCTAAAACGCCAGTGACGTTACTAAAGAATGCCCATTTTGTTTCCTTCAATTCAAAAAGAAGTTCTGCAATTCAGGACCAACATCAAGCCAAAGGATGTGGAAAATTGAAAGAATTACTGCATCTAAAAATAATATCTAAATTTGACTCAAAAGCTTTTATTCATTGTAAATCTATGTGTCACTCTTCCTCCTACACTAGCCAGATTTTGTTAGAATATATTTCCAACTGGTATGTACTTCCCCACTTGTTTCCAATAGTGATAGGCATATTAGATTCCAATAGACTTGGAGGTGCTAGAATTTACATGGATAGTTGTTCTTGTAGAATGCTAAGGACATTTTACTATGAAAATGGAAACACTGTTGGCTTGCAGAAAGAATAACAACAAAAATTCAGGTACTCTATCCCTTGGCTGCAGACTGGATTCCTGGTTTCAGACAAAGCAACAGCTCTTCCTTCCACTTCATGGAAAATCCCAGGTCACCTCAATGAAAAAACTGCAACTCTTGGAATGGAACTTTCTGCTTCCTGAGGTTAACAACAGGCTGCAAGAGCAGATAAGTTAGCTACTTTCTGACTCTGCTTCCAGCTCCTCCTGCTCCTGGCAAAGAAAACTCAGAGGACCAGAGGCCTTAGGACTCCTCTGATATTTATCTCCCCATTCCTCAGGAGTGCAGACAGCCTCAAGACAGGCAACTGGGCGTTCCTGTCTCTTGGGAGAAGTTGTTTTCTCCCTATGAAGAGTAATGCAAGTGGCTACTAGAAGACATTCAACCTTAAAGTACCCAACCTAATGACATGCAGAGAAGGGAATGTCTGAGAACTGATTATTGTTTCCCTTTTCTTCTTGCATCATGTCCATCCTCACACAGATTTCAAAATTATAAACAAAAAGCAGTTTTGGAGCTACTACTCATTAAGTTACCTTACAGAATGTATCAAGAGAATAATAGAAGATTAATAATAAACATTAGGCTTTATACATTTTTATTATATTCCATAGCTTGACTGAATGAATACCCATCATCTCTTACCTCACATTGCAAAAGTAGAACTAAGTAATACTAGCCTACAACTTCTTCCCCTGCACATTTCTTTTCTTCTTTCTCTACATAAATTGAATTGATCGGCCATCTTAAAAAACACCTTGAAAAACTGGATTGCTGAAAATTATGGATGTATCTGAAATTTCCAAGTAAATCTTACTAGTCTTGTCAGTATTTTTAATTCCAGTGGCCTCAGGAGATCACATCTATTTTGCATTCTCATGCACCCTCTTCCTAGCAGTTCTAATACTGGCAGCATTAAGCCAACCATCAATTAGAAAGCACTCTTCTGAATTTCTTTGTAATTATTCTATTCTATTGACACAACACTGAAGATACCAGAAAAAAGTATGAAACATCTGTAGACAGCATAATGTTTTTACACATGTACATGTTGTTCATAATACAAAAAAGGTAATTTCTGAATAAAATCAAAGACAAGTTTATCCTTTTTCAGTCTTCACAGTGTAATGCCATTCTTAAAGTTATAATTCAATCTGATTTTTCTATTTTGAACATGTTTCAACTTACATTCTTGCTTTAATTACCCCATACAAACTAGCCATATCCAGGCCATATAAATACCATTTGGGCCACATGGAGAGTAGCCATGGTGTCCAGTAACACATAATAGCCATCAGGGATTCTCAAGGGGTCTTTCCCCAGCCCAAACATAAAGAACAACACTTTTGACTTAGGTGTATGCAAAAAAAAGTGCAAACATTTGATTACTCTTGCCAAAGTAGCATGAAAATACCAGAATTATCTGCCTGGTAGAACCTGATAGAACCTGCCTTTAAAGAATATCAGATGGTTTAAAATATCCACATAATAAATACCTAGCATAACAACTCAATAAAGGGGATCTTAATTAAAAATTAATTTGTGGCAGTTCAAATTGCAGACATTTCTGAGGTAGAACGTTTGCTCTGGCAGGTGGGTGCAGTAGCCCAGGGAAGCACAGAGCAGGGGCTGGTGGCACTCACATCCCTGGCAAGGAAGGAAAGTGCAAGGGGGCTTTTTTTCAACAAGGGGCACTTACAGTTCTGTTTGCCCAAACCTGCCCCTTCAAGCTGCAACACAGATTCAGTTTATTTTATGGTTTTCTCTGAGGGCAGGTTTGATGAGGCTCCAGAGGCAGGTCAGGTTTGCTCAGGAGGCAGCTCCTCCCCTCTCTCAGACATCACCACCAGGCCACCAAACCAGGGAAAGGATTCAAACTGAAACCAAATATTCCTCCCTTGCTTATTTTCCAGCTAACTCTGAGAACTGATGAAGACCATGGGCAGGAGTGATCAAGTACTCCTGGCCAAAATAAAGCCAAGGACCTCTCACAGGGTGTTTCTGAGTTGTTGGTTTTGGGGTGTTTTTTTTTTACTTCAAAAGAGTACAATCTCTGGTTTGTAAATTAAAAAAGAAAGTTGGGGAAAACAAGTAGCCATATACTAGCATTAATATACCGAATAGACCAGCTACTTAAATACATTAGACTTACTATTTTCTCTTAATATGCAACCTAAATAAAACAGTCTACTATCTGCAGCCATTTTTTTTGTTTCAATAAGCAGATATATCTACTAATCAATTTCCAGCTCTGAATAAAAGATTCTTACAATATTTCTACTACTGCAAAACACATCTACATGACTTGAAAATGTATGAATTAGTAATATTCCACTTCACTAAGACCACTGCTACGTCATATATTTGGCTTAAAAGCCTGTGAAAAAATTCTTTCCCAGAAATATTAATCACCAAATTTTAAGTTTAACTGCAAAAGAATCCTCTGGACCCACAGTTAAACGATCACTGTTCTAAGAGTGGTCAGAAGTACAAATATGCCCTCTGATCCAAAGGCATACAAACACCAATTTGTGGCTGGGATTTCCACAAACACTTAAGACACTTCAAGAACTGAAGAGGCTGAAGACTGCAAGTCACAAACCCAGAACTCAGCACTTAAGTGAAAAATTTTCTACTGGTAACATTTCCTCAGGCATCAGATAGTGTGCTACTACAGCAGTCCTGTGGCTGAAATCTCTCCTGAGAGATTACACAGTGCTCTGGGCTCTGGAGGGACAACTCCTTCCCATGTCCAAACCATGCGGATAAAGATAAGCCTGAACTGAATGAACATTTTATTTCCTGCCCACTGAAGCTTCATCACTATGCAGTTAAAACCAACAGATTTACATAATGAAAGAGACACCAATCAAGAAAAAAACAAAACAAAACAAATCCCAAATTTTAAATCCCCAAAGGCATTAAAAAAGATTTACAAATCCTGATGCTATCAGAAATTTCTTACATGTGGGTCTGGATGTTAAAATCAATTTATTTTATGGGTTTACCATCATGTTGAACTATCTCCAAATTCCAAAGTTAAAAGAATAAAATAAATTAATTCCACTCGAATCATAACCTTCTTTTAAAAGCAATTTTTTGTTTACACTGTCCAGAAGATTGATTCCTGAAAAATGAAATATTCCTTCAGAGAAATACAGGTATTTTTAAAGTGAAGTCAGCCTGCAAAAGCCAGTAAGTACATAAAAGTCATTTAATCAACCAACCAGGATACAAATTCTGTCACAGACAATGTCTGATATGTGAGACAGACACTTGCTCTATTCAGCACTCTTAAGAAACAATTCCTTGTGGATATTCAGAGTAAAAAAAAGGCAAATGAAAGGTAATGAAAAACTCTCATCTAAGGAATCTGGGTTGCACAGATATTGCTGTGTTCTATGTACAGTGGAAATTCAAAATTTTACCAATATTGAAAAGACAAAACTAGCTTGAATTCAACTTGATATTGTTAAATGGTAAATGCAAAACCACAGCTAGCTCTTATTTCTTTCTCTGATGAATAAGGGATTATAAACACATGCCATGGAGTCATAAAACTGGCCTACATAATACACCTGATTGTGGGGGCTGTACACAAGTCACTTGCCTACCTGTCCTATCTGTTCTAAGTGCTGTTCACATTGCAACTTCATCAAAACCAGAAAATTTTCCCTGTGCTATCTGAGGTGTTTGGCAATACCACAGATTTCTTCAAAAGACAAGTCTATCTTACACCTACTGATGGATATATATCTTTTCTATAGATATGACCAGTATAAAGATTGACACTGAAGGCTGGTTTGTTTTGTTGGTTTTTTTCAAATAAACCTTGCTTTCAGCCCATTAATTACTGTTCAGTTAAAAATTACTGTTCATTAGAAATCTCTAATGAATACTGGGTCCCAGACTCTTTTTACATATTTTTTTTCTCTTTCTAAATCTTATATTCAATTATTCCCATGTATCCAAAAATTTTAAGTAAAATAGAGGATATCAAAAAGAAAACATCTACTCCAGAAAGTACACAAAGCTGACATAGTATAAAACATCCAAGAAAACACTCCTATCACAATGGAGGATTAGAGGATATTCAAAACTGTTGTTTACTGAATCAGGAAAAATGTTTCAACATGTATCAACATTTTAGAAATTTCAAGTGATTTAGATCATTGATAGAGAACTCAGGGAAAAAATATAATATCCAGAGTTTTAAAGATTGGTTTAAATAAATTATAAATGTTACCATACTAAGAAAGGTATTTACAGACCTTTAATAATTGTCTGGTAGCCATTATTTACACACCTGACAACTAAGTCTCCAATCTACAAGTTAACATGCTTTAGCTATACATAAACGTCTGACTAGGAAATATTTTAATTGACTTTACCCCCTACATAGGTGCTTTTGCATTTACTTAAGCTTTTCCCAGGGCAATAAAATTAAGTCAGGAAGTTAATGTCTTGAATCTGGCCAGAGCGAGCAACCAACTCACGAAATCAAATTGCTCTCCCTGCTCTTAAAGCTCTGTTGTAGCTCTGCAGTTCTCTTTGACTGATAGAAGTCTCTCCTTCTACTGGCACTTTAATTCAATTACCTAGGCCTTTTTTACTGGAGCCTGAGAACCTCACCAAAGTCAAAGATCTGAATTTTCTCATTCAATTTATGTGTGTAAGAAAAAAATACTACCACCTCTTTAATTTCTTGGAGTGTTTATCAAAATGCCATCAAACCAAAACTTCTCTCTTGAACCCAAATTAGCTATTACCCCAAAGAGAGATGAAATATCCCTTAAAAGGTATCCTGCTTTGATAGGCCATGTGCTTTTTAATCTACATATGTCACACCATCATACTGCTGCTCTAGCTTTTTAGTTTATCTTAGCAGAAAATGTAATGTGACATTTATTTGTAGTTGAGTTTTGAATGGTCTGCTAGGGTTATCTGTGTACCAGAATACACATTGCCCCACATATTTTTCAAAATATTTTGGAGAAATTGGGAAGAAAAATTCTCTCTTCTCACCATTAAAACATGACATTAATTTAAAGATTTGAAAATCGGTGACTGATTTAATCTGATTATGATTATAATCTATCATTAAATAGAAGCTACCATGAGACACCAAATAGTGAAATTTTATATCAAAGTGGACAACCAAGATCTTGTAAAAGTGAAATATTTGCTTCTGTAGAGCATGATGGACCTTGGACAGAGGCTATAAACCTCTGAATTTAACTGTTTTGAGAAGTCTGCGCTGAATTTCATGCCGCCCCAGTCACAATGCTCACACTGCCTAGAGATAAGTCAAGCATGCAAGGACTTGTTTATTCTTTATTTTTTTTTCTGCAACAAAGGAAAGCAGCAGCAAAATGGCAAATAAAAGGCTGTTAAATCCATTCTGGCTAACACAGTGCAAAGAACTTGACATTTAGCAGTCATCATCCTCCTTACCAAAAACAGTCATTAGTTAAGGTAACACTGTGTACCAAGTAATATTTTTCCTTTTTCAGACCAGCCAGGCAATGAGCAAGCTGTTGTAATAAGTGATTTAAGGGGAAAGAATGCTGAAAGAAAATGTTTCCGAAAGATACAGGGAGTGGCAATTGGAAAGAGAATAAAAAATCTGAAAGTTACAACAACAGATCACAACAAAAAAGAGAGCGATGTCACAGGCAGTAAAACTAATTTGGAGTTAAATACATTTGCTCATTGTTTTCCTTAGTGAAACTTAAAAAACAACTCAGAAAAGAAAACTAAAAGAGAACACTACATCGCACAAAACTTCACACTTTTTATTCTACAAACTTTCACATAGTTTCAAGAAACCCTGCCAGCCACTGCACAAACTCTTCAATGTCCTAATCTTTGCTTTTTTTTTGTAAATACAGATTAAACAAAAAGACATGAAGTTGAGAGACCACATTAATCTCTCCTCTGTGCATCTTTCTCAAGACTTTGAGACTTTTTGTTATTTGTAGTAAACATTCAATTTTCTGTTGAAAAGAATCACTTGACTCTCATTAGCAGCAGTAATAATGCCATACCAAAAAGAAATCAAATTTGGCAGCCTGATAAGCAAAGGAAGGAAAAGGAAACATTTGAGTCATTCCGTTCCAGCTCAGTCAGCTCTCGTTGCACCATCTTTATGGATTGTCTTGAAACCCTGCCCACATTTGCAATAAGAAAGCCTTTAAAGTTACTTTTGTTTTGTTTTGGGTTTTTTTTATTGAATCCAAATGGAAAAAATGGTAGACAATTTAGCTCAGTTGTTTCCCTATATCTATCTATCCATCTGTATACACACACATTATGTACAGCATGTGCATATATAAATATACAGAAATACATGCACATAAGTAGTTAAAATACTGACTTCTTTTTATATATAGACTTCACCAGAAAGACAAGCAACTATACATGTTTAGATTGTGTGATACAGATTTTAAATGTCACCTTTACAAATGGATCTTTTCTGTAAGTGAAGTCTTATCCTATAAGGATGTAAACACTTTGGCTTGCTGGAAAGAGACTTAGCAAATGTCCACGTCCGGGAAAAATCAGAAGCCTGGCGATTACTCATGTGTACAGAGCTATGCGTGTGTTCTGCACGATGAGATCTAGAGTGTACAAAATATTTGATCACAAAATACTGTAAACAAACCACAATAAGCTTTGAAAGTCTCAGAAATTTGAATCCAAAAACAAATAACTGAAAAAATACCATATTAAAACATGAATCAAGATGGGTTAAAATTTAGTTGTTTTTTCAGTTGTTCAAAACAGAATTGGAGTCTCAAACATTAATCGAGCATTTTCATTTTACCCATTACACACAGTAAAATATTCCTGTAAAGGCCATTTTGTAATTTAAAAAGAAATAAAATAATATGCAATTTTAAACATAATGCACTACTTCTCTTCTTCTGTTATTTCCTGAATAGCTGTCTGCTATTTTTTCATGTCATAATAGCAATATCGATTTCTTCTATTATATTATGTTGGTTTCTTCCCGCAGTTTCCTTCTATCTTCATGCCAAGCTCTGTTCTTTACTGGCTGTATTTCCTAATTTTCTTTTCTGCTAGACTTGCAACCTTTCAATTTAAACTTTGCTTACTTGCAAGGCAATCCATAAGCACATGCGACAGGCCTAACATTCATTTAACACCTAAATGACAAATTTTTCTGCAGGCTAATGACATCCCCATGTCATCTCTCAATGAGCACTGACATCACCTGGGAGAAAAATCAGTAGGGGCTACTCAGAAAACGGAGGAGGTTAGAATATTTATTAATCATGTTTTTCTCTTAGGCATGTGTTTACCACCATTTTAGGTGAGACACTCCTCTGCCTGTGTTTCAGATCCAGACCCTCCAGATGATGTAAGGATAGGCATCTCCCTGTTATTTTTCCACCAGCTGCCTTTGGGAATTAAGAGAGAAAGAAGATATTTACTCATGCCCAAGCATCCATTTCCTACTCTTTCCAATACGTAATCCCACGTTTGTCTCTGCAACACAAAAATTTCTTATTCACTGTCCCTCATGCCCCTAAATTCCCCAAAGTAATGTTGAAAATTCATTTAACTCATCATTTTTTAATTATGTTGTTTGGGAAAATTGAGTAACAGCAGAGACACTGAAGCTCTCTGTTAAACAGAATCAGAAAGACAGAAAAATGTTTTAAATAGATTTTGAATAGGGGATGTAGACAACAACACCAAGCAACCCACTGATCTGTATAATCCTTATAGCTTTCCAAAACATTTCAGTAGAACAAACAAAAAACTCGTGCTGACAACAGTCCAAACGCCCAAAGCTTTGGGAATTAGAAGACAATCTTTTGAAACAGCTATAAAGCAAATACTCCACAGTCCAGATGAACATATGAAGAGATGTTTGCAGTAAATGGAGAATTTTTGTAGTTGGGAAAGGTCACCATTAGAGTTTCACAGAAAGCTGTGCTGAGTTGTGCATTGTTCAGTTCATTCCTAAATGGAAGAGTGATGAACCACAGAAAGAACAAAGTTTTGCTTATGTTATTCATCTATTTTAACAAAGTCCACCTAGGAAGAGCAGCAAAAAAAACCACTATCAGCAGTCCATGAATGGCTATTAAAAGGCAGACCTAATGCACATATTAATATAAAATAATGTATATGGAGAAAATCAAACTTTACGAATAAAATGGCAGGCCTAGAAGAGATCATTACTACTTACAGACAAGATCTTAAGCTTCCCTTGATTAGTCCATGAGACCTCATACCAGATTTGTGCATACAAATACTGGGCAAAGTTACAATTCCCTCACCTCCAAACACAGCAGAACGGGGAAGCAACCCCAGATGATGAGAGATTAGTACCAACCTTTCACTGAGAAGACTCCAACTTTAAAAAGAAAGGAATGGAGAAGCTAAGGATCAAAGATCACAAAATCATGGCTGCATTGGAATGATAGAGAGGGATCAAGTACTCACTCTCTCTTGCAATACAAGAAATGGGGAACACTAAGTGAAGCTAACAACTTTCAGGCTTCAAACAGAAGACAGCAATTTCCACCATGTAGTTTGTGTAGTACTCCTTGTCACTGAAAGTTATAATGCAACTTAACAGCTAAATTAGTTGAAAAAAAGAGGTTAAACAACTTGTGGAGGAGAGATCCTTCAAGTTCTACATAAAATATGGAAGTATCTTTAGCTCCAAAAATCCAAATCTGCAAATTATTATAGGTATAAACAACTATATGCTGCTCTATACTGTTTACTTGTTCATAAGCTGTGCTTTCCATCACCCTCAAAAAACAGACATCAGGTCAAATGGGCCTTTGGGCTTACTCATTAAAGGTATCCTTCTGTAAATAAACACATATTCATCATTTTAACATTCTAATGTTACGTATTTACTGCTTAAAAATACATCTTAGTAAAACAAGGTGAAAACAAGAAATTGTATTTATTCACTCTAATATCTGACAATGTATTCCTCTGATGACAGTGTGTTAAGGGTACGGTAAGCTACTTGCAGTAAATGATGGATATGATTTTGTTCCATATGTTTTCCCATTCTTCAGCAAAGGATTTGATGAGGGCTAACACAGTGCTGAGATGACAAAAATGTCTTCCCACCAGTGAATCCAGTGACTCGGAGCGAAGACTCGTTTGGGCCTTCTGTTGCAGCCCTCAGCAGCTTTGCCTCTGTCTCCCAGTAAATGTCAAACACTATCAGTGCTGTGCCCTTCTGCCCCCTGCTAATGACCAAACACATTCTGCAAGCTCTGCAAATGTCTGCTTAACACACTCATGCCTTGGTCCTGGCTCTTCCATCAGCAGTACAACCAGACTGCCTGGGAATGGCTTCAGCAGGCTTCACCTCCCACACACCCTCCACAGCTGCTTTGCTGGGGAGCATTGGTATCTTTTGCAGTGTCCACTTGATTTGCTGGGACTCAGGATGGAGCTTAATAGAGAGAAAACAACAATTTGTACCAACAATTTATGCACTTTGAAAGCTAATTTTTTAAAATCGCTTATGACTCCTTTGCCTACTTTTTGCAAGTAGTTTCTTTCTGTTGAAAATTCTATGAAAACATTCTCATCTGAAAAATACTTTAAACTTTGGTTTAGACAAGTAAATATCAACATCAACATACAGGCATTTCATCTCCTTTTATTGTCAAGGAAGCCTAGACAACACACTTGGTCTGGAGAAGGCACAAATAAATTAATAATCTGCCCAAACAGCAGCTAATTGATTCAGTTGTCTGACCAGTGGTGCCCACTGTTGATTTAGATGTCCCAGGCTGAGAGCAAGCAGCTGTGACACAGGCCAAATAGGGATCTAGTCTGAGGTTAGAAATTATTATTTCCAATAAAGGTGTCCCCTTTTGAGTGAGCTGAGTTCTGCTCCAGGCACTATGAACTGTAGTGGCTGAGTTGCTACTTATTAGAAGGGAAATTCACAAACCAAATACAGATGTAAACTCCTGTGTATAGAGACCTAAATGTAGGTGCTTCCATCCCAAATTAAATTCTTTACTTATATATAAAATTTCTATGAAGGAAGATGTAAGATAATTTTTACTGAAATAATCTTGTGCTTTACCCCCCCTGTTCTGTGTCATTCAAGAAAATCATCACTGGCACCTACTGCAGTTTGCTGCCCAGCCAGGAGTGCCAATAGCTGTGTCAGTAGTAAGTTATTTTCAAACCCTTCAAATAAATCTTCAGTATCTGTACTTTTTTTTTAACATTAAGTATGTACAAATCCATGCATCTTGAATAAAATCTTCCGGTGTGTTATCTCGTGACTAACTCCTACATGCAAATGGATGTTTACCCATAAAGTGATCAAGTTTACTCACAGTCTACAAATCTCAAATGAGATTGCAATTCTTCATCCTTCATAGTGATGAGGTGTGTTTATTTTATTTTGTCTAAATTTTATTCTAGTGGAATTTTTCTAAAAGGGTTTCAAAGATCTAACAGAACACAAGGATCATGTATTTTCAGATGAAAATGGGATGGTTGTTTGCAGGCTGAAAATGCACCACTTCAAATAGCAGATCCGCAAACAGCATGCAGATTTCTGCTCTGATAGCCCAGAGACTCCTGCACTGACAGTCTCCATACATATCATCCATTTCATTTTCCTAAACATCTCTGCTGAGAGGTATAATGTTAGCAGAAATCAACAATGAAATGCAAAATGTCATTACATTTCCATTACCCCTACCTCTTTAGCAATTCACATTTTCTCCAGATAGATGTGATTTGTGTCATTTAGTGTTGGGGGGTTTTTATTTGTATTAAGACAGATACTGTTGGCAAGCCTCAATAATGATTTTCACTGGCATTTTGAACATACATTAAGTTCCACCAAAAGCTCTTATGGACAGATGAAAAAAATCTAAGTACTTCCTACTCAGCTGTCCAGAGAGTCACCATAGAATTAAATTACTAAAACTTCCCCCTTTCCCTTTGACATCTACAGTACAAACCAGAAATTAAAACACGTTGATAAATGAGTAAATAAAAAAGTACACACCCTAAACTATCCAATGTTGAGCATATGTTAGAATCATGTAACAAAAGCAGTAATATGCAACACAAACTGTTGCCCTCAATCTCATTTCAGAGCCTACCTTCAAAAGCTATTCAGCTGGAATGGCTGCAACTTAAGAAATTCTATTGAGGTTTGATCACTTAAAATTATACTCGCATGTTGAAAAGGTGTTTCGTTCATAGCAGACATGCAGGTGCAATAATAATTACACCCAAATTAATAAGCACACAACAAATAGAAAATTACTTATTTGAAAATTAAACCTTCTCCTCAATAATTTGCATGTCATTCTCAGTGCAAATCAAGTCCACTTTCTTTTGAGACAACTATTTTTGTCAATTTTTACCTTTTCTGCTATTAACAGAATATTAGTTTCTTTTCTTGTTCAGTCTGTTAGACTCAAGTGCAGTGAATACAATTTTGTTTATACAGCTAGCAAGAAAAAAGAGAGCAATGAGGTGCTGCCAAGAAAAACTGTGAACAAATTTCTGTATTGGTCTGACTATGTGTAGCTAGTCCTGTAGACAGGTTTGGATTTGGATTGTGTTTAGACACAAACAGTACCACATTGCATCAATATTCAAAGGTCTTCTGTCAGAATTATCAACACCACATAAGAAATTGCTCTAGAACCCAAAAATTCCCTAAAAAGTATGAGACAGGATACAATTATGGGAGGGGGAGACAGCAAGAGGAAATTCCAGAATTTTACATTCCTCAACAGCTTAAATGGTTTAATATAAATATGTTTCACCAATTTCTGTGAAAATAAACACTCTGTATTTAGTCAGAGACGAAATGAAATTTCCATGATTGTATTTATGGCATTAAGTAGCTTTTCAAACCATTTTGTACACAGGTGTCCATTTTTAAGGGAAGTCAGCACAGGACTGGGATGTTGGCCCTAGTCCAAAAAAGTCCAAAATTGTCCCAGGTGAAGATGAAACCACATGCTTATGCATGGCTCCCTGAGCTCGTTCAAAACTGGCAGAATCCACCCTGCAGAAGCAATCTAAACCACGGTTCTGAGCCTGCAGCAGGGAAGGGGAAGTGCCAGAAAGTGGGAGCAGCAGGAGAAAGTGAGAAAATGTGCAGCCAGAAGTAGCACTGGCAAGGTCAGCAACTAGTAATGTTATGAACAGCTTTCAAAAGAGAGCCTGAGATTAGGAGTACACATTTTTGATATGTAGGAGAAAACACTTGGCTGCACCACTGGTCTGGGCCCCACGCTGTTTTAATCCATGTAACAAATGATATGTGAAGTACAGCAAAGTCAACTCAGCTTCCAAAATGGGGCATTTTTCAGAACCAGTACTCCACAAAATACTATAAGCCAGGAAAAACTTAGGGTGTTATTTTTTTACAAAATTACTTTGCACAGTCAATCTATGTTGTAAGTAAGAAATAAAACAGATGAGAATGTGGAATTTATCAATGCCAGTAAAAATGGACTTAACCCATCAGCAATACACTCTATTGGATTTCCTAAATTTTTGTTTGAAAGGGGAAGGTGATTGATTTAAATTAATTTATTGTTTTTAATTATCTAACTATCAACACCACTACTAAAGAAAATATATTTAATATACAGGCACCACTTGAAAGACAAGCATTGAGAGTTAAACCAAAGATTCAATAACTGCTTAATTTCATGCTT
>JAYDZK010000169.1:94618793-94638106 GCA_034509185.1 Euphonia xanthogaster
AAGAAAACCCCACTGCAGGTGGGGGACGCCCTCTTTGCTGCCTGGGTGGTCGCTGCCACCAGAAGTGTCCTGTCTCAGGCCAATAAACTGGATTCTTGTCCCCACGTGGCAAAGAGCGCTTCTGTCTTTTACTTCGTCCATGCGAGTCCATTTGGCATAGAGCTCAGAGCAAGCCGGGTCAGACCAACATAAGGCTCAGAAACCAAATGGATTACAGCACTGTCCAAGTTTGAACAAGAGTCTGCCTAGCTGTGGAATATGGTGGCTAACTTTATTTGCCTGGTGACTTGCAGACACCTGAACGAGTGTTGCTAGTTTCTTTATAATAATAAATTCCTGTGACTGACAAGAAAAAGGAAAAGCTTGTCTTCCATGTTATCTTTGAATCTTCACTTCAACCATTCTACCTGGTGCTAGTGAATGTGTTCAAGGAACAATGTTTATTTTACTTTTAATCAAACAGTACAACTTATATTTGCCACATATTTCTGTTCTTCCAGACAATGCATTTTAATGTGTCCTCCCTTTCAAAGGGACACTTTGTTACATGCAGGAAATGGACCTTGCCTACCCCTTATCTGATATTTAGGAAAATAAACCATAAGCTTGGTTTTTTTACCAGCTGTGCAATAAGGATCTGTTAGACCTAATTCCTTTGGTTTGATTCCACACAGCTCTCACAGGTAACACAGTAGCAGTAAAATACTTACCAACCTGCACTGGCTAGTGAAGCCAGGCTTGAAAAGTAGATAGCACAGGAGGATAGCCTGTTTTTATCCTTCTGGCTTTTTAAATTATATGCTAAGAAAAATACTGAATAAAATAAATAATATTAAGCCCTGCTTTGGCAAGCCACTTAAAATGCAGAGAAACGTGGCCAGCCAACATACAATGGAAGAGTTTGCCTGTGATGATAAAGAAAAATAAGAAAACTCCCCTGAAGAGACTTTCCCAAAGGAAAATGTACTTGAACCAATGAGCTCCTGGTTTCCCACAGAGTAATTTTCCTTAATACCAGCATAGAGGGAAATTGGGTGTTATTAGTTTAATCCCTTGGCTACACTGAGGAAATACCTCACCCAGAAGAGATTCCAGTCTATGATTTGTTCTGCAGCTGTGCCTGGAGGCCTCAGAGGATCAGAGCCACCAGCCACATGTTTGCAATTGTAAATAAAACCAAATGCCCTCACTGAAGACAGACGAATGTTGTGGGATTGTGCCCACTTCCCAGCTGGGTACTGAGCTGATTCTGGGCACATTGAGCCAAGGAGCCTGGCTCTTGAGGTGCTGGAATAATCTGGGAAGAGCAAAGCTGGTCCCTGGGCAGAGAGAGCTGCTCTGGACTCTGGAAGGCCAGAGTCCCTGTGAGGGCAAGCAGACCTGGTTTTAAACAAAACTGCCATTTCCAGCCCATCCCCATCCCCACAGCCCTGCCCACACGTCCCAGGGCTGTGCCGGATGCTGGTTCCCCCCATGGGACTGATCCAACCCCAGCCCAGGGGGGGGTTGGCAGGAGGGACAGGCCCCAGCCATGGGCATACGGAATCCCAGGAAGGATCCTGGAGGCAGTGGTGAACGAATGCTGTTAAACTCTCCAGAGCAGTGTAGATGTTTTCTGTTCTTAATTTTAAATTAATGACCGCAATCAGGTGAAACAGAGGCAGCAGATTGAAGGAAGATGCTTTCCACCACAGCTGGTGCATGTGAGGTCCCACCTGGAAGGACACATCCTATTCTGCCTTACCAGATCAAAGGGATGACAAAAAGCTAAAAGAAGGAACACCGAGATGCCCAATGGCCTTGAGTACATGACCTGTGAACAAAGACTGAGGCATCTGGGCTTATTTCATCTGGTGAAGTTTGGTTAAGGTTGTGATCCAACAACAACGTGTGACATTTGGAAGATAAAGTACCAACATTGATATAACAAAGCCATTTTTTGCAGTGGCAGATGATATAATAGCAGTGATATAGGTGTAATGGTTATAAATTGTGGTTTGAGAAATTTAGGTTAGATACTGTGTAAAAATATTTTTTACTAGGATGGCAGTGTGGCACAGGCAAGGCTTACATGGTAATGCTGGGAATACTCTTTCTGAGAGATTCTCAACATTTGAGTAGACAAAGCCATGACTGCTATGAGACATTGCTGGCAATAGCCCTTAGCTCAGCAGGAGGCTGGCCAAGAGGTCTTCAGACATCCGCTCCAGGCATCATCTGGTTTTTTCATCACCTGACTTTCCCTTTGGCAATGACACCTCACTGTTAACAGTAGCTGAGCTTGGGTGACCAGCTTGGGCAAGATGCCTCACAAGCTGAAAGGGTGAGTCATGAGCAACTTCACCAACATGACACAGTCTGGACAGGAATGGTCTGATCTATTCATCATGACCTTAGCTTCCAGTGAAATGCAACAGTTTGTCTGGAGCAAAATCAGTTTACCATGGTTTGATTGCAGCAATAGTTTAACAAAGGTCTTTGGAAAATCAGAAGTAATGCAATACTTAACAGGATATTCAGAAGAATATATATATTTCCATATAGATGTTTGTGTTTAAAAATAAAGACGTAGTTTTTCAAAATTTCAGGTCAAATACCAAGGTACACCAAGAGGCAAGAGGGTGTGTTCATCTAGGTTGTCTGAGGTTGAGGCTATCAACAGACCTCCCTTAATTCATCCATGCTTTCCAGGCTGATCAAAGCCAATATGACTGTTCAGCTAGGGTGGGCCAGCTCAGTCCTGTTCTCTCCCTAAGGGCACTTTCAGTGTCCTCTAATTGCTCCCCAGACTGACTAATTGCTGTTTGATCTTCCTCCTCCAGTCACCTTTGATGTTCTGTTGTTTGTTACAGTCTCTGGTTAGAATTAAGTAATTTTAGAGAGTAAGACAGTCCTGTGAATGGGAATGCAGACAAATAAGTACTAAAAAGAGAACAAAACAAAACAATGTTCTTTGCCCCAGGGCATTGTTACAATGGCAGTGAAATCGGGGGGGCGGGTCTTGATTTGTAACTCAGGTATCATGACCAAAATATCACGCTTGCAGCCATGCTCCTTCCTGCTGGCCCTTGAATTTATAATGACCTGCCAAGGCAAAACAGCCATTCACATGCAGGACTTAGATAAGAGTAAGGAAAACAGAGTATGCTAAAGTAGCAAATGGAGAAAAAAAATCCACTACTAAAACCTCCAGCAATATAGGCACTTTTTGCATGCAAATCAATGCAATGTACCATTCTCTTCAGTTGCACAGATAGTAATCTTATTCTCCACAATCCTTGCTGTACATGTTCCACTGGCTTCCACTCATCTGTTTGTCCCATCTCATCCACAAAATGGACATTTGGCTGCTTCAGTTCCTTTCTCTCTTTTGCACAGCTTGGGGAAAGCCTAATTTGTTCCTATCCAATTCTGACTGAAAGTAGCAATATCTTCAAAATATGAGTTAAGGCTCTCTTATTTATCCTTATTATTTGAAAGTTAGGTGGAAGAATTTTAGAAAATTAACAAATTTTGTATTTTTTCTGCTGATTTTCCTGATTTTGTTTGTTTTTCTTTCATTGCCAATTCTCATTCTATTCTCATTATCATTTTTCTAGCAGAACAGCCAAAACAGGTCTTAGGTAGCAATAAGTTTGAAAGAGACAGGATTGTTGTTTGATTTTTAATTGCTTCTTTTGTTGTTGTTATTTCATGAAAAAAGAAAAATATTTGAAAAGCCCAGTGCAATTAAGATGTCCTGTTCTGCAGAGAAACAGACAACAAGAGACCTTGTCCTCGTTAACAAGTATCTATTAAGATAGAAGATGGCAGCTGGCAGGCATCTTAGTACAAAATACTAGCCTTT
This sequence comes from Euphonia xanthogaster, assembly GCA_034509185.1. Lineage (NCBI taxonomy): Eukaryota > Metazoa > Chordata > Aves > Passeriformes > Fringillidae > Euphonia > Euphonia xanthogaster. Next base: position 94,622,641 of record JAYDZK010000169.1, read on the forward strand.
AAATAGAAAAAAAAAATAAAAATCCCTGTATCATTTGTAAGATCAATATGAACAACATACTTTAATATTTATTTGCAGCTTTTTTCAGAGGCACCAGAATTCAAAGGACACAGTCATTATTTTTCTGTTTCAAACTTTATTTTCTCATCCTTCTTCATGCTTTCTCTGTCCCTTCTCTTCAATGTACAAGGTTTTTAGGTCTTAGATTAAAAACCAAAACATTAGAAGGTTCTTGAGTGACTCCTAATTCCATTTCTATTTTTGAGTTCTGGTGTTCATTTTGTTTGACTCTTATAAATTTGTGTTATTGAAAAATACCAAGAAAGATGAACGCTGTGGCACAGAAGCACAAGGGTTGCTCCTCTGTGCAGGGGACTGGAGCAGTCAGTGTTTGAGAGACTTGGAGCAGACAGCTGGAGTTACTTCTCAGAGGATTTGAGGAGCCTCCTAGGACCAGGGGCCATAAGCCAGGACTTAGCCAATGGCTCAGAAAGTTATTGGTTAGCTTGGAAGCAAGGACATGCTTGCAAGGAATGCAAGGAACTCATGAGAACACCTGAAAAATCTTTTTATTTCTCTTCTAGTTGCTTTAAAAAAAAAAAAACAAAACCTCCTGCTTTTGTTAAAAGTCTATCTTTTTCGGTGTTTTAAATAGTTTTGGTCTTCTTTTGGAAAAGAATTCCTAGGCAGATTCTTTTCAAAGCCAGCTCAGGACCTTGCCACACCCACATTTTGCAGTCCTGTTCATTACAGTCATACTTCTTCTTGACTGCAATGAGATTTGGAGAAAGAACACTTGGAACATTTAAAACAGATAATTGAATAGATGAGTATTGTTATGACTATCTATGCTGCTATATGCTAGTATATAGCATTATAGGTGGCATATGTACTTTACCTTTTTGTTTTACCTTTTTTATTTTACCTTTTATCTATGTTTTATCTAAATTTACCATTTTTATTTTGCCTTTTATCTTTGGGTTCCTTTGTCATGAATGTTTAACTGTGTATCAGATTCCTTAGGAAATAGTGGGAGAATTCAAACAGCAGTTCAAAACATCAAGGGAAAATCAAGATTTATCCAGGATTTTCATAGGGAAGCATGTGAGAACAATGACTTCCCAAGATGTTGATCATCTCTGTTCAGACAGCTGCTGATCATGTGTGGACAAGATGCACCATGGAATGGTTTTCATGATCCCTGTCTACAGATGAGATCACCTCCTGTGCAGTGCTAGCAGCCTCACCGAGTCAGCACATCCAATGACAGGTGCAACCTTTGCCATGAATATTGCTATCACTTCTTGCTTATTTACCCACCTACCCTGAAAGTTTCCCTTTTCATGCCAATCAGTTCAAAATGGCTTATAATTATATAGTCCCAAAGCTTATGACTACAAAAACTTAGCAGTTCTGCTGATACTGCAATATCTGTTTTTAGACATACCACATTTTGCTCTTGATTTTAAGTATTTTTATATCAGCTGTCCTACAGTAAATGCAATTTCTTAAAAAAAGATGATTCCTTTCTCTCTCCTGTAATGAATTATTCTTCCGGACAGTATGCTCCAGACCTTATTCCTTGGATAGAAATTCAGCTTAAGTAATTTTCAGAAATTGTCCTCACATCTATTCTGATAACCATAGATGGTGCAAATGAGAAAAAGTGAAATAACTACAAGGGAATTTCAGAAGATAATATTTTTGTAAAGGACCGTATAACTAAGCAGGTAAGAATCAGAGAAATTGGCTCCTGATAGAAAGAAGTTTCTCCTGAATAGGCTTGAATTGGTAAAATTAGCTGCTATTACTCTTGCCATGCCATTTTCCTGGGAGGAGCAGCAAAACTAGATTTTACTGAGAACTTTTCTTTTTTTGTAGTTTTCCAAAAGTGTTAGTGATATAAAGATAAAATTCTTTTTTGGTCCAAGAGGTATAGCGTAGAAAGGGCTCTCCATTTTTTTCTTAGGAAACATAAAGTTTTGGGGTATCAGCATTTTTAATCCGAGATTAACTCTATATATATATATCTGGGAACACAGACATGAGAGGTAAATAGGTATCATGTCATGTGTAGTCAGAAGAGCTGAAATATCTATTTTAGCAATAAAGGTTAGATATTACTGATATCTGAGCAAGACCTTACTGCTGACTAGGCCTGAACATGTTGGTGGAGGTGTCAACAATGATCTGGTTAAATATGAATGCAGCTCACACATCTTGGGCATTCATCTGGGCAGAGTCTCAGGGCCCCAAGGCATGATTGTGGATTTTGTGAAGTCACACAGTTCACAATTAAGGATTATATGCACATGTGCACACATTAGTCTTTCATGTTAATGTTACCAAAAAAAAAAAAAAAAAAAGAAATATTCAGTTTCATCCATATAGAGAATAATCTCCCTAAAATGTCTCAAGCAAGGACAAGGTGGTCAATACAGAAAACGATCTCTGTCTGAAAATCTGTTTTCATTTTGTTAACATCTCCTTAATGTGTAAATCCAGTAATAACTTCCATTCTCTCATAAAGGCCATGGTCAGTGAAGAACTGAATAAAATCAATTCCATATGTTAGAAGGGTCAGTGAATAACTTGTTCTTTATAAGCCATATTATTTCCTAGCTGCATACTGTTCAGATACCATTGAATTTAGCACATTTACTTCTATTAATTGATGTAACAAACCTATTTCAAAATAACCACAGCCATCTCATAATAGGAACAATTCAAAAGGCAGTATGTTTTTTCCGGTTTTTTTTGTGGTGATTATAAGTAATGGCTGGATATAAATTTATGCCTCACTTTCATAACAAATAACCACAGGAAAGGATGTAAACCAGAAGTGTTCTCTAAAGCATAGTTTGAAGCAGTTAGTGGTACTGTCACCCCAGTGAAGCCTTTGCTGCAGCTGCTGCTCTCCCCACAGCTGCTGCAGGTATTGCTGCAGGTATTGCTGCAGGTATTGCTGCAGGTATTGCTGCAGGTATTGCTGCAGGTATTGCTGCCTCTGGGACTACTTGGTGCCGGCAGCCCCAGAGCTACGGGTGAGGGAATAGCAGGACAAGCATCACCAGAGGAGCCAGAAGCAAGGGAAATCCTCAAGTGAGGCTTGATCTGACAAAGAAGGTAACCAGGTCTGAGGTTCTGTCCTTCAGGGGGATATTCACTTTCTTGAAGTGTCAAATGGAAAGTGGGTGCTTGAGCAAAATAACAGGTACGCACAAATCCAGGTCATCCGACATACAGAGTGTTTCAGGGCTGAAGAAAAAACTTCATCAGTCACCTCCACAGCACAGTTGGTTGCTCCTCAGACATATTCTCAATGTCAGTGCGTGCAGCCCTAATGTTTGGTGTGCAGTAGGAGACAGAATATCTGCTTTTTTCAGTGAAGCAGTTTGACTTTTCAGTTTCTTATTTTCAGATCAACAAAGCAAGACTCATCTAAAGCTAATTTAAGGTTAAAGCTTCTCTCATTGGCAGCCTGAATCATGTAGCAAAAGTATCAAAACCTTTGGACAGGGCAGAGTCCAGGGCATAATGCAAAAACAAGGAGTAAGTGCAAGTGTCAATGGGTGAATATCAGAAAATCTTAATTACTTCTGCAAAACACCCACTTGGTATGCCTGTGGCATCCTCTAGCTCCACTGTACCCTGCATTCTTTTCCTTCTTGAAAGGGCTGTGCATTATCCCATCACGAGTGTTCCTATCTTTTTTTTGCTACTCGCTCCATTTTATATGTCGGCATTTTTGATGGTCTGATAGTCCTGTTTCTTTTGCTTCTTACTGACTATGTTTACTTCTTCTTTTTGTTTCTGTTTTGAACCTTTCCCAGACAGTTGGGCTAATCGTGCTTTTTGGAGGCATTTGCAAGAGGAGTGATTTTCCATGTAAAGTCAGTGAATCTGGAGAACCCCCAAATTATTCTTTATCATTCATGAGAGGTAGTGAAGAAAATCCAAGTCTACTGTCAGCTGGGTTAAATGTTCTGCTTAGAGATCAATTTCAATCCATTGAAAAAAGTGTCTGTAATGAAAACTCTTCCTCTAGACTTAGATCTGTTTTTCTCCACAAAAAGTGCTGAATGAATAATTGATTGCACATGTGCCATTCCACATCTTCCCCACTGCTTTATGAGGAAATAAAACTCTATATTTAGTAGTGACAAGACAAACCTCAAAGTTATTTGTGCACACAGTTTCTGACATAGTTTTTGTCTTTTTAGTACTACTGAGGCATATAATCCCATTACTGATTTTAAACAACAAAACCAGAAATGACCAAAGACGAGAAGACTGATGAGCACAAAATTTATATGCTATACATAAAGAACTTGATGATATGATGGACTAAATAGAAAGGCAAGGTTAGAGATTGCTTAGAGATAATAGATATTTTTTTGATCTATTACAAAACTTGATAAAAATGTAGCAGTTGGTCACAGGCCTAAGAGTTGTCAGTGAGTGATCAAGAAAAAGCAAAATGTACAAGGATGTAGAAACATGCAAAGTATTTTGGGGCAATAGGAACAGAGAGATCTAGTGTTATTTATGAAGACATTGTTTGGGATACTGGGCACAGAAGGCTCAAGAAGGACTAAGTCAAAAAAGTTCAAGAAGGATTAAGTACACAAGCACAGAGAATAGCCTGTTGATCAAAACAATGGAAAAATGGTCCTGCAAGACCAGAGGAGTTGGCTTATATCCTTTGGCAAAAGGATTTGTCAGAAGAGATACTGATGTTGGCAGGAGACTGAAGAAGGGAGTGGCATTAACTCCTTGGCCGCTCATCTGACTACTAACGTAGAGAACAAGATGCCTTCATGTACTCTGCATCATACCAGCCTACTGGTGTACTGAGATTCAAAACTGCTATCCTCCAAATGTTAACTTTTTTCATCTGTTCACCTCTTGCTGTTTCTCTTTTTTTTTTTTTAAGCATTGCTAGTTTGTTGTGGTTTTGGTTTTTTTCCCTATAAAAAGTCTCACAGTTGGAGGTATCAAATTCTAATATGAAAAAAACTTCAATAGCTGTGAATGATCATAGTGCATTAAGGTTAAGAAAATGGATCATATAGGAATGATTAAGATTAAAATTTTGCATGTGATGCTTAAGAAGACCAGATTTTCTGAAATGTTCTCCATCTTACCTACAAAAACATTTGTATCACTTTGTGTATACACACAGATTATTTTCCTCTTTCTTGCAGTGATTTCTGTAGTTGACTGCATGGCTTTTCCCACCCTCCTGTTCTGCACTCTGCTGTGCTAAGTGTCCTGGACCCTCTGTAAGTTTCCCATTCCCCGGCAACTGATCAGACTTTGCTAGGGGCAGAGAGACAGTCAAGAGTTTGTCTTGGTGCTCCTGTCTTGGTCATTTAGGATGATCTCTAAGGAATGCAATTAAGAGGAATGGCATGCAGGGATAACATACAACATTAATTATTGATATCACTGCATAACCCTGGACTTAATATATACTCAAAACAGGAACCCAAGCATATGGTAAAGTCATAATTATGTTTATAAATCAATTACCAATTCTCTGTGTAGAGACAATTCTCTTGTTTGTTTTCAAGGAAGATGTTTTTAATTAGGTTGCATTATAACACTGCTAGTGGAATCTAAATCTAGTTATTAAGTCACTGCAGGGGTAACATGGGTTACATCGGGGTGCAGAATATGGCATGTGACAGATGTATTGATGGTGCCAGTTTCTGCCACAGGCAGTGATGACCACAAGTGCTGGCTGACTGCTGTCATTTAGCTCTTCAGCTGACTGGTTCTAAAAGCTGCTGGGGGCTTTAATGCAGATCAGAAGAAAGGGAAAAACTTTCCAACTCAGGTTCATTTCCCATTGGCTTATTCCTAATTTTTGAGTCCAAGAACCTGATTAACATTAAATTATATGATTAAAATACTTGCAAAATGCATGATTAAGTACATTATTAATCTATATAAATATAATTGAGCACAATACTTCAGTCACACTATCTGGGCCAAAATACTACTCAATTTCTTTCTAGGAAGTCCCAGAATGTTAGAAAAAATGTATTGTGCTTATGCATTTATGGAGAGTGGGAAGAGCATCATTTGAAGAGGCATCACGGTGGGCAGAATTTGAGGAATCAACAGCCAAGTCTTCTTGTTAAAAAAGTTCTCTGAGGATTTTTTTGTAGTAATGCCATATATGAAATAAAGTGAAAGTGCTGAAAGTGATCATAGAACCACTGTGCTACAAATGTGGCAACACATTTTTTTATTTATTTAGAGTAAGATGTGTTAACATCCAGCATGACAAAATTTGTACAAAGTTCACAATTTAAAAATGAAGTATCACAGCAACTTGTGATTCCACACATTTATAGCAAAATTAAAATGTCAACAAATCCATGCCGTGTAGTACAAAAATAAATCAAACTTCAGTTCCACAGAGAGCACAATAAATAGTTTATACAAAATTCTGTCTTAATAAATGATTACTTAAATTAACTTAGAAATGAATATGAACAATAAGTTATAATAAATAAACTCTGATGACTCACAATAATTTCATATGAAAGGTCAGCATTCTAATATGTGACACTTTTGTGATCCCTATATAATAGTCACAGATAACTTTTGATTTGATATTATGTACCAACATTAGATGAGCAGCAGATTTGTGCTTAAAATCCCTTTCCATTGTACATAGGTGATAACAATAAGAATCCAAAACTGATACTATCTATTACTCTACTGAAAGCATTACTATATTGGCAAAGAAGCTGCAGACACAATGCAGTGGAAAAATGCATATGCCATTATGAACAATGAAAGCCCTAAAAGGAGGCTAGGGCAAAAGTACAATATATATGGCAGAAGGTGAACAACAAGCACCTTGCTTCAGCTCTCAAAAAGGCAATTCTGAGCATGGCAGCTACAACTAATAGCACAACAGAAAAAGGGCACTGTACAGATAAGATACCGCAGAGCCCCAAAGTAATTACATAATCTTTTCCCAGCTAGTTATTAAAGTCCTCGTGGAAAACTGTAAGCTTTTGTACAGTGAATAGTATAAAGTGCCGCTGGGATATACATATATTTATACATATATATATATACCGAGGTTGAGTATTGTATCAGAATATTTGTTGTGAGATCCCTGTAGTCTCCCTTAGCAATATTACTGGATTGGCCATAATGGCTTCCACTATAATTTGTTCAGGTTTAGTGTCACAAGGCTAATGACACAAGAAATTGCACACCTCCGTATGGATATATAGGGCAAGGTAAGTGCAAATAGTCAACTGGCACATTGTGGGGACAATGACCCTGTAAGTCCTGTTCTGCTAAAAATATTTTATTTTTTACAAAACCCATCTTTTTCATAACAAAATTTTAAAGTACTTTTGTACTTTCTGCATAACATCAAGACATGGAAGGAAAAGATATGCTATCAAATTTAAATAAATTCAACATCTGTAAAACACAACACATCACCAAATTTACTACTTAAAAAAGAAAAATGTAGTAATAAAAAGTGGTCTTATGCATACATATAGTGCAGTCATTTTGAAGAAAACAATCAAATCTTGAAGGTACAAGTAAGTTTTACCTTAAAATGATCCTGTTTAAAGCAAAAAAAGTGCTGAAGTATATTTAATTACATTAAAAATTTGATTGCATTCATTTTTGCAATAGGTGAGAGTAGAACAAATACAAAGCATATGTGAATGCTGCAGTTATGATTGTTCTCCAACAGAAAGCAAAACATAAATATTAAAATGTTAAGAATGGGATCGAATGTTTGGCGAAGCAAAAGGAAAAATCTTTACTGAACTGCATTCCTACTACAGGCAGCAATGAATGCAGTTCAGTAACTCTAATAGACACAGATCATTTGTATTTATCCCAAAATTAAAGATGTGAAAAGGCAATATTAACTTTTAAATATTGTCCTTCATCTTGAATTGAAACCACAGAATTTCTGAAAGATGAACTACATTGCTATACCAGATAGTTCAGAGGGGCACTAGCAGTCCGGTAGAAATAAGAGAATGTTGGCTCCAAAGTTTATTGGAAAACAAAAGCTGAAATCTTCACGTTGTCCACCTCTGATATAGTTCTTTTCATAATGGAAGTTCCCATATTCATACCATGTAATGCTTAGAAGTTAATTAAAAAGTGCTGTTTAAGCTGCTTTGAATCTTCTGTCAAGTTTCCATGGCTTGATGTTGTCTTACAATAAATTACCCATTTTGTAACTTACATCTAATCCATGCCATTTTCTTGGAATTCAAAAAACCTCATTTTATTGCCCCCACCACACACCATCCTTCAAAAACAAAAGTCACATAATATTTTCAAGCATTGTTCAAAAATAAAGCATTTTTGCAACCAATTCTTGCTATGAAACAATATGCACACAAAATGTACTTCTTAAATCCCATAAAATCCTCCAACATGAGGCAAAATGATAGTGTTTAAAAAGTGGCTGCAGACTGCAACATTGTCATTCAAAGCTGTTTTTTTTTTTGTCCATTTCAGTTCAAAATACTAAAACATTTAATCACTAAAGCATTAAAAAGAATTTACACTCTATTTATTTTGATCAGCTTACCTCTTCAGAAATATATATACCCCAAAAATGTGCATACATTAGCAGCTATAAACATTACATGGCATATCACACTATGTCAGCTTATATGAAAACGTACAAAATGTGAATGTATTCAAAAAACTATTCTGCAGTTACTATCTTTAAAGCAAGACATAAAATCATTATGAAGTCTTGTAAGCATAACACTGTTTCAAACAGAAATAAATATATAACACTTTCTGGTAAATTACAGCAGCAAAAAACAAGAGGCATCCTTTTTTTAAGCAAGATTTTCATCACTATAGCAGCTGTTCAGACCTGAATTCCTCTCACAGCCTGCTTTATATTTTCCAGTAGGGCTTTATTTTCTGGACTCTGATAACGATCTTGATTTGTATACATGTCCGTCAAAGTGGTCACGTAAGCATCAAAATTTTGTTCATTGATTGGTTCCTACGAGATATTAAATAGTAGTTCATATACAACTTTTATTTTCTTAATCGTATATTCATTTAAGCATAACATATTAGCAAGGCATACTGCCACCATTTTTATAATATCTAAAAAGCCTATTTAGTTCTTACTTAATTTTACAGGATACACTGGAACAGGCCCTCCATGTCTCTTAGCAGTTAAATGTATCTCTATGGTTTCAGTGCTGTTACCACAAATATCCAACTGGTTGATGAAACATAAACATAAAAAAAAGGTATCTATTGTATGAGGTGAACTGAAGATCGCCAAATTCCTTAACTTGTGCTCTCAATCACTTACCATATGTGGCAGCTGGATATTAGCTAGACTATGAATTAAAGACTGGCTTAAATTGGCCAATTCATGAAGAAGAGACTCATTTTGCTGTTCAATTACTTTGTTTTCCTCTTCTATCGTCTTCAGGTTGCTCTCCATTGTGGTAATCTAAAATGGACAAATTTGTGTACAATGTAATATAAGGCAAACTGGTACAAAACATGCACTCTTTGAAGGGAGAGAGAACAGAAATACCAAGGAAAGGAGAAAAGGTCTATTCATTCATGTTTGAAAAGGTTTTGCTTGAGTCTGCAGTTCTTATCGTCACTAAGCCTTTCTTATTCCCACTGTATGTTGTATAACTTTAACAGCTTGTCTTTTCAATACTGGTAATAGTGAGTGAATGAACTTGGATTTGATTCCACTCCTTTAGAGCTTTTCTTGTATAGTTGAAAGGCATCAAGGACCTTAGTTCTGCAAATTCACCCATGCAGTTAAGCTCCTAGAAGCCAATCTTAGGGGCATTCTGCAGTAAGTCAGGCTTTTCTTATACTTTCAGCTACACATATGTCTTGTTAATTAAGCATGCACAGCTCCTTGCTGCCAATGTTTAGCTCTTCGTAAGTATAATATGATTCTGTACAAAACCACAGGGCTCCTTTTGAAAGCTGAACAACTGCATGCTACTGCAATGTATGTACAAAGTCAGAGAGTTTTCCAATACCTACAGGGAGTTGTAAAACTGAGGAAACTGAAGAATATTTGTGCATAGGCCTGTGGCATTGCTTCATGTGCAAGTGAAAACAACTGAGACTGTGCTCTGCCTGTGTTTTCAGGTGACCAGACATGTTCGCTCTGACCTTGCGTGGTGCCCTGCTTGAGCTAAAAGCATTGCTGAGAGAAAGAGCTTGTGGAGAGCATTGTGCTAATGGAGTTATAAGGATTTCAGACGAGCACTGGCTTATGTCCAGCTCATCAAGAGCACATGCAGAGCTCACTCACATCTGTCTGTACTTTCCTCTGTAGCCATGTCTGTACTTTCCACATGGGGTGATAACTGTTAACATCTATTACAGAGTGTACAGTGTGCTCTGTGTGTGTGTAGGTTAAAATATGCATTGATGAGAAAAAAGAAGCCAGTGAAGTGGAAAAAATGCCAAAGAACACAAGGTTTTGAATTCTCAAAATGAGGTTTATCCATTTCTATACTGGCCTAGAGAGTGAGCTGTGGAAAGAATTGATACAATTAAAATGCTGATGGGAAGGTCAGAGGTTTGTGCAGTAGTAACAGTCAGAAGGGTAAAGGCTCTTAAGCGCACATCAACTTGACCTTCGGTGAGTAAATGTTTGGAAACTGGTGGCACTGTCAGGTAGTTAGAGGTATCACATTTTATTTTGGACCTAAAGTTTTAGTCTGCTTATGGAAATACAGCTCATTAGTTGATAGAAGTAATTTTGAAAAGAGACATGTCTACATAAACAGTCTCCGAGTATCTCTTGCTTTGACTACAGGTGCATATTGCAGTTAATCCAAGTTGCCAGTATTGTAGGGACTTGGTTTTGTTGCAATTAATTGATTCTGAGCTAATTTCCACAAAATATATTAGTAAGGAAAAATACTTTCTTCATCTTTGAACCTGGACACCTGATCCTCCTCTCTTTTTTTTTGCTTTCAGCTTATATTGGAGGGAAATGCTGTATCCAAGTACAAAATATCTTTCATAGGTGCTTCTTAGTCAAGCCATACTCCAATACCTATCCCTATATTTTGTTTTTTTAATATTACAGACCAGAATGAGGAGTCTGATGCCAAGGAAGGCTCAGTTCAGCATGGCATACTGCAGCGACCTCGCACTAACTTCAGCAGCAGCTGACATTCTACAGATTTTTTATCTAGCTAAGCATTGCAACTTGAACCATCTTTTTTTGTTTTGTTTTGTTTTTTCATGAGATGCTGAGTATCTGCAAATACAGTGGCAGATGATCAGCATATCTTACCACTTCACTTAGTATTCACCTGTAAGTTCATCTCTTTTAAATTTAATTATTGTATTTGTTCACTTAAAAGCTGAAATTTCCCTCCCCACATTTTACCCTAAAACTAAGAAATGTTTACTTGTACGTATTCTGAAAATAGGATAATGTTTCTTGTATGAAACACACAATTATTTGCAGATTTGTTCTTCCCCTCTCCCCTTTATATGCTTCTGCTCCTATCATATTTGCATGTTAAATTTGAACAAATTTACTAGAAGATTTTAGATTAAAAATACTTTCTTCAAAGCCTTAAGTAAAAAGGCAGCTGAGTAAAGGAGAGTCTTATAACTGCTCCAACTAAGAAAAAGGATTGATTTCTCACTTTATTAAATTGAAAAATTCTACATGGAAGCATTTCCTGTTCCTGTCAAATGAAAAACTTTCACTGGCACTTACAATCATATGGGTTGCAAATCTGTATCAAACAAGACTGTTGCTACTTCTGGTGTTCACATAACTTCCACTATTTTCCCACTGCATATTCCCCATCTGTCAAATTTTACTGAAATCTGAGTTGCATAATGATTTTCTAAAGGTTTATCAGCAAACATTTTGTTATGTCCAATATAATTTCACTGTTGCAAATAAAGGGGACTGTTGACTTTGATCCTCTTAATAGTTTGATAACGACTATGATGTAACTCTCTCTGTGTTATAAATGTAAATTGCTTATCTTCAGGAGAGTTTATGAATTCAAAACTAAGGCCTCTGAATTTTTTTGTGAAGTTTAACTCGGGATTCTCTGCAAGGCCTTAGTAGCTAGCTGGGTAAGAATAGATAAGTATTAGACCAGATTACCCAGAGATTGTGGAATTTCTAGTATGGGAAGTAAAGAACCAGTTAGCACCTGTCAGGTTTAGCTTAGGATGCTCTTAGGAAGTAAAGATGACTGGTAGATAAAATAATGGTTTTCATGATCTCTTACAGCTTTACTTTTTAAAATTCCATTAATCATTTTTATCTATCCTTTTTCCAAATCTGCTGCACTGAAGTGAAAAATATCCTTTTAACTTATTGGTAAATTCAGCTGAGCTTTCTCTTACCAAGAACATTCAGTGGTCCCACAAGTGCCTAATCTGACTTCTAAGAATATGTAATAGCACTAGTCTGAGGTATGAAAGCTGGAACTGAGACCACTAAAGTATGGCTTTTGTACTCATTTCAGATCAAAGCTTGATATGAAATTCCTAGATAAATCTCTGAAACTCAGTACATGTTTATGCCTGTGATTGTGTTATCATGGCTTTATTTTTCAATCCATCTGGCCAAATTTAAAATTAAAAGTGCAGTAAATTACTGACAACTGGAGCATTTACCTAATGTACATGTAACAGCCAAACTGCTTCACATTTTTTAAAAACTCAACCATATCAGCCTGTATGTGAATAGCATCTACAGTGTATTAAGCAGAAGAAAACATAAGGCAATTGGAAGCTGCCAGATTCAAAATTTATGACCAAATTTCTCAAGAGTAAATATATGTAATTTTCCTGCCATTGATTATTCTTCTTGCTTCATGTTCTTGCAGATTTTGTCCTCACTACCCTACAGTTATACTTGGTCACATCAGGAAACTGTGTAAACCTTGAATCAAATCCTATGAAAGATGAATAATGACAGCGGAACTCAATGCAGGCATAAAATAGAAGTGAGGTTTCAGTATCAATCTGGCTAAGGTTTAGAAATCAAATAAAACCCAAGTTGAAGAAGTAGATCCTGCCTTGCATTTATGACTATACAAGAGGAGAAGGAGAACAGACATGGTGCCCATCTCCACAAGCAGCAGACAAAGAAATAGCAAGGAACGGTTCACTCTGTTTCCGTTGAGGTCAACTGAGTGACTATCATCATGGGACTGAAGACTGACAAATGGTGACTGTGGTGAACTTCACTCTTGGTGTCTGTGCTCAAATCATGTGAAGAGACAAGCACCAGAATCTATGCTGGACACTGAAAAATTCTAGGGGAATTCAATTGATTTTCTTCTTTTGCTTTTTCCATCCAGTTTTAGGACTACTGAATAATGGGATTTTAGTTAATAGTCTAATGTTAGGTTTTCTGCTTTTTTGCCCCCCCAACAAATTTATACAGAATGAAAAAATAATTAAGCTGGATCTCTGGAACCACTACTGCTGCCAAGGGCTGCATTTAGTGTATCACATGATACTCACTTCTCTGTCTAAATTTCCTCTGTAAGACATGACAAAAGCCATGTTGTTCATCTGGGCTCCTTCACCTTGTAACTTATGTTAACGACCATGTTGTCACACAATATTTTAACTACTATCAGAAAGGCATAGCCTTATCAAGGGGAAATACCAAGCTGACCGTGACAGGTCATGTTTTGCCATTATTTTAAAGAATGTATTTTGCTGAGTTCTTTCTGTTTCTTTTTACTGTTGGTAACTGATGTGAAAATAGCATAATGAACACTGTCTTCAGATTTTATAAATAGCAAATTATGTTTAGATATCTTAATATATAAGGAAACAATAAATGTCCTATATTTTTTTAATCAGTCACGTAGAAAAAGCAGCTTGAATTTAGGGCTTCATAAAACTGTTACCTGAGTTCTGAGTTTAATCATATCAGCTTCCATCTGGGAGTTGGATTCATTTAGTTCTTTGATTTCTTCATCTAACTGTTTAATTTCTTCATCATTTTCTATACCTGTGTGACATTAAAATAAAAGGGGTGTTAAAATAATTAACGTTTAAATCAGACTTCATTGAATTATTTCCATATTTAAAATCAATTTATTTCAAGCAAAAAAAGGAAGCATTCTTCAAACTTTTATTCTGCAGTTCAAAAGAAGTATTTTCAATTACTTTTACTTTTAAAATTGCAGTAATTCTCCAGTGAAAATGCTGAAAATACCTGGAGGATCAGAAGGACCTTTAACTTTATATATACTCCGTTAACTTTATATTATAAGAAATGCACCCGCAGCAACAAATTTTGCTCCACTGTCATATGTAATTTATTTAAAAAGTGCGTCCACTTACAGATCTTCTAAAGAAAAGCAAAAAATCTTAACATGGTAATCGCTTCATATTACAGCATTATCAAAAGAACCTGCAACTAATTCAGATTTTTTTTTTCTCAACAAAGAGAAATTTTGTTGATGTACTGGGATATATTGTGATTCTGCAGCTGTTTTTAATGTTGGATGATGCTCAGAATGGTTCAGAATGGTTCAGAAGGATGTTATTAAACAACGATATATAGAGTAATTGTAAAATGGAAGTGCTTTATCACATTTTTTGAAATAAATATTAAAAGCAACAGAACTTTAAAGTTAACTGCATTTCTAAGAATTCAGACAGGAATAAAAGGTAACAGTTTAATTTTTTTATCCTTACAATTAATATAACAAAGCATAAAATAATCCTGGGATGAGACAGATAGATCTGTCTTTTTTCAAGTCAAAGTGTGAACACCTAAAGCCAGAGAAACTGGTGCTCCCACTCTTCTTCTTCTGCTGGTATCAATCTTTCATACCTTTCCCCTCAGTGCCTGACTCTGATAGGAAAGATGTCATAGAATTATAGAATGGCTTGGGTTGGAAGGGACCTTGAAGACTATCTAGTTTTGACCCCACTGCCATTGGCTGGGACACCTTCCCAGACCAGGGAAGACCAGACCAGGTTTTTCAGGGCCCCATCCAGCCTGGCCTGAAACACTTCCAGGGAGGAGGCATCCACAGCTCCTCTGAACAGCCTGTTCTAGTGTCTTACCTCTCTCACAGTAAGGAGTATTTTCCTAATATCCAATCTAAACCTACTCTCTTGCAGTCTGAAGCCCTTTCCCCTTTTTCCTGTCACTACGTGCCCTTGTAAAAAGTCTCTCTCCATCTTTGTTGTAGGATCCCTTCAGGTACTGGAAGGCTGCAATTGGGTCACCTCAAGGCCTTCTCTTTTTCAGGCTGAACAATCCCAATTCTCTCAGCCTTTCCTCATAACAGAGCTGCTCCATCCCTCTGATCATCTTGGCGGCCCCCTCTGGACTCACTCCAACAGGTCCATCCTGTGCTGGTACCCCAGGGCTGGATGCAGCCCTGCAGGTGGGGTCTCAGCAGAGCAGAGCAGAGGGGCAGAATCC
>JAYDZK010000169.1:94638357-94650354 GCA_034509185.1 Euphonia xanthogaster
CCAGCTTGTTTGGGTCCCTCTGGATGGCATCCTGTCCTTCAGGAGTGTCACTGCACCAAGCTTGGTGTCATCTGCAGATTTGCTGAGGGTGCACCTGATCCCTTTATCTATGTCATTAATGCAGATAATAAATAACACCGCTCCCAGTACAGACCCCTAAGGGACAACACTTGTCACTGATGTCTGTTGGGACTCTGGGCCATTGACCACTACCCTCTGGATGCGACAATCCAACCAATTCCTTATTCACCTAACACTGCACCCATCGAATCCATCTGTATCCAATTCAGACAAAAAGATGTTGCAGGAGACCATGGCTGTGGCTTTACAGAAGTCCAGGTAAGTGACATCTGTAGCTCTTCCCTCATCCACTGATGTAGTCACCCCATTATAGAAGTCCACTGGGTTGTCCAGGCAGGCCATGTGTCCAAGTAGCCAAAATATCCACATATTACTCCTTAAGGCATTCTTCCTGGGCATGACATATAGTTTTCAATACTACCCAGGTTGTAGAGAAAATAAAATAACATCCAGATCTTTCATTCCCTGGTTAGAAACTGTTGAACAAAGACAACCACTGCTTTCTCCAGCTGTGCTGGCCATGTGGGCTGAGGTGCCTCCAGCACTTCATTCAAATGCTCTGTGGCTCTAAATGCAGACAGTTAAGAAGGCATGCACTGTCACAGACTAAGTGACTACACAGTTTTCCAAGAAAATTCAGGACTTGGGCACCTCCCAGACAAGTTTTTATCATATTACTTACTTGAACTACATTTTGCTTTTACTGCACTTCAACTACCAGGGTACTATCCTGACTTTCATCCAAGCTACCTTCATCATCTTCCCTGCAACTCAAAGTTCCCAGGAAGAATTGCAGTTTACTGGAGCTGAAATGGCACAAAGCCATCTCCATCTGCCAGAGGTTATAGAGCCATAGGTCCAAATGAATTCAAGGGAACTCAGGAGGAATTGACATTCTGGAAATAAACCCTTTTTCTCTTGTGAATCCTGCAACAATATAAGACTAACTATCACCCTTTGATGAATGAAATGTGAACCAGCAAATTATAATGGTATATTCTACTTTGAAATATTTTAGAGTTTTAGATTTATATAGACATTATCTAACTGCTCTATTCCTGGCTCAGGTTTCCAGAGCATAAGACCTGGTTTCACTTCTACTGACAGTGAATTTACAATTTATATAGAGTGGATTTATACATGTAGGAAAAAAGGCAATAGAGTAACAGTAACTTTAGTTTACAGAGAATTAGTATTTAATAACTTAATTATTAAAAATTTACCATTACTGGCCCGCTGCTTTATTGTTAGCATTTGTTCTCCAGACAGCTTTGCTTTCTTCATTGCTGAAGTAGCTCTGGGGCATCCTGATAAACTGTGAACAGTAAGGAGCCTGTTAATTTTGACAGGTCATTGAAAAGAAATCTGTAATCCAAACCTGTAATAAAAACAGTATCAGAGACATGGTTTATCTTCACTGCCTAGCACTGAAAGAGTGCACTAGTCTGTAAAAAGAAAGGACTTACCAGTAGTGATTTCATTGTTTTTTTTTTTATCCAAGATCTTTTTGCATAGACAGCTAATATAGAAGTCAGATACACAGTTCAACTTTCTTAAGACAAAATACTTTAAATAAAACGTTTTATTTTAAAAGCAGTTATTGTCTAAATACTCCCACTTGAATTTACGTGTCCCTGTCTGAACTTCCACCCTTTTTTGATTCAAATGTTCGAACATGGAACTGAATGCTGAGAGAAGAGGACAAGAGCTACCTCTCACATCCAAATGACTAGCTCTTATAAACTGCTTTTCTTTGTGAATATCACCTACTGAGCTAGCTAAATTGCCCTTTTCTGATTTTTTTCTTAAAATGGCAGTAACTTATGTGTTGGTTTTTTGTTGGTGCCCAAGGAAGTAATTCCAATAGAAATGACCTTGTTTTAATGGGGATATATATGTCTTATAATGCGCATTTGTTACATTTATGGATGTACATTCGGTTATCTCGTCTCTCTCACATTGCAAAACTACTAAGCTTTTTAATTACTTTGTACAAAACAGTTTGATAGCCAACACAGTCTTAGCAGTCTTTATTGTAAAAATTAAAATACATATCAGACAGTGCTCAGTATTTAACAAGTAATGGTACACCGAACTACCCCCTTTTTTCAAAATCACATCTTTTATGTAGTTGCACTATCACAGATAAGAGAAAATACATATTCAATCTAATTTAATGATGAAAAACCAAAATCTTATTCTGAGGAAGCTTTAGCTTTAGTGAAGTGAATTTGGAAGCTTGCAGGCACATTTATATTTCATCTCCAGATCCAAAGAAAAAAATTGTTTTTACAATTTTTAATTGTGCATATCAGATTCAAATATAATACACAAGTAATCCCTTCTGTAATATGGAGGAAAGTGGTGATTAAAAGCATTATTTGATTAAAAGCATTTCTTTAAGTAAAGATGCAACTTCCTTCTAAATAAAGTCCTCTAATTTAGGTATAGTTTAATTACTGAAAACGTTTCTCTGAAAAGCCTGGACTACTATTATCGAGTGCAGTCATACAAAAAAGGATTGCTCTTAGGAAAATATATTAAAAAAATATTTTTCTCAGTGAAAGAATCCATGTTCAACATTTTATACAGCTTTGTGACTAAGAAGATGTATAATAAAATAATACTAGTAGTATCAAGAAATGACATGACCTAGTAGCTTTTGGTTGTAGCCTAGCTGGTAGGATGCCAAATTACTACTCCAAGATCTGCTATGGACTCAGTGCGTGACTGTAAACTGTCCTCTTGATGTGTCAAAGAGAGCCCTGAAGACGATTAAGAAGGAGAGGATTTGGTGTTTTGGGAAAAAAATGTTGGCACAGAGAAAGAAATGGGATAACGGTATATGCAAAGTTTCTGCATCATTTAACTGACTTCATTTTTTTAACCTTTCAGTTGATATAATGAAGTTTCTCATGTTTTGTCCTCACTCTTTTTCAGAAGTTAGCATCACTGGGCATAAAAACAACTGCATTAGATTACTCTCATTTTGTTCTGTAGCCTTTTCCTCTCTAAAAGTCCTGACTGATGACAACCCCTGAAAATAGAATCAGCCCTCAAACAGCCTAAAGGTACAGCATTCAAACAGACCAACAAGAAACCTGGATCCTAGAACAGCACTTCTGAGAGCAGAGAAAAATAATCAAACAAATCAAATTTGTTCCCAAGTGTTAGAAATCTACTGTGTGATTCAGTGTGCCTAAATCCAAATTTTGGTGCCAGAGACCGAATCTTATTCTCAGGCCATAGTACTACACACCAAGTTTTGAGGACTGCCTAAACCTGTAGATATCTTCTCAGCTAGTCTGGAAGGTTATCTCTCCCCTGGTGTGCCCAGGGTGCTCCAGGGTGCACTCTCACCCTCAGGCCCCAGGTGCAAGGTTCCACATGTGCAATACTAAGCTTTCCTATTTCACAAAACAGGGTGGTCACATTCTAGCTGCCAAGCAGCAACTGTCTGTGGCCCATCACCACTGGAGAGAGATGTATTGCTGGGGTATGGAGCACCTACAGCTTGACTGCAGCTCAGGCACCCTTCTGCCTGAACTGCAGCCTTCTGCCTGAACTGCAGCCTTCTGCCTGAACTGCACCCTTCTGCCTGAACTGCAGCCTTCTGCCTGAACTGCAGCCTTCTGCCTGAACTGCAGCCTTCTGCCTGAACTGCAGCCTTCTGCCTGAACTGAACCACAAAGATCTGGGTTCTGTGCTCCATCCTTGCTGCTGGAACTGTTGGAGAGTCCTTCTGCACGGATTATCTACCTTCTTCTGGAGGCAGCCAGATGGGTCACGAGTTAGTGAGGGGAAAGGCAAAGGGCTGCCTCTTTTTTGGGCATACTAGTGAAGATGCAGAAGGCTTCTGTAGCCAGATAAGTTTTGTTCTAACCCACTGGTGATCTAATACAATATGTACAGACGAAGGAGGGCGATGACCAAAATGGTTTTTTTGCAATACATCTGCATGCCTAATCCACAAGCTTCCTCTTTTTTCTTCCCCAATCCTTACATGCACTGCTTTAACTTGTGCATCATGCACCTCTATGACTACCTTTAGCTTGTTATATGTTTGTCCTTAGAAGAGGCCATGAATGAACAGATGGTCCTAAATTTTCTAGTGGCTTTATGCAATTTAAGAAAGCATTCAAAACTCCCAAAGGTATCCTGCTTACCACAGAGGAAGATGCCAAAGCCAGACCATGCCATTGCTTTCCTCTGCAGATCTTTTTTGCAAATTTGTCTCTTCATTAATTATATATTGTATTGTAAGCAGATGAGCTCACTTTCCTGAGCCAGACACTTTCAGTTTCAGTGAAGCAGATACCAAGTTAGCAACTGAAATTAAGCGTATTGACTTCTACTACAGTTTGCTTAACTTGTCTAAATTCTTCAGAAATGAGTTAGTCAAAGATAGCAATGTGCATCCTTTTAGCTTTGCTCTGTTCTTAATTAAGTTACCTAAAACTGTTTTAAGAAATTAAAAAGTAAATTAGGACTTTTAGAATAAGCTTCTAGTCTGCAAGGACATTCTACCTCCTATCCTATTGACCATGTTTACTTCTACTGAAGGCAACCGCTCTTTGAATTGAGAACAGCCAAAAGAACTCAGGATATATGGGAAGACAAGATGAAAAACAAGGTGAAGGCAGTGTTGCACCAAAAGTGGTCTGTTGTACAAAGGCTGAACCCTACAGAGGTGTAAAGTTAAACAAAAAGCTTGAATTGAGATCCCAGTGAGACTGAGAGTTGCTTGACATTTCTAGAAGACTGAAGGGTAGAAAGAGACAGAAGGACAGAAGGACAGAGGAGTAGATATGATTTTATTTTTTTCCTGTGACTGGCAAGCAAAGAACACAAGTGAAAGCTATTTCAGTGCTTTAAGAGTTATGCAATACATGCTTTAAATATCTCAGAAATGAAAAAAAAAGGCTGTGAGAAATATCTAGGTAGTAACTTTGTTAAGGATAATACTTATCCTTGCATTAAGTATGCTATGAACCTCTTTCAGGGGAGGTTGAGGTTGGATATTAGGAAAAGGTTCTTTACCCAGAGGGTGGTTGGGCAATGGAAAAGGCTCCTCAGGGAAGTGGTGACAGCCTGATAGAACTCAAGAAGTGTTTGGACAATACTCTCAGGCACCTGGTGTGATTCTTGGGTCTGGACTTTGATGATGCTTGTGGGTCCCTTCCAACCCAGGATATTCTATTATTAAGTTTGAAGCCTTTACAGTTGATGTTTGTCATAGGTTTTCAAACTTTACACTTACTTTTACAAAATTCTGCAGCTTATTCATTCCAGCAAAGAATTAGTAAAATTAATCACAGTTATCTCACTTGCTCCTGCCATTATTCTCATACATACAGGAAATCATAAGAACATATAAACACAGTTGAGTATCCTTTCCATAATAAAAAATGAGTAAGACTTTCTAACATTGCAGGGGTACTGCTGTAATAAATTCCAGTATAAATTTTTTATATTCAGTATAAATGTAGCAAACCATGAATTATCTCTGTCAGACTCTGGATGCCACAGGGCTTGAAGCCACAGCATTTTGGTAGGGCTGTGAGAAGCACCAGCAACTAACTCTGGACTCCCTCTGAGTTTCTGATTCACCAAGAGCTGTGAGTCTCTGCTGTATCAACAACCAGATGACCACCAACACCTTATTTTGCTGGGATGCAATGTGTCTTGGCTCTTGATAAATTTCTACTGTTGGGCTTAACCTCTAATTTGAGAAAGAAAAGTATTGTCTGGCACATCATTCTAGAAAACCACCCTCTTCCATAACTCACAAAATACTATAAAGATTGTATGGTGATTGTATCTATTCGAGTTGAACATAAGGTGAATAATGAATTTTCTTTCTGGTTTAGCACTGTGGTTATCTTACTGCGACCAGTGCCTTGCCATATATTCAGTGGATTTGGAAATAGGGTGAAACTTGTTCAAAACTAAAATGAAAATTAGTGGGAGAAAAAGTTTTAAAGGAGTTTTTAGGTAGTGTTCAGTGCACATTTATCAAGAAACTTAGATTAAATAAATGATCAAGAAATTTAGATTAAATAAATATGGGCTAAAATCCTGAACTGTTTCAAGAAAGTAATGGCACTGTCTTCAGGGATGCAAACAACAGAGACCACCAGAGTGAAGGACCATTGATCAAGTGGAGCAATTATCTGGGTTCCAGCTGTGTGTTAAATACATTTTTTAACTCAGTAGACAGATGCAGTTTAGTCCCTCTTGAAGCTGGAGGATTTGCACTTGGCTTTTCAAGTGAAGAAAACAATTTCCAAACAGAGAAGTAGGTATATGGGAAAGGAGGCGAGAAAGGTCAAATAAACCACAGCTTTTATATTTGGTATGTCAAGTGTTGAATTTACAAAGAAAGAAATAACAGAGTATAAAGAAACCACAGCCTCAACCTGTAGTACCCAAAAAGCATCCTGAGGACAAATTTTATGAACCATGCAAGATGTTTATAGGTTCACTACCACAATGATTTTTCAAAAAGAAAATGAAACACTTGTCTCATTTATTAAAAATAGCATTGTCTATAGACTAGAGGAAGAAACAAGTCCCTTTCAAGGGACCTCTTTTAACTAGAGATATATTCAAAACAAGCCCCAGATGTAAATCCTTTTGAAATTCAGGGAAATACAGATCACAGTGAGAATGACTGTTTTATTTTGTTAATGGCTGAAACCTTACTTTGACTAAGCTCCTCAACTATTTGCTAATGTTTGAAGTTTAAGTTAAGAGATCAAACTCAGTGATCAAAGTAGCCCATTCCTTAGTTTAATATTAAATCCATGAACCACTCTTTTTTTTCCATGTTGAAGGGTATCAGCTTTAGTGACTTCCTTATTCCCACGAGTAAACTCTACTACGCACCTTAAAGGATGAAATAGTCTATGCACAACTCCAGCAGAGATAAAAGGAACCCTCCCTAAACCAGCACTCATTTTTATTTACATTCAAGGATGATTGGCTTTTCCCCAGGTTCTTACAGAGATGTGAAGCAAAGGGAATCCAGGAGAGAGGTTCTGCAAACAAGGCAGTTTGGTTTTCATGGAGATTGCTGTGACTCACAGAGGAATCTCCTCCCCACACAACCCCAGCTGCCTTTGTGTGGTGTTAGGTGTCAGGAAAAAATCAACTCTTCAGCTCAGTTTCAGAATTCTTCATTGGAAAAGAATGATTTTTATTAATGAGGCCCTTTATAGGTCTTGTTTCCCGGCTAAAGCTTTTTGTTTGGTTGGTTTGGGTGGTTGGGGTTTTTTGCAGATTTTTTTGGTTTTTGGGATTTTTGGGTGGGGGTGTTTGGTGCATTTACAACTTCTTTGGGTGCATTTACAACTCATATCTGAATGCTTGCTGTGAAAAAGTTCAATTTTGAATCAGGAGGGAAATCTAAGTTAAAAATACTAAAAGCTTGATGTAATGTGGAAAGTGACAGCTCCTAATTCAAGTTGTTTTCCAAAGATGCTGAAGAAGGTAGCTGAGATTTTATTCTGTTTAAATAAATCTTTGCTTCAGAAGTAAGAAAAATCAAACCACTATCCAAATGGCCATTAAAAAATATAGCCATTATGATTAAAATAAAATGCAAGCTTTTCAAAATTATTTTAATAATATCTGATCATTGTTTCAGAAAAACTGGAAAGAACTATGTTTTTATTTTAGTGGGGGGAGGGTTAAATCTGGTCAGTCAGAGGCACCAAATGGACATCAAGAGAGAGTGAATGGCCACCCAGAAGAAGAGAAGGTATTTGGTTTTTTTTTACTGGAGATTTAAAAGGTAAGGTAGCAGTTTTAGTTTAATTATGCCTATCTCTCATAACAAAAGAACAAAGCAGGCATCAGGTAAGAAAAACAAAAATAGGAATTATGCAGAAATGTTAACATGGCAAAGCTGAGAGGAAAAGCCTTGAGAGCAGACTCAATTTGAAAGGAATCCCCCTGGGGCATAAATATACAGCAGAAAAGGGATTAATGAATCTTGAAATGCTGGAACTGTAAGAGCACCGCCAAAGTTGCCCTTCAGCTGGGCACAGTAGTCCCTTGGCAAATTTACATCATATTTAGTTAACTAAGGTTGCTTAGTCAGCAAAGAGGCTTTGTGGGTGGGCTTCTCACATGTGTTAATGAGCTTTGACCTGTATCATCCCTGATGAGGGAAAGAGGTTTGGCTCTTCCCCAATGTGTAACAACTGTTAAAAAGATCTTTCATTTATTCTTTGGTGAGTGAGTACCCACTGCAGCACATTACATGACTTACAGGTGGCCCCAGCACTAAGCCATGTACTTAATGGGGCACAACTGAGAGCCCCAGGAGCTGGGGGCTGGCTTCTGCAAAGCTTATCAGCCTCTCTCCTGTCAGGGGACTGCCCGCAACAGGACAGATGACCTGAAGACCAGTGGATTTACTGGGCTGTTGAATAGGAAGAAGGGTTGAGACTTCCCTGTGTATAAATAGGTAAGGTGTATGTTTAGCTACACACCTCTGATTAGTGCCCTTGGGTCGCTGAAAAATTCATGTGATCAATTTAGTGATCAAGTACAGCTCACTTTGGCACTTAGAATGAAGCACAATTTCTCTGAACACTTTGTATAGACAGCAAGGAAAAAAAATGTATTTCAAAAGGAAAATTCATCCCTCCTGAAATCTAAAAAGTCATTCTGTACTCTCTGCTTTTTTATGAGCTATGTCTGGAATGAGGACAAGCAGACTTATAACCAGACAGCTTCTGCTAAGTGCCTGAAATCAAGGAGGTGTCACATGCAAACACCTGTACAATTGCTGTCTGCTGTAATTTGTCAGGTCTGCTAAGCAAAATCATTTTTCTAGTTTATATTATGAAGTCTGCTTTTTCGAATACAGATTTCATATTATTTTGTCTGTGACTTTCCCAAGGTAAGTAAACCTCTTAAGTCCTTTTAGATCATCTTACTATCAAGAGCCTTCCAGTTTAACAAATGGTACATCTGATTAAAATGCTACTCCATCTTTCTTCCAGCTTGTAATGAAAAGAGCTGGCAGAACTACTTGCAAAGGGCCTAACTCTTTCAACAACCAGGTTTTGCATTTAGTCACTTGTAACTTTTGGCAAATTTTAACTGATCTGACTGAAATCTTCAGTGGCAACTGTCAGGCCAGGCTCATTTTTTTCCCCCAAATGTCAGAGTAAAAATATAAATATTTCTCAGAATATACTTCTATACCACTGCTTTGTCCATATACATTATTTTGTCCCTGCTGAGGAGAACAAAAAAGTCCAAATAATTCCAGGAATAACTCTAACTGTCCATGAATTGGAGCAAGAAATGATGTTTCGTGGGGTGTTGCTCTGAGTTTAGAGATGCATTCTGCTGTCTTCACGAAAACAAAAGTAGATTGGGCAGAGCTATAAGCCTCTGGCAGACTGTCCATAGGACATGCTAAGTGGATGTGAGTTAGTGTTTAGCACCAGACCCTTCCTGTACTTTGTGTGTACAAGCAGCAGCCTTCGTTTCCACCAGCCCTGTTCAGGGCTGTAGGGCCTGCAGCAGAAGCAACACCTGCTTGCTGGAAGCAACACCTGAGACTGCCTGTCCTGTTCTGGTGCCAGTGCACCAACTACTGCAAATGCTGGGCACTGAGCAGCTCAGAAGTAAGAAGATTCAACAGGAGCCACAGGGACTGAGAAGGGAAGAGGGCCAGAACACCACTGTAGGAGAGAATGAGGATGGGAAAAGGATGTTGAAAAGTGGTTTAGGAAGACCCTTCTCCTTTAAGGTCAACACAAAATTACTAGGCAAAAAATCCTTTGCACTGCAGGACCTACCACACAGATTTTAATTTTTTTTTTCCTCTATGTATAATATGATTACATTTAATTGCCACATTTCTTTCCTTGTCTTATTGGAAATATCAATGCACTTCCACGCCTGTCATCTTTTAATGATGCCGTCACGATGATGCTTATCATTGTCAGTTGTAGCTACTGTTAAATGCGGTGAATTTGGTTAGTTCTTCTATAATCTTAGTGATGTATGATGTTCTCCTGCTGAATTGAAATTTAGGAATTGCTTGTAGGAAAAACTAAGAGATGGGAAACAGCAAAATAAATCAATGGCAGGAAGGAGACAGCCAGATTAAGACCAAATGAACAAACACCCTAAACAACTTAAAAAGCCTACCAAAGAAAAGTAAAAAAGTGGGAACTAAGAGTGAATTAATTTTGACACAAATGCGGCACTCTGTCAACTTACTGTAGCAACAAATAAAAGCATGGACAAGAGTTGACCTGACAAGAGACCTGGCTAGAAATAGATGCAATCAAATACTTCAATTTGCATTGCATATTCAAAGCTTCTTACAAATCTGGAGTTTGACAGCATTTATGTTTCATAAATAGAAAAAAAACCATTTTTCTCTGCTAAGTTTTTACCACTTTCAGTGCTCAGCATAGGAACACCTTTCAAAAGATATTGCTGGACACAAACTCCTGACAAATAGGGTATTTTGGAAGCTTAGGGCACCTTGAGAATTCAGCTGGCAGTTTGGATCCTTTGTATTTTAAAGGATGCCTGCAACTGGCTTAACTCCGAGCTTCTGGGTCTGCTCAAAACCAAAAGAGAAGTGGACCAGAGATGGAAATGTGGGCAAATACTACTGGGAATGACAAGGTTGCAGCTAGGGAATGCAGAGATGCAGCTGGAATAGCAAAAGCTCAGCTCAAAATGAAACTGGCTATAGAAATGTAAAAAACTCCAAGAAATGGCTGTTTAGGTACATAGGGAGCAAGGAGAAGAAAAATATTGGCACCTTATTATATGGGAGAGGTGAATTAGTCACCAGCAATGCAGAAAATGCAGAAAAGGCAGCAGTTCTTGACACTTCCTTCACATCTGTCTTTACTAACAGTGTTGGACTCCAGACCTTGGGAGCTAAACTCTAGGTTGATGCAAACACAGACTGACCATCACTGATGGAAGAGTTGCAACTGAACTGTTACAGGAGCTTGGCACTACAAATCAATGGGCCCTGAAATTGCCCACCTGAGGGTGTGAGGAGTGCTGGCTGATGTTGTTTCAAGACTCTTCATAATCCTCTTCATAATCTTTGAGAAACTGTGGAGATCAGGGGATACCCCAGAAAACTGGAAGAGGGACAGCGGGAACCCTACCATCAAGAGGGCTTACAGGAAGATCTTACAGGCTCTTTAGCCTTATTTCAGTCTCTGGTGAAGTTACGGAATGAATCCTCCTGAGGTCTATCACAAGTGAGATGAAGCACATGATTGGGAAAAGCCAGCACAGATTCACCAAGGGCCAGATGTGCTTAACAAACTTGCAAAAGCAAATTTCACTTTTGTGACAAAGTAAACTGCTGGGTTGATTTGGGGAGGGGGAATTACAAGTGGACATTCTCTACCTGGATTTCTCCAAGGCTGTTGATATGGTTTCCCATGGCCGCCTCCTAGAGAAAAGCGCAATGGTCTGGACAAGTGGTCTGTGTAGTGGGTGGGAAACTGGCTGAGAGGCGGCACACAGGATGGTGGGAAACAGCTCCTTTTCAAACTGGAAACCCATCACAACCTGCCTCCCAGGGATCCACATTGGGCCCAACTCTGTTTACAATCTTCGTAAGTGATCTGGACAACAGGATGAAGTGTATCCTGATGAAGTTGGACAATGATACCAAATTGAGTAGGAAAGTGAACCTTTGGAAGCAGAAGTCACACTGCAGGAAGACCTGGATAGGCAGGGAGGGTGGGCCAACAAGAACCTTATGAAGTTCAACTAAGACAAGTGTAAGGTCTTGCACCTGGGGAAATATCAGGAGCACAGCACAGGCTGGGACCTACCTGTCTGTGCAGCAGCTCTGTGGAAAGGGACCTGGGGGTCCTGGGGATGACAAGCTCAGTGTGAGTGGTG
>JAYDZK010000169.1:94653612-94693123 GCA_034509185.1 Euphonia xanthogaster
ATTAGCAGAAGATGAGACCATGGTCTGTTAGAATGGATACACCTGAAGTGAGGGAATATTTCATCCTTATGCAAGAAAATGGAGAGTCTATGATTTAGGTGGGATTGAGCTCCAGATTATGACACCTGGGTTTAAACATCTGCATGTTTTGACTACGTGTCGAAGCTGCCATGGAGCTCTGGGGCCCATTCTTTTAACAAGATCAGCCCCCCTGTAGATCCCCTGCCAGGCACATTCAGCTCTCAGCTATCATTATCAAAGAACGGAGTGTATCACAAGTCTTCAGCCATTTTGGCCAGCCCAGTACAGCTATACTGCATGCCCTAAGAACACTTCAAAAGGCATAAAGTACCTGTTTGTAGGCAGGGGAAAACACTCCCTTTTGACACACTCAGTGACATTTATGGTACAACTGATCAAAGGCCGGTGTCCACTGAAGTGGACAACTCTCCAGGACCCACTGATCCTGGAAGTGGATGCATCCTACATCTTGTACAAGCAGATTCTTAAGGTAGGTGAACTGTTCTGATGTTCAATCCTATATTCAGAGTTTGATTCAGTTGTCCATATACAGACATGAAATGCTATTTTATCTCTAAGGCTGATAAATATTACACTGGACCTACCTTTCTGAGCAGCAGCTGGAGGCCATATAGGTAACCCAAAGGTATCTAAAATGGCTCCATGTGCTTTTCTTTGTGTGAGCAAATGAACCAACCACTTTAAACAGCCTTAAGAATTCTACAAGAACTAGTAATATTTTAAAAATAATATGATTTGTTATTAATATTACCACTGCATATGGAAGCTTCAAGAAGTTGTTCAATTTGCTCAGAACTTAGAACACTGGCCCTTTGTTACATCAAGACAATTAAGTAGGATCAATCTACTTCATCAGTCTTTTTAAGCAACCTTTCATCTTGTGGTACTCTTCTCTAACAATGGATCTTTTTGCGCAAAAACTGATCTTATAAAGTAAGCCATTTACAAGTCTCTGTTTCTACTTATGATAGTAGTACTAAAAAACACACTAGGTTGCTTTGTAGCTAAATGTCATATTTAGCTTTCTGTATTAGGTTTTTTTTTCATTAAAGCATTCCTTAAAATAATCTGTAGCCACAATTTGCCCTTTAAGTTGTTAAACTTAGTATCAGTACATTTTTTTAGAAGTTAGTTATTCTTGTTGCAAGAATTTTCTCCTTGAAACCATAATTACTATGTGAATACTCCTTGCAAGCAATCTCCCAGTAATTATATTGTACCTTCTAACTATAGGTAAAGTCATTTCAAAATTTTAATGACAGATGTCTTCGAGTTAAATAAATTTTACACCATAATGAATAAAGTCAAACTGAAATACAAACACTAATACTGGTATTTTACTGAAATTCAGAAACTTAAAGCCACATGTGGTATCTGCATAAATGGTCAGTTTTGCATCTCCTGCTTCCTAAAACCTCTGGGAGCTGCAGTCTGTGTAACACATTTGGCTACTCAGGTAACACCTCAGCTCAAGGACCAGAATCCCTTCATGGTAGATACCACAAAAGACTGAGTAGAAAAATAACTCCGAGCCTAAACAATAAATAGGACTATGTGCACAAAGTCTGGAGAGGCTGAAGTAAGGATAAGGCTTTTGAGTGAAGCTGTAAAGGATTGTCAAAGAAAGAATCAAAGGAAATAGTTACAGGCAAGAGAAGGAAGAAGTACACTTTTCACCTCTGTATCTAGAACTGACTACAAAACAAGATCAAATTGGTTTATCTAACTAAAGGGTACAGAAGTTCAACTGAGGTCTGCCTGTAGAGGGTGACAAAGTAGGAACATCAACCTGACATATTTGAAGTAATAGAGTTCTATATTAGCAATTATATAATAGGAAATTTGCTCTGACATTATAGTCATTTTCAGGCCTAGATTCCCAGCCAGAGCTCAAAAAAATCCTTGTTTCTTCATAATCTAATATCTAAAATGGCAGCAGGTTTTATCCCTAATAGACTGGCCACTTTCTCTTCCGTTCACAAGCTATGAAAAATGTTATCATTGAAGCTCTCGTATTTTAGCCCTGTTTATGAAAAATCAAGCTTTGTATTATTTTTGTCAAGTATTTACATTCCATTAGTTTTAAATAATGTTCTGTAGTCTACATGTATTGTTTTCAATAAGCATGTTCATTACCAGATCAATAAAAGTACTTTGATTTTACGGAGCTCTTTCCTAATATTCTTCAGTTCCATGCTCTGCTGTTTGAGAATCAAGAATGTGTTTGGCATCTCTGAAAATAAGGTGAACTCAGATATGTCTTACAATGTCTACCCCCAAAGTAATTTTAATTATATAAAATGATCCGAAGTCCAGAAATATGCAGTAAAGCAACAGTTTTACAGTTACTCTCATGCATGATTTACAGTTACTCTCATGCATGATTTTTCCCCTAAAATTTTCTATATATGGATTCAAGTGCAGGTCTGTATCTGCATACAAAAACTTGCCTGTCTGCGTTTCCAGTTACCGACAACTACACGTAAGCAGATTATTTTTTGATGTAATAATGAAATTCAAAAGGAACAGAGAAATGCCATGACAAAAAGCTGTATTTTAAATCTGATTTAAATAATAAACATAAGTGAAAAACATAAGTCATAGTTACTCACCTACGATGAGTAAGAAAACTACCACTGACATGTCCTGAGCCATCACATCCTGGTGTTGGACATGACATTCCTTCCGTCTTCACTGACTTCCAAGAGAACTGTGAGCCATTTAGGTACCCATCCTTTTGCCTTTTGGCAGCAAGAGGACACCCTGATGCACTGCGATGGGACGCGTATTTTCCAGTTATATGACCCTGGCCATCACAGCCAGGAACTGGACATCTGTATAGCAAACAGATGAGAAAAACTTTATTGTCTTGCCATTATATACCTGGTAGCCTCTACAACAAAGTCAAAATAAACCTGATATGAAAAGGAAAGAATAATCCTACACTGTGGTTGCAAAAGTAGTCAAGATACCCTGCAGTGGGTAAAATTACAAGCACAACTCTACAATCTGAAGAAAAAAAAATTCGCCAATAAATTCTAAGGAGGGCAGCCAATAGATGCAGTCACAGCTGCTGACACTATGCAATTGTAACAAAAGGACT
Source organism: Euphonia xanthogaster (assembly GCA_034509185.1). Taxonomy (NCBI): domain Eukaryota; kingdom Metazoa; phylum Chordata; class Aves; order Passeriformes; family Fringillidae; genus Euphonia; species Euphonia xanthogaster. The sequence goes on from JAYDZK010000169.1 coordinate 94,656,758, forward strand.
GAGACATGTATTTGAATTGCAGGTGTTTATCACAGTAAATATCACAGGGGAATTGAAATATTTGCTACTGAGCTCTGACCAGCAGCAGAATTGTTCATAAAACCCTTATAAGCATAAAATACTACTTAGTATAATCCTTGGTACATTTTGTTTATAGGTATGGAACCCAAAGAAGTCTTGTCTGAAGTCATGAAAGTGTCATGTATACACAGTTATGATGTAATCAGAGCACCTCATTAGAAATGCTGAGCTCCTTTAACCACTCTTTGAATAGGGGTGATGATATGAAACTATGTGCTACAGCCCAGAGACCAATGAAGGCAGATCTGTATTCATCTGATGGTTTTCCTTAGTCTGGAATCTCCCCATACATTTGCTCTATATACTGCTCTGTATACTAAAAACCAAATAATCAAGGTTAGAAGGAAAAAGTTAGAATCTTCAAAGTGAAACATTTAAAGAAAATTATGGGTTTTTTTTTCAATGTGTTGCTACGTAACACGTCTAAACTAAAGGCCAATTACTACACTGTTTGCAAACTAAAATATTCCTGCAATTTTCTACTGAGGATCTGGTCCTGAATGGTCCTAAATCTACCAAGTTCAGTGGCCACTGATAATCAGAGTGCCTTGCAAGAAGAAACCAAGACCTACAGGTAGACATTTGTTTCTTTTGCAAATTGCATGAACAATCAGATCGGTTGCAGCAGTCTCATATAAACACTCAATCCTCTATTCCCATAACTACCTTTATTTAGCATGTATGGTTCACCTGTAGTATGCAAACAGATTATTAATTTCCAGATTATTCTTTTGAAAATGAAGAATTTAAAACTATTTCTAAATTACAGATGATTGTATCCTTGGCTAATGCTGTATCCTTTGCTGAAACAATCAGCACAGAAACTAGATTTGCTCATAGAAATCAATGTGGTGATCTGCCCTTGGATAACTATCACACAATAACATTTATGCTTTAAAAAACACTGAAGGTATATAAGACCTATAAAACATACAAAGGCCCTTTGACAATATTTGTTCTCACCTAATTGGCTCTTGGTCTTCTTTGTCTTCCTTACTTTGTGCTATCCTGATTCCACTTTTCTTTGCTCGTGGACAGCCTGAAAGACTGTGTAGAAGAAAACATTTTAGAATGCAATTTCTCATTCTTGGGTACACTTTACAGGAATATGCTTTCTATCCAAGAAACTGGCAATAGGCAATCCTGTCTAGTTTGTACAGTCAAAGCTCAGGTGGATAAATAAGGAGAGTTGCAGCAGCCACACAAGGGGGGATCCATGCGTGAGAGTCTGTGATACAGGACAGGATGCCAGTGCTGTGCACGTCACACACACTCCCCCAGGAGTCAGGGAAGGCAGCTCTTAAACCCTCTGCCTAATAATTCCTTCAGCTGGCTCAGCAGCAGCAGTGGCATCTTTAATAGGAATAGAAGCCAGTGTTTCAGGGCTGAGAGATATTATGTCCCCTATGTCTAAGAGGGATGGAAGAATAGAAAAAACAGGAGTATCTCTTCGTTGGACTAAAGATTTCTCTCAGGAGCACATTAGTAACATTATCAAACTTTCCCAAACATCACATAATTCTATAGAATTCATAATTCTATAGAATCATTGAATAAAAACATGACAGAGCTCAGAGCTTTCAATGCCTTCCAGAGAAGGGGTTCAAGTTATCAGAATTCACCCAGACAAAAAGACTTGATAAAGACAAAGTTATATGTTACATTTAACTAAAGACTGCGAATGTTGCTTTCAACTACACAAACTCATCTTCCCTTTGCATATGAAGAATTCATTACAGAAACCACTTAGTAGACTTGACAATGACGTTAAGAGATTTTTAAACATTTTTTTAGGTTGCTCATATCTGAGGATACAAGTATGTCTATCAAAACACTCATGCTTGGTCCTCTATTTAAATGTTATTTCCATCTTAACTATCCACATTAAAAAAGAAATCCACTGGTAGAACACCTTCAAGTGTTGACACGAGAGAGAAAGAAGTGTCACCAAAGAAAAAATTTCCTAGAGAAATAAAAAAGAAGATTAAATTTTTGTTTTCAGCATGAGAAAAGGTACTTGAGTGTTGTGTAGTAGGTCCTGTCTTTGCAAAGAAGAGAAAAGTGGTAACAAAAATAAGAATGGTAACAAAATTTTCAGTTATTTTGTCTTGTCAAAACCAGTGAGGACTAAGGGGAAGAAGCACAGAAAAAGGTAATGCAATCACAAACAGAATTCTGTGTTAGAAAATGAAGAACAGACAAAACCAGAATTTACATGCTGCAAAGTCATAAATAAGTCAATTAAACAAAGAGAGGAATGCTGGCACAGGATATTGGACATAGTACATTATCTAGAAACTTTTAGTGACATGTCATGGCTACATCTATAGTGTTAAATAGAAGGGACCTAGAACTGTTGCTTTGACCCAAGACCAGAAAGTTCACATTTGTTCAGCTAAGCTCTCTATCTCTGTAAAGCAGGACAGCTACACTCACATTGCTTGTAAAGAATGATCTAGAACCACACTGAATCCCAAATCATATCTTAGAATTGCCTGTGAGACCTTTAGTTGCCCAAGGTCAGTGCCATGCCAGGGGTCATGTCTGCATTAATGGAATAGGCATCTGCACTCTGATACATGGACCTGTGCTCTCATACCATTTCATTTTTCATTTTAAATGTAACTGACCATTTTCCTTTTCAAAGCAAACTGCTGTTTATTCCAGCTTGCATAGTGGACATGAAAGTACCACAGTTCTTTGTGTACAAACTAAATCTGAGAAAGCCTGTGCCAATTAACAACAGTTTTCTTCAAAAATAATAACGTTGTCTGTAAGAAAGAAGTAGGAGGAAGAGAGTCTGGGGGATTCAGAATAAGAGAAAGCTGGCTCTGGGGCAAGGGAACTGTTCAGGAACAGGCTGGTTCACTGCCTGACACACAAGTGAAGGGGAGTGGATGGGTGTTAAAGATACCCCTCCTTCATCTCTGAGAGTAGTTGTACTCACTGGGTGAGAATAATCAAATTTGCATCTGAAAACGAAACGGTTAATAGGAATTCCTCAGAAAGCAGTATTATTTTTAGTAGGTGTACAGATGGGTATGCTTGTAGATGATATTTTCATAACAAAATCTGAACAAAGAATTTCTGCCTTGACTAATGATTTAAAGCTTTCTACAGATTAAGTCAATTTAATTATCACCTACTCATTGGTATTTTGGTGCATCATCTCTCTCTAAAAGAACTTTCTAATCTATTTCTATTTACTAGAAAATTCTAAGACCTTTCAGGTCCTCTAAACAGACATTTCCAACACACAGTTTCTGAGGCTGTGAATATTTCACTTTTCCTCTGACAGTGGATCCATCAAGAAAACATATGTCAAGCCTTTGCTTTCATTTTTTAATTCTGTAACAACCAAAGCTATTACCAGATAAGAATATTACCTAATTTTTCTATTACTTTAATTCCTTATATATGAAGACAAAAGACAAATAGGGAAATTCAATAGCAGTGCACGGTGCTATAACTTCTTGCATAAATTGAAGAGCTATGTGGAACTGCAGAGTTATGGCAGAGTTAAATCTGCCTCACGTGTGCTTGCTGTTGAGCAGCCATTTTAAATACCAGTGATAACCTCAGCAGCCATTTAGGAGAGAAGTCTGTCATTCCTTTCCTTCTGAAACTGACAGGGTTGTAACTGATGGTGTCAAATACAAACAAAAATGCTAACTCAGATGCAGGCAGAGCTAAATGCTAATTTTCAGTCTGGGAATTAGAAAGCCTAACTGACAACATGCTGTGGGGTCTTCCATGCTTAACAGCTCCAGATTTAGGCTACTGGTTTGCTGCCCTTTGAAAGCATTAATTTTGCCAACCTTCCCACCTCAGAAATGGCCTTGACAGAGATCATGATCTGAACAGGGTAAGGTTGGCTCTATGTAAATGTGACAGGTCTCTTGAAGACATCTGTGGATTTTAGCAAAGAAAATGTTACTTCGTTGACTACATGTCAGTGCTTCTGTGCCTGCAGGCAGCCAAAGACATGGGGTTGCCAGAGGCCTTTTCGGAACAGAAATTAAGGAGCTACATGGCCAATATAGACATGGTGGCATTTCAAAAGGCTGCATGTGTTAAATCCCAATGGACTGATCAAATTCCAGATATGTTTGTTTTGTAGAACAACTTTTTATATCTTTATATGTACTTGATTATGCTGCACAATCAAATGAAAACTTGGTCCAGAAGTCATCTGCAAAACTACAAGAATATAAGAATTTCCAGACAAAAGCAGGCAACACCATTCATCTCATGGTCCAGTACTTTAGTGGCCAGGAGACAACGTACAAGGAAAAGGTTTAAAAATGAACCAACATTCAGTGATTCTCCCCTACCAACCTTTACAGCTTTTAGGTTTCTTGTTAGTAACACTTTTCTTCTGCATCTTCACTCTCCCACCTGCTTCTGGTTAAATAGATGATCAAACACATAAATAGCTTCCCTGAAGTTGAGGTGGAGTTATAACAGGCTGGTAGAATGGTAGCTGATAAATTTACATCTAGTTAGATGTAGTTCTAAATTTGACCTTAAATTCTTCTGAAAGTGCGATCAAATCTGCATCATGTAAGTGTTTTTAAATACTTATATCTTCTCCTTTATAATGTTATTTTTACTTTTGATGCTTAACACTGCATTACAGAGATTGATATTGTGATCTTTCATTTTCGCAGCACGTTAAATATGACATGCTCCCAATCTCTTATTTTATTTATGTTTTGACTTTGAACTCTTTGCTGCTTTTGGTGGGAAAACATTTAAACTGGGAACTTGTGTATTGACTAGCTATAGCCACTTGTAAAACTACTGGGACTTGGTGAAGAAAGCAAATATCCAGATTCAACAGTACTCGTCTGTGTGGGAGTAAAGAGTCTTTACTAGCACAAGAGAGGTAGACTACACTATTACTCACTATTATTCTTTGATTAAACAGTGGATAGATGTTTACAAAATATGGCACAGCTCTCCTCTACTGATTTAGTTCTCAATTAACCACAGGGGAATTGCTAATTGCACAGCATTTATACCATTACCTCTATAGTATAACTGATCAATATCCTAATTAGTGAATGAGAAGCATTCTTTGACCCTTGGTGAAGTTATAGTTAAGGCAGCTTTCATCCAGAAATTTCTTTTTCCATTCTTCTGGCTTGATGTAGTACAAAGTGCTGCAATTTAAGAACAAGCCAAACTTTTTTTCTGAAATGTACTAACAAGTCTGGTGCATATTAGATGAAAGAGGTACTTCTTCCCTCTGATGAAACCTGATAAGGCTTCATCTGGGAGAGGCGGTAAAGAACAGGATCCAATTTTCCATTTCAAGGAATATGGAGTGAGTCTGGAAGAGACTGACATGAACATTCAGGAAATACAGTTTGTGGGAAAAAGATGCAGGAGTAGGATTTCAGTCCAAACTGTGAAGAGTTAAGTTGTTCTGAATGTAAAGCAACAGTAACATGAATGTTGAATTGCTTCCTCAGGCTACTAGAGAAGACAGAGAAACTGAATTTATTTTGTATAAAGATTTTGCTAGATATTAGCAAAAATATTCCTGCCTATTTGGGCAGTGAGTCATCCTGAAGCTGAGAAATGTTATTTGTTAGTGGCTAATATGAGTTAGACCAACATACGTCTCTGCAGCACTCAATCCTACTTCAGTATTCAGAGAGTGAAGTTAGGTGAGTTGAGGCACCTTCTCACCCTGCAGTTATTTGATTTAAATAACAAAACCTTGTCTTTACATACCTTCGATGAGAAGCATAATTTCCAGTTATATGCCCAGAGCCATCACATCCAGGAGTGGGACACCTAGAATAACAATGGAAGAGACACCCAGCAGTTACTGACAGGAAAGGTATAACTGCCCATTTAAAAATATTAATTGGCTTATCCTTGTTTCCTCAGGTGCCAGCCTTTGGGACCCCTACCCACTGCTAAACCTGATCTCAATTCTACACCAGGGACAAACATAGTTTTTCATTCATAAAATGTTTTTGTTTGATACTCCTCATTTGCCCACTCCAATGCTTCCTGGATATCTCAAGTACTGGCAGATTAGTGGAGATTTCCCAGCAATCCAACATCACTACATCACCAGGAATGAGTAGGGTTGACAGCAAATGCACTATCCCCATGGTGTATGCTTAGGTAGTGGCTAACATTGCCATGAGTAATTTTCTTTTCCACCTGAGCTATTGCTCTAATCCCACTGCACAGTGCCATGAAGAGGCCCCTTCACCTCTCAATGAAGCAAAGGAAATGCCTAAGACAGGGAAGTAATGCTGGCCTCTTGCAGAGAGATGGTAACCCACCCAAACAGTGCCAAACACCAAGCTACAGCACCAGACAGAAGTGGTACAGCCCTCAGTGGAATTTCTAATAGTTGAACAACATTAGAGCCATCAAAGAAAATGGATGGATTTTTCTACATTGCAAAGATGACTGCGATCATCACAGAAAAAGCTACATTATAATGGTAAGTAGTATCATTATCTGGTATTTGAACTGCCATACTAAATCATAGAAAAGACAAAGAATTAATTTATATGCATTTTACTGAACAGACAAATGCTACATGAATTCCAAAAAGTCACTTTTCTTGAGCTTGAGTTTTGAATTTTAGCCATGTTATTTAAAGCTATATTTGGAGAATGCATTCAAATTCAAAAAAGCTTGCTCACAAATTCAGATGTTACATTCTAAAACATCAGATTTCCATAACATAGAATTTTTCCACTATTTGAATCAGGACTTCATGCAGACTTTGGCTTCCACCCTTTAGTTAACATGTGATTTCCTCAAAGTTGGTCCATACAGGTAAGCTTTTGTTGCTCTAGGTTTCTACAGACAATTGAACATTTTTTAAAATCAGTAATTAGGCAACCCAGAGGTCAGTGCTATGGAGTTGTCATGTTCCATTAAGCTGAATTTCAGCTGATTTAAGCTAGTAAGCATTATCTACTTCTGAAGGAGCTCAGCAGGGCCGAACTTCAAACATGATTATTGCTACCTTGAAAGACATAAATTAAACTGGAATGTATTCAATGAGGTTTCTATACAATCTTCATCCAGACCAGTTCAGTTATTCTATAGAAAATATCAAAATATGGTAGCAGGTCTCAGATGTGAGCTAGTAAAACTTTTGGGGTACCCTACAACTCTGAAGTTTCTCTTCTCTATCCCAAGGCTGTGCGCTTTGGACAAGAAATCTAAACGACATGCTTAGTGACAGTTCTCCTTCTCTCTTGCTTTGTCTGTGTACAGAACCAAATATGGTCCTATGGTCTTACATGAGAGGTGCATTACCATGGCTCTTAAAGACCAACACACAGGTTGACAACACACATCAATCTTTCTGCTTATAGAAAGATAAAGTCCATAATTTCTACATAGATCCTTCTGATACCAATTAGGCAAAACTATAATCCTTGATAAAGAAGTAATAATTCAGTCTGTATGGCTCTTACCCTTTATTCGTTGTTGTGGCTGCACATGGCTAGGATAAACTTTGGTTATTTAAAAATAAGTGGTCAGGGCATCTAATATGAAAGCTCTTATAATTTAAATACTCTTTCTCTATATATATATAGATAGATATGTTTTCATTATTTATTTTTAGACAAATGTTTTGAGATCTACAGGGAGTCAACTCTTGCTTCATATGTTTTGGGTTCTTTTGATGCTAGGTAGCTTCAGTGGTCTCCAATGCTTATTTCCATCAAGACTAGCTGCATCACTGAAGCCTGACTAAAGCCTCTAATATACTGATTCATAGGATATGGGGATAAGAATTAATTAAAGGAATTGACTACATTTTGGCTCTATGTGTTCATGGCATTTAAATCAATAAAGAAGAACTCAAAGCCATGGGACTACTCCTCTGCAGTCTGGGGTACTACAAGGATTTCTTCTTCATGAGCCCATGATTTGAAGCCACCATTTTCCTTTGCAGACTTTCTATCCTTTTGAGGATAAGCTATTAGCAAAAGTGAACAATGTTTTTTTATCATCTTTTCCAAAACTTTTTGTTACAGGCAACATGATTAATAGTGTCTTAACAGAAAGGGTTTATGAGAAGCACCAGTATATTCCATCCATGAGTCTTAAAATAAGACCATTGCACCTCAACCATTTGGACAGTCTCACACAATTTAAAAGCTAGCTTATTTCTGTGTCATTAAAAAAAAAAAAAGCAACAGAAGCTAAAGAAGAAATCATCCTGCTGTAAATTTAATTGCCTATCTTCAGAAATGGCTTTGCACAGTTCATATCAGTTTAAAAATGTACTTTTGATTAAACCAGATGAGATCTTTATGTTGGCAAGGATTTCAGAACGACCTTTCAAATTTTGATTTTGACACTATAATATTTGTTTTCAAATCTCGTAAGTTTATATTTACCTTCATGTATCAGATGAAATGAGAGTTTAGTGCAGTTGGTAAGAACACTTTTAAACTCTGGAAAATTTATATTTCTGCTGTTTCCATTCTATGGGAAATGCTCTTAACAGGATACAGACGTGCAGCAGTCTGTTACAACTATGAAGCTATTACAATATTTACTTGCTATCCTAAACAGATCAGGTAAGGAGACAACCCTAAGTTCTTGTGCTATTGGAATTGGGAGTCTGTATTTTCCAAATGTCTCAGCATATGAAGGACTTGCATATACCTTACTACTTTGCTGTCATTTACTACCTAGACATATATGACTTAATCATATGTACAAACAACAATGCCAGAAAAATGTATGCACTGCTTGAAAGAGGCAGCTGGTGTGGAACTCTTTGAAAATTACTATCAGAGTATGTGGCAAAAGAGAGCTGCAGTTTTCCATGCTTACTTAAAGCGAATCTGATTTGGCAGGATCAGAAACTAATTTGTAGAATTTACATAATAGCTTATTGTAGCACAGGAAATACTTCAGCACTTTAACGAGGGAGGTGACAAAAGGAACTGACTCTGTGAAGAGTGACGTTCAGGACACAGAATACTAGCACTTGACTACAATTTCAGGGCACCCAGTAAAAGAAAGGGCTTGTCAGGGAAGGGGAATGCAGTTAGCAGTGCCTTGATGTCTCATTCATTTCACAGATCGTTCCATAGAAGCACTTTTGGGAAAATAAGCAGAAGCAGGAAGTAGGGCAGGCAGCAGAACAGTAACAGCTGTGGCAGCTGGATTCAGTATTGGGCTTAGATTCAACAGCAGGAGAAAAAAGGGTGAGAGGTAAATTGAGAAGAATACACTTAAGCCCTGCTACTGATTCTTCACTGTGGAAAGACTGAAGGTGTGCAGCAATTAAAACAAACTTCTGGCAGCTTGAAGAACTCAGGGAGGTTCCTGGGACTGGGGAGAAAATGGATGCAATGCCCAAATGAGCTCTGGGAGGGTTTTTCCAAATGCTGGTGGTTAAAAGTCTTGTTGAAACCTCAGCTCACAAGATGCTCCAGCTCTCACCAGCATAGGGCACTACAAATAAGACCCATAATTAAACCTATATTTGTAGGCTTTTACCTAGGTCAACAGGAGCAAGATAAGCTTACATGTAGTGTACATACTTAGATTTACAGCTTTACTAGCACGACAGTAAATAGGATTTTACACAAAGTGTAAAGACAAAACGGCAATAGTTTCCTCCTCATTACTGTGTATTACTTTGGTTGACTTTTTCAAATTATTTTAAAACATAAATTAGATCCAAAACATAGAGATAAAACAAAGACATAATAAACTTCTTCAACATTTTAATTTTTGTGCTGAGAGTATCAGTTCCCATGGAAAAATATTAAGCCATCCATTTCTCTCACACTGGCCAATTGCAATGAGTTCCTATAAAATACCTTTCACAACCCATCATTAGTGAGCTGATGGATCAGCACAAAAGACTGACGTTACCTTTACTGTTTAGTTAACAACATTTAGTGCCTACTGTGTTGCACATCCACTCTTCCCTTGTGAACACATGTATCAATAATACAGTCTATTAGAGAGAATATCCTATAAATCACTAATTAACTATTTAAAGCAGATGCAGCTAGCAAAAGAAAAACCACATTGAATTGAACAGGGGAATAATTCAGGAAACTGTGCAAAAATTCAGAATGCTCCTCCATAATGTTCCACACTGCAAAAGAACTGGGATTAATAGAAAATTATATCTTTTCCATAGTTTTATTTTGACCATGCTGTCAATCTCTATAGTAGAGGTGTGATTTTTCTACTGAAGATTCAGAAAGGCTAGAAAAATATAATTGTTTCCTATGGGATTTTTTTCATAACAGAATGTAGAATTTTTTATTATCTGGTGGTTTCCATGTATTTGAGATTCTGTTTTCTTTCACTGAATCACCAGGAATGGAATTCATAGGTTGGGAAGCTGGCAGACAGACACAATAATACTTGCATTTCTGGTTTTTGCCTGAAGATCTGAGAGTATTTTAAAAACATTGGATAAAATCTCACAATGGTGCTATGGAAAAGGGAAGGATCTGGCAGAAGAAAATTGGACAATAAAGAGTCTAAATTACTTTACACAGAACTGGAAAATATACTAGAAGTATAGATTCTTATTCACTGCTCTGTTTGCAGGTAAAAAGCTGTATGTCTTCTGAAACTACAAATAGATTCCTAACAAATTACTGTGGTTTGGTGTTTTTTATTTATTTTTTTTTTCTAGTGAGGTAGTCCCAAAACAAAAGGTTACGAAAGTAAAATTGTAAAGACATTGTGTTTGCAGTTCCCTGAATGAAAGAAGAGAAAAAAAGGAGAGGGTAAGAAAGGGAAAGGATGAAAAGAAGTTCTGTCAAATTAAAAACTGGATTTTCTGTGGAGTATAGTGGGTTTATTGTCTATTCCTTTATGAATTTGAGGGCTTGTCAGAAAATACAGGTTTGCAGCTCTTGACAAACAAGTCCTCTTTTTCAACTACCTAAGAAGCCAAAAGAGAGAACAAACTTTTCTCCAGTTCCTTCCTATGCCAGTCACCACTAACCTGCAGGGAGCACTCCAGGGTGAGAAAAGATCATGAGAAGAGCTGTGTGGTCCTCAGTGCAGACTTCTGGCCACAGGTGTGTCAGTAAGAGTCATGCTGTGGCTATTGTTATGAAAACACCTCCTTAGCTAGATTTGGACAGATAGCAGCAACTCATTTTGTCTTTACTCTTCTGAGTAGTCAGAGCAATGCCTCCAGCTACTACTGTTCTAGCCAGCTCTGTGAAAGCAATCTGGATATGTAAATTGTAAAAATCTTATTTTCAGTCCCAGGTATTTCGGTAGATTGTCAAGTTCTAATGAAGTATGTGAAGTGGGAATGCTGCTGATTCTTTTCCTCATGACAACACAGAAAAGTTGCTGTTCTAATTCCAGTAGGAACACAGATATTTTCCATTTTAATCTGGTTGTCTTTTACTTTCTTTTTTTTTACTATAGCATTTGATTTTTGAACTCCAGTGATCATACTTTCTTTTGATGTCTAGACCAAAATCTTCTACCTACACAATCTATCTATGAATTTTCAATGAAAAACATTTTAGGATGGATTGATTTTTCCTTAATTTTCCTCAGAGAGGTGCTATATCTACATACTTCTTCACTCTACTTCCCTCCTTCCCTTTTCTTTCCTGGTGCCTTTCACCCTGTTTTTGACCTGCTATTCTTTCCCTGCAGTGAAGCAAGAATCTCCATTTGCTTTTGCTCCATAGTTTGCTTTCCATCCATATTCCTCTCCAGCACTTCTGTGCTGCATTCTACCACCTGATTTTCCAAATAATTTTCTTCTTGTCCCTTCTTGCCTCTTTAACATTTTCTCTCTCCCTTTTGCTTCTTTTTTTCTCTGTTCCCTTTGGCTGATGCCTTCAATCTCTGTTCCTCCCTCATCCTTCTTCCTTTTATGATCTCTAATAACCTTGAAGTTGATGTTTCTTTCTTCTTTTCTCCTTCCTCTTTGTTGTTTTTTCCCCATTATCTTTTCTTTCATCACCCTTGTTGTCCTCCTGCTCTTTTCTCCCAGCTGATTTTATCATTCTTGCTGTCTGCATTGCTTGTGGTCCCCTCACATTGCTGAAATGACTGGGCACACATTCTACCCTTGTGTCAGAGGAGAAAGTGCTGTGTGTGAAACTTTAATACAGAATTTATCGGCTGTCAAGACTCAATGAGTCATTTTAAGTATCTTGCCCTCTTTTATTTTTATTGAAGTCCTTGTGAGCTTTATCACTTGCTTCAAAAGGAGCAGAACCAGGCTAACACTAGGCACTTCTGGAAATTGCATTCAGAGCTCATTTGAGGTCATTTGGATTGGTTCAAGAGGCAACATAAACTCTATGGGACAGTCATGCAGATAGCGACTGTTTCAGGAGATTTTTACATCTCTGGTTTCATGTTCAAGGCTAAACTTTTGTACCAATCCTCACAAATGTACCTATGATGACTGCGCAAAGTCAGACCTCTATAAATATCAAAGCTTCATAAAGATGCATTGTAATAAAAAAAAAGTTAAATTTAGATTCATATGTTAATTATTTCCTTCTATTTGTTCTAGCTAGAAGGAGTATTAAAGCACAGAAATTTAGTTTTAGCAAAAGTGCTAAATATCACTTTTCCACATGTAAAATACTGCTAGCATTTCTCACTTAACAGAATGCTACTGATATGACTGGTCTTACTGGAGGTAACAGGGAAATTTAAATGCCAAACCCACAGCAGATATAAAGGAAGAGGATTTCAGGAAATGACAGGAGCCAGCAAAACCAAAAAATTGTGTGGAAGGGCAAATGGGTGAGTTAAAAAAAAAAAAAATAAATCCTTTTTTTTCATCTTGTCAGGGTTTTTTTGGCACTGGATCCAATGCCAGTTCCAGTGGGAGTGGGCAGGAGAGCAGGGAGATCCAGACAAGAATCCCTCCTGGTGAGGCATTACTGAGCCCTCTCAGAAGACAGTGGGAGAAGTACATATTGGAGATTGGCAAGAAGTGCAGAATGGAAAGACTTGTTGCCACTTTCACTGTACAGTGTTTCTATCCATGAAGGAACTATGCCAGGCCTATGGAGCTAGTCCAGGCATGAGACTAAAATAATTTTGGCTCAGAGACTTCATGGAGTAACTTCAGTCTCTTTTATCTCTGCAGAGAGATTGCTCTGTCTCTTTCTCTTTGCCTCTAGAAATCCCCAGCAACCGAATGGTTCTGAACTGGGGCATGCTGACTGCATACTTCTCTCCTCAGGTACAATTTAATTAATTCCCTGATTTTCTGCATATGCTACTTTTTCTGTCCTTACCTGATGCTATTATCTGTATTGCAGTCCTGCATTTTTTTGAACTATGTGAGGGTGAGAAAGAACATGGTATGTTTTTTAATTACACTGAAATCCATTTTCCTATAAGCAGCCTAAAATGAATCATGCTGGCACATAAAATATTGCTGTGCACTCCAATGCACAGATACAGACAATGAGTTTAAATTAATTATATTGCTTTAGAAAAAATATTCCTTTGCCTTCCATTACCACCTCTGCATGCTGCCTCTTTTGCTACCAGTCAGGACTTCCCAGCTTCCCAGCAGCAAGTGCCATGACATGCTGCCCGCTGTTCTCACATCTAGCATCAGCACATAGCCCCTAAACATGCCAGTTGCCAAAGGCAGGGTATGTGCCTAATGTGAAATAGCTTCTGTGCACTACCCAGGGGGTGCTCTGTGCTCAGAAGCTGCCAGGGGGAAGCTGTGAATCAGTTCTCCCCCTGGGCACCTTGCCCACGCTTTCTCTCCTGCCAGCATCGCCTGCCTTGGAGGCAGCACCGGGCAGCTGCAGATCCCCTCCCTGCAGCAGAGAGCACTTCCTGGCACCAGGGATGAATCAGTTCCAACATATGCAAATTCAAATGTTCATTTCCAAACAGCTCAGCCTTTGGAAAAAAGCTTCATTTGTATGTGAAGGAATAACATAAAATGATGGAGGCACAGAGAAAAATGCAGAAGACAGCCTTAAGAGAACATACCCTACAACCAGGAACAAAGCCATGCAGATTCTCTTGGCTCCTAATAGCATTGCTGTAAGCTTGTGCTTAAAAAAAAAACAAAAACCAAAAACCACAAAAAAAAAAAAAAAAATCAAAAACCCACATGGGCTTTTTTCAGTAAATTTATGTGGACACATTTGTCTCTGAAAAAGAACGTCCTATTCCTGGTTGGTCTATTAATATGGGAACCACTAAACCTCCAAGAATATCTGCCCCTCTGTCACTGCACAGCAAGATTGGTCCAGGTTTGCAGAATAGCCAGTGACATGACTTCTATAGCTCCCTGCATGGGACAATGGGTCCAAGGGAAGCACTTGAAGGCAGTAACACAGCTATAACATTTGGTATTCTTCACTTTAAAAGGTGTCTTCAAAAGCCCATATAACCAGCCTTAACTTTTCTGTTTATGATGAAATTCAGAGTTTTAGTTCAAAATTAAATTAAAATTAGGCTGAATGTTGAGTAATTTGAAAATTGACTCTTTAAACTAGGTAGTTTTTGCCTGATGAGAAATATACATCATAGTCAGTAACCTGCTGGTTATCTTGAACACCTTAAAATTATAAATAGAGTCATTCTTGAATTTTCATCTCTATGCTGCTGCCTCTCCCATGCTCTGCTCTTTTGTCCTAGGTGAAGCAATTAACAAAGGGTCTGATGGGCACTGCAGTATGACCTTGAAGCTGTCACTTCCTGTGAGTTTCCTGGAGGTTTGGAATGACTTCAAAATCTATGAATCTGGAATACTCAAAAAGGTCAGCATCACAGCAAGGGATGCTGAGACAAGCTACAGATTAGGATTGCTACAAGCAGAGGAAAAAAAGATGACCAGATTTCATGTAGTCTGTGGCCTTAATCCGCTGAAGCTGTTGGTAGGAGACTGGGAACAAGCCAACAATAGCCAATCCTTAGCTATTCTATTTATCTGTTTCTTGTTCAACTTGTGCATGCACCAGCAACAAAGAAAAGGATTCCACAAGATTACAGGAAAGGAGAGAGCTGGATCAAATATATGTGGGGGAAAAAGGCTGAGAGGGAAGGATGGAAAGAAAAAGAGGAAGGAGAAATTCCAATTTATATGTCCTTCTTCAAAATGGTGTATCTAATATAAGCATGAAAGACCAAGCTTACAAAATACTTCTAGACCTATATAATAAAGAAAGAAGCAAGAGTCCTGCCTCTAATGTGAGTTCTTTCAGCCTAGTATTATGGCAAACCCACAAAGCAATAGGGTTGTAAACATCTCTGAGTTCTCTGGGAAATATATCCTGGGCAGCATAAGGGCTAAGATGTTTGGAAAAAAAACCCAAGCCCATTAAAATAATCCAAGTGACAAAAAATGTAATGGGCTGGGATTTTCTTCACTATTAACTTTTTCCTTACACTCCTGTTTCTGAAGAGCAATTAAAAAGATGATTTTCAGCACACATTCAGAAAGGTAATGTAAGAATAAGAGTTTGGTGTAAAATGATTACGTGAATAATTGCATCTTAAGGTTGAGAGTTGTTTTGCTCCACATGCAGCCACTGCAATGTGCTCATTAGTAACCTTGAGGAGCGCAATTGTAGCATGAAGTTCCTTACGCTAGATGGACTTTCACATGTTTTCTGCATGTCTGTGCTTCTCTCAGGAAACAGCTATCATCTGGTGACAGGGACAGGCTAACACTTGGATAAAGGGAGCAAATTCAAGAGTTTCGCTTTCCCAGACATATAAAGCAGAGATACCACTTTCTATTTTGGACTGAAGCGTCTACAGCAAGTGAGCAAAATACTCCAGTTTTCATGACATGAAAACAAGCAGCTTTCCCCCTCTAGGCCTAAAAACATTTGTCAGAAGCCTAAGTGAAAAATTATGAAAATACTGAGTGTGAATTATATCAGACTGTGAGAGACAGTCTAGTCTAGTAAGAAGGCTAATGAACAGTGCCGCTAAGGGAAATTCAGTTTTTTACTGATTTTCCGTGTGACTTTATACTGCCTCTTGAAACCCTCTTGGACTTGCTCTAATTTTTCATGTGGCTGACTTAGGACTCATGCTCCACACTGTGTGCTACCTTCCCTCAGACATGCAGTAAGCACATTTAATTCATACTGAAGGGAAAAATCCCTAGTGAGAGTCTAGTTATGAACCTGTCTGCAAGGAGAACAGTTGGGCATTACCACAGTTATGCCATCACTGCAAGCATTCCATCCTACAAGTATTCCATCCTACTGCCCCAAGCTAGACTTTGCCAGCAGACAAACCAGATGTAATGAACTGACACCTAGAAAGGTACCATTTTCTTCCCAGCACTCTCAGAACCACAAACACTAAGGTGCAGGCTTGTACTGCTACAAGACATTGCCAGATGGTTTTGGGCCTGAAGGACTTGATATCCAAGACCAAGGAAGTTAGCTTGTTCATTCTTATGAAAAGTGTAAGGGAATTTTGCTGCTGTCTATTAATACCAAACCGGTTGGTGTGGTGAAAGCATAAGAGACATTTTCTCAGAGCTGCACAGCTGAAAGACAGCCAATAAATGGATAAAATTCAGCATGGGAAAGCCAATTGATAATAAATGAAAAAAAAGCAACCAAGTATCAGTCTGGTCAAATACTGGAACAGTTGTGGGAACTCTAACCTTGGCAAAACTCATAACTTGACTGGACCAGGTCCTAAGCAACCTATTCCAACTGGACTTGATCTGAGCAGGAGCTTAGACTAGCTAACATTTGGATACCCCAGCCTACATGATTTTATAATTGTGTAATGCACCTTAAAAGCTATATCAGAGAAAATACTGTTTGGCCTCCTATTGGCAGTCCAGATGCAGCCCCTAGTTAGAGGCTCTATTCCAGAAATATTGTGCACTATAATTTTTCCTTGATTCCAGTCCCTTCTGCATAGTTCAAGTTTCAACCATCAGCAAATTTATCACAGTTTTATATATTCAAAATATTTGTGTATTTCTTTGTATTTGTATATGTTCTTCTCAACAACTGAAAGTGATGATTTTGAAGTCCAGCTTGAAAAGTTAATGAATGCTCAGAAATTCTCAGTGAGGTAGATGAAGTGGATCACAACAAATATCCTGATCAGTGACAGAGACTGTGTGCTCGAGATAATACTCTCAGCTTCTACTCTGGGCATCCATCTGACTCTGCTTCAGAGTTTCCTGTTCCCCCTGAAAGGATGCTGCAGCTGTCTGGGTAGCAGTAAAAGAAACAACAGAGCTTTTAGTACAGTATTCAGTAACCTGAAATTGGTGTCATTTCACCCTAACCTGTCTGGAGTGGATGAGGCAGTTTGCACATTATGAGAACAAAGGAGATATCCCTCCAGTGAGGGCAGGATGTCTGATAAGACCGTTAGAGCTGCTACAAGCTAAACTCTTCATTTTTCTGTTGGAATCTGAGACTGTATTGAACAGCACTTAAGTAATAATTCCAGCTCCATGTGAATGTTCCAAGGTATCATTAACTAGAGCACTTGAGAATAAATTGTGCTCTTCATTGATATGGGATATCCTCTCATGTCTTTTCTTACTTTGGCCCTCCTTACTTTCTCCTCAAAGTTAACAAAGGCAGAAAGTCCATGCTTCTGTACAATTCCCACTTCTGCAACTCCCACAGGACAAGGCAGTGCAAGCTTGGTTTATACTGTAAACATCTCACAAAAAAGTTGCATCAGATTTGCAGTCTGAGAGCTGCAGGAGTAGTTTCCCAAGCAGCTGCACAGCACAGGGAGGTTGGAGCTTCCAGCCAGGGATAAAGGGCTGTGCAGGACAATGGCCCCGTGGCTGCACGCAGGGGGGCTCTGCTGTACCTCAGGGCTCCCAGCTCCCATGCACTGCAGAGGCAGAAAAGCTGCTCTCAGTGAGACTCTAACTTTGCCTTACATGACTTTTACAAGAAGGTTTCCCTCTGATTTTTTCAAAGCAATAAACTTCCAAAACTTCCTGTTTTAGGTGCTTATAGTCAAATAAGCATGTATTTACTGCTCCTTACTCTGATTTCTAATTGACTTGGTTAGTGTTGATACAGACCTTGTCTAGACTTTGATTTTCTTTTTCCAGGCTGGTGAGGAAGACCATACCTTCCTATTATCAGAAGGTATGTTTACATCTTCTAGTCAAACTCTCCCAAAATATTTTTTAAGAAATCACTATCCATGTAACCATTCCCGCTAAATAAAAGCCCCTTGCCAAGGACTTGGAAGAATATTACATGGGGCAGGAACCTAGCTGCAACACAAATTCTCTGTTTTGATTAGCTCCAAGTTTGGGATCCTCAGCTATACATGACACAGAAGAAGAACATCTTCATTAACCTTCTGCATGAAGTAGAGATAGGTATAATTTCACTCAGCATCCACAGAAAAACTGTGAATTTCAAGATGAATACAGAATGAAGGTAAACGGTGGAATAAGTTATCTGGCAAACTATATCTTACAGAAATGTCTCTCATAGATTGCCAATTCCCACTACTTATAGTTGTCAACTGTATCTTTTGCACAGAATGTAATCCGTTGGCAGTGTCTTTAAAAACAGCCAATTCCCCCTTTTCACGGTGAGAGAAGTTTGTAAGAAAAATCACCCCTTGGATAAGTATCTTATTAATTTCATTTACTTTACCTTTGAATGGAAGTATCTTCATTGACATGAACAGATAAAAATAAGTTTTTCTTAGCCTTTAAGACATTCCCACTTCCTTTTGAATTTTAAGATGGAATAAAAATATTTTTGAGAATGTTCTTGATTATGTAAGACCTCATATGAAGATATGAACACATCTGGTCTGTGGTACAATAATATTTAAAAGAATTTTGCAAAAAAATCGAGATATGTTGTCCTGATGTGTTTACTAATTAGGATTTGTGAATCAGCAAGATTTACTCTGGCTTCAGTAAAGTTAACTAAAAATTTGTAAAAATGAAATTAAAATCAATTAAATTATTAAGCATAGTATTCTGGATAATAGTTTTGCATACAAAATTTGCAGAAAATTTTGCATTGAATATCAATAATTTTTAATTTACAGAGGTTTATTGTATCAAACAGAATCAAAAAAAAGTTAAGAACTTCCTTACCAATACTTGAATAATTAAACTTTAAAAATACTCTTTTCTTTATAAATGAATGGTGATAGGACTCTATCTACGACAGTATCAACCTGAAACTAGTTTTGTCAAATGGAAGAAGTGCAAACTCTATGTGGAATTTGGCCTTGTAATATTGATCTCACTCCATTAAAACCATGGTACTTAGGGAAAGCTTTTCAAAGTTGCAGAACATAATCTTGGATCTGAAGCCTGCTAAAGACAGTGGGAGGTTTTCTATTGACACAGTTGCCCAGGGATGCTGCGGATGCCCCATCCCTGGAGGTATTTAAGGCCAGGCTGGATGGTGTTGAGTAACCTGGTCTAGTGGAAGGTGTCCCTGCCCATGGCAGAGGGGTTGGAACTAGATGATTTTTAAAGTCCATTCCAACCCAAACCTTTCTGTGATTCTATGATTCTATCACTTAAAAATACTTCAGATTAGGTCTCAGTAAAAAATTAGAACCATTAAAGGACTTTTTCTGTGAATGGGAATGTTGAGTAATAAACCTTAATTCATTTAAAAAAGTAAAGAAAAAAATTCTTAATAATTTCATTCTTTCAGATTCTTCACACTCAAGCACAAAAGTTGTATTTGGTGTTATTCAAAAGCAAGGCCCTTGCCCCTCCTTCACGATACCTATACTTATAGAAAATACTTACGCTTTCCTGACAGATGTTGCTTGATTAGTGCATCAGAGGAAAACAAACCACCACCTACAATGGTTCCTGGAGAAGCCTTGAGGAGAAACCTATGAGCTATCATTTTTAAAAATTATTCAGTTATTTTCATATAAATTTTTATGATTCTCCTGAAGTTTTTTCCTCTATTTTTTTTTACAACTCTTATTCATCAGGAACAAAACCATTTTTCTCTGCAGTGTCCAGCGTATCTCTGCAGTGTCTAGCATAACCAACATTTACAGCTTTTAATTTAAAACTTATTTGTGAAATGCCAAGCAGTTACTGAATTCACTCCCCATTAAAGAATAACTCTGGGATTTAAAAGAAAAAAAATACAAATATTTTAAAGAAATAATTAAGATTTTTTTTTATTCTTTACCTATTGTCTGAAATCATGTCTGATTCATTACTGAAATAGAGATTCCAATCATAGAGTCAAAAACGAATGTTTTTTTACATATTAAACTCTGAATTCGGCATTCAATAGATTGCATTTAAAGAAGGGTCATTTTATTTCTTTTAGCTATCAACATTTTCTACAAGGAAACAAATAAACCCCTAAGCTCATAGTTTTACTGGTAAAAGCAGTCAGTTGTGATTTTGTAATTCTTCTTTAGAATACTTTTGGTATGCACCATGTATTATAGAAAAGTGCCAGACTGGCCTAGAAAAAAATAGTTTTCTACGTGCAAAAAAGAAAAGAAAGTCTATGACTTGGTTTTCTTATAAACTGCATCTGTATGTTTTGATTATTTTCCTATTTAATATAGAAGAAAAATGCTTGGGTACGTAATCTCTTCTGAATAAATTACAGTTCTTTTAACTGATCAAATGCTTTCATAATTACATTCCCATTAATTTGCAGTCTGAAAATTTGGAAACTAGGTTCTGTTCATCTCGGTGTACTGTTAACTCTGAAGCCTGAAGAAGGCATTTAAAATATCACTCTGACTGACTACTTTACAGCTCATTATTTGAATGAAACTATGTCAATCTTATAACTCTGGAAACTACATCTCAAATATAATTTATTCAGATTCATTTTTGAAGGACCTGTCTTTTTTCCTTTTGTTTTCCACAGTCCAAAAAATAATACCTAATGATAGTAATGTACCTATACTTTAGTCCTCTGCCTCCTTATTACAGAAAACGTACTGCTGAAGCTGAGTATAGTGCAAGCACAGTCAAGCATACAAAAATAATCAATGATGGCCAGTGGTAAAGTACTCCTCAAAATTTAAGGTTGTTTCACACAACTGAGGCCATGCTGAAAGAGCATAGTGTTGTTATCTGTGGAAGGAGAGAAATCAACAGACTTTGAAGCAGTGGAAATTCTGTGTGTGTTAGGCTAGAAGAGCAGTTTTTACATGCAGATGAGGAAATGTAAATTCCACTTACTGGGAATACAAAAATATTGTAAAAGAAGATTATGATGAGGTGTTTATGAGGGATATGGGATATTTTGGAGATATAAAACATTGATATAGATACTACAGTGCTGCAAAAAAATGTGTGCCACATAAAGTCCCAATAGCACTGAGATAAAAGTAAAGGGATGAATTTAACTGCATGGCAAAATCAGATGTTACTGTGCAGATACAGACACCACATAATCAAGTTAGCAACTGGCCATTTTAAGAAACCAAATAATGCAAGGAATTCTGTAACTTCAAAAAATTTAAATAAGGCAATCAAACATGAATGCTAACCCAAGAGAGTAGCTGAGGGCATCTGCCCAGATCATCACTGTTGTATCTTAGCGTAACTCTTCCAAAGGCAGCAGAGCTATGCTAATTTACACCAACTGAGGATCTGAACAATCATGTTTAGGACTTCAAGTGACAAAATTACATTTATTTTGGGGTATATATTAAAGGGTTTTGACAAGTCTGACCAAACACAGAAAGTGCAAAGCACTGCATTTTTAACTCCCCTTTTAGCAACTGTATAGTTTATGCAACTTCCCATGGGGATCGCCTCAGCACTTGGGATATACCACAGCATCATGTTGCAGATCTTTGCAGATCTGGATGGAATGAGCAATTGGTTATGATCTGTTGACTTGAAGCAAAAATGATCAACACCACAATGGGAGTCTGCACAATTACCAAATTGTGCCAAAGAAAAGACCCTTGAATTGATTACAAGCAAATGCCAGGCTGAATGAGATTAATTATGTAGGACAAGTTCAATGACAAAGAAGTATGACCAAACCCAAGGAAGACAGAGGCAACTGTACAAATGGAAAAACTCCAAGACAAGAAGGCCTTAGAGAGATTCATTGGGCATATTAACACAGCTAAACAAATTCATTTATAATTAATCACAATAAAGTGCTCCTCAGAATAGTTGCTTAGAAACTGCACAGTATGGCACTAGAATGACTGACAAGAGAAAAGTTTTGAAAATTAAAATAAACCATCAAACAAACATTCACACTGAAATATTTGGTGATTAGTGAAGAGCTAGGAACTAAGGAATGTATCTTCAAAACTGCCTAAGTTGGTATTGCAGACACTGAATTCCAATTTCAAAGTTAGGCATATAGAAGTTGCAGGGATGTGGATGCCCACCACTTACATTCCTTCCAAAAACAAAGACTCTTTAAGTCATACAGGTTGCTTTGAATAAATTACTCTAATTCAGTGATTGTTCATCTGAATTGAGACTACTTTGGTAATAACTGAGTGGCAAATGGTTTTAAATACTGATTCAAATCCAAACAGTAAAAAATACAAGCTACTGTGATCTTTTGTTTTGAATAATTAAGTACATAAAGAAACAGGCCATGAACTGTTTGGCTGTTGGAGATACCACTATGCAAAGGAAGCCTCTCATTTCAGAGCATTTCATAGTACTGACAACTTACTTAGGCCCTGATTCTGCAAGGTGCTTCATGCAAACAGTTTTGTGCCTGCATGGAACATTTCGCAGCATCAGAGATACTGAAATGCAGATGGCTTTTCAGGAGTTTTTAGAGAGTACATGCTTTTAAGACTACCTCTGAGTAATGAAAACAATGATGAAGGGTCTTATGTAAACATAACTCAAGTGTTTTCCATTTCAGAGACAAAAGTTGACAAACTTAAGTGAGAAAAATGGAATGACTCAACCTTACCAGGGTCTGAATGAGTTATTCTAACAGAGAAAAAGCCCAGCCACTTCCATATGTAAAACTTATTGCGACTACAGAGATGAGGTTGCTGCAGATGATGGGTTTCTATACAAAGGACATTATCATAACACCACACAACATGAGGTTGGAAATGCTAGGTATAACCTACAGTGCCCATTTGAGTATTGAGAAGTGCAGGAACAGAGCCCAAGGTGTTCTGTTCTGGCCAGGCATGCATGCTGCCATCAAAGATAAGGTATCCAAGTGGAAATCTGCAATAAATACAGGAAACAAAAATGCAAAAAAAACCCACTGAAACCACATAAGATTCCTAATTTCACTTGGCCCAAGGATTGTTGAGCAAAATGAGAAAGATTACTCCTTATAGGTGAACTAATAACTGGGGATCTATGTTCCTTGGTTTTGTTTTTAATAATTTAAATTAGACTAGCACACCAACTTGCAATTTAAGAACACATAAAAAACTACAGTTTGTTCAGTTTCTTTTACCACAACATTGCAGATAAATTAATAAAACGCTATCATTCACAAATGGCTCACCCAAGCCCTTTTTAGCATTTCTCCAAATACATCACATCTGGTCCTTGCAATCACATTTCCTATACAAAAGTTAGCTAAAGCATCAAGGAATTTCAAAAAGTGTCTGCAGATTCAAAGGATACATACTTAGCATCAAAGGAGTATTTCAACGTAACACAAGATTACTTACAAGGCTCAACAACCTTAGTATTCAAGAAAAACTGTAATGACAACTTCTATTAAGTTTCCATGTAGAAAAAAAAAGACATAAACAACAGGAGTAAAAAGGTGATATTAGGAATGGAAATGATTATTTCTCTTGCAGCAAAGAGTAATTTTCTAAGATAAAAGTAAGTGAAAACTACATAATGGGTCTCAGTCTTGCTGCATTCTTATAGGAGGACAGATGTAATCTCAACAGGAAAAGGGAAGGGGAAGGTGGGAAAGGGAAGGCAAGGCAAGGGATAATACTTCTTTGTGGATGAAACAACAAATGCACATCCAGGAACTGAACATCAGAAACACCCCAAGTGGAAAACACAGGATGTAGGTGGAGAATTCACTCCAGCAGGTAAAGAGAATTCTGCAGGAATAACTTGTTTGAGTACATAAAGTGACTGTACCTTGGGAGAGCTATCAAGGTTTAAAATAGTACAGGCACTGGTCAATGTCCAAGAATAATGTGGTTACCTATCCAAAGAGAGAAATGTTCCTGTGGTGTTTTACTAATATATCCTAATATTTTTTGTCTCTGCATTTTAAATTTATATTTGAAAAGGCCTATTTTTTACCAGATGCCTACAGCAAGGAGGAAAATACTACTATTTTCCAGTAATATTTTATTTTTTTTTATTCATCAGAATAAAAACAACAGAAGTTTCTCCATTTCTGGGAGGATGCCTCTTCTTCCCAGTTCTTGCTGAGAAAATTGCACTAAAATCACATCTGTAGAAATAAATAATAGATAACATATTAATAAAGAAGAGTTTCCCTAGAAGTATGAGGTAAGGATATAATTTCTATCATGAAAGCATTGTAATGCATGGAGTTGTTTTTCAAGAAGAATCATGGCTAAGAGGGAGAGCTTCAGGAGCTTCAGAGAAGCTCACTTTTCTATGTGAACACTGCCAGGGTCACACCTCTGGGAACAGCGAGATGAGTGAAAGGAAGTTAAGAGAAAGAGCAGAAGATCACCAAGAATATGGAAATCACTGTAGTAGAATGACATGGAAAAAGATGGAGGAACAGAAATTCCAACTCTTACTTTATTGTAGAGAACATGCAAAAATAGACTGAGCTCAGCACTTTGAGTTAAGAAGAGACGTGGGAAACAAAAGCTCTCAGGCTTCATTGTAGTGAGGGAAAGGAGGCTGCACTCCTCCCTCCATAGGAAATACCAAAAGACATCCCCCACATAAAACAAGAAAATCCACACAGGTGCCTTGGGACTGAAAGACTGGGAATATTACAACAGTATCAGGGAGTATCCAAACTTGAAGGCACCCTGGTTGAACTGCAAATCTTCCTGAGGATCAGATTCTTCAGAATAAGCATTAATGGGATTTTCTGGCAGAAAACTGACCCAAGACAACAAGCGTAGATGTTGAGGATGGGATATTTAGTTCCACAGCAGACCAAGCTAACACTTAGTTACCTATATACATAGGGAATATACATATATATATGTGTGTGTGTGTATAGATCAATGACCTTTCAAAAACTGTGATTATCTTTACATCAAAGTAGCACTAAGTAGAAATAAGTTTGTCACTTTCTGGGAGTCTCTGGTACCTGGGTTCTCAGGTTCCCACATTGACAGGACACCTAGTAGAAATTCTCACAGTTGGTCAGCTGTGTTTTAACTGGGATTGATTTACTGATGAACAAAATGTGTCCTTTTAAAACAAAAATTAATTCTAGATTTGGACTGTTTAGGTTTTTTACTTTTACTTGATATGAGTAAGATTTAAAGTGCTTCAAAATTTTGTTTTTAACAGTATTTATAATTCCACAATGGCATTACAGTTTAGAAGTAATCGTAACTGTTAGAAAAACCTGCTATAATAAGGAATAAATAAAGAAAACTGATAAGAAAAGGCCCCTTGGTAAGATCACACTGAATTTAATTTATGAATACTTGAATATTGGTAGCTGTCACTGGGTGGGCTGTTAACTGCTTTCCCATCATAGTTAACTTTACTCATCAATATAGTGTTCCTAGGTCCTTTAAAAATTAGTTGCTTTTCACAAGTACTATAACCAAAATCTTAATACTGGAAAAGTTTGGTTCCCTGCCAGATATTTATTTCTCCAGCTTTAAAGCTGTCTACCCCTTTTTTTTTTTTTTTTCTTTTCCTTTTCTTTTTTTTTTTTCCTGTTTGTTTGTTTTTGTTTTCGAGTTGGTAATAGTTTAAAAACCACAGGTTTCTGGCTATTAGAACCCTGCATGTTTGATTTGCAGCGAAGGTTCTGTTGTTTGTAAGAAGTCATTTAATGCTGGGAAATGGAACTACTGATTGCTATCAGGCTCCTCTTGCTCCTGCTCTCAGTGCTCAGATTGAGAAAGTGGCCTTCATCTACAGCAGCCTGCATGGGGGCAGATGTGTGTGAAGTGCTTTTCTTGTTCAACACCGGCATTAGTTGAGTATTAATTCTTTTTTTAAACTATTCCCACTGTCCCTGTTGACTGGTGATGATTTCCCAGTAATTTTCCAAGTGCCTCATTTGTTTCTGCTGTTAAGTGCCTTCCAAAGGAAATGCAGTTTGCTTTTGAGTGTCTGGAGTACTGTGTGTAACAGAGCAGAGTTATAATCAGGTAAATTAAACTTGCTTCTGAACACAAGGCTGAGGCGTGACCTTGGCTACACTGACCATAGTTCATCAATCAGATACCAAAGTGTCTAAAACCAAAATCTGTTCCTGGAGTTTTCCTCGTTCATGCCTATGTTAATGAATCTCTCCATGCACAGATACAATCAAACAGAATTATTCTGGGGTTTATCTCTTCCTTTGCTCTGACCATTGTTCTGGAACCTAGTCAAAATACGTTCAGACTACATCTTCTCTTAAGGAACGTTTTTTGAGTGAATGGCACTTCTTTTGCAGATGTATATTATTGTAAAGCTCTCTGTTAAATAATTCTGTGAGGCATGTTCCAGACGGTGAGGAAAGCTTTATCCCTCCATTATGGATTGAAGTGCTTTTTATTCTTTGAGCTATTCAGCACTGGAAGGGTATTTTTTGCAAAGTTCTTAGAGCAGCCATAAATCCTTCTGCTGGAGAGACTTCCTGTTTGTTGTACTTTGCCCCGTGCTGTTATCGAAAGACACCTTGATTTTCTGTTCTGCAGAAAGATGGGAGTGAAGATAAAAAGGAGCCAGAGCAAATAAGAAATGAGGAGGATAAAAACCACCACATAACCCAGCCTGATTTTTGTTGGTTTTTTTTTTTTTTGCTTTAGGGAATGCATTCTTGTTTTTATAATTCAATGAGAGAGCGCTACATATCAATTATCAATTTTATCCATGGGGGCAAACTTTTAAGGTGCCAAATATCTCCAGAGCGTCTATCACATTAGGAAACTGAAATTTTGACCATTAGTGGTATGGGGTTTTTTAATATCTGGACTCCTGACTCTTAAGAGTGGCGATAGAAATGAAGAGCTGCACGCACATCCTCCACTAGATTTACATGGAAAACGATTTTGATGTAAAATGCAACAGAGTTGTAAACACTGCAGGAGCACTTGTTAGTCACAACAGTGGTGGAATTATGCTAATACAATGCTAATGCTCTGTGGTGCAGTTGATATGGTGCCTCTTAAGGAGCTTGTGGCTTGCATGTAGCTCAGGTGGATTTTTACTCAGTTAGCTGGGTCTCTGCCTGCCAGGTGAGCTGATGCTGCTGGAGTTCAAGGCAAGGATATCTGGGGATGACCCTGAGTTCTGGGCAAAGGAAGGAATGTGGAACGAGGGCACGCTTAAACCATCCTGGTTACTATTTGGGAACCAGAAACCCCAGTCAGGTTTTCAGGTGTGCAGCTTCTCTTGGCTTACAGAATTCACACTTAGGCAGTCTGGGGAGTCAATTCTGAAATCCTTCTTTCTGGGACTGAAGGTTTCAACGGGAGGAATCGGACACAGTATTTTAACTACCTTGGTGTTAAGGAGTAGACCAGGGTGGCTAGCATCATTTCTCATTTCAGAAGGTAATTGGAATGTTTTGCTGCTTGTTTTCCAGACTTACCCACAGGTTGGGAGGAAGCCTATACTTTTGAAGGTGCAAGATATTATGTAAAGTAAGTTGAATGTTTGTCACAATACTATAATTTTCAATTTGTTTGTCTAAACGTTGCTGTAATTCTGAATGCTTTCCATACTGAACTTCAGTGTTGTGCTATAAATCCAAAAGGAGCATTTAAATTTGTCATTGGGTATGTAGTCCTTTGTGTACTGAATTCTGCACAGCTAAAACAATTTCTTGACTGTTTGTGCTAATTAAAGCTGTTTGAGGATGCAGATTCAAGTGCAGTTTCTGCTGTGAATGTAACCATCTAGCAACAAATATCCTTGCAAGCCAAGAAAACCTTGAATTTGCCTGTTTGCTTGACATTTGTGTGTGTACCCTCTTGTGTCATTAATGGTTTCACAAAGGCAAGGTCTTACTTCATCACTGGGAGAAGAGTCTTGGTTTCAGCCCTGTTCTCTAATTACATGGTTTAAAGCCACACTGAAGCTTTAATTTGGCCATTTTCTTTGCAGGCCTCCTGCTTCTAGCATCAATTTCCTTTTTTTTTTTGTTTTTTTGTTTTGTTCTGGTTTTAGTATGTTTTGAGGAGCACGTTCACTGTGGTAGCCTTGCTGTGTGTATTGACTTTTTGGATAGGAGACAGGAAGATCAAGTTCTTGTGTAGAAGTCCAGAGGTACTTCTGGACTGGTTGGATCTGTACAAACTTCTTACAAGCTTTTCCTCTCCAGATAGTTAGACTATCTTCACCTGGAAAATTTTTAAGTGGCACCTATGCATATTTGGTTTAGTTGCATCTTTTTCTTTTCTTCTGTTTAACAATTCACAGGCTTTTCTCAATTCATTCAGGAGTTTTTGCTCACTGCACTGTGTGTTTGGTTGCCGTCTTTAAATTAAAAATGTCATTAGTGTGATAACTTTTATGAGTGAAGGTTAGAGACAGAGTTTATAGGCTGCCAGGTAGGTTTTTTCTGTGCTGTGTTGAGCACAAGGTTGCTGCTCTGTGTGAGATGCATTGTAGACAATGTAAGGTGGATGTTATGTGAGTGCTTCATGTTTTATTTTATATGAGTGTGTTTGATTTGGTCCTAAACAAAATTTAAAAAGATATATTGAAGCATAATGCTCCCAAAAATCTGACCAGGGTAGGTGCTGTGGTGTCTAGGAGGGCAGGTCGTTTGTTGATAAGCAACATGTTTGTTTTTCTGTTCTATTCTGCCTTCTTGCAGTGGACATTGCAGGAGTGCTGAGTAGAAATTGACAAGAAATACACCAGACTGAGGACAGGGAGCCATTGAGAATTCTACCTCTGGAGTTCTTGCAGATTGTTAAATGAAGACAAGTGAGAATTAAAGAAAGCTGTGTCTGTGTGTGTATACAATGTGAAAAAAAATTCTTCTAGACTTTGAGATGGAGCCTTTTCTTGTAGAATAAGCTTATGAACACTGTGTTGGCCAGCTGTAGTAACTGGAAAATAGCAACTTGGGTTGTCCTGGAATAAACAAGTGCGTGAACAGCTGTTGTGGAGCTCTTCTGGACAGACTTACTGAGTGCTAGGTTGTTTGTGTACCCTTGTCCTTCCAAGATCTTGTGTTCAAGGTGTTACCATAACTGTGAGGATGCACACAGAGCTGATTGTTTTGCTGATAGCCAGCACCAAGTAGCTCAGTTTGTGTTTGGAAGTTGTGCTGCCTTTGAAAACACGTTGCACAAACCCTTCTCTGGGGTTTGACAGATGTAGGAGGATGGCAGGGCTGGTGCTGTCAGGCCTGCTGAAAGGTTCACGTGGTCTGACCAGTTTGGCATCCTTAGTTAAAGACTGGTCTGTTGTGTAGAGTCTCAGAGTGAATTTGAATTCCTGCCCAGTGATAGCTTCTCCTTTTAAAGCTGTCTCACATTCAGCCCTGCTGGTGCTGGAGAGGATGTGAGAGCTAACGTAGACAACGTTATAATCACTGTCTTCTAATCCTGGGCACTGCAGCTCCGGGTGATGTGTTGATTACAATAATTCTGGTTGTCTGGATCTTAACTGCTGTGGAGCTTCTGCATGAGGGGCAAACAGCACGGGCTGTTGTGACCTCCTGCCATGCAAACACCCCCACATGTGGATTTTTAACCATAACCTGCTGGTTTGTGTGTACTGATTTGCTGAATATTAGCGTTTGTTATGTCAATTACAGCGTAATAAAACCATGGCAAAACTATAAATATTGAGATCTTGTTTGTGGTTAGGTCTGGAAGAAACATCTTGCTTTATGTTCCATGTAAGTTACAAAGAAATTAATGTTAATGTCATGCTTTTGGTGCTTCAGCCTCTGAAACCTGTCTGTTGGATTCCTGTGTCCAGTCAGAGTTAGACAAGAAGGGCAGTCAAGTTTCCTGATCACATAAATAATTTGTCCTGACTTCTGAGGCACAGCTTCAAATATGTGGGTTGAATAGAAATGTTTAACAACCTTCCTTTATGGTAAGATCTTATGCTAGACTGTGTTTGAAAATAAAAACCTTTTGAGAATTATTCTTCTGGTTCTTTAATAATAGGTCTTCAGTGTTCCAAGTGGGTGTGTTGCTGAATCTATTACTGTGCTTTTTTTTGGCTTTGATGTAGTAAACACTGTATAATCAAATTGGGATAATGTCGAGGAGATAATCGTCAGCTAAATCTTAACATTCCTTGCACTGGCATTTCAAACAAATGACTCAGTATACAGACTGCACTGAAATGTGATTCTTTTTAAAGGACACTGTATTTTTCTTGGGATGTGTGCACTCAGTTTCAGAATAAGTAAATACCAGCAGTGACTTCTTTACACTTTTTTTTTCTCTCCCATGGCATTGAATTTGTTCTAGTTTTAAAGTGGAAAGATACACTAAAACAGGGACAGATAAGGAGTTGTTCCCATTGCAGTCTGTGGTTTTCTGTTGGTGTAGGGTTGTCAGAGTAAGTTGATGCTAGCTAGGACTTTGACCTTTTTGGCATGTTATTTTTTGTGGGGTTTTTCAGCAGTAGAATATTTGCTAATGACAGAATAATTTCCCCGCATCCTCCTCACCTCTGGTAAACCTGAATCACAAAAGGTGTCATTGGCTATTTGGAGTTAAAGAATGTGCAATGCCAGGATACCTTGTGTGTTCTCAGGAGAGTGCTTACATTGTTTGGGGGTTTTGTCTCTTTCAGGGTGAGAAATCTGGGTTTATTTACTTTACATCAGACCTGTGCAGTGCCATCCCTTCATTGGCACTTGGTGAGAATTCTAGCAGTAAACCTTGCTGAAATAATGCCTGGTTTGGTATTTATACAACTAAACTTTTACCCAGAATACAGGGCCCTTGACTGTAGGACTGATAACATTCAATTACAACATTTGTCACTTTCAGTTAAGCATTGAATCTTCTGTATGATGAAGCAAAACTCCTGAGGCTTGAAAATAGCAGCAAACTTGCTGCTTTTCTTTTGTCCTGCTTGGGATCCTCCACTGGACTGGTTAATTGTGCTGAGTGTATTGTGCACTCTGAAAAGTTGAGGGCTTTCTCCCCAAAACTCTCTCTCTCTAAGCTGGGCAGTAGTATGGGAAGCTTCAGTTATTTATGTTATTTAGAAGTGCCTGAGGAAAAGGACCCCACAGGAAAATCCCATTATGACATTTCTCAGTAGAGAAGATACACATGGGCCTCAGACTCTTCACCTGCTAAGATCATTGAGAATTTCCAGCTTGGTGTTTTTAGGACTTTTTGATGGCTTCATAATCTTTAGGCACCGAAGCACTGGGTTTGAGGACCATGAAATCCCATGAATGTGTGTGTGCATTTATGGATGTGTTTAAGAAACCCTTACCCTTGGATAAAATGACCCAGTGATCTAAACTCAGGCATTTGCTTACTTTTCTTGCATTTTTGGTTCTCACTGCAGTACTTCTAAATATATGTTCAATTTTTAAAATATTTTTTTTCTTTTCAAACAAGGGTTATGTTATTTAAATTACTAATTTATGAAATAAGATTGATCTAAAAATCAATCCAAAGATGATATTTGTGGAATTTTGCATCACTCTGCCTTGGTTGGTTTCTACAGAAGTACTCTTAGGTAAGCTGTTTGCATGTTAGAATTTGATTTTTCTTAACTTTGCTGTAAGACTGACACTTTTTGGGCAGTACAAAAACTGACTGCAAAAGTTCTTAAAAACTCAAAGAATTAAGAGGGTTGAAGTTTCATTTTTGGGGTTTTCTCTTGAAGTTTACCCTTTT
Source organism: Euphonia xanthogaster (assembly GCA_034509185.1). Taxonomy (NCBI): domain Eukaryota; kingdom Metazoa; phylum Chordata; class Aves; order Passeriformes; family Fringillidae; genus Euphonia; species Euphonia xanthogaster. The sequence continues at coordinate 94,688,759 of JAYDZK010000169.1, forward strand.
CTATGTGCATCTGAACAGTTTTTGCCTGTTGCTGGCTGAATCAAGGCATTGGCAAAGCTTGGCCAAAGCCAAGGTGAGTTCACTGTTGCATCAAATAGAGGTTTTGTGTGATTTTATAGGGACTTTTTTGTCAGTGCAGGTTTGTTTATTGTAGACATGTAGCTTGAAAATTGGGAAGGCAAGACAAATTTATTAAGCAATTAAAAGGGGTAAGATCTCATTCAGCTCCGAGTTTCTGTTGTTTACTAAAATAAACCTGTGCTCATTGAGAATTCAGCTTTCATTTGAACCTTTGTCTTTTATGTACATTCTGAAAATCCTTTCCCATTCAGCTGAGACTTTCTCCAGAAAAATCAAAGAACAGCCAGTGGTGTTTGCAGAAAAGCCCTTTCTTGAAAGGAAAAATGCAATTTGAGAAAAAATACAAAGAGATCAGACTGTTTTTCTCCAAGACTAACAATTGCAGTATTCCTCCCAGAAGTTCAGTTCTTTTCTTTTTACCTCTAACCTTTATTTTACTAAAATGAAGAATAAACTGAATTCTTTTTCTCACATGGTGAGACCTGGAGGTCAAATAATGGTGAATGGGTAAACTAGAACTTAGCTACAAGCTACCCTGTGCCTTTTGTAGTGAGCAAGGCTGTTCAGATAAGGAGAAGGGTTTTTTGGGGAATGCCTGCACATTTATTATCTGTTTGAACATTTGCTTCTTTCTTCCACTGAAATATTCCAAGAACCAAAAATACCTCAGAGCTGAAGCTGGGTGTGGAGGTGGAAGGATTCTAGGCACAGGAAGAAATGGGTGTGGGTCAGAGCAGAGGTGGGACTGCATCCAAAAAGCAGCTTCCACTGGGTTGGATGGGGAAGGACAGGGCTCTAGGTAGTGCTGGGCTGCAGGAGAAGGCTAAAAGGGTGGGAGTGGTTGCAGAAGGAGTGGGGAGACACCCAGGCAGAGAGGAGCAGTCAGGAAAAGGAGTGGGAGCTGATTTCCTAGGAGCAAACTTAATGGGATTTCTCCCAGAGGGAAGGGTGGCAAAAGTTCACCCTGCACAAACAAGTTGTCTGACTCGTGTGCAGGTCTGGGAGGGCCCATTATCCCTGGCTTAGGAGTCTGTTCCAGAGTGAGTCTGGGAGGTGGAATATCAAATGTGAGTGTTGGGAATCGCTGTGCTTCTAGAGGCTCTTTTTGCCTGTGACGTCTGTGCTTGATATTTTGAGCTGTCTCTTTGCTGAAGTGTGTTTCTAAATTGGGCAATACCTTAAATGCTTCAGTTTCACTGAGAAAGACTTGAAAGCCTTAGGGAGCTTACTGATTTTTTTTTTTTTTAATCATTACCAAGTTTTTCAACACTTGTAAGAATTAATGAATAATTATTTAAAACCACAAAAATACCTATACATAAGTAGTTACATGAAACAGTGAAGTCCATGAGAAAAATATTGAAGACACTCAAACTTTTTTGATATTTGTGACCAAATCAGTAAATTTGCCTCCAGCTTTAGAACCTTGTTTTTGAAGTGGAACGATCTTTTCCCTAGCCTTGGTCTCTTTTGGTGATTAAGTACTAATAGCAGACCAAGTGGATATGCTCTACATTTACCACAGTGAAGTAAATTCTTACATGGTCTTTCATTTTTGGTATTCACCACGTGTGAAGGATGGCAAAAAGCAAAGGAAATGCTCATCAATCAAAACTTTCACGTAGGTGGTTGCTGCAATGTTTAATAAACACAGTGCTACATTTTTTTCCCCAAACCCTTCCCCCTTTGGAAAAAAAAGGAAAAATTGATGTGCCTTCTGAAGAATGGTTTTGGGGCTGTTTGATCTTCCTGTTTATTTCTGGGTGCTTCACAGGTTCTTTTTCTTCTCCCCATCTTGGTACCCATGTCCTGCAGCACCTGGAGCTGAGGGACACTTCCAAAACCACCTCACCTCTATTGTTATACAATACACCTGTATTTGTTAGAACCTTCTCAGGTCCAAATCCCACCTGGTGCCTTTTTTTATGTCCTGCTTTTGCTTTAAAGGAGTTGCACCCACTTTTTTTTTTTCTTTTTTTTTATCCCTGTGGTCTGACAGAGTTTTGGTGTGCTGATCAAACCTGGTGTGTGTTGTGGTGTTGCACCAAGCCTGTTTTTCCTGCACATGTTTATGTTACCCCAGCTCCTATTCTAATGAATTACACTTGCATTAAAGCTGAGATGCACTGGGGCTGGCAGTGCAGAGCACTCCTCACTTTGCTCCTGTGAGAGGGAGAGAAGGCTCCTGTGGAGCTCCAGGCAAAGAAATCCTTGCTGGAAGCAAAGCTGCACAGCCCTGGCTGCTGGGATTGCTGCCAGCAGTGGTGCCTGCATGTGTGTTCTTTTCTGTGTTTCAGTAAGTAAATACCTAAATTTAAACTCTTTCCCCTCCTCTCTCTCCCTCCTCCCTTGCCTTCTTGCTTTGGGGTGTGTGAGATAACCATGCCTTGCAGTTCTCTTGCATTTGGTTGAGGGGAAGGGGTTCTCTGACAGAGATATTGAGGGGGGAAGAAGCTGCATGAGGAGCCACCATCAGAAGTGGAAATCTGGGGATGGGAACTTGACAGCAGAGGCACTCCAGTGAAACTCTGCTTCCCAGTGCTGGTTGTCTGGCTGGTGGTGAAATTGCATCTTTCTGCTCCAGACCTATGCAACTTGAATGGAATACTTGCTTGAAATTGTGGGGTAGGAAAAAAAAAGGCTTTTAAGACAGTGTTTTCAATGCCTATGTGGCCTGTGATTGTGTTGAAGCTTCATATAAAGAATTAAAAAGATTTCTGCATATTCAGGAGGCTCCACAAACTTCGTTCTTCATGGCTTTCTCCACTGTGATTTAGTAAGAACACTTATTTGTAAGGAAAGGTATATTGCCAAGCAACCTAACCTTTCAAATCGGCTCCTTGCTTCTTCTTCTACTTCCAGAATCTGTTAGAAATCATGTTTAATAGAAACAAGTGCTTTAAAAAGAAATTTTGTGCTTTATTAACTGGAAATATTTCAGTGGGCAAGAGAGGTTGTAGTAAGAGAAGGTGCTTGAAAGCAACATGCCTGGTGAAGGTTCCAATTTCAAATGCCATCTTTCCATTCCAGTATTTCCTGGAAGCTTTTATCATGTTTACTACTCACTGAATAAGCAGGATGCTGTAATTGCACAAATCCTGCAAAAATACAGCTTTGGATTTTGCTCTGAGCTGTACTACTCGCAAAATTCTGTCATTCTGGATTTTTTTATTCCATATTTTTTTATTAAATCCTGCAGATTATGCAGCTGCTGACCAATGCCTGTAACATCTATAATTTCTGAGGATCTATTTTTGGGATGAGTAAAAACATGTGATGTATAATCTTTTAAATTTTTCAATGAACTTGGGTTATAAAAAGGACAGGAATCTCTCTTTGCAGTAAAATTTTGTGAGCAACAAGAATAAACACATGGTGCTCTGAAATGCTTATGGTGAAGAAGAAAACCTTTTAATCTGACTTACTGAATGCCTGAAAGGGGAACTTAGTTTCCTCATGGCTAAGACCGTGGTGGGGGAGAGTTTTGTTGTGGATTTTAGATGATGTTCACACCATTTTGAAGGGTTTTGTATTTTTTGATGGACAGGGAAAATCCTCTCTGAGGTGGAAATCTTTTGTAAGGTTTGATGCAAAGGTTGAAAAAGAAAGTTGCAAACAAAAATGCCTGTTTGAGCTATCGGTGTCGTAAGAGCAAGTGTTCATTTTAATGATGAATTTTAATCAGAGGAATGATGCAAGCTAAACCTCATTAGATATTCCTATCATCTGTTCTGATCTGAAATCTCTCCTGTGGTAAAAACTCAGATCTTCTCTGCTTGATGTGGGTATCAGTTGCTTACCTGGTCTGAAACATTGAAATATTTTCAGTTTTTAAAGCACACAAATGTTAACTTTTCTTTTTTTTTTTCAAATAATTACATTTCAGCTTCTGCTGATTGATCTGTCTCCTCTGTTCTATCAGCAGAGTTAAAATAATTAGACTTCTGAACCAATAAATTTTGAGCTACTTTAATTGAAACCTAAAGATATCCCTGTTAAATGAATTTTGGAGCTGTGAGTCACTAAAGCTCCCCTAGGTCAGACAGGAGGTGCTTATGAACATTGTCCTGCAATGGATGGCCAGCAGGAGCAGGGAGGGCATTGTGCCCCTGTCCCTGTCCCTGGGGAGGGCACACCTGGAGTGCTGTGCCCAGCTCTGGCCCCTCAGTTTGGGAAGGACATTGAGATCCTGGAGTCCATCCAGAGGGGGCAATGAGGCTGGAGAGGGGCTGGGAACACAAACCCTGAGAGGAGCCCCTGAGGGAGCTGGGGGTGCTCAGCCTG
>JAYDZK010000169.1:94701455-94753415 GCA_034509185.1 Euphonia xanthogaster
TTTATTTACATGAGAGAAAGAGATTTCCCTCTTGAACAGTATTAAATCAATTAATATAAAAAGCAGCATTTGAAAACAAAGTCCATTCTGGCTTGGTGCATGGATATTACTAATATTTACTGCTACACGTTTAGTTTGTTATGAATGATCATAACATGCGGCTGTTTGCACAGTAAGGGAAAGCAAACCTTTGTCTATAGGAGAAGAACAGAACATGTCTGCCAGCTCAAAATTTCTCTACAAGCAGAATAAAAATGTTTCCTCTGCACTGCATCTGTCGGCTCAGCCATCTAGTGGTCTCCTGTAGGCAACGCTGTACTGTTTGCTCCTGCATGTTAAATACTCATTTTCGAACAGCTATCAGAGGCAAAATATTAAAGTTAAAAATAAAAACTCCTAAATCTTTAACAAATGTTAATAGTGCACTGTTTTTTCTTAATGCAGAAAGATTAATGACAAAAGCTTTTATTTGCATCTGTGATGGCCATTTTATAATATACTGAGGCTGTATGAACATACAGTACAGCAGTCACTCTGCAAGACAGTTACGCACATTTTAAGTCACCTGTACTGAAGGATTTGTTCATTTCAAATATATTATGCATTGACTTAAGAACTCTGGTATCACAGACAGGCAAAAAATTATAACATACAGCACCACAGATTTCTCTGCACTGAATTTTACAAGCTTAGGTCCCATTTGTGACTTTTAAATGAAAATGCAGAGTTAAATCTCAATTCTTTTGCCAAGTGTATGAACCAGACTGCATTCTGCAAAAAAAAACCAAAACCCAAACAGCAGTGAAATTAGTACCACTTGAGTAATCCAAACATCTTTTATAATTATAGTAAGAGACAAATTTAAAAAAGGAGTACATGGTATCGGTATCATTAGTTTATAAAGCACCATGATTTCCTGCAATACTTGCGAGCAATTTGTATCTTTCTTTTGGTATTTTTCCTCCCTGCTTTAAGCAGACCCACCAGATTATGTTAATTTTGAGGGGGAAAAAAAGGCAAGATGTACTAAAGCTTTTCTCTCAATCAGGGCCACAGAGCAAGTACAGTTAAGAGAAATCTTCATCAACAAACAGATTTACTAATTTTTACCCTTGCACAGAGATCCTGAGGCTTAGTGGAGAGGTTCTGAGGCATCTCCCTGCAGCGGGTGGAGAGATTCAGAATAGCAGTAGCAGCCATGTGTGCTGCCTCCATGTCATGAGTATAGTCAAAGCTGCTCTTGCTGCAGGTACTGCTGGCACTGCTGCCTCCACCACAACTCATATTGCTGCTGCTGCTAGGGGCATAACTGCTTGTTGTGCTGCTGGTTGGACTTGAATTCTTACAGTAGCGTTTAGCTGTGGGAAGAAATATGACAAGGATGACTCAAAAAGAAGGAGCATTCTGCATAAGTGAAGAGGAAAACAAACTGCTGGAGGTGAAATTTATAATGAGAAACAGTAACCAATGCCAAAAAAAAAAGCCCGCAATAAGAATGATGGCTGTATTTCTTGATTTCTGTTTGTGAGTTTTATATGCTACATGTGTGAGACCGTATGAAATAACCTCCTGTAAAAATCTGCATGACATGATCATGAATTGTTCTGACAAACAGGCTGGATTTATAAAACAATAAAAACACAGAAACACTGCTTTTACCCCACATATATAGTCAGACAGAAGGTACAATCTGCTCAGCTCATTCATTTTTATTAATGACACGCACTGTAACACTATGGTACCTTTTCCTATTTACATAAGGAACTGCTAGTTTAAGACCTAGAACTCCCCAGAATTACTGGACATCAAACCCACTTCAAGGCTGATGAGCTTGGTCTCTGGGCCACAGTACCACCCACACTTCCTCAAACACCTCATGCTTCCTAAAAGCTTTATTTCCTCCTACACCACAGGCAAATATGGCACTGGCCATCCCAAAGACAGGAGCACGATAGGAGAAAAAAGGTGGTTGTCATGTGCTAGTTTTACCATGACTTGCACAAAGGCAGAAGCAATGGCTGTTTAAATGGCAACAACAGGGACAGGTGAAAGATCCTCCCCTCCCCCTTTAAACAACCTGAGCACCTACAACACTTCATAAAGCTGGTAAGGACCAGAGACACCCCTCCCTGCTCCCACTGCGGGCAGTGATGCCCAGCTGTGCTCTGACTGACACAAGCCACAGGTGGTCACAGAAGAGCCAAGGCACTGACAGTGCTCACGTCCAGCCTATCTAAACACAAGGCAGCACTGCTGCTGCTTTTAAGCAATGCTCCCTGCAGCCAAAGGTATTACAGCAGTAAGGGCAAGCAGCCCTATTAGCCCACTTATTTCCCCAACCCTCTTCCCAAATGAGCTGTTTTAAGAGTATTTATAAAAATGCAAGAAAGCATTGTGAGCTTGTCTCCAAAATGTAGAAGTTTATGTATTTTCAAAAAAAAAAAAAAAAAAAAAGTCAAGGTCAGAGGATACATCCATGCACATTACAGCAACTACTTCCCCTTAAGATGGAAATGTATACTGCAGAGATCATACCTTATAGCACAGTGTAACAATAACCAACTAGCATGCTGATTAGAGAGCTATACAAAAAAGGTCAGGCCCTAGACAGAGCTCTTGCGTGATGGGCTCCATTTAAATGCCAGGCTCTTCACTTGTATTTGTCTGAACAGACATACATATAATAATCTGCTCCCATGAGCACAGCCCATTTGTGAACCATGGGCTGCTTTGGTAGGCAGACAGGGTTCAAAAGAAGAATCTGAAAGCAAAATGTCTCTGCTAGAGCTTATGTCATCTTCCTTTCTCTAAAGAACTGAAAAAAATCATGACATTATTTTTACTGCAAAGGAAATAGTGTTTTACTTAAATCATAACAGATGATTTTTTCTCAGGAAAGCCACATAATGCACAGGGTGTGATTTTTTTTAAAGTGAAGTGAATGCTAAACATTCATCACATTTTTTTTTGTTTTGAACACATAGTAGCACTACACTAGCAGGCTATTCACTAATGATAATCTTGTGAACTGTTTCGCAAGAGTTTCATTATTAATATAGTAGTCAGTGGTGGTCATTAAAAATTCAGCATTTATCCATTGTTACTTTGTTACAGTATCCAAGACACGCAAGAATTTTCCTATACTTAAGGAAGCAAGTAATTGAATAATTCAGTTTTTACTGTGTTGTGTTAACACAGCAAGCACTCTGTACCACTGAACTTGCCAAATTAGAGCTATCTTTCAAAAATCATAGGAACAAATAAGACTTTTGTCATTTTCAAAAAATGTTAGTCTTGTTATAGCAGGTCACATTTAGACAGACATAAGAGACATATTACATGTGAAATTATATATATATATGTATATATAATATATATATATACATATATATATGAGAATGTGTGCTAAAGAGAGGGAGGGAAGGAGGCAGCTTTTATACATAGGACTAACCATCAGAAACTCATGCAGACTCTGATATGGACTCCTCTGTGGCCTTGGTCAAACTACATTATCCCTTGAATTCATTTTCTCTATAAACAGAAAGTTGCTTCTAAAATTTAGTTGTGTTGTGATTCACTTGCAAAACACTTTGAAGATGTAAAGTGCTACAAGCATGCTACACAATTATTAGCTTTCAGGTTACCAATAATTTAAGGAAAACTTACTTGGAGAGAAATGGCCATGGTTATTTAACTTTACTGCAGCTGTACATTTGAAGATGAGTCCCATAACCCAGACTGTTCATTTCACATTAGCTTTTCAGAGAAACAAAGATCATCGATTTATAATGAACAAAATCAATCTGTTCACTAATGAAGGGAAAGCTGCATTGTTTCAATACCAGGTAGTTCTGCTTGATACAATGCCCACCCCCGTGGCACCAGGTTTACGAAGCTCTGCAGTCCATCTATGCTTTGTAATCCAGAGTGAAACCAAATGTGAAGAACACCTTCCCCATTAGAAACAGACACAGGTCCAACCAGCTGCACACCCTAACTGGGCTTCCATCAGATTATGCCCGGGGCTAATTACAAAGAACCTCTCAAAGTCCAAAGGCTTCTCTTACTAATTAACAATGGGGGAGTGGGAGAGATCCCAAACATGTAAAAGACAAAAGGAGGGTATTTGGACTGGAATTCAGTTCTGCCCAGGCACCTTCAAACCCAATATGGTCTAAATACTGAATGTTTTAGTAAATTAATTACGGTTTCAACACTTTTTCTGACTTGTGCAACAAAATATTCGTCTCACCTAATTTCAGGTACCTGACCTAGTCATTATAGGCTTCCTATACAGGCAGTGGAAGAAAATAGGAACTTTCAGGGCATGATTCACCTGACCAGTTTTAAGCAAGCACTTCAGGAAAAGATGAACTAAATCAGAGAAGCATCTACCCTTCTTGAATCTGAAATGGGTGCCAAACTCAACTGCCGATGCTAACATTACAAAACTCTGAATATGGTCAGATGAATCCCACTCATAACATTTTTTCACTGTTTTGATAGCATGACCCAGACCTATTGGTGGAGTGACAACAATTTCTGCCATCACCTAAGCAAGTGAAAGTGTTGCCATCGCCACTGCCTGCTGTGTCCGGTTTTTCCTATCTTTACTGCTGTGTACCATAAGCCCAGCATCCAATACACTATGCAACTGGTTTCAAAGGAAAAACAAGCTCAAAAGTAAAAAATTTCTCAAGAATTGCTAGATCACCCTACCCAACAATCCAAAGTATACATTTTCTGTTTGTTTTTTAGTAAACCATATTGTAAAAAAACATCAAGGAAACAATTCAAAGGTGCTATTTATGTTTGTGTCACTCCCAACCCTACACTTACTGATATAATCCCTTTCTCTGATGATGAAAATACCATAGCAGCTGACAATTAAAAAAGAATTGAGATGTGAAGCTATTGATTTTTCATATCCTTAAGACTACTTCTCTCACATAGTCAGAACTAAAGCACTGCACATTCCCCCCAAAACCTTAGATCTATTTTTGGGGGGTTTTTTTGACTTTTCAGAACTGAATCTGCTTTTATATGAACATGCTTTACTGACATGCATAATAGGTGTGCTCTCTGGACCTCCGTAAAGTCTTTAGTAGCAATCATTAATTTTTTTATATACAAATATAAAACCATCTAAAAATACTGTGGTGTTTTTTGAAGTGGCTCTTTTAAGTGAAGAGTCTCTTCCTGAAATCTCTTTCATATTCAGTTATTTACAGTAACTGTCAGCAAAATCCTTGTTCCATTGAAAGTCAGTGCCAAAATGTTATAATAATTTCAGTGTGCCCAGGATTTCAGTTCATCATTCTAAGAATTCAACTGATTTTCCTGAGCCAATTTAAGTCAAATATATTGGAATACTTCTGAAATTTCAGAGATGTGAATACTAGAAGTTTCATGAAAATCACTAACAGGTAAAAGACAAACTCAAATCAGGCCCCACCTCTGGGACCATGTTGGCAGGTCCATCTGGCCAAACAGCACAGACATCCCTTGGAACCAGGTGTAGTGTGCACAGCTCCCAGCACAGCCCAGGAGTGTGGAACAAAGGTGTACAGCAGCCTTTGCTGGCAGCCAACCCGCTCCAGCGTTACCGGACTTCCGCTGCTCCCAGCGCGCGCGAGCCCCCTTTGCTTGCTACACCAGCATGAATCACAGGAATGCACAGGTGTCCCTCAGTCCCCTCTGCCTCACATTACTGAGCAGTGAAGCGACCTACTCCCAGTCCTATAGCCAGGAAAAAATCCTACTTATATCAAAGGAAGATGGGTGAGCATAGAGACAATGACCTGTCTCAACAGAGCCTTTTATTATTTAAGGCCACTCTAAACTTGTGCTTAATGCTACATGTATCTTCAAATTCTGGTGATTTGGGAGAAAAAGTGAAGTCTGTCGTTATTTATCAAAAAAGGGGCCTTAAATGAGAAAAATATGTATCTGTTGCTTATGCATCGGTAATTTGATCTGAAAATAAGCTTTTTCACAGGAACCCCAGCAGTATTGTGATGCTTTCCTTTCTGCAAGAGTAGACAGAATACATATGCAATATTTAATACCTAATTTACCTTATACTAATGTATACTCATATTCTTCCTAACCACAGTTGCAGTTAGTGCTTTACTTCTTATGCTGTTCAAGCCCTTATTCTGATAAAGACAAATAAGATGAAGGTATGAGGAAAAAAATGGTCTTTTACTAAAAATAGGTTTCCTTTCACAACCCTCTTCCTTTGTGCTAGTGCAAGAATATGTCTGTTAATTCTATGAGAAAGGAAAATATCCAAAATATCAGATGTATGAAGGCAAGAGCCATAGTAATTTTCTATTTGTTCACTTAACTACTTTAGAATGTCAGTCTGTGTTCAGGCAATAGCACAAATTGTTCTGTATATTATGTTTCTGTTTTCTTAAACAAAAAATCTGACACCTGCCTGGTATTTCTTATAGTAGTCACTGAGTAATATCACATACTTTAACAAAAAGAAATAAACTGCTAGCACTCAAAAAAAAAAGTATGGTTAATTATATATATATATATATAATATATGCATGCATACATATATATGTATATATATGTATAAATAAATGTATTGTTCTGAAAAATTTCTGATGTCTTCAAAAGCTACAATCCTTCTTTATCCTGTAGTTCATTTTTCTCCTCTAATAAAAAACCTCTCGCCTGATTGATTCCATCCATTGTCTTCTCCTGAACTGAATCTAGTATCAGGCTTCTCCTGAACATTTTAAATATGTCAGCTTTTCTAGAGAATTCAACCAGTGTATTTGTGGGGACAAAAATAAGCAAAAATGCCTCTTTAAGTATGTAGCAGTGATTTCTGAAGCACAATGAGGTCTTGGTTTTCTACTTCTATGTCCCCACAAAGCAAGTATATTATCTTTCTGGGTTACCTGAACTGCTGCACAGAGGTGAGAATCCTAATGTGACCCTTAAGGCCAGGTCTCCCAGACAGTAACATAAGGATTGTCTCTATTACTTAGCTTTTATTGCCATCTCAATACATCCCAGGAGCTTAATAGCTGGAGATGTCTTTTGCCAGTGCAACAGTCCTGAAGCAAGCACCATATAAAAAACATTTATTTTAAAAGGCCTTTAAAATAACTTACATATGATAGCATTCCTCATAATACTGTATGAACATGAAAACATGTCTTATTTGTATGATGTTTACATATACAACAACATGATTAACTGCAAACTTGTCTCTCATGTATAAGAGTGTGCACCTCCTACCATCATATCCTTTGGGGGATATATCCCTGGATTGCACCTTGGGAGCTATGGCTCTCTTGCCATAGGCATGGTTGTCATAACTGTTATATTCAAACGAAGTCTTAGAGTATTTCTCTAGTTCCTTGGCCAAGTTGGAGCGGGGTGTGGTGGTGGGGACATTGTTTCTGTAGCCATACTGAGGGATCTCCAATTGCTTAACAAAGCACATGGGCCTAGAAATTAAAGATATGTACAGTTTGTTAGATGCAGTTCAGTTTACTATGTTTGTGCATAATTTATAGTTCAGATTAGAAAATCTTAGTTTTTTCTTGTACTCAAGAGACAGCAGTATATTATTGCATTTCCTTAGTTTGGTTATTTTCAGCAGACAAACAGTATTTATTTCCTTGATCAAAGCCTAGACAAAATTAATTCTAATGCCACTAAATGTATCCTGCAGCTAAAAGTATTTTAAAGTTCTGTTTTAAAGTACTTCAGGGTTTCCCTTTCCCCTTGTAATTGCACCACAAAGCAAATATTTTTTTTCTTTTGGGAGGTGAATTAAAGAGGGGCAAGCAGACTAACAGAAGAAGTTTGGATGAATTCTTTAAATATCAAAAAGAAAAGGTAGATTGGGAAGCTCCACCTAATATATGGAGTTTCCTCCATATTTCTTCCAAAAGAGTTGTGTGCTGTTTTCCTCTGTGCTTTCAAAAGCAACTATTCCTGTTTCATCCTTCAATATACAAATCCATGTTCATCTTGAGAATAGTCTCAGAAGCCCTGTCAATTCTGAGCTGCTGCCTTGCAGGTCCTGCTCATCCTTAAATGCAAGGTTCTGGCAGGAACTGCAATTCCTGACACACAGATGCACACCTCAAGGAAGGTCCTGAGCATGAATACAAAGTAAAATTGTTTCAGTTAAATATCTCTTTCATTTAGGATGAGGGAGGACAGTCAGAAGAAGCCCTGATTGATGTTATTCAGTCATTTGAGAAACTTGTGAAATCTCAGTGAAGGAGCGCTGCAGGGAACACCACTGTCACACCATCTTCTGCATGTGGACATCAGCTCAAGTCATCAGCTCAAAGCAGGCAAACGAAGGCCAGATCCTGCAAACCCTACCTATGTAAGAAAGTGTTGCGTGACTGGGTCGTAGGAAGCAACGGCTGCACAATGCTGCATGTCTACCTGCTGCACGTAGTAGGAGGTGAGGATCATGAGCAGCACACCTGAGGTGTAGAATCAAGAAGCATATATGTTTTCCTTATTTTTCTTCTTTTTTCTTCTTTTTTTTTTTTTCATTTATAACCAGAGGAAATGGAAGGAACAGTCACAGGAACATAAATTCGGTTGAGATAACAAGTATCATGTTGACTAACAAAGTGAAATGTGCTCAATAGTAAGAATCAGGTTTTAAATATTATATCATGTTTTTCTGAATGAATTTATTATCACAAAATTTATTCAGGATATTTATGTAAAGATCACCCAAAAAATCATATTAGTCACACTATTCCCTTTGATTTATGTATGCTTATTCCTTTAGACACTTCTTCCTCACAAAATACAGCGGGCCTATTTATACAATGAGCTGATATGAATAATAGTTTGATCCTGTTTCAAGATAATCTAAATTTAACCAAAAACCTGCAATTCAGATCCTGAACATTTGGTGCAAATCCAAAATTTCAGTGGAATAGAAGTCCTATGAATCTGATTTCTTTTTAAGTAAGAACTTTTAAATGCAGGTGGAATGGAAACTGGGATGAAGACAAATATTCAAGATTTACTCTTAAAACATCTCCGTCTGCCCATCAGCTGCCTGCACACAAATATTATAAATAGCTGCCAAGTTCATCATAAATACTTCAATGACTTAAAGGTAAAAGGGAAGCAAGAGACAAGATGAAAGAATTATCTGAGTTGCCTATAAAACCTGATACACAATGCAGCTCACAAGTGAAGTTAAGACTGCAGAACAATCCTAGGGAGTTTGCCAGCAAACTGGATGCTGCTTTTGAGCAGCTGCCTTCTATGGCAACTGACTTCAGTGGATTCTCTGTAATGAGCAGTGGTAAAAGCCACTGCATTTTTGATCTGTCTTTTTCCATCAAGTGAGAAACTGTTTTATTCCTTCAAAGAATGGAGTTTTTTTACTAATGGGATTTGAAGAACTCTTCTCTAAGAAACCTCTGTGGGATGTTGTATGCCAAGCTGTGCAAACCGAACTAGGGGCAGTTAAGATAAAGCCCATCAAAAGCAAATCTGTGGAAAGAGAGCATAGTCAACAGGAATGATGAAAAATCTTCTGTAGACATGAACCCTAATTCTATGTCCCCAGCTCCACGGAAATGCTGGTTTTTGAAAAGACCATCAAGATTAGATGAACTTTTAAGAGAATATTTGAAGAATGGTGTTGATAGTACAGTAGAAAACTTTAAGTAGCCCAATCAGTTCTTAAATCTAGAAGACAGCTAAAGACTAAGAACTATGGGATAAGTAGGAAATTCTGGGAACTAAAGCTGCAGCACTTCCTCCACGCTCTTTGAGGCAGCTGAGAGGGATGTACCTATCCCAGCCCACAGATACTGCAGTATCCATGGAGAAATTCTGCAGCTTTTGGGGCATCATCAGCATAAGACTGGGTCAATCATGCAGAAGTTTGATTGCTTTACATGCATCCTTCACACTTCAGCTCCTTGGAAATAATATTTTTTCCACCCACACATCTCAAAAGAGGAGACAATAGCACAAAGCTGGATGCAACTTCAGATAAATGCAGAATCCTACATGGATGAAGAAAAGGAGTATAGTCATATAAAATTGGTTAAAGGTCCCTTCCATATTTAGACAATTCTTCTCTTTTTCTTCTCTCTGTCCTTCCTGCCAGAGAATGAGGGGAACAGAGACAAAGAACCAAGCCTGATGTTATTTTGGAATCTAAGCTATACCTGGTACTTTTCCAAGTGTCTTGCCAAAAGTCTACCGGTTTGGTAATGCAGATAGGGCTTCTGGTTTAATTTAAACTGATATTTACTAGTAAAAGCCTGCTGAAAAAACCAAGACTTACCGGTAAATATTAGTTTATTCCCAAAAGATACCAACTTTTTTCACACTGTTCTTAGACTTTGCACTCCAGCAGTCATCTTTACACCAAACAATGCCTAAGACAAAAATGAGCTTTTCAGCTTTACATGTATTTGCCAAAATAATTACCAACCCTCCCCCATGAAAACTGAGTGGGAAAAATACACTGTGAGAATTGGATCCAGAAGCCCTAATTCTAACTCTTCTTTAAAGGAGATATATATGTATATACAATGTATATAAATATAAATTCTCAGATTAAGTGAATGTGTGATGAATTCTGCATAAGAATAAGTATTATAGTGATTTCTAATACCTTAAAACCCGATCTGATGCCTGGTTTGATTTTGACACATCACAGTTCTGATGCTTCTCTTGAGCTTTAGCCAGTTTCTCTGCTGCAGCAATAGGACATCCAGAGAGGCTGCAATTACAGAAAGGAAATTTAATTGTCTTGTCCTGCATAGTTTCACATTATAGCACTGATCCAATTACTCCTTCTCCTCCTTAGCCAGCATCAGGAAGAATCTGAAGGAAAAGGATTTCCAAAAATGTTTTGATCATGTCTATTTTCTTTAGAATAGACTTCTTTTCTTCTGCTTTCAAAGTTGCATGGTAAATCTTACATCTGCTCTTCTTCTCTCACAGTACATGGTAGATAATTCATAGATGTCAGCCAGGGAACATACCAGTAGGAGAGGAGAATATAAACTGGAATCTACTGTGCAGCTCTGCTAGCAGACTTGTGACCTTTATGCATCTACAAATGTTGCCAATGAAATGGCTCCTGAAGACAATTAAATGACAACACCATATAGGCCAAATCTTGTGCTGCTTCACACCTCATTCAGCTCCATTAACTCCAATCTTTTTTTTCTAGGCATATAAATGAGTGCAAAATTTTGCCTTGGGTTGCTTAATCTACATGTCAACTGTTAGAATTTGTTCATGAATTTCAGCCACTAAAGTATACTTTCTAATAGTAGATGATGTAAAATGAAAAGCATTTCTGCACTGGAAATTCAATTAAATTTGCTAATGCTGAACTATTATTGAAGTGGCAATAATAAGCCTTATTCTTATGGAAGATTTAGAACTGAGAAAAATAAATATATTGATGCCAGCAGATGGTGCTCTTAGTGAAGCTGTAAAGCCCTGTGACCTGACAATGGAGGGGTTCCTTTCCTTGTCATAGTCTATTGCATGCTTATGTGACCGCAGCTCTCTGTGCTCTCCACAGGAATAGAAATTAAAATGAAAGGCAAATCAGTGCATTCCCAGATGCTCCCTTCTTTACAGGAAATAAATGGAAAAAAAAAAAAGGAAAAAAGTGAAGTAGAGCAAAATGCCCCAAAAGCTGCAGAAAGAGGTGAGCACAGACTGCAGAGCGCTCCCCCCTGTCCGCCCTCACTGCCCTAGTTCTGCAGAGGGTGAGGGAGCTCTGTGCAGCTCTGGAGCCCTGCCAGGGGGCAGCTGCGCTCCACTGACATGCTCTTCCTCAGACACCTCAAATATTCTAGTGGATATTCAGCCAGAAGTGAATGCTGCTTCAAGCAGCAGTAATTCCCATAAAGCCTTCTCAGAGGTTTCTGCTGCATCTACTGGCAGCATCACTGCAGAGAAGGAGTACCAGAGCTTATTGCAGGCAGGCTGGTAACCACAAGAGTCTTCTGGGGGAAATGCAGCTGATACAAGGGGCTTGGTAAGACTGAATGTCCAGTGCCTGTACTCCCTGAAGCCTACAATTAACAGTAAAAAGGAATGCAATAGCAGGAACGTTGCACAGTTCCTTTTACCCTCTTATCCTCTTAAATTTTCTGGATTTTTAAAATTGTAAAGGAATAGGCAAGATTTTATTATTGTTCTGTGGGAAAACTTTGACATGCAGAACACTAAAGTAACATTTTGAAATTCGTTTGACAGAATTTAATTTGCAATAGCATCCCTTCTTTAAGAATCTATTACTAATCTTAGGAAACTATGGAAAAGTTGCTTTTTTCCTTGATCTTTTTTTTTTTACTAGAATACTTACTTTTATTATTTCTGCCTTTTCATTTTTAAGTGTAATGAGACATGTTCTTAATGTTTCTTAAACAGCCAAGATTCTCATTCAGTTTTAGCTGAATAAGTACTTAGGGATTAAGACTGTGGTCAGTAAGAAAGCTAACGCTGTGTATTTAAAATGCTGCTTCTCAGGTATTAAAAAACCCCAATAAATTAAGATTAGAGTAGGTTTTTTCCCAATAATTTAGGATTAGAGTAGGTTTTTTCCATGCACTAGAGAAAAATCTCTGAGGAGAGTAAAGTGTGAGAACAAGAACTCTGTCCTAGTCCTGATGATGTTGAAAAAATCTTCTTTCTCCCTGCAGCACACCCATGAGGAGTCATACCACTTGTTTTGTACAACTGCTGTTCAGCAAATATCAAAATAAAAATAAAAAAAATCCACTCACAAAGCTAAGGATGCTTAAAATGTCTTCCGTGGATCAATTCATCCATACTACAGCAAACACACACTCGCTCTCCTCAGAAAATACATGAATAAATGTTACTCCTTAAAATGGATAAAGCACACGAAGCACCATCTGTCAATCCTCAGAACAGAACAACGACACACACTCACTCCCCCCCACCAATGGACGGCTAGAAGGGCTGCAGTTGGGAGGCACTGTTCCCTCTAGATTGGTGTCCAGCGACGGCATCCTTACCTTCTGTGGGAATTCCTGTTGCTATTTACGTGGCCCCGGCCTGTGCAGCCTGGTGTAGGACACTTAAGAACATTTTCATGCATGGCAAGAACTTGACAAGGAGAGTAAGAGAAAACAGCAGAGTATGAAAACAAGAAAAAAAAATCAAATCCCAGTATATATGAAACCATTTTAAAACAAAGCAGGATTCATTAACAACCAGCATTCCTCAAAATACACGTGACACACATAGCCAATAAAGCCTGATGAAGAAACTAAGTATTGTGACCCTATGCTCATTAACACAGGGCAACAGTGAAAGTTATGGAGGTTACAGAACCTATAAACAAATGCATCTCTGGTGCAACAGTGAAGCAGAAGACGCCCAACATCTTCTTCATACAAAACCACTGAGCAAAGATCAGCTCAACAGTAAAGGGTGAGCTAGGCAACCATACAAAAACAAAATTACAGACTGGAAAAACTCTTTCAGGAAATGCATGTATTCTTAATACATAGCTTTATAAACGCAGTGTCAAACTCATGAGCTGAAAATCTGCTCTCAAGTTTTACTGGTAGAACATTGAATTATTTGAAACACACCTCAGTACAACCTTGAACAGAATTTAACCCTAACTATAAGGCAGCCCGATTGAGCTAGGGGCCAGTTCTGCTTGCTTCCACATAGATATATCATTCATATCTACATAGTGAGCAGAATGGATCCTCTATTTTTCACTTGTGTTCTCTACAAATGTGATTTTTTTTTTCAATATACTAAGAACCAAAATTAAGTACTTAAAAATTGAGGGATGACAGAAAAAAAATGTAAAAAAGAAATAAGTGGTACAAGCTTAAGCAAGTAAACTGATTTACATCTGCATCCACTGCAAGCTGGATGGAAAACTTACTTCAAGGCTGCTCAGAGCAGTACCCCTCTAAATCATAAAGCTCATGCTATGAAGGGCCAAATCATCAAGAACTTTTTGGGAACGCTGAAGAGTTTTTTATGACATGAGGCATATCTGAATCCATGTCTTGGAACTGGATAGCAGTATATCACTCAATGGGAAAAAGGCTATCCAGCCCTTGTGAAGTTCTCATTTTCTCACACAAGAAGTGGTCTGGAAGCCTGTATTTAGTTCTCACTCAAAAAAAAAAAAGAAGATCTAATAAAATCAGTAGATATGTTGACTGAGTTAAGAACTGAATAAAAGCTGTTCAGAGACTTGAGAATTAAACCATGTATACTCATTAAAACATAATCATCATCATCATCACCCCATCATCAGTGTGATAAAATGTGTATAGATGCAAAAGCTTCACTCTGAAATTCCTAATATTTAAAGCTGTTGTTGAAACATGCTTCACAAGGCCAACATCACAGGAAAAAAAAAAAGATGAGCTCACCTTTGCCATTTTAGTAGGTACAAGAGCATGCAAACAGTTTAAAGCTATATTCTTCTTTGATTTGCAAAGTCTTCTAAAGAGCTTTTTATTTACCATTTGAAAAAATTATAGAACTTTGAGCAACTGAATAAATATATGTGTTTTAGAAAATTACAGGGTCTTGCAAAGCAGAGAAATTACTTTATTTTTTCTACTGTATTCAGAGACCAACCAAACTACAGCAAAGTTTCCTAAAGCACTTCCTCATTACTTTACTTCTCAAAGAAGCCACTGTACCAGGAAAGAGGAGACTTGTTATGTCTGCCACTCTTGCAGTGCTAATCTACTTCTGTTTTCCTGTCCATCAGAATCTACTTTCCTTTGGAAACTGGGGACCATTTTATTTCTGACCATCTTTACAACATTTCCTTAAGGCTGTTGCAAATTCATTGAGGTTAAGTCTAGAAGTGCTAATGGACAGCGAGGATTTTAGGTCCATATGGAATGGAATCCACAACTCCATTTTAAAATGGGTGTGAAGAGAATTGGATCTTAGCTAGACACTTCCTGATGAAAACCAGCACAGAGTAATTAGCTTCAACAGAACTATGCTGATTTCACCAGCCACGGAGGTGACTTCCAGAAATGAAGCTCTTTGCCTTTAGGTGGGTGTCCATGAGCTCATATGGGTGAACTTCCTATGCAGAGAATTTGCTGACACGGCAGGAAGTTCCACCCATGTGACTGAGAGGGGTTGTTTGCTCAAAATCCTGAATTCTGTAGCTAAATAAACAGCCAAATTATTATTTTTTATAATATGCACTAGTTTAATATAAATTATGTTTCAGACACAACAATAACAATGGAAAGGGTTTGCAAGTTTTTCAGGAAAAATTATTCCTGTACAAGACAATAAGGACAGTTGATGTGACATTCGCACGCAGAAGCAAAAGCAGTGCACATACTCTGGAAACCTTTTTCTCTGTTGACTAAATATGTCTATTAAAAAATAACCTAGGATTCTCAAAATCAAAGAATACAGCTTTAAAAGTTGTTCTTTTAGTGTAAAGTTAGTAAAGAATGGAAATGATGGAATAAAGGAAAAAAGTATAACACAGAACAGTTGACTAACTTGAGACAAACCATACTGAAAAATGAAATTAATTTTTTAAATAAAAGGTTTAAAAAGCATGCTAGAAAAGTTTTTGTAGTTTTATCCCCAGTTTCCATGAAAGAATGTGAACTTACTTTCTGGAGGGACCCTATCTTTGTGTGGGCATCCTGACAAACTGCGGTGATGGGGGTAAAGCCCCGTTACATGGCCAGTTCCATCACACCCAGGGGTAGGACATTTGCTCTCTTTCTTTTCTGTTCTTGAGGGATCTATAATTTACAACAAATGTGTCAAGTGAATGAGTCTTTTCACATTTCTGTAAGAAGGTTCATTTAATCATGTCATTTACTCTTTGGTAAATGTTATTATGAAAACTGGAAAAAAAACCCCTTCTACTTCTTATCACAGTTCTGTCACTTTTATCCTGTTATCTTCTTCTCAGACTGCAGGCTCCCATGATCACGGCAATATCCATTCACAGTGACTGGAAAATGACCTTTTTATAGCAAAGCCATACCATTGTCAATCAATGTTCTGCTGGCAAGCATTAGCTCAAGGGTGAAAGGTCATTTGGAAACTGTTTAGTTGGAGTTTCCCTTCTTTACATTCTTATTTGCCTCATGTGTTAAGGTCTGCAAATGTACTGTCATAGCAGTTCAATGTCTTGGAAGCAGCAAACCCAGCTCTTCAGCATAATGATTCCACAAAAATTCCTTTTCCAAGGCACAATAGGAAATGACTCTTGTTTTCTTTAAATTCCTTACAAAGTGGTAAAATTACATAAATATTCCTTGATCTTCAATAAATTATGGTGGAGTAACATTGTAATCAGAATTACTGAAAGTATCACTTGCGTGTAAATCTGGGCCATTACCAACATGCATATGTAACATTTGAATATTCATATGCTTGTAAGGTTAATGACCTTTTAGAATGTTGTTGGATCTTCTGCCTACAAATCAAAGAAAAGTCTAACTAGACATCTTTTCCACAAACTAAAGTTTTCTGCCAATGATATAATGGAATACTGCTGACATTAATCCTTATCTAGAAATTTCTCACATAACTTCATCTGCTTATTTCTTTTAACAGAACATCTGTAGAACATCTATTCTTCCAGACAAGCACATGATACAAATTACATCTTATCATCTTGACCACAGTTGCTAGGTTTCAGACATTATTGCTGATTTTCATATCAGTATTAAAGGGATAAAATTCAGGATATTCAAACTGCTACAGTTTTGGATAGATCACCAACATCTTTTTTAGTCCATCATTCCTTTCAATACCCAATCTAAACTATCCTCATTTAATAATTTTATGTTGCTCTTGTAATTTCTCTGCTTCAGTATTTATGCTTTCATATCCGTAAAATAAGATTTTGCTACTTGTTTTCCAGTAAGCCTTTTTTACATTAAATTCCATCACAGCTTCAACAAACAGAACCCTCAGTACAATAGGGGGAAATTTCAGTACTTGTGGAACTTCACGGACAACCCATTCTTTTCATCATGAATCAATATAATCCAGAGTTCACATTCTGTTTTGGACTTATCTTTCTCTGGTTTCCTTCTGGTAGGTTTTATAAATACTTTTACTTCTCAAGTTCTTCTTCAAAAGATTTTACAGAAAATCTTTAGCTCCTTGTAATGACTCTCCATGTCTCAAACCCATTCTTAAAATATAATATCATACTTAAACCTTGTATTTTGCAAATAGAACCCCTAATTAGGATAATTTTATTTTACTTAACTTGCATGTGGACTGTAGAACACAATTCTTTGTTCCATGCTCTTTAACAACAAATAAACATATAAATCTATCTCCAATGTGCTATACAGTTATCACAACACTCCTGGAAAGACCATAATCTCATACATCAGGAAATTGAAGAAAGAGATCAAGAAGTTAAACCCAAGGCCACAGAAGGAGCAAATGTCAGAGGAGGGATTCAAATTCCTGCCAGATAGGCCTGTGCTGAGACCACTAGAACAGCAAGCCCACAGCTACATACATACACAACTCTAAGCAACTCATCACGTCAAGTACTTTGGGATGTGTAAAAGTATTAGATAAGTGAATAGATAATGTAAATGAAATATAAATTATGTAAATATAACAATATTTAAGGACTGCAAAAAATGTAGATGATTAATAGACCATAATGGCTTTTTAGAGACTTTAAACTAGAGGAACTTTAGCTACTCAACATTGTTAGACCTCCACCAAAGTCAGTGAAGGTATTGTAATTTAGAGCAGCTGAGGATCTAGACACTTGCATCCTACAGCATCAAGCAAATCCTGCTCTGTATTCAAGTCTACATCATAAAGTTAAGCACATATCAGAGCCTTAAGAGCCTTTATGGTCTAATGAGTCAGAAAAGATGCTGTACACTACTCTTAATGATTTCATAACTTGCATAAAATTGCACTTGCACAATTTCCCATTGCTTTTAATGGAAGACATTTGAGTAAACTTTTCACAACTTTGTACAAAACACTGGATACTGTTCTGTAAATCTTCTTCTGCTATTTGGGAGAGATATTGCAGTTTTACTGAACTCTGCAACCTTTTCTCACTTCTTGCCACAATGGAAGTATTTCCTGAGTGAAGGGTGTCAAAGGACTTCAAAAGGTCTTAAAATGCATAAATTTCAGAAGAAAACCTGCTAAGAAAGCTTAAAATGGGCAGGGGGAAAATGGTGAGTGGTCCCTCAATGCTTGTTTCAGTGATCTTTGAAGCCAAGAGGCAATTCTCACTGCACACCTGTGTTCCCAAGAAAGTTTCCACCTAACTGTATCATGTATCTCCAAAGGTATCTCTTCCAGCAGTATTTGGAAGATAACATGTGAGTGGAGAACAAATGATATAAGCAACTGTCTTCCTTCAAGCTTCTTTTCTCAACAACTACCAGAATGTTTCCCACAGGTTTGCTGTTTTGGTTTGGTTTGGGTTTTTTTGTTGAGGTGTTTTTGTTGGATTTTCTTGGGTTGGGTTTTTTTTTGGTTGTTTTGTTTTTCTTTTTCTGTATTTTGTTTTGTTTAAAATAAGGGAATATTTGTTTCTTTTTATATTAAAAAGGTCAAGAATGATACAATCCACAAAACTTGATGGTCCAAACTCCCACAGTATTTAGTCCCTAGTGAGCCTTGGACCTATTACCAATTCAGCCTGCAGCTCCCAAGAAATAGGATCATTCAAAGAAGCTATTGAATTTACTAAAATAGGATATCCATACATTTCTCACTGTCAGAAATAATATAGGCTTTTTGGAGACAGCAGGCCTATATGCAAAAAGGTTTTCCCAGCTATATATAGACTGGAAAGACTGAACAATACCAGAATTTAAAAACTGTTCTAAATAAATTTTTGTTTGGCATGTTTTCTGTGTTTTTAGAGACACATACTCATGGGGAAATGCATCCATCATAGGTCATATGTGAACAACATTTAGCACAACATCCATATGGCTATGCAGTAATACACTAACTAAATAAAGTTGTCTTCCCCAAATGCCCGAAGTTACTACAGCATACACTGGACTATATATTTGTGGTTAGAACAAACAAAACTTCACTAAAATACATTGCAGCAGTGTTTGACATCAGTAATTTACATGTTTTTCTAAAAGACTGATCATTACTTTTGTTCAAGACTTGTGAAAAATGATGAAAACTTTCTTGGATCAAGATGTCTGCCTAAGTGAATGTCACAGGCAGAGATTTATAAAAAAAGAGCAAAATGCCCACCATCTTAATTGTAGAAAGCAAACCAGATATTTTTGCAACAAATATAAGATAAACTTACTCCCTGTTTAGCATCTCCCAAGAAATACCATGTCCTCAACTTCCACTAAAGTCAATGGGAATCAGGGGTGTTCAGTGAATCTCAGGAGGTATTGAACACTTAATACAACATGGCCCTAGATGTACAGATGTAAACACGTTAAAGAGGGGTGTCATAATATAAATTCACCATCACCATAATTATCCTGCAAATTAAAAGATATTCTAAAGGAAACCTTTAGTCTGTTGGGATTTTTTTTTGTTTGGTTTGGTTTCTATTGGTTTTTTTTTGTTGTTGTTTCTCTTGTATTGAATTATGGTCAAGGCAGCACCTTAACTGTTTCCACAATGGAATGAAACCAGTGAAGTGGAATGCACATAAGAAAGAAATTGCTATTGATCTCAGCCCAGGCCACACCATGCCTTGCATAGCAAAGGGTTTCCATTACCTTAGCATCTTAAGATAATTAATGTGCAGTCACTGCCCTTATCTTATGTTATCGGTCATTTTGATACTGTTCAATTTCTATCAGGCAATTCTACATTTTAGACAGGAGAGGCTTCATCAATAACCGTCATTTGATGATAATTTTATAAGTCACGATGCCACCTACCCAATCCAATCTGTAATATATGCACTTCATAGCTGATTGACTATCTGCTACATAAACCCCCCCTCTTCAATAGAGTTGGCAACACAATTCTCTTTTTTAATTATTACTATAAAATATATTAAAACCTTGAGAAAAATCTTTGCCTCTTTCAACATGATCTCTTGTTTTGTTTCCCTGAGAAGTTGCTTTTTTAATTTAGCCAATGATATACTGTACATATTTCTAACACTGCAGAATGAGTTCTTTCATTTTATAATCATAGCATGATGCAATTTTACAATCGTGTCAAACTACAATTTTAATAAAGTTCCCATGATGTGGAATTAATAACTTCATTTCAGAAATCTATGCAAAAACTTAACATGTTAGCTCACACTTTCTCATGACATAACATACGGTATATAGAAATATTACCTTTACCATAATATGGCTTTTTGACATGGCCGTCACTTGGTTTAGGCTTCCTGTCATCTCCAGAAAGGTGTCTTGGAGACTGTTCCTCAAATGATCTCATATTATCCCTCCTTCCAGCTTCCACTGCCATTTTTTCTCTCATGGCTTTTGCTCTCTCTGTTTCCAAAGCAATTGCTTTCTCAAGCAGGGTTAAGTTACCTTTTGTCATATCAAACACTTCTTCAGACCTATCTGAAGTAATAGAGGTGGTATCATCGTCTCTTTCATGACAACCATCCTCCTTGGCACAGCTAGAAAAAGTCCTAGATCTGGGGCTCAACTGTTCTTCAAGTCTCATTAGGTTCATCATATCAGAGTAATTCCGGTCTGGTGTTCTTCCTTGGAAGTCATCTTCTTGCCTGACATGCTGACGAGTGTTCATGTTTTGCTGTTGATTTCTTTCCTGTGGGTTTGTCTCACTGAGCTTCCTAGCCAGATCAAAACACTGGTTCCTTAAGCACTCCAAACTGCTGAGACATACCTCTTCATCACTCTCCTCCACTACTTTTTCTGTAAGTCCATTGTTCACAGGCTTCCCTAGCATTACAAAGTTCATATTCCTATTGTCTTGCTGTGAAGTATTGTCTGCATAATTTCTGTCATTAATATTTTCTGAAAGCACTACACCATGTCCTTGTGCTAATAATTTAAGGGAGTCCACTGTTTCCCTAACAACATCACTGTCTAAATCTAAACTCAGCTCACTTTTTCGACCGATATTTTCATTTTTGTCACTATCATCTTCCAGACTATTAGATGTATTGCTGTTCATTTCTGATTCTGTCCTGGCTCTGTATGCTGCATCCTCTGCAATTTTGCCAAGATTTAACAATGACTTGGCCACCAGTTCATCGTAATTATCATACTCATCATTATTGTTATCGTCTTTTTCTGTGTCTTGCATTATTCGAGTATTGTGACAATTCATTTGATGGTCTTCTGCATAAAAAACAGAAACAAAGAAAGAAACAAAGAAAGAAAAAGGAAAAGAAAAGAAAAAAGTGGCTACAATTGGAACTGTTGTTGCAATCGCACGGACAGAAAACAAACTGCATGTCAAATATTGTTAATCATACAGCAATTTTAGAACACTATGGCTGACCCATTTGAACTGAATTCTCTATAGTCCATAGGGCTATTTTTGTTTATTTGCTATTCACATGAATTTCTTTCACAGAACTGATAAGAAAAAGGCAATCAAAATGCTAATTACTACTACCGCTGAAAATTATGGCATAAATACTTATGTTTCTCCTTTCACTTCTATATTCACAGTTTTATGGGATTTATTACAATCACATTATTCAGATGACATAATTGCCTATGTTTCCAACTTTTCTCACTCCTCTATGTCCTGTAAATATGGTAGATGGCAAAGAAGTGACTACTACTGGATTTATTCTCTTACTGATGAATGCCATTCACCAAAAGAGAAAGAGTATACTCCAAGAAGGAAAAGTCACATTTTTAACACCATACACACAATTAACACTAGTTGACCAATAGCAATACAAAAAGATTAAAATTGCATTTTACTTCATGGATCCATCAGTAAAATCAAAATCTCTCAGTTCAACTGTAGAGAAGTTAAGAATTTTAAAAGAGTTGTTACATTAAAGGAGGATAGAAGGAATTATATGCACAATATAATTTTAAGTAAATATGCTAGCCCAAATTTTATAGTTATATATGTGTAATAGGGCTGTTATTTATTTTTTTTGTGTACTGTAACAGAATGGTGCAGAGTTACCACATTTTATTCAGCTTTGTTCTAGTAACTGTTGAATAACATAGGGAGGGCTTAATAAGATGGAGCCAATGAGAGGCACTGAGGAGGAGATTCACCTCACGTAACTTTGGACATGAGCAAGGCAGCCACCTACACCTACACCTACACCCATGGTTCTGTCCTCAGTCAGCAAGAGAAGCAGACACTTTATGGACACAGCCCACCTGATCCGGTTAAGATACCTTCTTGAGAATAAAACTGAGAACCACCTGAAGTGCCTGTTTCTCTTCATTGACAACAAAGGGACTCAGACTTGATGCCCACCTTAAAGATACCCATACTCAATCAGATGAATATCATTCAGAGAGCATCTTCTGGTCTCTCATGTTCACTTAGTTATGTCATTATTAGACCCAGTCTAAAAACATACATTCATAATTATGGAGTAATAAACACTGCATAACTTATATTTTGGTAATTGGCTCCCCAAGCTGTATTTCAACATTTTCCAGCACTGGACAAGAAAGTTCCTAGATCTGTCATTACAGTGGCATGCCAGTCCAGTTTTTCAGCTGGTGCAAACTGAAAGAAACCAGTAGAGCTAGGATAATTAACACCTGCTCAAGAGCTAATCCATCAACTTCTGATAGCATCTTTTCAGATTAGATGCATTTTCAACACTAATACACCTAAACACATAGCAATTTCTGAAGTGTGGCTCATATTTTAGGTTAAACTAATCAAAGTGGGAAATTTCAGGTAGTGGTGGCTATTTTAGGTGGCTTGTGCCCTAACATTTTGGTAATAGGAAATAGTGTTTGATAAAAATAGTTTTTATGCCAGTAGTCAAGATAATAAATCAAGAGTTGTAAATACAAAGCTAAACAGCACAATAATTAATATTTCAGCCACAAGATAGTATTTCTTCTACACAGTGGTTAGGGATCCTGGGATGATAGTAGGCTGTAGTTAAGCAGCAGAACTGGTTGATGACTAGGCTATGTCTTGGAAAAAAATGCTCTAACGGTAAAATATTATATCTTACATATTGTCTGCTTAAATACAGAGGAAAGATAATTAATAAGGAAGATTGTATGGTATTTCTACATCACAAGTCAGTAGCAGGTTATCTGTTTATCATAAAAGGTGTTTTTATTTTAGCTGCTATGTTTTTTAAGATCATCATAATTCACATCTTTGTTTCAGTGCCACAAAAATTAAGGGTATCTGAGTATCAGATTTTCAGTGTACAAGTAAGGATTGCCACTTATACTTCCTATTTGAAAAATGTCCATCTTGAATAACTGAATAGAAGAAAGCAATGAAAGATTAGTGGATAACACAGACAGTCTGTGCTATTTGAAAAGCAAACACACTAATAATTTTCTAAAGTAAAGTGTACAAACAAATCCCACATAAATTTAAACATTAAGGATAAAACCTGGTGCCAAGGAGATTGTTCCATAGAAACTGAGGCTTTTGTGGTAAAGCGCTTGTAACCACACTGATGGGCAATCAGATGCAGCAAAGGAGCATCAAAGTAATTAAAGAAGCAACAAGCTATGGCTCCAAAATTGGCAGTGCCTTCAAGTTTAGGATGAGGTATCAACAAACACTGGTGAAATCAGGCAAATCTAGCTGTAATATGATATTGAAATACAAAGTAGAAAAAAAAAGAAATTTCTCAAGTCATTCTGAGAACTGCTCAGGTACGCAGTGACGACTATAGGCCAACTTTTGAAATGTGAAAATTTTCAGGGGTTGTTTCTTAAAAGGGGGGGATGTGTTTGTAAATGATCACCAAGGAGAGGAATATGTTATACCTTGCCTCCAGAAGTGAAAAGTCAAAATATGAATCATGTACCATTTGACAGAAGACATCTAAATTCCTTTTGAGTAGGTAAGGTGGGTGAAAGCCATTACTACAGTATTTTTTATTCTGTTTGTTTGGCTATGTCCTTTTCTGTCTCCCATCCATTCAGTCATAAAATGAAGAAGGAAAAGATAGTGGAAAAGAAGAAAGTGTAAAGCACTGATCCCAGATGACAGAGGTGGGAAAGCAAAATATTTGAATAAGTTTAATTTCTCATATTTTAATTTTTGGCCTTTTTTTGCATCTCCTCTCTTTAAAAACTATTTTACTCATGTCTTTTATCTCCATGCAGCAGTTAATTTTAATGAGGAAGATATTTATGTATGCCATGTCATCCCCTCAATAACAGCTGGATTCTAAGCTTTCTGGTGAGGTACCTGTATCATCTGTTTAATCAAATTTTAAATACTGAATCAGTTTGTGTATTAGTTAAGGGTCTTCTAGGAAGTATGTTATGCTAGCAGCTGTATGTGAATTATATATCTTTTCTCTGATTCAGGTCTGTAAAGTTTAATCTTGCTTTCATTTCACATTTCTGTGATTCCTTAGATTTGATCTGTAACTCAGTAACTACCTTTACAGTGTACTGTTTAATGGCTGTCTGTTAAATGACTGCAAAACCTGGAGAGGTGAAAGATTTACTCTACCTCTTGCATAAGTTTTGGAACCAGGGATGCAAACTGAAGGTTTTTATTTTGAGAAGAGATTGAGTTTGTCTCACAAAGACATAAGCTAGCCAGTTTAGGTGAAGAATGCACAAAGTTATAATATATCCTGTTTATGTTAACTCTAGGGTTGCGTGGACAAAGAATACGCAAGGTAGTTTAAAAAGATCAGATTATTCTAGCACTCTTCCACAAAATAGCATGACAATTTAGACATTCTAGATTGTATAATTTGTTCTCTTTAACTCCCAGCAGATACAACAAATGGCAGAAAGAAACTATAGTGGAGTAGTGTAGAACAGCTATTAAGAGCTGGAAGCCTTTAGCCATTTCTACAGAAGTGCACTTGTATTGCGCTAAAAAAAGTGAACAATTTAATTTCTTATTGCACCTTTCATCCAAGGATCTCAAAGCACTTTACAAACATTATTTTTAAAAGCCTCACAACACCCCTGTGAGGTAGGTACTTTAACCCCATTTTACAGATGGGAAATTGAGACACAGAGAACTTCAGTGACTCTTTCCATGTCATACCAGGAGTCACGGGAGAATAAGAATTATAGCCTCTATATCCTTGATTGTTTCCTCCTTCTGTTCCTATCACATCCAATTTTAAACAGTATTTTTTCAGAAGAAATGGCTTGCTAGTTTCAGTGTAGGGAATCATGCAAAACAGCACCTTCCTTTTGATAAGGAAAATACACATCATTTAGACTGAGAGATTCTGCAGAGAGAGGCAATGATACTTCAGAAATAGAAACTACATTCCTACCAAAGGACAAAGACTTCAGAAACAAGACTTTCCGGATCTGTGGTCTGTGTATCAAATTACTCACTTTTCTTCCAAGCATGGGCAAACATGATGGCTAAGAAGCTAAACCTACATGTGGTCACACAGGCTTCCTGCCCAGATGGATGGTTTCATTATCCAGGCAGCATTTCCTGATTTAAAACACTTCACTGCTCTTGCCACTGCTACTTGTCAATTCCTGAGTGTTCAGCACATGATACTACTGCATCACCATTCTTCTCTTTTTAAGCTGTAATGCAGAATACATGCACACATCTCCACACTAGAGTCTCTGATAGCTGGCCTATGAGAAACATTTAGCAAGACAGTGTTGGCACCAATGAACTCCAAATCTTAGAAAGTTACAGCATAATATGGGGAGGGGGATTGTTTGTACATTGCCATCTTGGGGAGAACCTTGTGAATAAGGAAACTGAAGAGGTGGAAAACAGTGAGCTCTCAACTTCGCCACTCCGCATGGAAGAAACAGAGGTGTAACCCTCCAAGGACCTAAGCAAGGTCTCCTAAAAGTCTAAACACTCCTACCGACATGGGATTTGGATTAGAACCCAAGCATTTGACTATGCCTATTTCAGGGATGCACTGAACTCTGAAGTTGACCATGTGCATGAAGAAGCCTTTCTTCACCTTTGCAAAATTTCCTAAAGCTCTTTTATGCTGGAAGTGCTATAAGTAAAAACCCAAGCAATTTGGTTGTCATAACAATTGGTACCTTTATGGACCTTATATACTTAGTGGAAGTCAAAGGAAAAAGTTAACTGTTCACTTACTTAATTGATTCTCTCCATTATATTCCATTTTTTATTTTTCCACGTCTCAGCTTGCTACAACTACTTACAATAGTTATAATACAGGGACTTATTGTTTAGACTCTCCTAGAATTATAGTATTCAATTAATAACCAATGCTCAAAGTAAAATAAGTGGACAGTAGAAGTCATTAAGTGTGGCAAGGAAGTCCTGAACTGAAGAACACAGCATGTTACAGTAGGAGTCAGTATTATAAATTAATAGTGAGGACTACAGTGAATCAAGCCCATATAGACATTAAAATATGCACAATTTGTCGCCTTATGTATCTTTTAACTCCTTTCTTTTCTGTTATGTTTTGATCTTTTCATTTATAATGGGTACTTTTTATCTGGTTTTGCTTGCTGAAAATTTAAGTACTACCTTCTTTTTTTCTGGTTTCTTTTTTACTTCTCCCTAAGGACCAAAGGTGATCCTTACAGATCTGAATTTTTTTCCTTTTGTGGAGTGATTACTAACACATAAAGACTAACACATAAAGATATTACTTTTTAATTCATCTTCTTGCTATTTAAACACATTTTTTAAAGAATATTAATAAATTATTTTGGTATAAAAGCATTTTGAAGATTTAGTTTTCTGTACAAATCAGTGCATTCTTGTCTAAAGGCAGAGGTGTTTTACAGAACCAATTCCCTGAAACACTCCTTTTGTTTGACCTTTGTATGATCTATTATTATGCCTCTGCTTGTGTCACACCTGCATGAATAGCAAGCATCCTGATCTACAAATGTTTGCATTAAGTATTGGTAGAAAATAGATGTTCTTACTTGGGTTATTCCTATAAACATAAAGACAGCACTAGGTAAAACAAAGCAACATACTTTTAAAATTTTCTGTCATTTGTTATTCATCCATGTTTTCCCAATCCAAATCCCTATGAGCTATCTGTATCAGTAGAGTTTTGGAAAATGATCTAAGGATATCTGACAGGTCTTCTGACAAGATCAAGACTGAGGTAATTTTGCTTCAAGTGATGGAGTGCAAGAGCTTCTTAAAGCTTATCTAGATTCTGATTCAAGCCAATATGTTTAAGATTTTGTCATTTCACCACAAGATACTCTTTGCCTTTCTTTGATCTTAAGAGATTGTCACATGCTATTGACAGTGCACTGGTGCCATGGAATCACACAGTAGCTGAGGCTGGAAGGACCTCGAGGGGCTATGTGGTCCAACACCTGCTCAAAAAAAAAAGGGCAACTTAGAGCACTTATCAGGGCCCTGTTCTGTCAGTTCCGCTTTAAGGGTCTTCCAGGATAGAAATACCACAGCATCTCTGGGAAATCGATTCCAGTGTTTGACCACTGTCATAATGAGAAATTCATTCTTATTTCTAAATGGATTTATTTTTTGTTACAACTTGTGTCTTATCTCTTATTCTTATGCTACACACTAACATATTCTGCACACTCTCTATACAACTAGCTGAAGCCTAAGTTCTCCCCTTAGCTTTTTCTTCCTAAAGTGAACAAACTAGGTTTTTTTCAGTGTTTCTGCACATCATGTGGTCCAGCTCTTCAATCATCCTGGTTGTTCATCACTGGACTCCAATACTTCATGACTTTCTTGTGCTGATGGGCAAAATTATGTCATTGGAGCATCTTGTGATGATGCTCCAAACTGGACCTATTACTCCACATAAAAAAGTGTAAGTGCTGCATAAAATGGAATAATAATTTCTTTTCCTTTTTTTTTTTTTTTTCTGTGTCTCAAGCCTTTTTATCCTGACAGCCAAGTATTATTTCCAAAAGTCAAAAGGCAATTAATTTTCCGGGAATTATCTTGTTTTCCTCCACCACAGAGACAGCAGAAAATATTTTTGGTTACCTACAGGCATGCCTTAAGATCCTTGATTGGTATGAAGCCTGCTTGTTTGGTTTGTGGTATCTGCAATATTTGGTATGAAGGCATATGTTTAGGTTTGAGAAGAAATGTGCTGAGATTTTCTGTGAACAGAAGTGGATATGCTGGGTGTGCAAGGGCAGGAAATTTAGCCAGTCACTCCCACCTGGTCCACATTTCTTTGTGAATCAGGTTCAGGCAGCCCTTAATTGTTTTAACTTGACTTCTGTCTGGGCAGATAATGAGATGCCTTTAGCTGATGACTGGCATTCATTTCATCCTACTTTTCCTCCCCAGGAAGTCAATATGAGGGAGGCAAGATATTTTATCTCATAGCCTTTTAATGATTCAATGGAGTTTGGCAGTTTCTTTGCCTTCTCTCAGGGTTCCACAGCTCAGCAGGGCACCAGGCAATGAGGAAGCCGAAGCTACTCTCCAGATACTGGGATACAGCAGGAAGACAGCAGGGGAGCAGAGGACCAGATGCACTGATGGCAGAACACCCACTCAGAGAGCTCTTGGTATGGAGATTCTCATAGGGCTATTCCTAGGACTGCTCCAGAAACAGTGACCTGTGCCTATATCCCTCTCCGTATTCATTGCTTTACAAAAGATGCAGCCTGAAGAACACATTTTCAGTTCATAAAGCAATGCTTTCTTTCTCACTGAGACAAGAGGTTGGAATCCTTAGTAGAGGGATATATAATCTCTTTTTACTGGTTTTTTTTTCAGCTCAGATCTCTGACTCAGTGTCAGGCCATACTGAACATGTCTCTATATAAACTACACATCCAGATGCCATTTACATTCCATTTACAGCTAATGGACAAAAACATGCATCCCGGGATACGATTTTTCATCCTGACCTAGGTATCTATAGTAGATTGGCTGAATTATCCCCCAGAAATGACTATTTATCTTGATTCATTATCAATTAAACTGATGCGGTGAATCCTCTCTGTACTGCTTTCACTCAACATTTTCAAGTTGATCCTTGCTGAATTTCAGTGGTATCTTTAGTATGATACAGTAGGAACTGATGAGTGGAAGGAATGAGGAGCTACCCAAAGGGAACTATCTTTTGGTTGTGGATAGACAAAGATATATCAGGAAAGGTTGATGCGGATGGGATACTCTGGATGCTTTGGATGGGATATATGCTCATGACTGTATGATTTACATTATTGTTTAGTCTCCATTATAAGTTTAATTACTTTTTTATAGTTGTGTTTGATTACCAAAAAAAAGCCTGTTTGTGCTTTGATAAGCTGACGTGACTGGCCAAAGGGACAGAGGCACATATCACTACCATTCTAGAGGATGACAGAACTGCTAAATATGGAATCATTGAAATTTCTTCTTCATGTCTCTCTTTTTATCCCTTCAATGAGTTCAGCGCCAAGGAATCTGGAAAGACAAAGACATCTATGCGCACAAGTGCCAGACTTAACTTCATCTGAAATGTAAAGCTTTTGGTTAGGGTGTTCCATTATTTTTATCTAGCTTTTTAATCTACATTTGTCTCATTCCCTACGTTCCCATGACAGGGAAGGCTGAGTAATAATCCATTGTATAAGAAGAAAGTAAATGCAAAGAATTCTTTACCTCTTTGGTTATAGCTCCCTATTATTAATATGCTCTTCTGTCCCTATTAATTAGGGACAGAAAATGTGATTATTCATGCTGCTGTACTCTTAGTGAGGCTCTGGCATGATTTTGACTTGAGTGACTTAGCAGTTTTCCAGTAGTGTCCAGATGAAGTGAAGAGGTGCTGGCTAGGGACCATTCCTGAGGAGTTTGAATGTGGTGAACGTATTTTGGATGGCAAAAGATGAGCTGTATATGCACCCGAATCATGCAACAGTTGAAGTCAGCATCAAATGAGTGGACTATGGTCTGTTTTATTCACTCACATGGATGTAGTCATTGATTAATGTGACTGATGGGACAAAGGCAGGAAAACCCATAAGCTGGGATAAATGGAGAACACATTTCAGAAGGAACGAGTAAGGCAAATATAAACCATTTACCATGGGTTTACATGGCAAGGTTTTGGTAGCAGGGTGGGCTACAACTTCCAGCAACTTCCCCCATGTTCAGGAGAGCCAATGCCAGCCATCTCCACTGGTGGCAAAGGCTGAGCCCATCAATGATGGTAGGAAGATCTCTGTGATAACATAGTTAAGAAGGAAAAAGAAAATTTATTGGGCAGAAGTAACTGCACACAAACAAGAGTTGAGTGAGAATATGTGAGAGGAAGAGGAGGGGCAGGAGAAGCTCCAGGCACTGGAGCAGAGATTGCCCTGCAGCCTGTGATGAGGTGGTGAGGCAGCTGTGCCCCGGCAGCCCATGGGGGTCCATGGTGGAGCAGAGATCCACCTGCAGCCTGTGGAGGAGCCCACATCTGAGCAAGTGGATGCCTGAAGGAGGCTGTGACCCTCTGGGAAGACTGCAATGAAACAGGCTCCTGTCAGGATCTGTGGCCCTATGGAGTGAGGAGCCCATGGTGGAGCAAGTTTGCTGGCAGGACTGGTGACCCCATGGAGGACCCACACTGGAGGAGTCTGCTCCTGAAGGGCTACACCCTGCAGAAAGGGACCCATGCTGAAGCAGTCTGAAGAACTGAAGCCCATGGGAAAGACTCAAACTGAAATTCATGGAAGACTGTCTCCCATGGGAGGGACCCCACACTAGAACAGGGGAAGAACTCCTTTCCCTGAGAAGGAAGCAGTGGAAGAAACAACCTGTGATGAACTGCCTGTAACCCTCATACCCTTTCTCCCTGCACCACTGGAGAGAGCAGGTAGACCCTGGAAAAGAGGCTTTATTTTGCTCCTCATTATCCTACTCTGATTTTTATAGGTAAATTCAAATAATTTCACCAAGTTGACTCTCTTCTGCCTTGGATGGCAACTGGTGAGTTATCTCTCCCTGACTTTATCTCAGCTCAGGAGGGAAATGATAAGAGAGGCTTTGGTGCATCTAGCCAGAGTCAACCCTGCCCAATCAAGCTACTCCAGTCAGCCAAGTACACATATACAGGGGACCTCAAAAAAGAGAAAATGATGACTCAATGGCTCTTAGTGAACTGCAAAGAGTCTTTAGTACCTTCTGTTTATTTGCCATCTATGTGTACAGATAGCCCAAGTGACTGAAAGTGTGTAAGAATGAGTAGAATACCAGACACCTGTTAAATGCAGGAAATGTATGCTATGGCACCTGACGTAGGTCACCTTTTATGTCACTATGGCATCTGCAAAGACATTTCCAGTGAGGCTTTTCCAAGTACCTGTCCACCTAAAGACATCACACTGCTCCCATTTTAGAATTTCAGTGATTTCACACTGCTATTCAGATCTGCACTGGAATATCTGTCCTGATAATGAAAGCTTGTATCTCTTAAAAGGAGAGTATTTGCTGGACAAATGTAACAACCTACATATTTACATACATTTCTATACATTTCCAACTAAATATGTAGGTACTAGCTATGATTGCAGTGGCTTTGTTGTCATTCTCACAGTGCCTAAATTGAGTACAGGAGCCTCAGAGCATGGCTGAAATCTGTGCTGAGAATAACTATTCTTGCAGAAACAACAAGCAACAACAACAAAAAAATCAAATAGCCAGTTTTCCAAAATACATGCATGTAGATACAGAGACAATCTAGAGACAATCTTACACCATACAAAACAAAAGAGAGTCTGAGTCTGGTCTCAGGATCCTTCAGCCTAGAAGCTATTTTGAGTCTGAGTCTGGTCTCAGGATCCTTCAGCCTAGAAGCTATTTTGCTGTAGTTCTCTAGTGAAAGTAATGTATGTGAGATAAAGTCAATACCTTTACTTCTGCCTGAAATTATTTATTTTGGGTTGTTTTTTCACTTTAACATATTGCTCCCTTATAATTCCCTTTTGTGTGACTATTTTTAGTTTCTAGTCTCATTAACTTAAGTTTCTGTGCATTAAAGTATCTGAGCCAATGGAATTAACCTAACCAACATGAGCTTTTCCTCTCTATTCCTTTGTATCTGGTGCTGTATTATGTTTTATGCCTTAAAATGAATTTATTAAATGGAACTGCATCAAATCCATTCCCAAAACTCAGATAAACTGTGTACATTATTTTTACACTGCCTATCTTCTCGATGTGCAATTTGCAGATTTCAAGAAAAACACTTACTTGCCAGAGAACAGTAATTCTTTCTTTAATAAATACAGTGCTATTAATTTTAGTTATGCATTTTTAAAACAGTTAGCAATTTGGGCTCATTGCTGTTTGTATCTTATACAGACACGAAGTATAGTTTAAAAATCCTTGTTTACAGTATTATAAAAAGTCTGAGAGAGACCACACATATTGGATGGGGTTCTAGAAGTGCTCTGAATGTGTCTAGTTCTGATTCTACTAATGACAATGATAAAGAATTCTATCATTAAGAAAAAAAGACACAGTAAACTACTTCACATCATAAACTATAGGAAAATGCTCACATAAAACTAGAAAATATAACAGAAAAAAACTGTGCTGCATTGCCTGTGGGTGTGAGTATTTTGTTTAGCCCTGATCTTCCATCCTAAAACCTTTTAACTGTTAATTTAAAGATTCTACATAATGCAGATTCTTTACTGCAGCTTTCACATCTGTCATTTGCTGCTGTCCATGAAGGAATCCTAACAGCATATTTCATTTTCTCTCTGCAGTATTCCCATGCTCACCTCCTAAGTGTTTCTTTACATCTTTCTGTATTTTTCTTTCCTGCATAAGCCCTGTCATCCCTTTTACATTTGGAACTTATTGTTTCCATTTCTCTGTCTGAAGACCCTCCAGCTGCTGAATCATTTTCTTTTCTTAAATTTATACCATATCTTTAATCAGGATTTCAACATAAATCACTTTAAAAAAATCTTACAAATAGCATTAGTAATTTCTAAAACACTTTCAGATTAGACTTTTCATGTGGCATGTTGTATAGAAAAGAACAGTCATATTCCTCTATTTCTTGATGATACAACTACATCTATACTCATATATGCCTTAAACCTGGGAGACGCCTCAAGACCAGTAATTGTTCAAAGCTCTGCTTTGATGTGTACAGCTCCAGCCTTACAAAGCTCTCTGCCTATCTGCTATTTAAGCACCCAAAGATTCTAGACACTGGGTCTTTTCATACATAACTTTCCAGACAAACCTAATCCAATGCCTATGCTTTAATGCACACCTGAAAGAAAAAGGCTCCCCATGAAGTGTTGCTTTGATTGGCTAGCCTAATTTGTAGCCAAGAAAAGAACAGCCTGTTTCCTTCTCCATTTCCCCTGCTCACCCCCACCTGCCCATCGCCCAGGTTAAACACACTTTTTACTGGGTAACTCACTAAGGAAACAGAAGAGTAAAAGCTCTCATGGTTTATATAGATTCCATACCATATTTCCCAAAAACATTTCCTAGTCACCACAATAAAAGCTAGACTGGATTCAAGCTCCATTAGGAAGCCAAAAACACAAGAGAAGAGTAAGACCCATACTTTTTTTTTTTTTAATGCTATTTGGTCATGCAAAAATACAATCTCTTTATTGTAGATATTATACAAGGACACTTGCCTTGAAGAGAGAAATGCAGTGTCTCTTCCCTGTGCCCAGGACTGATTTTGTAGCCTAATATTAAGAAGTCAAGCCATAAGATGGTTACAGGGTCCCTGAATGATCCCCTTTGGCCTATGGCAGTTCTTGAATGCTTTTTCTAGGGTGTGATAGAGCTCCATCAGCATGTGTAAGAGCACTCCCTATGCAGAGCAGTCACTGGTCTAGTCTCCAATCTCCTGTGTTAGGAAAGAAGGACATGTGACATCGAACTGCTGCATCACTTGTTACCCTCAGCTCAGACACCTGCATTATAGACAGGGGCAGAACTTTCATTCCATTCTACTGTGAAACATTTATCTTGCTCCACAATTTGTAACAGGACCCTTGGCTCCCAATCCTAGGATTCCAGTTTCTATTCATCTAAAAGTTGTCCTTTTTGCCTGTATTTCCAGGGAAGGACATTCATAGACTGTGATCACAGGATAATAAACAAACACTACTATGAACTTTAGTATACTTTTTATAAGTCCATCTTCAGCCTATTCCTAACAATCATTCCTAATAATGATCTGCTATTCTCTGTTTCCACTATAACTTTTAAAATATATTTTTCTCTTAATGATCTGAAGGCAAAGTTTTATTCAACACATTGCAATGGAAGAAGAAACAATTTTTAACTTTCCACTGGATGCCAGCCTTAAAGTTGAACAATGTTTTAATTATTGCAGATGACAGAATGACAATATTCTGTAAATCTTCAGCCCAGTTTTTACAGGGTGTGCAAGAAATTGCTTAGCAGATGTATCTTGTTTACACAGAACTTCTATAATAAGTGGAGGCATTTGGTGAAACAATAGATTTGATACAATAGAAATCTGAAGAAAAGAAGTTGCACAGCTTGCCTTAAAGTATATATGAATAGTGAAGAATCTCACCACATATGCTTTATAATGACAGAACCCTAGTCTGACAAAGGCCTGAACAGCTTTGCAAACACTCCTGTTTTAGGTGACTGGAAGAGTTCATGACACACAGACCTTGCCCTTGTTCTGTCAGTAATCAATCCATGACTGTGGAACACAAGGAGGAAAATGTCTGCCTGATTTGTCTGTTTTTGTAAGTTCAGTTCTTCTGTGGCAGTCCTTTAGTGTCACAGCAATACTAGTACTTAATCTTCCTATTTAATAGTATAGGCTGAAAAATTAAGCTTTTGGGATGAAAGAACTATCACATGATGAGTTCACCTATTAAACCTCAACTAAATCTTGAGTTGTCAATCCTGTTAACTTTCTCTGACAGAGCCACCACAAATTTTTGCTATAGCAATAAAATTTACTGCATATAATATATGACACACTCTCCATGTGGTGGTATGGATACTTGAAATGCTTCATGTTAGTGACAATTTTCAGTACTTTCTGCATGAAGCCTTAATGTAACCACGTAATTCTGAGGATTTCAACAACATTGACCAAACCCAGCCTCCTTTAGGTGGTTTCTTTCCTATCATTAGTTTGGTTTTGTTTGTTTGTTTGGGTTTTTTTGTATTCTGCTAAATGGTTTTGCCTTCTTTGCTGTCCAGCTTACTAATTGTAGCTCCCAGGATCTACTCTCAAGGAAAAAAAAATGAATACATTAATTTACAGAAAGGTAGGTATGTCTTATGGTAAAAAACACTACGTCGTATGTGATATCAGTGACAAATGAAAAAAAATTCAATTGTTTTGAGATCTGTAAAATAAGGAAGAAATGCTTCCATAACACAAAAGTCTTCAAAATTACATATACACAGTCATTCCACATCAATGTTTTTGTTTCAAAATAATTCTTTTTTAGGTTTATATATTTCAGTTAAAAAAAAATCTGTGATTTGAGGCATTTTCTAGGACTGCAAATTTGATTTCTGAGAATGGACATGGATCAGAAGAAATTATCAATCCAATCTGTAATTTTATTTCATTTTATTATCTCCTGGAGGAGCTCTAATAAGGCAAAATTAACTCCCACAGGTACCAAATAAAGTTCTCTGCTTTTCAGGGTGAAAAGCTACTGTTTGTGTTCACTCTTTTAGGACAAACTGTAAACCCAGTGAGAACTGGGAATTGATAGGGTCATCAAAATTGCTCGTAGAGCTGCACTCTAAACACAAGAGGAAAAACAGAAGCCTCTAATACTGACGAAGCAAATGTTATTTTAAAGAATCATTACATCTGTAGTGTCCAGAAGGATTGACACAGAATCTGTGCTCACTGTGTAAGGTACAGTACAGTGTGGGCAATGGATTCTTTGAGGAAGCACTGTGAAAGACAAAGGAATTCAAAGAGAGATCATGAAGAGCTCAGTTCTGTACAACCCCTGAATATGTTTCTAAAAGTGACATATTCCAGATGTGAGACCTTCTACAACAGTGTCAGGTCATTTACAAATATGGAAAGAGCTGCTATATATATTGAGTTAATTATTGATTCTTTAAAGCACTACATGTTATAACCAACTGGCTTTTTGGCACAGTTGTGCCAAAACCAGATCATTGGCAATGAACAGTTTACAGAGAGTCTAAGTGAGAAGAGAGCTACGGCTCTAAGACTACAGCACTTTAATTTCTCCAATCCATCTTATTCCAAAAAGAATTAATTTTACTGTAAGATCTTGCCAGACATCAAATGAAATAGGAAAAAATCAAGAATCTACTCAGCAATTTCTGCAGACAGAAGGATGCAATGGAAATGCAGAAAAGGCAGCCTTTCCCTGAGGAGTGCAACCTGTGAGAATCCAAATGAGTGCTGCAGAGACATGCTTCCTTTACAAACCTACTGCCCTGACAAAACTAGAGAAAGCCTTGGTCACAGACAAGGCCTGAAACAATTGGACAGTACAAGGGCCCAACATCACATGTTCAGCTAACACTGAAGGAAGGGGTTAGTGTATTAAAAACACAAATAAGCAGCCCCATGCCATGTGAAACAGTTTCAGAATAAAGCACAATCAGAATTTCAGCACTGAAATCAGATGTGGTGCTGCATTTGTTCCTTGATGCTTCTACTAAGGCCTTCAGTTCAGCCCCTAACTTTTAAGTATGCCAGTGTCCTCTACAGAATTTCTGCTTGCATCAACTGAGGTTGTGTATGACAGAGATCTATAATCTGTCTCATCAAAGGTGAGTAATCTCCTTACACTGCAGAAAGCTATATTTGAATCATTTGCTTTTGAAGGATCAGATATTTCACATTATAATTTAAGTCCTTTTATTTGTATGAAAGGAGTTAAATATGTAAACCTCTACATGAAAATGATACTTAAGTACATTGCTAAAGATTGAGAGTTAATATAAGTCTAAGTTTTACTGAGTTCTGAGTTCCAGAAGTTTTACTGAGCTTCTGAGTTAATTCAAATTGAAGGAAGTCTTCTAAAATAGTTCTTCAAACAGAGGAAAACTTAAGGATGACATGTGCAACATACCAGCCCACATAAATGGAACTCTACTGACATAAAGCTATTCTTGACTTGTCTTGATGCAAACAACTCAGTATCAGACCCAATCTTACTTCAGAGAATTAAAAAAAGTATGTTTGAATAATGCTGTTTAATGAGTTTAAATTATATTGTCTATGTATAGTAAAGACCTTGAGCATGGAACAGTAAAGAGCAGAATTTACTATCACTTGAGTCATATCTAAGCAATCAACAAACCAACCAACTCAACAATCAACCAACCAATCAACCAACCACAAACACATAACAATAACAAAAAGATCCAAACTTTTTCCACGAGAACTAGAAGTATCCAGGGGATATTTACCAGCTACCTTTTTTCCCACCCTACTCCAAAAACCTTGGGGTTTCCAGGCCTGAACTACCAGTACCAAATGTTTTAATTGCATTATTTCCAATAAAAATTTTTAGTGAAAATGACGAGTCTGAATCTCTCAGTATGAAATATAAACAGCTAAACAGCAGAACATGTTATCATCCATGTTTGCTTCTTCAATGGAAAAAGCAGTTATCACAGATCTACAGAATATTCTGAGTTAGAAGGGAACTCCGAGGATCATCGAGTGCAACTCTTAAGGAAATGTCCCATAAAGGGATCAAACACCCAGCTTTTGTATTATTAGCATTATGCTCCAATCAACTGAGCTAATCACAGTATCAATAAAAGTTCTTATCCTGAGCCTTGACTCAACAACTCCCTGGCTTGAGCATTTAATGAGACCAGACTGATAACTAGACCCTAAAAGTAACTTTAACTTTTTATCCAGAGGAAAAGAATGCAATGCCCAGGATAAATGTCCTCCAGCAGCAACTCTAAGTTTTCTGTTTTCTTCAAGCAGGTATTATTAGTGAGACACCCTAAGCACAGGGTATCTTCTTTAATCAAGATACAATACAGCAGTAAAATTCATTAGCAAAGTGTTTAGATCTGCTTTGTCTTATGTACACATCAGGTATTTTTTTAGTCTTCTTTGGCCCTGAAAAAGACCCTTTTTCCCCATACACATTGTCCTAGTCAGTGAAATTATGCTTTCTAGCCTCTTAATTTAAAGCTATAATTTACTTCTCCTAGGTGTTTTGTCTGTGAGGTACACGTGAGGGTAGCTCTCTGCTCTGATTAAGACTGAACACCAACTGTGTTCACCAAACAGATGACCATTTTCCTTCTAGCAGTTTGAATAAATGAATATGATTAGTGGTCAGCAGGCTGACAGATGACCTTGCTAACACAGATAGGTTGTCTTCATTTCATCAAGATGTTTATGTTATCAGGAGTGTTTTCAGCAGCAGGCACAGCTGGAAAGCTGTGTGGAAACATGTTTTCCTCAGCACTTGGGCTTCTTTCATCTTTAAGATTGGTGTTTGCATCTTTTCTTGCTTAGAGGACA
Source organism: Euphonia xanthogaster (assembly GCA_034509185.1). Taxonomy (NCBI): domain Eukaryota; kingdom Metazoa; phylum Chordata; class Aves; order Passeriformes; family Fringillidae; genus Euphonia; species Euphonia xanthogaster. The sequence goes on from JAYDZK010000169.1 coordinate 94,740,022, forward strand.
CAAGTGCTTCAGATGCTCTATCTGCTAAGGGGATCAGGAAGATAGCGGAGGGCAATAACAATCTTAATAAAACTGGCAGAAGGATTTCACATTTTGAGGGTCTATCTGTGTTGAGATCATGCAAATAAAAGTTAAACGCAAAATATTATGAGGGTTTTTTTTAAACAATTCTACAATTTAAACAAATATTGTTGGATGCAATGATCTTAGAGGTCTCTTCCAACCTAAATAATTGTATTATTCTATGAAATATGAAAACAGGTAGAACATCTATCTCTATGTCCATGTGCTAATTTTTCTTATTAGAAAAACCTGTACTGTGTCTCTTTTGAATACACACTGCTATCTATGGTTTACAGCTATTTCTGAAGTGTATTTCACTTGAAAAATTAGGTGCAACATCACATATTAGTATACTGGTTATGCCAAATACTTTGAGTTCAATAGAAAGCATAAGGGACCATCTAAAAGACTCCTAATTCACCTGTTAAGAAACTGCAATAGTTTCTGTAGCATCATCTGTGAAATGGACTTGAATGATGTATCACATTTCCTTAGGTCTAGAATCAACCTAATTGCTCCTGTTCCTGATTAGAAAATACCCAGAGTACAAGCATTTTGAATGTCTTCATGTGATATGGACTAAATGGCTCCCTGGAACATCTATTCTGGGACCTTCTCTAAGGGAGATTTTTTTAAAATAGAAAAGCATTGTGAAATGGTCTTCAGGATCCAACTACCTGAAGCAAGCTCATCTCAGAAGAAAGTACTTTGGTTTGTCTTGAAAATTGAATGCACACTTCAGTTTTTAATCCAGAAGTTCGTGGCAGTTGCCATCACAGAGAATGGGTGCTCCAAGAGAACCCTTTGCTCTCATTCCTTCCCGTTTGTATTTCAATTTACAGGTTAAGTTATCACAGGTAACACAGGTCATCTCTATCTTTCCTTATTTTTCTGGGACAGAAGGGAAATCAGAAAGATTCATCTTTCCTTCAGCAGTTGTGTTGAACATAAGGGCTTCTCAAGTCTCTTCACAGATAGACAGATAAATTCCCGCCCTTCAAAGAGATTTAGATTTAATGGAAATTTAGAGGATATGCTAGCTATTAATGGAGAGTTTAAAACATTAATTTAGTTTCAAAGCATTGTGTACAGAAGCACAGAATTTAGGATTCATCAAAAAAAGTTTGGTTGTTTTTTTTCCTTGTAGTTTTAAATTGATATTTTGAGATTTATCAGACTGTTAGGATACATCTGTACTTTCCAAGTCTTTTAGATTACCAAATGACAAGGCTACAAAGATGTGATTTTCAAAAAGGCTGTGATGGTTTCAGTGAATGCCCAAGTATTTCCAATAGGAATTGTTTATCTACATTACCTGTATACTATCTATATCTGCTGAGAACCCCATCCAAAATTCTCATTCCTTTAAGCAAAAAAGGAACAGGCAATGACACTACAGTGACATACCTGAGTTTCCCAGGATTTACTCTTTTCTGCTAGAAAACTGAATTTGACCTAAGAAACAGTAAAATACCTTACTCTTACAGTCCGACCCTCTCCCCTCCCCCTCCTCCCCATTTCTGCCTCACAGTCCTATCCTATACTTGCTGATGGAATTCTTCTGTCACTAATACTTATGATTTTAACTGTTTTGCTCACCTAGATCATAGTTACTTCTGCAAATTTTCTGAACTGCTATCATCTACAGCACCAGTGACAGAAACTTTCATGAGAACTGTGTTGGCATCCTGGTGACCAGTGGATAATTCTCCTTTTTGTTTCTAGAGACAGGAATACTATGGCACATTAAGACTTCCTGCTAAGGTAACTTATAAGGTGGTTTGCTACAATATTTTAAGTGAGCCTTGTAGTGAGCAGCAAGTGATTGAGACTACTAAATTCATAGATGACAGATCAAATTTTCCATACAGTCAATACATAAAGGCAAGAGTAATATTCAGGCCATGTAGTTTAGGAATACCTAATTTTGCACCTTATTTTTCTGGAAAATCAGCAGTCCAAATTCTATCAATGCAGATTATGCTACAAGCAGGATAAAGTGAAACATCTGTATCCCTACTGAAAACCATAGGAAAGAAACTATTTTTAAAATATGATTTATTGATTAGCCTTGAGACCTCACCACAACCAAACTGTTATTACTCTCTACTCTTTGGCATAGACATAAGGAACTCCATACTACCTTCCTAATTGATTGCTAGAAACTCTTCCTTGTAAATCATCTCTGTTCTAACTAGGACTGTTGCACACTGACTACTATGTTGATACTCAAAAGGATCATGAAATACTTTTCAAAAAAAATTCTATAATCAATTCTCTGATTTGAAGAGGAATTTTTCTTAATGACTAATCATTTAGATAGAACATATATTTATTTATTAATACACTCTTGTTTTATTACTGAAATAGCATGAGTTCCTAAGAAAAACTTGACCTATATAAGTTTTAATTTCAAGTAATATTCAGAGAAGCTAACAGAGGTACCTTTGTAAATTTTTGCAGTTCTTAACCACAGCCTACTATATATGGAAGGAAAGCAGTCAAAAACAATGTCAGCCTCTTCACATTGATTAGGACCACTAACTGCATGTGTAACTGTGTTAGAATAAGTAAACCACTGTGTTTCATTATCACAGAAAAAGAAACTGAGTATCAAGCCTGCTGGCTTTCCAGAAGCAATTTTCTTGAGCTCTTGAGCTTTGCTTTAGCTTTTTTTTCCCCCTTCCATCACTTTTGATAGCGTAGATTCAAAGTTTTAATGTTAGCTGAAATCACAGCAGAAGTTGCACCATTATCTGTACACCAAGAAACTTAGTCACCACTATTTTTAAAGAAACTGCTGGACATTCCGCACTTGCTCATCAAGAGAGCAACAGCAGTTGCACATCAGCCTGATCTAACACAGCTTCTCTTCCAGGATCTGAAACAGCAGAGTTCCCTGCAAAAGGAAATTACTTCCTTGTTGCATCAAACTCATGCAACTTTTAAGACTGACAATTTATCCTCTACCAATTTTGTGGTAAATTCAGGCAATTGAGGAAATGCTACAGACGCAGTATCTGAGAAAACTGTGATAGCCACCCAGCTGGCCACCATCTCACCCAAAGAGAAAGAACACTTCCAAAGTCTTTAAGATTTAAGATCTGACCTTACAGAATGCTGAAACAAAAGTCACACAACTTTCATACCTGGTTCCTAAGAGGAATCCAACTGAGGAGTGCTGAAAGCTTTTCTTATATTTTTATTGGTTAGAAAGGTGAATCTACCCAACCAAAAACGTGTTCCCTGGAAATGGGAACAAAATACTTTTTAGATAGCTCATTAATTTTTGCATGATTCCTTCATTTCACCCCAGTGCATTATGATGTCTGTCATCAGCATAAGGAGTAAATGGACAATGATTACATATTTTGAAAGTATTATATAAAGTCCAATATCCCAAAAAAGAGAAAGTTGAATAGGCTAATCACATTGCTACTGCATTAATTTGGTTACTACCAGTAACCTGTATGTCTAAATGTCATTTATGCCATGGCATGATAACAAAAATTTATAAACTTTAGAAAGATGTTATCTATGTAAAACTGTCACTCGCTATATTTTTAATAAAATCAACTAAAGCACACAGAATTGAAGTCTAAAAGAATCAAAGTATATGATAATAGTTAGTTCTGAATAGTTTCTCGGGGTAGGGGTAAGTATAGGGCAAAATTTTCAAAGGGAAGAGGTCCATTTTTGCTCACAAAAATTATCTGCAAACTTGTGACAGAATTTATGTGGGCAATTGTTGACATTCTGTAAACAGATCTAGCAAATACCCTTGCAAATGATCAGTACAGGCACCCAGCTGTAGCTGATGCTTTGCTTGTACCTTCGTGAATATTCTCCTGGTAACTGCATGCATTAATCCACACTAGGATTACATTTTCTGCAAGCATTTTTAGCACAAACATACCTCCACCCTCCTTGTTTGAAATGTGAGTGCTGGTGTATTAAAAACATTTGGAAGACAGACTTATTAAAATAAATGTTAAGAGAACACAGTGGGGTATATTTTCAGTGTGGAGCAGAGAGATTTAACTGCATGACTTCCACTAGCTTTAATGAGAACTGATCAGCTAAATCCTCACACACCACACTAGAAGATTAACCCAGAAAACACACATTGTTTACTTTTTACTAATACTCTGATTATTACCACGTTCTTCCTCCTCCTCCTCTTCTTCCTCCTCTTCTTCCTCCTCCTCCTCTTCATCCTCCACATCTTCACCTTCCTCTTCATCCTCCTCTTCTTCCTCCTCAATCTCCTCTTCTTCTTCTCGATCTATCTCCTCATCATCCTCCTCCTCATCACCTTGCTCCTCATTATCATCAGAATATTCCTCCTCCTCTTCATCTTCTTCCTCTTCTTCCTCTTCCTTTTCATCCATCTCCTCTGTTCCATCAGTTTCATAGCACTCATCTACTGAAGAGTTGTCTGCTTTAACCACAAAGGGTTTTCTTTTGGGGGCTGGTTCTTGGGGCTGCTTATCTTGTGTTTTTCTTTTTTTTGCCAATGGACAGCCATAAACACTGTTCAAAAATAAAATATGAAAATAATAACATTATCTCCCAGATTTTATTTAATCATATTCTAATATTACATCATGACTACTTGCTGTTCACAAAATGCATGTTTTCAAAGTAAAGTTATGTTTAGGCAATGATGACCAAGGGGGAGAACACAAAACCTGTGAAAATGCAAGTGACTATTATTTGCCTGAAAATGTCACACATACACAACAGCATAACAGTTTCAGAAGTGTTACAAATGTGTGTTTCTCCTTCTCATTCATTTTTATCTTCTACATTATTTATCTCCTTTTTAAGGCAGAAGAATATAGTTAAAAAACAGCAATCTTGTCCTACCTGTAGCTAGCAGTACAAAATTCAGGAATAAAGCAATGCTTCAAAATTTTGTAGTGTTCAGTATTTTGATTGTGTGTAATTATGTTTCAATTCAATGATGTTTAAATAATAAAAATATTATCATATTTTCAATGTTGTTGCTTGTCATTATTATACATAATAACATAACAAAAAAAAAAACAATAATGAATCACTCTTAAATTCCCCACTGTTTTTCTCTATCATATACTACAAGGCTGGACAAATGGGAAAGCAAGCTCCCCAATACAACCAACCCAAATAATTATCATGGCCAATGTTAAAAGTGTTATCATATTAAAAAAAAATCCAATCAATAAACAAAATCCTTTGTCAACGAAGGAGGAGTTTTCAAAATTGAGTATCACTTCCTTATGGATCATTTTAATGCATTGTAACAGAAATAGTATTTCAGAGTCCTAGTATTCTACCAAAGAAACCACCTGTTTCTCAAAGGTCACATAATCTGGGTTTGTTGAACCTGGTCTCCCTTGTGTAACCTCTGCAACCTTTTGTGCTCAGTGACTGCACAGATGCATTATTTTTTGTTCAAAGAACTTCCTCTTTGAACTTTTTCATTGTGATTATAACATTATTCAAGCTATAATGGTTTTTAATCTTCTTTCTGTGTTTAACTAGTTTTGGGATATTTCAACTGTTCTTTATAACCTTTTCTGCATATCTGTTAATAACTTACCCTTTTATGTTATATTCTTTCTCCTTTTATCCCAATACTCTGAGGATCTCTTATTTTCTTCCACTCTAATAATGCTTCATATTCTGTTGACAGACCACTGAAAAACCTGGCGCTTCACCACATTTAGTACTACACTACCTGGTGTCCTCATGGTCTTGATCTTGGTCTAATTTAATTGCATCCCAGCAGCTATGCATCCCAATTACTTGAACTGCTACTTAGGTGAAAACAATTCTATTTAAGCACCCAATCACTTTATTTAAGTGCCTAACTTTGGTATTGCCTTACCTAAATTTCAAATCACTTGTTCACAGTCTGCCTGGCACACACATATCCCAGGAACAGAGAAAGTCACAAAAGATGGTATTCATGAAAAACCTGCTACAGGAGATCTCTGTGCAACACAGACACCTTTCTCTCTGTGGGGACAATAGGCATCTTTGAAGTCTAATCCAGCATGCCTAAAAACACCTGCCTCCATTAACACTATATAGAAATACTGCATAAATTTTAAGTACATCCATCTAGCCAGATTCCAATGCACCTCACTTGGGATTAGAGTAGTAGTCCTAGCAGAATATGGATTCCAGACACCTGCATCAAAGTTGAGGGCTAGTGGTGCAGACTAGAGGGGGAATAGATCCACAACCTCCAGATACCAGAGCCATGTTCCATTCAGGAGGAATATTTGGTGGAAGAGCATCCTCTTATGGAAGATAAGCCGCAGTGCACCTGGAAGCGAGAAACTCTGATGCAACAGGCAAGCAAAAACCCAAATCTTCACTAATTTTAAGAGTCCTAAACCTCAAAAAATAGAGAGCCTTAAGCTTTTGGTATTTTCTCTTTGGACTACATTTGCTTCTATCTAACGACACTTCAAAGTAAAAACCTATAAATATAGAAGAAATCCTTGTCCTAGATCACCGCTACAGTTCAGTGCCAAATGACTGTCCTGCCTCTTGTTCTGTTGAGTCCTCCTCTTGGTCAGGACCCAGCTGCCCAGAAACAAGGGAAAATGTAGGACATGTTTCCACAGAAAACATTCTCCATAATCACAGTCCAGTCACAAACAGGTACTCAGTCTCCATCAGTCTGGACACTGCATAACACCTGGGGTGAAAGGGAAGCACTGTTTCTTGTAGTTCTGACCACTCCAGGTCTATTTTGGTGTTATGCCTAGTGCTATGGGTTTCAGCAGCTGCCTATTTAAACTCTCTGCATGGAGCTCTGAGAGAAGGCAGATAATTTTTTCCTCAGAACTAGAATTTCAGAGTGTGTGTTGTGCTGAAGAAAATGGCTGGATAATTAGGGAGGAATCTGTTTCACTTAGGTGTCTAACAGAGGCTGCATCCCTCTGAAAACAAGAGTTGATCATGTCCTGGGGCTCAGGCAGGTTTTAGAAACTTGCACACCAGTTCAATATGATTTAAGCATACACCTTAACATTTACTGAATGGATGTGTCTTGCTTTCTTGGTTTCCATTCCTTCTCTTTTGGATGCATTTTACCCTCACCACAGCTTCTTCAACGCCATTATTTGTTAAATTATATGTTCTCAAAATCCTGGTCTTTATTTCCAAAGATGTGAGTAGGCTTATCCCCAGAAGTCTCCAGGATTTGCTTTCTTCCTCTTACCTTCTTAGAACTTTGCACTGATGACACTTCAGGCAGCTCTGAACTCAAAGGGTACCCACAGATGTGTAACTGTGAACATTTTTCCCCACTGGCACTCATGCAAACTATAATTTTTCATAGAATCATGGAATGGCTTGGTTTGGATGGGACCTTAAGACCATCTACTTCCAAGTAGAAGACCATCTACTATACTTAAGACCATCTACTCCCCTGCCATGGGCAGGGACACCTTTCACTAGATCAGCTTGCTCAAAGTCCCATCCAACCATGGCCATTTTGCCACACTAAAGCCAGAACATTAATTTTACCCTGACCCAATCTTTTTTCATTTAAGAATACCAAATATTTTTAATGCCCTAAAACAATCTCTTCAGGAATTCACAGAAGTGTAAGAAGTGAGGCAAAGGACAGGGGGATACAAATACATCTATTTTGGTTTGAACAGTTGTTTACTTTTTGTATTTGACAACTATGAAGAACTGTGCAACTTTTTAGATACAAATTATTGGTCAAAGGTAGAAAGAAATCACCACTGCCATTTTTTGTCATCTTTAAGATTTTTGTGGTCTTTATGTCACATCTTTATGGTCTTCTACACAATATATTATAAAGTTTGTGATAATCTATGTCATTACTTGGGATTCAGGACCCCCTGTAAGTGCATAACAGGCAATGGAAACAAATTCCAGTTAGCTGTGTGATGACTTTGATGCTTTTATAAATCTCATTAAATAACTATTTGGAACTCAGCTATTCAAGTGAAGTTGTGAACTTTGACTTTAGTTTATATCTTTATGAATCTATGGTCAGTGTCTTTGCTCATAGAATTAAAACTGAGGATACATCAGCAACTACAAGAAACAAGTATTTGTCTATTGTAGTGGCTGGACCCAACATTAAGGCTTGGAAATATGTAGTTTTTCTAAGGAAATGGGTTATCCTAGTTCAAAGAACCACAGAATGGTTTAAGTTGGAAGGGACCTTAAAGATCATTTATTTGAACCGCTCTGACATGGACAGGGACACCTCCCACTAGACCAGATTGCTCAAGGCCTTGTCCAAGGCAGCCGTGAACATTTTCAGGGATGGGGGACCCACAACCTCACTACTCACAGCAAAGAATTTCTTCCTCCTATCCAGTCTAAATGTCTTCTCTTCCAGTTTCTATTCATTACTCCTTTTCCTATCACTAGTTAATTTCAACTCAGCTTTTGTAAACTCTCTTAATTAATTTGTACCAGATATTCCAGAATCTGCTTTTGTCTGTACTTGGATCTATACTTGACAAAGCTACCATTGCAATGATTTTTCATATAAAACCTTTGCAATGCTGGCTTGCAATGGCTTCCTTCTGCCTTTCAACTGTATACCTCACACAACTTACATATACCTCCTGTACTTCAGACTTCATAGACTGAAAGAGTTTAAAAACCCTCACCATGTGTTTCAGAAACTTGGGAAACAGGACACCAGACCTGAAACCTGCTGTTAATAGCTGCCCTATTTTCTTCTTCTTCTTTCTTAACCTGCTCCACTCTCATTCTTTGTTTCATTAATTTTTCAGATTCTGCCTCCAGGACACTTCTCTCTGTTTCTGGCATGTTCCCTGTGGTCTCCCAGGGAGCACACCAAGGGGAAGGCTGTGCTGGCTTCCCAGCAGCCTCTGCCACTGACTTCCCCATGTATGGAGATGATAGTCTCTCTCACTGGCCTCTTGTTCCTCATATATTTGTGAAAGCTGTTATTGTTTGTCCTTACAGCTTCTGCAATTTTTCTCTTTTCAATTTTGGCTTCTGTGATCATCCCCTTATTTGGTTATTTTCAGTCTTGTTTATCCCTGCTCAGAGCACTGACCCCATTGATTTATGTGTCATGTCTGCCTTTACCCATTCTTTCTTTGCTCCCTGAATTTCCCTGGTCAGCTGTATCTGTCTTATTTTCTCCTCACGCTTCAGCTCTCTTGGCTTTCAGCAGGGTATATATCTGGGCTTCCCGAGACACACTTTCAAATATTCTGCACTGCTTTGCTGTGTGTCTCAGTCATCTCTGGTTTTTGGAATCTGTCATGAATAATTCTTGTGGAAAGAATGTTGCTGAATTTCATAGTGATAAGCTCCAAGAGGACATATAGACATTAATAATTAAAGGAATGGAAGAAATAATATATAACTTTATACTCCTTAGTTAGAAGATGACTTATGGTATTTTTTAACTTTCATGCAATTTTTCTCCATTAAAAACTTGATGAGGCTACTCACTGATACATTCAGCAGGAGTATAGTTCAGGAAATAGTAGGTATTTCTTGTCCAGACTTGAATATATTGATTTTTAACATATTTTATTACTAATATAATATAATTTTCAGTATAATTAGCATGGTTATCATTTCTAATCTATAACAATTAACATATATATTTAGATATACATAGTATATCTAAATAAATATGTAGGGGTTTATAAATCAGATTACTGAGCAATAGTTTTCCCTCCACAATATGACAACTCGCACATCAAAGTTAGAACATGACACCTTTATCTGGAGGAGGTTCTCCTCTTAGAGGAAAATGAGAAAGGGAGGTTATATGACTATTTAAGAGTTCAGTCAACATTAAATACCCAGTCTGGATAAAGTAATTCCTATGTGCTATGTTTACCAGCATTCTTTTTTTTAGTTGCACCTCTTGTCTATTAAATCTATTATTTCAGATGATTCATGCTAAAAGATCCAAGTGAAGAAAAATAAGATAATGCCAATGTTATGCTCTAAATCTGAATAATATTTTTTTCTGGGAGTATTGTTATCTTTTTCTTTCTTAGTAGTACTTTGAAAAATCTTATGAAACCTTTTTTCAAACTAAGAAGTGTCCCTAGAAACAGTGTTCTTATTCTTTTTTTTAATGCAAGAAATCCATTTAACAGAAACCAAAACATATGGTAGGAAATAGACGCTAAAAATTAGCTATACAAATACCTAATGAGGTTATCAGAAAGACTAAATTAAGTACTTCAGTATCTGAAGTGGTTGTGAGGTGGAATTTTATCATGTACAGTTTTTAAGATAGCAAATTAGGAAGAATATGCTTGGAAGCAAACTTCTGCTTAAGGCTTCAGGCAGAAGGTTCCCAAGCCCTCTATACATGTCCCACTGGATATTGTTAAGCATTATTTTTGGTTTGGGCTAGATTACATCCAAGTCCGAACCTCCAGATGAAGAATTTTAGGGTATTGAGAAAACAGGCATTTATCAGGTAAGTCCTCTAACAAATCCAGCCTTTTAAGAATGAGCAAATCTAATTAATTTGCATAAAACTGCAATGTTTTAAATCACTCTCAAGACAGTGACTAATAGCTTGAAAGGGCCGATATCATCAGTTGATAGGAGTTGACCTGAAAATAAATATTTAGATTCCAGCAAACCCTACAGCTTCCTACACTCCAGTAGGAAGCCCTTCCCACAGACTATGCACTATTACAAAGAAGAGCTAGTAACTCTCTCCTGGTGAAGCTGGATCAATGAATTGATAGGAATGAAAGAATGATAATAAATTCAGAAAAAGAGATTAATTCCAGCCTAGTTATTTGCCTACTTAATTTCAAGAATAAACTCCTTCAGCTGAAGATGATTTTCCATCCATAGTTGAATACTGCTTAAAGTACACCAGCTTGCTACAGGAATGAGCAGCAGTGGACAGTGTTAATTGCAGGGTGGTAAAGTCAAACTTCATGTGGGAAATTACAAATTACTTCTCTAAGCCCCACTGGTCAGGAATCTCTTCTACCCCACAGAAGCCCCGCATAATGCCTGCATACACTTTTTGAATATGGGAGGCATTGAATCAAACCTTCCCAGGCTGTAACAGCTATAGAAGAGAAGGGAAGAGAAAATAGAAGAGAAAATGGGAAAAGCAACAAGTCAAAGTTCAAGCAAGACATGGAATTTGGGGGCTTTTATTTTAGAGATGGCTAACTGCAGCCTAGAAGATGGAGCTGGGACACACTGGTTTTGGTGTTTCCTACCAGATGAATTAAAATTCCCTGTGCTAGCATCATCTGTGCTATGAATCCCAGTCTAGAAGACAGGCTTACTCAAATCCGCTTTCCAGGAGCCTGCTGGCAACTGAGCCAGAGCCTTGAATACTGTTCCAGAATCAGGCATGCTCCTTGCAACCACTGCACTGCCAAGCACCGTGGCATCTAAGGCCACTTACAGAATGACTGCCCAAACCTCCATCTTCTCACTTGGGATTAGGGCACTAATCCAAAGTGAGCCAGTGCTTTGGAAAATCTGGTTTCACATGCTTAAATATTTTTTAAAGTGTGAGCAAATTAATATGCATTTATGAATTTAAATTATAATTTAAATTAACAAACATCTTTTAAAATACAGTAAACTCATCTCTACAGTTTTCCTGTATTTCAGGCTTTCTCATGAGTTTCTGCCTCTGATTAAATAAATCAGATACTTATAAGCAGGAAGTGCTTTTATATGTGCAGTATCAAAATACACCATCTTTACTTCATTTATTTGTAACAAATAGAACTTTGCTGACTTTTCAGTTTAGGTATGTATAAAACAGTAATTCAGTTCAGTAAAAACTATTAATTTACCTTAATAGGCACAAGCTACAGTGACAGGAATGAGTGAAATGTAGAACATTCAAACTGCTTTTCCTTCTGGAGTTGCAAATATTTACTCTTCCACATTATGGAACAGTAAGAAAAATTACAAAAGTGACCAGAAACATGCTGGATGTCAAAAGGCAGAGGAAGACATGATACTTTCTTCATAGAGTTTTAAAAGCCAAGTCTATCCTTTTGCACCTCAGAGCCTTTTTAAACATATGAATAACCATTAACATACCACAGATCCACCTGTGTATAGAAATATTTAACTAAATTAACATTAAAGAACTGGTACCTACAAACCATCATTGCCAAGAGTTAGAAGTAAAAATAATAAGAGATAGAATGATGTGCCAGAATTAAATGATTGAGCTCAAGACTCAAGTATTTTTTCTTTTAGAAATTCAGATATTGAAATATGTATTTTAAAACAAATTAAGTAGAATAGCTTTGATGTAATTAATACAGTCACAGTAAATTAACTCAAAGCAGGAATCTTTTACTTCATTGGTCCCTATACATCTCCATGTGGAGTGTCTCCCCACCACAGTTCACTAAGACTCCAAACTGGTATTACTGCACCCTGGGAGGACCACTGACAAACTAACCCACCCTCTGGATGGTGAGATCATTTCACCCATCACTAAAACCTCTGCTCTTGGGACATAACAACTAAGAGGAAACTTTAAGTTTTGCAATAACCAAACCATTCAAACAAGTTTATTTAATTGGTTGAACACAACAGCTGTTCAGTGAAGGAAAGTGAGGCACAGCAATGTATTTCTACATGTTGTACAGAGGAAAACTCTCAGCTGTGGAGAGCTCATTTCAAGCAAGACACAAAAAATACATGTAGGCTACATCATGAGGCTAAAAACTTATGTGGCAGCATAAGTACATGGCCTGCATTTGTTGATTATGAAAGTTATTGAAGTATTTATACAACTAAATCAATATAATATCTGATTGCCCCATGACTTATGATGTCATTGATGGGGTTCCTCTCTCACCTACCTCATGGCTTCCAAAACCTAAGTCTATACATGTCATGCTAAGATACCTTAATAACTCAGGGCAGAGAAACAGGAGTCTCCTGGGAGGCTATTTATCTTATCTTTCTTAGATACTTTGTGTAGTGACAATAAAGGGAGGCGGTGATTGTATTTCTACCACTTAGGAATCTGTTAAAAGTGAGACAAGTCCAAGAATTTTTCTCTTTATTTTTCTTTTTAATTGTCTGTCCAGATTCAATAAAGACAATACCTAATCGAATGTAAAACCACATACCATAATACCTTCACAATGAGAAACCCAAAAACCTGTTTCTTTCCTTTCTGCAGCTGCTGCCTCATTTAACTTGAATAATTCTCCCCCCTATAGCTTCACAATCTTTTCAAGACCACCTGAATGTTCCAATGTCAGACAAATCTGGAGTTTCTGTCTAATCTTAGGATGGCAAACACCCAACTTAACTGTGTGTTCAGGAGC
>JAYDZK010000169.1:94753515-94766100 GCA_034509185.1 Euphonia xanthogaster
GGAGCAAGAAGACACAATTGATAATGTCTTGTTGCCAGATCCTTGAATACTAGGGCTGATCAATGAGTGCAGGATAGTGCGAAGACCACAGGTTTAATGACTCATCGATTCATTAGATGAAATGCATATAATCAAGTTTTGCTAAGTGGTTATTGATTCTGCGCACTTTGATGTGGATTTAGATGCAACCCAGATACATAAAAAAGGGAACATGCAGAGTCAGTGACCATTTCTGCACTAACTCAAAGAACACTGACTTCTGCACTAAATCAAAACCCTGAAGTCCACATTTATGTAAAAAAAATCTATAAATTTGAAGAAAACCTTTGGGAAAGAAAACCTTCTATTTTTCTACAGAGATGAAAATTATGTTGGCTACATCGAGCTGAATAAAAGCATCATCTAGAGCAGTCAAGGTGTACAGATTTGTGTGTATCCTCTGTTTTCAGCCTCAGTGATAATGACAACTTTTTTTACAGGTAGAGGGAAGGGCAAATTCCAATTTATTTATTTTTCATTATAATATCATAAAATTAAAAAGTTCACAATCAATCATGACCAATTTGAAAGGCTCAGAATATGTGCACTCGCAAGAGTGCATCTATCAGTCACGAAATATTTTTGCACAGGCACAATGTTTGAGCCTTGAACATGATATGAAATCTTTCTATTCCAATATTTTAAATGTGATTTCCTTTAAGCAATTCAGCATGCTATGTTCAAGCATTCAAAAACCAAGCAAAATAAACTACTGGAAATCAAAGGTGGTTCAGGTAGCTATATTGACAATCAAACATGGCTAGATACTTATGAGTAGAATCAACACCCTTAGACATAGACTTGACGGATCATATTTAACAACAACACAATAGGTCAAACTATCATTCTAGCATGTGCTTAAGTATTGGGTAATAGAGTAAGCTGTCACTTTTTCACATCTATAATACAGGGCTACTATAGTGATACTATCAGCTACTGATTCCTATCATAAATGATCTTCTCATTATTTCTGTATAGACACACAATAGCACTGACTCCCAACTTAATTTTAACTAAGAAAGACATATGGCTCAGAATTATGAAATAGGATACGACAATTTTCCTGTAACTATAGCAATAAGAATCTTACTTGATCAAAAAAAGCTAACAGCTACAGAATATAACCAGTGGAAAGGAATAATGGCATGGAGCAGCCTTCTAACACAAGACTGTCATCAGCAGACATCTGAAATTACAGGAAAAAAATGACAAAGGCAAAGTGATACAAGCTGCAAACACTTCAGTGCTTATGTACCAGTCTCACCTCCAGCTTAAGCCACACAATACTGCTCTGTGTCTTGCACGGTTGGTTAGGAGTCATTCAAGTGTGAAATATCATAAATTCTGCTTGTTAAAGAATTGAGAACCTCTTCCCCCCTGCCCTGACTTACACCCTGAAAGGCATATATTTGTTTGTGATAATAATCTACGGAACTAGTATCCTTCTGCAGCACACAGGAGTTGCTTTGCTGTAGTATTAGGGAGTCTTGCAGGTAGTATTTCCACTAAGTGACAAACTTACCTATCATAAAGAAATTAGTTCAAGCTGTTGGCAGACTCAAAGGACAAATCTACATGTCATGTTCAGTTGATGTTTTTCAGCTTTAATTTTCCATTATTAGGAGAATAAGGAATACTCTAGTCTAAAAATGAAAGCTTACCTCCAAGGTTAATCACATAACTTTAAAAAACAGATGTCTAAATGGCTTTGCTTTAATCTGACATTTTTTGATATATCTGATGAAAGGAAGGATGTCTGTACAGGTGAAAAAAAACCCAAACAAAAAAGTCGAATTGAATTCCATCACATTCTAGTGAAGAATAAGAAGGCTTCAACTTGAGTCATATCACAATTAAAAAAAATACTATGGCATATAATGTTGCTTTTTATAGCTGACAGTGAGTTCCATTAGACTGCAGAAGAATCTCTGAAGGCAAATGAAAATAGCCTCCCAAGAGAGTGGAAGCCCCACACAGCATGGTTTAAATGTGGCAGCTGGGCTGTGGGAGGAAATGGCATTTTCCATTGAAAATCTACTGCCAATATACCTCCTATGGCTAGATTTTTAAGAGAAATGTGGCAGTTGTCCCTCTCTGAATTTCAGCTGCTCAGTTTTAAGGATGTACAGGCAGGAAAGGTAGCAAGACTGAATAGCAAAAGGTCCAGAATTATGTTCTTGACCAAGGACCAAAGAGTAAAATTGAGAAATGACTGGAAGTAGGAATGTGTAACAGGAAGATGGCAAGAGGGGGAAAAAAATTCTTTAGTTTTAAAAGATAAAAGCCAACTTTTTAGAAAGTGTGTTCCACTTCAAAAGTTACTTTATTTTTTTTTAACAGTTTGAGGTATTCAATCCTTAGTACATCACTGAAATTTGGTTAGCAATGAATTAGTTACTGTTAAAAGTGTTCTCTTTATATATGGGGATGCATCATGATAATAGTTGTGGCAACATCACAGGTCATCAGCTCCTTAGATAATAAATTCCCCCTGATAACATGTAGGTATATAAGCCTGGGAGTCACGAGAGCAATCATGTGCTATATCCACACTAAGAAATATGAAGTATTATGAAAAGAATGCTTCTAAAATAACTTCCCTGTTCTTGATGTCTGCATGTACTTG
This sequence comes from Euphonia xanthogaster, assembly GCA_034509185.1. NCBI lineage: Eukaryota > Metazoa > Chordata > Aves > Passeriformes > Fringillidae > Euphonia > Euphonia xanthogaster. The sequence continues at coordinate 94,756,181 of JAYDZK010000169.1, forward strand.
CAACTCTGACTTAGGCATAATCTTGAAAATATGACTCAGAATCCAAAAAAGACACTTCCTGATTCAGGTAGAAAAGTCATGCCTGTAGTATCTATGGCTACTTTATTGCTTTCTGTTTTGATACAGGTGTACAGGTGGTGTGCAACTGTTATCTTTTTTCTTTTTAACAACAATGCAGCAATTTTAACAAGGTTGAAAATACTGCCAAGCAAATCAAACACCCTTTTTTCTTGTTTTGTTTTGCTTTGTTTTTTTTGAGGTGGGCAAGTTTATTTTTCTTTGGGCGGTTTTTGGTTGGTTTGCTTTTTTAGTTTTTTGGGGTTTTTTTTTGTTTTGTTTTGTTTTTTTGTTTTGTTTTGGTTTGGTTTTTTTGTTTTGTTTTGTTGTTTTGTTTTGTGTTTCTTTGGTTGGTTGGTTTTACCCAAACAACCTCTTATGGCTCCAAATCTGGTTCCTCTAGAGCAGTCCTTTAACCACCAGACTAACTTCTCTTTGTTCTCTGTAAAAAACCTCACACTTCCTTCTGCTCAAAGGCCTGACTTCGATAGCCAGGACAGAAGGATCCTCGCTAGTTTTCACCTTCATCATTTTGGTATGGCTCTGGCTTGAGAATTAACATGATGCTTGCACCCAGTCAGGCTGCTGGAAAAACCAAAGCAGTAGGTTGCTTCCTAAGTAACAGTGCTGGTCCAGGATGCATAACTACCATTAATTTTTTCAATGAAAGGGGTGTGACTGCTATGCTGTCTATAGAAATGAGGTGCCTGCATGTTAGTGTGAGGACAGAATACCTGCTGGGTCTTCTGGATCAGAGGATGATGGAACCTGCAGCCTGCAAATCTCAAACATTCTGGCAGGTAGAAAGTGCTGAGCACCACAGCTTAGCTAAACTGGCAGCACTTCAGGAAATACAAAGATTGGTTTTCTATTACAAGTTTGGACAACTACAGACTCAGTAATTTTGTGAATCCTTATCTTCAATTTCAGTACCAAAGGTCTACTTATAGTTGTGCTCTAAAACATTGTGCTTATTTTCTGATTTATATGTTGTGAAATGCTTCTCGTGAAAATCCCAGATGTAGAAATTTAATGGGGGAAAACTGTTGTCTCATCTCTAATTGACTGGTAAATGTACAAAACAGAAGGTGGGCCAGGTGCAAGATGACACTCTGTGTTAAAAATACCTGGAAGGTTTTGAAGGTAGGGATGAAAAGCACCGTAGGTATGATGTCACTTCAAATTATCTGATACCATGTGAAGTTATATTGCAATGTAGTCAGTAGGTAAACTGCTCCTGACTCTTCACCAGATGATTCTAAATTTCCTTTTTGTTTAAAAAACATTGGTATAATCTCATTATCCCTATTTCTCATACCAGCCAATAAACATTTGTATTTCTGAGTTTGTGGTTTTTATAGAGTTCTAGAGCTACATCATTACAAAGTGCCCTAGAGCAAGAGGAATGAAATTCCTGCTTACAAAAGAGATCAGCTTAACCCATAGCATACCTAAAAAAAAAATAAAAATAAATAAATTTGCTTCTAACAAATCTAAACTAACCAGCAACAGTTCTGTTGCTGTTCTACCAACCTCTCCACTAGATCGAATTCTAAATCTGATGGACTGCTTTAATTTACAGTAGACAGAAAAAGCTAAGTGTTTTCTCTGTTTTATAGTTTTGATTAAATGCTGATATTTTAAATAAGTTGTTCCACTTGCAGTCAATGCCATTTTAACTCTTCAGTCCTTCCTCCTACATCTTTTTAATCACATAACTGGAAGCTGCAAGCTTGACTCCCAAGGTTTGAAGTTAACACAGCAGTCAGAATTTATTTGCATTCTTTCTAAAATGGCATTTGTTTTATAACTCTGACTCAGTTTCTCAGTCTGTCCTTTTCTGTGATCTCTTTAGGTCTCACAAGCCGAGCAAAGCTAGGCCATGCCAGTTCTAAGAATGTCAGTATTTCCAAGCAACACCTAGATGCTGCAGAAACAGTACCACAACTCAAAAAGTAGTACACTTGCCTTGTCAGAAGCACTGAAACAAATTTACGATTGTGGAAGGGACAGAAAAACTGTAAAGCTGGTAATTCCTTATGTCACACAGAATAAAAAAGAAGAGCTAAGTGTCTTTGTTTTAAGAACTAGAAATGTTAATTTCAAATCCCCAATCAAAATAAAGTCATGCAATTACATTCTATCCCAATCATTACTACATTTTCAGACAGAAGAACAATCTATTTTTTTTTCTGTCTATCCCAAGTCCTGTGCCCTATAAATGTGTGCTGGTAGAAAGTTGCTACAATCAGAGTTGTGAGTCAATGTGGTGTTATGAACATATTGCAACATTACAAGCGATATGACCTCTGCTGTGATTTGAAATCAAGTACTTAACACTGCAAAGCAGTCTGAGCCTACTGAGTTACATTTGTGAAATGTTTTAAAATTAACTGTTGAAAAAGCTTTACGAGCATAAACTACAGTTACCCTGGTAAACTGGCTGCACTTAGCCACCCATCTCACTGGGGCTTTGTACCTTCTACTTCCTTTTTCAAAGTATGGAACATACAGGGAATTTTACGAGAAATGAATTTCAGAACCAGGGGGTTTTGAGTGGTAGCTACTGTCATGTAAACTTCTAGAAGACTTGTGTCAGAGAAAATCAATGACATATGTCATGGTGTATGATATATCCTCTTGTCAGAGATGACAGTTTTCCGTCCCCTTCTCCTGAAGTGGTACATATGCCTGCTAACAACCAACAAGCCATTAATCCTCATTCATCATTCTAGAAGAAACCATGCCCAAGCAAGGTCTACATTAAATGTAAGCAACTCTAGAACATTTTTCTTACTGTCCTTGCAAATATTAAATAACAATAAAACATTTGACAATTTTTGTAAAAATGAACATTTGATATAAAAAAAGATGGTCTAAAGCAAGAGGCACTGGAGTAGAGTTTAGAGGTGTGACTCAACTTCTGTCAGGGATGCAAATTTCTTGTGTGGTAGCAGAGTCACGAACTTCTGGTTTATCAAGGGAGCAAAAGCATTACAGCTCTGTTTCTATGCATAGCTGCACAGTGAAATTCTGACATCCAAGTGAGGTATGCTTGCTCCTATTCTAATACCTAGGGACATGTAGGCACTTAACACACAGCAAAGTTTAGACACTGTAATCCAGGTCGGTAGAAGGTATTTTCTGTAGAGGGGGATTTCCACTCTTGGAATTCGTAACTTTAAGCCTTCTTTTTTTTTTTTCTTTTTTTTTTTCTTCCCCCTCACAGAAAACTCGGTCTTTTGACTCGGAGATGGTCAGGGGAGAAATCACAATCACAGCCTTAGCCATTATCTAATCTAGAACACATGGAAATGTGTGAGCAATTTGCGTTTAATATCCTCTTTTGCCAGAGGTAACTGAAGCTCTGTTTTACTCTTCTCAGAAGACTGCTTTCTCATGAGAATTTATAATACTCTAGGTTTAAGAGTACACACTTCTCCAATACTTCATGCAAAACAAAACACTGACATCTTCTTTACTACCTTTACTTTACTACCAGTGAAGTTCAATTCACTGGTTCATTCAATTTGTCTCTAAAATGACTGTTTCCTGTATGAAGTGCTAATGCTGGGACTGGAAATGGAGTCCCTCTGTCTCCAACTTTTCCAATTTTATCATAATTCATGGATTTGAGACACAGCCCTAATTTCAATCCCAGTAATATTTTCTCTTAGGCATTAAACACCTCCTACACTCTTCTATGGATACTTACAGCATGACACTACTCGTTCTTCCAAATAACAAAAGGTCATTAGGTTCTGCAATCCCTTGGCACGCCACCAGTAAGCTTTAGGATTTTCTAGGGAAGGTGATTCAGATGAATAGCCAGAAAAATAACTTTGTAGATCCAGTCACCTGGTTAAAATTATCACTGTTTACAGTGTCCGAGGCTGTAGAGTGCTGAGAATGTCTTGAGGAGCTATCTATCCCCTGGGCACTTTTAATTCTGTGGATGTATTTATTTAGATTCATTATTGCCATCAAAGATGCTCAGGACTACCTCTCCTTTCCCTGTCCTGAGCTGACACTACTAGAAGCAGAACTTCATATCAACCACTAATAAGAAGTGATGTCTTTGAAGGGGCTGTCTCAACTTATTGAAAAACCTCAGCAGAAGTCTTTAAAGACACATCATGGTGTATTTTTTGGCCTCCTTCACATTTGAGTTCATTTCCTATGTCCTTCATTTTCTTTCGCTATCTCAGGTAATATCTGAGGTGCTTGATCTCATAAAATATGAAAATTTGAAAGAAAAGATAGCTATAATTTTATTTATTACATATATGATTTATCCTACCTCCTTTTTGATGATTCTAGCAGAGTTCAGATAATTTTCACTGAGATGGAGAAAAAAAAGAGCAGGGCAACACTGTTCTGATAGCATGGGTGCCACCTACAGATAGAACATTTTAAAACCCATGTGTTATTTGTGTTTTTGTGGACACTGGTGCAAGGAATGAGATGGGGTTCCCCGTCCATCCAGCTGCCAGTATTCACCAGTAAATTCTCTTGTCTCTAAAGCTCTGACCTAGGATGCTCCAATGCACAGGCCATTTTTCAACATACAGTAGCTATGACTGCTGATCAGAACTGCTGGAAGGAGTATGTAGGCAGATCCACAGTACTCTAAAGCCAGTGCATTACCTTGCTTGTGGCTTTCCTGGTTTAGTCTTAAGGTTAAAAACTGCCACTGCATTTTCACTAGAATACATATTAATAAAAAGATTTTCTTAAATCCAGCTTTTCAAACCTCAATATCAATATTTGTAAAGAAATACTGTAAAAATAGTTGACAAATTATGACATCAGGAAACTAGACTAGATTCTAAATATAAAATTGTCCTATCAAGAAAATCAGTTAATTTTGCCCTAGGATCCAGAAAAATGTTTTGATCAAAAAAGCACTGAACTGTAAAATTAGACTTACTCTGACATCAATGACCATTCAACAGATCTTTATTTAAATATTAGATAAACATCAGAGCCAGACATTTGTCTTTTTACTGGATTTGTAATAATCCCCCATACATGCTTCTGTCTTTATACCTCATGATGCCTAAAATTTGCTTGCTGCAAACAAATAGGGAAACAGAGGCACAGTAAGATGAAATGTCTTGTCTACCATGTGCAAATCAACTCTGTAGGTACTCTTTTCCACAATGAAAAGCACGAGTTATTCAACCTCAAACAATTTATTTCTCTCCTAAGAGAATCCAATGTACTCAGCAAACCTACCAGGCCGACCAAATAAATTTCCCATAGGCAAAGGGAAAATGTGTATAGCTCCTTCCATGATCTTGCTGGGGAAATTATATCCCCAGTACTACTGGATATTTTGTTCTTTTGTTTTGTTTTTTAATTTTCTTTCTGATACTTTCTGCATGGTCTTAATTTATCTTGTGGCTGACAGGGACATCTCCAGACAGATACGCCCACAGAAAATCCCATGGCTGCAAGTGGACTGCTGCATGAGAAATATGCTCAGCACCTTCCATTCGACAGAAAAGGAGCACATAATCTCATGAACACACAAGCCAGGGCAGCCACTGCAGAAAGCACATCCTAAATCTGCCGTTTGCTGCTGCTGCTGCTGCACAGTTAGGTCAACACTCCTCATGCTCCTGCCGCTGATTTACTCTCTTTCCCCTGCCTTTATAAGGCTAGTACTCCTAGTACTTGCAGGCCCTGCAGCTTGTTGCCACTGCAACAGCTACTCCCAATCCAGATGGTGGCAGGACTAATCGAGCTGTGCTTCCTTTGTGTAGTCACCTCTACACAATGGCCACTAGCATGCAGAGCCTCACACCAAGTGCTAGTTGCAATTGATAGCTGCTCGATGGTTTAGACCCAGCTTTGTACCTTTCTAATCATTAATCAACAATCAGACAAAGGATTTATTGCTGAATCCAGACAGCAGCCAATACAGACCTCTAATACATTATGGATTCTCTGTCAGCACAATTATTTATTGTTTGCAGTGTTCTGTTCGAAAATCCCTATGCTCTTGCACTTATTTATTACCTTGCTTACTTATATGTCTTTAGCTGGATTTAACAAAGCATTGAAAATTCATCTATTAGCATTTTTTACAAATCCTGAATGGTGAATTACTTCATATAAAATATATTTATAATATTATTCTTGGTATTTACCATGACTTACCAAGGTCTTTAGCAAATATTGCTGTTAAAGAAAATGGAATTAAATTTCACAGTGTCAGAATGTTTCCTCAGGTAAATATCCAGCGAATCATTTTATAATTAAAAACACCATAATAAAGGTTGACTATCAGCTGAGAGATAAAGGAATACACATTTCTCTATACTTCCAGCATCCTGTGGGATTTTTCACAGTATCATGAAAGCAAGCAACAGTAAGGACCTCACTGCTCTGTGCTTTAGCACAAAAACATCAGTGGACCTCTGGTTCTGCACAGTGTGCAACCATGCTCGCTATCAAATTAATGTTAAAATATGTATGTCCTAGCTTCTGATTTATAGTATCTTTGACAAATAGTAAAAAGGACAGGCATGCCATAAAGTTTATGGACAGGGTGATGGCATGCACAATGATGTCTCATAAAGAATAAAGGGGAAGAAGTTATTTATTCTTGTGATTCAAGAGCTAAAATACAGATAGACTGGCTGCGTGCACAGAATTTTTCATAAATATCCCACAGTGCACCCTGTTGTACAGCAGCCATACATTAATTAGAGCATTCAGCAGACACTGCAATGTGTTACACTCACCCAAGTGAATCTTCATTTTTCACATGCAGGGCCTTACTAATTAAAATCAGCTTTGCAATTAAATGTGGAAAATTGTGTTAAACTTTGAAGCGTGGTTTAGAAAAAATGTATTTATTTTTAGGGTATTTTATTTTGATGCAAATGAATTCTCCATCAAAGTGAGACCAGCAAAAGGAAGGTATGAGGATTTCTCTTTTTTGTATTATAGATGCTCCTCTCGGTTGCAAGTTGCAATGCTCCACTATCTCTCTGCCAGTACCTGGCCCTGTTCCAATGCTTTTAGTGAGTGCTATCTGTCAAGGCATGAATAATACAGCCCCTAGGCTGTCGGCAGAATCCAAATGAGGCATACATCAGGAAGCAAGCACTCGACTTTAGCTCCAGAACATGCTCCTGTGAAGACAGGCAATTATTCACCCACGGCTGCAGCCATGGCAATCAAACTGGTGGGTGAAAAGGTATATGAAATGAAAAAATTTGAATAAGAAATATGGCACAACAAGGCACAGAAATTCAATAATTTTCTAATAACAGAGAGATATTTGAGCCTTTTAATTTTGAAGTTTGGGGGCCTGAATTATTTCACTCACTCTGTTAGAATATCTAGACTAAAATACAGTATATAATGTCAAGGCAATACAGTGGTACTTGTTTGGATTTTTCCTAATCAGAAAAGCAATGCTAAACTCTAAGGTATTTATACATTCAAATTGTTATATGAAGTGACAAACCTCATGCCTAAAAATTAAAAGATAGTCCAAATAATTCTGTCTGTATAATGTAATAAACCAGAGACACCCTAGCAAAGCAATAAAGAACTGGTAGTATCATGAAATTTGGTAGAAAATTAAAATGCAATGTATCCTATAAAGTTAGGTACAATTTATACATTACAGATATGCACATAATTTTAAGATTCGTCTTTGGTTTTGAGACTAGCCTTTTTTTTTGCAAGACATTATGTCAGTAATCAATGAAATCCTTTACAAATAAAATATGACCTGAAGAAAAGGCATGAAAAATTCCCTGGCAGATGAAATGTTTAAGTTGTTTTGTTTCATCTGAAATCTTATTTTCAGCAATCAAATAGAAATGAATGATATAGTAAAAGCTATAGCAGTATTTCCATTTTAAATATGAAATGTTTATCATTTGGTCTTAACATTCTTCACTGAAATTTTATGTAAATTTTTTCAGACCACAACTGGTTTGCTTTAACTTCTATACAATGGCTGTATCTGTTTTCAAATATACACTCTTGTATGCTCTAAAAGAATACTAAATGAATATACATGCTACCACCTTAAGATTATTTTTTTAGATCTCATATTTGTTAGAGTATTATATTAGAACATATGTTATATGTAGAATATTATTTGTTAGTTGTTATGTTAGAAATGTGGCAGTTAGCAAGTGATGAATCCATTAGAGAATCTAAGTGCTTTTGTTACTTCAGAAAAAAAAAAATATATTTTGTTAAGAACCTTTTAAATAAGCCACTGTATGCAACCAGTATTTTTTTATAGAATCTAGTAAGGATTTTTATGATGTGTCTACATATCTACTTATATGGCAAATCATTGGCACCTATTTGGCATATGGCATTGTTTTATAAAGATGTTAAATGTAGAACAAAGTAAAGAGCAATATTTCTGAAACCATCATTCACATCTACTCAGTAAATAACACGGGCCAGTTGGCACCCAATTACTCCAGAGTAACAATGGGATTTGCACCTGCAGAACAGACCAGGAACTGGAATCACTTTTACTTTGTATTTGTATACATAGAACATGATTCCTGCTGCCTCTGAAGATGATTAATTAAACTGGCCAAGTTTCTTCTAATTGCAATGAAAGAACACTTGAATCTATGCTCTTCTTCAAATGCTTAGTCAAAAGGCATCCTGAAAACAGTTGTGGGAACTGTGGGACCCTCCTGCTCTATATACAGATGGATTATTCACAGCTGAAAGTATGCAAGGATCTGAACCAAGTTTATTGTTCAAAATCAATTCACAGTACTGAAGATATAAGAGCAGTGTTCACTGTTATGCTGCTATGCACAATGGGCCTGAACAGTTACCAAGGGACTAAAACAACCTGCATCTGAGGCATGGCCCAGGACATGCTCTGGTTTTCACTCCTAAGATTTGAATTCTTCTCTTGTCCCCACCACTATCTGAACATGTTTATGGCTTTTTTTTTTTTTAATTTCTATCTTGTATTCCAGTCTTTCACAACCTTTGTTTTTGTTTTTTTTTAGTTTTTCAGTTCAGTTGGCCTCAGGTGCTTTGAAACATAAACAACAGATACTGAACTCCTACCTGTGTAAACTCTAACCTTGAGGCATTGGCACATGCTGTGTGTCACGGACAGCACTAGAGGGTCCATGTTAGCTTCAGGTTTCCAGGTAAAATACAAAAAAAAGAGTCTGATCTAGTAAGGCAGGCACACTGTCCAATTTTGGGCACTCCCCAGTGCCCATACTGGGATGTTGATTCTTCTGACCTTTCCATGCAGCCACTGGACAGAGGTGCTTTCACCCCACTAATTTTAGAGATCCCAGCATTCTGCCCTAAAGTGCCCTTTAGAGAAACTTGTTCATCTAAGCTGTCTATTAGCATGTCCAGCCAACAAGCCAACATCAGGCACTGAACTTAAGACCCAGGAGGAAGCTACCAACCAAGTCATACAAGGTTTTGCTTCCCTTCTTAACTAAGATTTGACACAAAGAAAAACATCAAGGAGATGGAAATGACACAACAAGCTCTTACCACTGTTACCCTACCTAGCTCCAGACCCATCTTTTCACACACCTCAAAGCATCACTGGCATGGAAAGTCTGCTTGTTCCCTTAGTAAACCTACATTGAAGGTCTTTCCTAATTAAAAATAAAACTAAGGCAAAAAACCTGCTATAAAACCCTCCTTTAACTTCTATCTAATATTTTATCAGCAGAACGACATTTCATCCCCTGAATCTATCTGAAAATGTGAAAGGATCTGTTTATTTCAGTTCAAGCTTAATGTACTACCTGAGGATGAGGTTTTACTGTCACAAAGATAAAATTACAATAATAACTAAAAAAAACCCCAAAAAATCAAAACAA
>JAYDZK010000169.1:94770688-94781143 GCA_034509185.1 Euphonia xanthogaster
TTCTGTGCTACAGATGTAGTTCTGTTTCTCGGCAGTCATCATCTGATTCCTGGTAGTGTGCTGTGTTCTACACTAAAGGGATAATTTAAAATAGACTGATATTATGAATGTTAATAGAGCACCAGCCACTTTTAGGGGGCTTCAGGTCAGTCTCCTGCATAACTTTGAGTGGGTTTAATTTTAAAATTAAGAATTTCATTTTCATATTAATTTAATATTTAGCTGAGTGCAGCTAAATTTAATATTTAGCTGAGTCCATCTTCATCAACCAATCATGCTGAGATCCCACAAAGTATTCCATCAAACCCTCAACTGCCAGTCCAGAAAAGTATGGAAAGGTACAGACCAATCCTTTGTTGTATCTACCAACCCTGTGCAGAAGTTTCAGGTATCGTCTGGCATCAGAAATGGCACTAATTGCCTATGCCTAGACAACTGAATTTACCCCCAGATTAATGCAGCCACCGGAGTCTGAGGACCAACTTCCCTGATCGGCTACATGAAGCTACTTCAGGCTGGATAAAATCAGTCTCTAGGCACCTCTGTCTCCGCTGTCTAGCTCTCCATCAGCTATTGCATGAGACACTTGGCATGCCTGTAGATATCTCCTATAGGCACCTAAACTGAATCTTAAACTTTACCCACTCACAGTTATCTATCCTACACCTTGAGTTCACATCCTAGCCAGTTTCTTAGCTCCAATGACTTGAGAGGCATTTGAAGGTTTTAAAGCTGCCATACAAAAGCACATAACAGCATCTCTGGAATATAAAAATTCCTTACTAGATGATGATATTCTTTTCCTTTTGCTAATAAGAAAACAGTGCACTGCATTATTTTATAAGTCTTGAATGTGTAAGGACTTGACAGGAGACCAGAAGTGAAGTTACTTGATCTTCAAACTAGTATGTTTTTTAAAATGTTTGAAAAACATTATCTAGCCTCATTTGCCAATACTGAAAAACCTGCTGAAAGAACTATTATGATCTTAACCTCGAAATGCTGCCCCAGTTATTATGATAGTCTGCGTAAATTTATAAGAGACAAACTACAAAACAGATTTATCTGTCTTTCTAAACCAAAGTAAGCACTTCAAAAACACTGAGGGTAGTATAATACACTTTTAACTATAACGACAATCACAGAAGAAATAACCAAGCTGAAAAAGCCCCTGTAAGGTCCACACAATCTATATCCAGAAGCAGGTCAAAAAAATAAAAACATTATAAAAGCTGCTGGCACACAATGCAATTTTAAATTTTGTTGTGCATCCTACCTAGTTTGCTGTTTCTCCAGAAAAGCACAAATTGACTTGCTACTGTCTGTGACCCAGATGCCCTCTCATATAAGCCAGTGTGAGTCTTGGATGCTCTAGGACACATCAAATGATGATAGATGCCTACATACGTTTACCCCCACAATATTCATTATCTTCACCAGTACTCTGGAAAATTATATGCTACTGAAATATGCAAATAATAGAAAAATTAACAGAATGGTAAACTTTGTTGGAGACAGGCCAATTACATATGCTGGCCTGCATCATTTGGCAGATTTGATCCATCTGAAGAACATGGTTCCAGGCTCCTGTATGTATGAACAACACTTGTGGGCCACACTCAACAGACAGAAGACCACAATCTGCCAGTCAGTAACAGTGAAGTGGATCTGGACAACCAGAAGAGCACAGCCAACTTCTGCACTGCTGCAGCTGAAGAGCGGAATGTGATCTGCAGCTGCTCAACCCTTAAGGCTGCATTAATCTTCCAGAAAACCACTGAATTATTCAGATATGGTCAGTAACATCTAAGAACAGAGAGCAAGTTTTCAACAGGACCTTATCTGTTGGCTTGCTGGATAACCCATTGGAGCCTTCAGGTTTTTAAAGGATTGAAGGCTTTGCATCTCACCATAGAGCTACCTGAGCTCCAAAAGTTTTTGTGACCAGCACCGCTCTCCCTGTCTCTAGATACAGTCACATATCTACCATATGGACTTTCTCAGGGCTGCCAGCTGTAAATGATCAAGAGATTTGGCCTCCTTTCCAGGACAAATGACAAATTGTGATTTTTGCTCCCTTGAGGGGAAGTAGTTCAGGATTTTCTTCCCTTGAGGGCAAGTACTCCTGAAAATGATTCTTCCAGTTAAAATTCTGAAGGTATCTGTATTTCCAGCTAGAGGCATGATGACTGCAAGGGTCAGTCCCAAGTTCCTAAATTTCCAAGTCAGACATCACCTTCTTAGTGAATTATTATAGTTTCTCTCTAGCCATGATGTAACAGAAGTCTAGAAAGCCACAAAAGAGCTAAGGGCCTTAGATCTTAGATCTAAGATCTTAGACTTCCAAAATTCATCTTTCCTAATTTTTTCCTTACTTGTATTTCTTCAAATCCAGAAACTGGATTCTCAAACACTCTCAAAAGATGTCCACTGTTTATTGAGGCAAAGCATTCACTGTCTATACTGTAGAAAGTTCTGGGCTCCTCAGGATGAGATGGACATGGAGCTCCTGGAGAGTGTCCAGAGGAAAGCAACAAAAATAATTAAGGGACTGGAGCATCTCTCTTACACAGGAAGGCTGAAGGAGCTGGGCCTGTTCCACCTCAAGAAGAGACAACTGAGAGGGGACCTCATCAATGTCTGTCAGTATCTGAAGGGAGGGTGTCAGAGGATGTTTCCGGGCTCTGGTCAGTGGTGCTCAGCAATAGGAAAAGAGGCAATGGGCAGAAACTGATGCACAGGAAGTTCCACCTGAACATGCGGAACAACTTTAGTATGTGGGTGACTGAGAGCTGGAACAGATTGCCCAGAGAGGCTGTGGATGTCGCTCACTGAAGATATTCAAGAACCATATGGACACAGTCCTGTGCCATGTGCTCTAGGGTGACCCTGGTCAAGCAGGGAGGTTGGACCAGATGCCCCACTGTGGTCCCTTCCGACTTGACTCATTCTGTGACTTTGAGATTCTGCAGTTGATCATCTATGACCTCAAAAATATATGGAAATAACTGAAATACTAGAATTATCACATAATTATTATGGTCAATTAAGAATGTTGCTTAAATTGTTAGAAATCTTGCTTTTCCCTAATCAGTAATATTATACATACTCATAATGTGATAAAAGTAAAATTTTTGGAGAAAAATATTATGACTTCCTGAAAATGTAATGAGTTTATTACATTAAAAGATTGAAGTTTAAAATTTATCTCCGTGTTACTTAAGTTACTCAGTAAAGGCAGATTTTCATCCTCTATGACGCAAGATGCAAATTTCTGCAGGTAAGATTTCTTTATTATTTTAACAGCCAAAGTTTTCTCAGTATCTCTTTTTATAACTAAAAGAAAATTATATTTCTTCTGTATGAATGTCAAATTAAAGGATTCAAATAATTATTCTTCTAACCTAGTGTCTCAAGGAACAAAACAAAATATGTCAAATGCATCATCCACATTTAAAATGCTCCTACATCTATAATCAAATAAATATGACCTGGAAATGATGAATAGTTTGTGTAAGCAGTGTATCCCCTACTACGTAAGTACTTTGTGCAGTCTTCCTAAAAACTGCAATCTGACCTTCTATTGCTCTCCTCAGAAAATAATAGGCAAATCCAAATTGTAACATAACCTTTTTTCAAGGATGTCTTTGTATTCCAAAAGAAATTAATTTCTCAATTATGACACCTAGTAATTTGAATATGTTTTTATAAACTGGATATGTTTTGTGAGACACTGTTTAACCTACCAGGTAAATGGCACATTTATCAATTATTTCAGTGGGCCCCAAACAACGATGTTGTAGAACATTATCTGCTTCAGCAGGTCTTCCTCTACCCTAAGCAGACCAAACCTGAATCAATAACAGTATCTGAACCCTAATTTATGCCTCACTAATCATATTTTTGTAAATTAGTTGCATTCTAGGATAAAATGTGTGTACTTGTGGGTGAAGGGAGAATGGCTGATGGCATTCAGCACAATTTTAATAAGGCTTTTGACAGAGTATTCTTGTGTCTCATTAGGATGGTATTTGCATAGTCAGTTCTTTAAAATCAGTTTTTAATATTTCAATCATCTTCATTAAATATCATCTATTACTGTTATTAACAGAGTACAGTAAAATTCAAGATCTTGATTTTGACAGAAACCTGTCTGACTCTACCAAATACATTTAAGGTACTTGTTTCTTATTTTAACATCTTCAAGACAAAAGAGACACAAAACTGCAGGATAGAAAGTTACTCTAAGAAGGTACTGGAGTGTTTAAGGAAAAGTCAGGCAGAATGGAAAGCCACCTTCCTTTCAGACTCTTTCCCCCCCAAACCTAGGTGCATTCAGATGGACATCTGAAATTTAGTTCAAATATTTTAGAGCACCCTTTTAGGAAAAGGCAAACTTTATAAAAGAATTACTGTATTTGAATCTTCCCCTTAGGGAAACACCAGCATACAACCAGAGCAGAGTTCCATGGGGAACTCTGCAAAGATAAAAGTTACAAGTTGAGGGTATATAATAAAAGTGAACAAACAGGCACATGGGCAAATTAACGACTAGAATATAAATTAATCCTTTGCTCTCTTCCACTTGTGATGAACACAAAGCTTTTATTAATATCAAGGAGAGTCCTTCGTGCAGAACAATAGGAGAATACATCCTCAGGACTTCTTCTGAAACTTTCAGTAAGAGTCAAACACAGAGGGAATCCAATCCCTCCATTTTCAGATAAACAGTGCATGCTGCAGACAAATCTGTAAATACAGACCAGAATAAACAGAATTCTGGTTAAACTCACAAGTTCCTCATATATCACCATATATATATATATATTTTAATGGGAAAATACATTTGGGGTTCAATGAAGTAACCTCACGGGAAGCAGAGAACCCTTTCAAGTATTTCTTACTGGCCTCAGATTAGAGTGGAAAAGACCCAAAGTGCACAGAGGTCATTTGAGCATCTTTCTCTTATTGCCTGCTTTTATCTTAGATATGAGGAATGAGAAAGTAGTTTGGAAAAAAGAGGTAAGAAGAAAAAGCACTGGATCTTTAGCACTTCTTTCTTAGGAGCAAAGATATCCACTCATCAGTCTGGCTTCATAAAGATACTTTGGATATGTTCAGTGAATACGCTTCGGGACATGAACCAGAATTTCCACTGGGAAGAAGACATCCAGAATATGTCCATGCAGCTGAGCAACTAAAATTGCACCATCCTTTAACCAGTCATTGACAGTGGTCCTGAGCCAGGCCATTTGATCTGTGAAGGGTCAGGGTGGTGAACGTCAGCACATGCTGACAGAACCTTCCAATACTGAAGTCTCAGGACCTTTATGTCATATTCATTTTTCTCCCCTATTTATAAGCATTTCTAACTGGGGACTTATGTATTCTTAACATGAGAAGAAAAAAGAACTGTCTTAAAGGCTTTCAAGTTCCTGCTACAACTCATATTTTGGTTATACAGATAGGCTTAAACAAGAATTCACATTTCCTTGCATTAGATGCAGACATTGAAAGAAAACAGTCTCTAATTCAAAGGCCTCCTAATAAGAGATTAAATATAACAGAAGGAAAAATAGGCCTACATATTTCTTCAGTGCAGTCAGCAAAGCACTCAGAAGCAGCACAGATTAAAGCTGAATGTTAAATTTATAGTAAGAATCAAACAAAAAATAGAGAAATAATTTGCTCTTAAAACAACTGTAATTTCCTTGTCATGAATAGAAGAGGCATATCTCTATTAGAAGATGCTACTTTCAAGTGGGGGTGATAAGCAACTTAAACCTTTAGTAACTTCATAAAATGAAATTTCTTGAAGATTATTTTCTGTATTGTTGGTGATTTTGAACGAAATTTGCACCAAATTCACTGAATTTATTCTAGAAATTCTAGCATGGGGTTAGATCCATAAAATCAAGACACTATAGTATTTTTTCATCCAAAAGTCTTTGTTGCACTTGGAATGATACAAAAGATGTGGCTTGCTCCTTCTGTCTGGATGGGTGTGTGGTTGTGTGCATGATGTTTGTGTTCACATGAGTTCTCTGTCTGTCTAGAATCTGTGTGAGCAGCTATGCAGGCATGTATTTATGTATATGCACACGCAGTGCACACATAGTGCTTTGTGTGCTTGCTGTAAATAAATCCTCAGCCTTGCTCCTGGTGGAACTCAGGGACAGGGATCAGCAGCAGCCTTGCTTCCTTCAAGTTGTTGAATCTGGCATGACTTGTTTTCCTCTAAAATCCTGTTCCCAAACACGTGTTCGAAAATGACAGATAGAAGACATAAGAAAGGTTATTTTTTTAATTCTAAATTTGCAATATGACAATTTGTTATATTTTGTACAAGAACAAAGACAGAAAAATAATTTAGCTTATGGCAGACCTAGATTTTTCATAGTATTATGGAAGAAAATTGGTAAGAAGAGTGCTTTAACATAAAAAAAAAGTATTAAAACATTTAACTTTTAGAAATCAGGAAGCCAATAAGACTTACTGAAATACAGAGTTGGATTTTAAAGACATGGAGGTCACAAGTAACACAAAATGTTCTACACTTCCACTGCTAGGCTTAAAACCCACTAGGTAAGGGAAGGCACGTAAGGCAGGTGTACAATCTCTATAAAACAGTCTTCTTCCACCCTTGGCACACGTGTGTAACTTTGCTTGCACACACTGCTCAAATGCAAGTCCTGAGGTATAATGTGCTCCAAAAGACAGGTGTACACTTAACTCCTATGATTTAACAGCAAAGCCTAATTTAATGGAAGCCTGTGTTCTGGACAAGCACCAAAACCGACAAACACCTTTACTTAATATGCATCTTGAAAGTATATACAATGGTCTTTCAGGCATAGCAACCTAATGAAGGTTTCCATATTTCTGTTTGTCTAATATTTTTGCATTCTGCTTATTGAAGTACCAATTTTATTAGCTGAAAGGTACCTACCAAGGAAGGGCTATAGAAGTCTTTTCTGTAACTCTCATTCAATGTACTTGCACTACGCATCTTTGAATTATCATTAAAATCCCAAGAGAATAAAGAACAAGCCAAGTATGGGGCCTGCACCAAGACTGAGGAGTATGCAGTGTACTACCTATCACCATATGCAGAAATAACACCAGACGACAAAAAGCCAAAGTGCATTCACTGAAATTTAGGTCAAAGTGGTCATAAGTCTTTAGAGTTCTAGCTTTATCTTTGAATGTCCTAATGACTGTAATCACAATCATGCTGTGTTTCAACCTCTTTGTTGCTTTGAATCACCCACATTTAGGTCAGGCCTAAAGGCCCTCTGATGGGGAACAACCTCCCAGAGCTGTGCCTGGCAAACAGCTTGGAAAAAAGCACACAGCTCTGCAGGAAGATAAAGTCACTGACTTGTTCCCACAGTTCAGCCAGAAGCAGAGTTGTAAGAGTTACAGCTCTTAAAAGCTGTAAACTGACAGATCTTTATGGAAAATAAGGGAAAGGCTTCAATTTTCATGCTTTGCGGGGCAAATTTCACTTCCAAATCTGCAACAGGCTCACCCTGCCCTCCCTCAAGGAGGGGTTTCTGAATTAAAATTACAGTGTTGGCATGTGCATCTTGTAAATTTTTTTTAAACTGGGTTAGGTTTAATCCCCCCAAACTTACCTACATTAAGTCTGTAACTGAGCAAACTGTTGGTTTATCTTTGACTTATTCACCCTTTAAATAAGGAATGTATAAAAATACGTATTTCTCAGAATAAAAGGAGAAAATACAACAAGCCATTTAAACATATTTAGTACTGTCATACTAAGAAGCATACACAGATACTTTATTACATAAAATACCCACAACAAGCTTTTATATAAGCCAATCACCACATCCACAAACTGATATTGGTGAGTTTATGTCACAACATACACATATGCAATTTGTGTTCTTAAAAAAACAGGATATCAGATTTTAAAATCTCATTTCTAGTATCCCAAACTCAAAATACATCACAAGTAATACACATGCTAAGGTTTGTTGATTGAGTATTGCTTCCAGTGTAGAAAACACTAGTATTTCCACTGGCACTGACTCAGACTAACAATTATTGAAGGCACCTATAACCATTTTTGAACAAAAAGGACCAAAGCACCACATGAAATAAGCATTGCTAAAAGGATGGAACTCTTATTTAAGGTTTTGATTAAATACAATTAGCTAACTGTAGTAGATATGTACCATGCAAAAGACAAGTATTCCAGATACAGAAAATGACACATTTATTAATTATATCTTTTTTAATTCCAAAAGAAAACTATGTAGGCCTTGCAGTTTAGTAAACTAACAGTCTGCACACTGAAAACAGGGTAGTTAAAAAAAAATTTTAGTCTGTTAAAGCTAGCTAATTGCTGTCACTATTAAGTGAAGAGATTAGCATCCCTTCTTCCCCATTCACTACTCCATAACAATGACACCTCCTTTCTGGCTTTAAGTTTTGTCTAATCACAGCAATGGTGAGAATAATATTTCAGAACTACATGGTATCAGAAGTGTTTGTTGCTATTAGTGTACAGGCCAATATGCTTTTCAAAGGGTATGTTATAAATTGCTTAAAGCTATTAGAAGTGCAACAATTAACTGATAAATTAGTGAGACAGACAAGCAAAATATCAATCATGGCCCTTCTAACGTAATTAGCATAAATTACACCGGATCACAGATTACTGCAGTTTTTGCATAAAACGAGTACCTACTTCAGTTGTTCAATAACTTGAATTGTTGTATAGTTTTAACACTAAAACTATACAACACAATACTCAAAACATAAAGAAGAGACCATGAGAATAATGAATATTAATTGGCAATTTTCTGCTTAAAACTTGTTTATAGCAATTTCTGGGGTAATATATAAAAAAGGAAAAAAAGGAAAGAAGAAACACATCCCAAATGGACAGGATTTTGTAGAATAGCATACAGTAAACCCCAGATATCTTTCTAGGACAGAGATTACAAGTGTAGTGATAACTACTGCACCATGAACCAGTGGCCCATACAAGGCCTGAAAAAGTGCTACATTTAAGTAGGCCTGTTATTACCAGCACAGTTAGCAATTTGGATGATTGCATGAGTTTTAGAATGCAATTAAGCTGCATAAAGAGTGCCTCTTTAACTCCTGGAATGAAAAGACAGCCAGGAAGTGATTTTATTTTAATTTATTAATATACATTTATTATGTTTTTGAAATTTATTTCATTTCTTGTTGTCACTCTGACATCAAAGCACCTGTAAATTCTATATTATAAATATGGATTTTTTTAAAGCAAATTGAAAGCATTTTTATTCTTAACAAGGTACAAAAAAGATTTCCTGCTTCAGATTCTTATGCTGTCTGCACTGGTTTCAAGATCTAGAAAGAACTGTTGTTAAATAATTCAAAGTGGTCAAACAAGACCAAATTGGTAGAACAATCAGTATTCTGCCCTCAGTTAAAACTTTGCCTTCTGACTTAATACAGTTACTCAAATAACAGTGAGGAAGAATCTGATTAAAACTCTGTTTGTGTTTGTATGCTATGAGGATAAAGGAATGAAAAATAAGACTTTCAAAATTACATCTCTGCATCTTTAATGTCAATTTTGTGACATACTCTCCTATTATACCACCAGCCACACAGGACCAATGGTGCAAAGATTTTACCTCCTTGATTCATGTTGTAAAGATGGAAAACTGCATCATTAGGTTTTGTTTTGACAACTAGGTGAAAGGACTGAAGTGAATTCTGCATAAAAAGAGGTCCCTTTCATCCTTGAGTAACAGGGATAAACCTAAGAAGATTTATGGAAGTAGGTATGTGCATTATTTTACATACACTCTGAGAGAGCTGATCTGATGCAGGACAAAGACAATGTTGTAAAGGGGCAGGTGCTTCCCCGCTTCTCCAGCTTCTTTACTTCCCAAATTTCACATCAAACCCTTAACATGAAAAGTAGGATCTGAGGCAGCATTTCAGAGGAGACAATATACTTTTAATATAGTTATTATTCTGTCTGGGTGAGACATTGTTTCTTGGCAAATGCAAAGAAAGCCATTTATGCAGACAAAGCATTTGGGCTCCCAAAGACATTGAAACAGGATGTCCAAAGTTCTGCCCGTTCTTACCACCTATGGGAAAGTCCCAGCAACAGGATGGGAATCTGCCTTTGTAAAATTTGTAACAGCAACGAGACTCAGTGCTTCTAATTTTTGAGATTTTTATAAAATTGTAAAAACTTTAAGACCAATGGCTGGCATGCCTACAGAAGACCTCAGAATAAAAAAAAAATAATCAAAATTGTTGAAAGATTTATCAAAATAATTAACACCATATATTATAAAGGTATAATGCAAGATTATTCCTCTAAACTGTGCATCCTAAAGAGTTGATACAGGTATCACATACCGGTATTATATAGACAGAGAACTAGAACCAAACTTGCATGCAAACGTAGATGTG
>JAYDZK010000169.1:94781243-94793535 GCA_034509185.1 Euphonia xanthogaster
GCATGCAAACGTAGATGTGGTAAAGAGATGTACAAATGAAAGAGTTAAATATCTGAAAATATGTCTCTGCACAATAAAATAAAAAGATAGACCACATCAGTGTGCTGAAAGTCATGCATGCTTGCTCTGTATATTAGACCACACTGGCCTATAATGAAATATAATATGCAGATCCTCTAGCTCATGTCACTTCCCACTGATGTAAAAACCGAAACATATTTATCTGTTTATACTGTAAGTCTTCTGGGCAGGGCATATGTTTGTACAGCACTTGGCAAAATAAAGTTCTGGATTGTGATTGCAGTCCATATGCACTATAACACTACAAGCAACACAACTAATTACATGTGCATGTACACTCATGTTCTCAAAGCCCAGCAGGAATATTTAGCCTAACAACTCCCTAGCACCAAGGAGTAAAGGTAGGGAATGCATTCCCATTATGTACTTTACTTGAAAGCATCCAACTGTTTTCATGCAAACAGAGAAGAAAGCCAAAAAAAGAAGCAAAACTCTAGATTAGAGCTTTAGCACGTCCAGCTCTGGCGTCCCCAAAACAAGTACACGGATTAGTTGAAGGAAATCCAGAGGAGGGCCATGAAGATGATCATAGGACTGGAGAACCTCTCCCATGAAGATGGGCTGAGAGGGCTGGGGCTGCTCAGCCTGGAGAACAGGCAGCCCTAGGGAGACTGTAAAGCATCTCCCAGTGCCTAAAGGACTGAAATCTACAGTGAATATCTCTAGAACCTTACATGAATTTCCACACCCAGCACTTCCACTCCCAACTTTCAGAAAGCACGTTTCTGCCTCCTCCAATGACTGGCTGTAGCACTATGAGATTTTAAGTACATAAGTTTCTATTCCTTTTTTTTTGCTTTCTGGCTATCAGCACTTTATGTTAAGGCACTCAAGCTTCTCTTTGCAACCAAAACACCTACAAAGATTATTTTTTTAAATGGAAGGTTACATTGATGTGCAACTGATTCTACAAATAGCATCCTTCAGAAAATCATCTAATATTATTAACTACCATTTTTTCTGAGAGGTTTTTTTTCCCACGCTTTAGACACAGATGAAGGGCCTTCCTATAAAATCTCCATTGCCCTCTTTCAAAGTTCTCCAAAGCTGATCTACAATAGCATGGTTATGGAATTTGCTGACTACCTACAGTATGCAGTCACAAATTTAAACTCCATCTAAGTCCTAGAACCTTGTGTTTGCTATTGCTGAGGTTGCTCCTAGAGCTGAAAATCGGGCAGTAGGAAATTAAAGGTACAGGAATTTAGATGTAGACTAAGATCTTTGTATTTAATCCATATTTTCAGAAGTTTTATTTGCACTTTATTATTGGAAATCACTGAGGACATCTACAGATAGTTTTTATAACAGCAGTTTTAGAGACTACTATCTCTGTTGTTCTTTCTTCTTCTTTGATTTCATGCATCACACCCTGTTATGAATTAGAGCATAACCAATCAGAAGGGGGAACTGTCTTTTAATCACAGTTGGTATCTCCAAATTTAATTTTCACATTAAATAATAATATTCCAGTTTCTGTGTCTCTGTGGCTGAAAAAAATAGCAGCGTGTCATAGTACAGACAATTGCAAAGTGCAGTCAGATATTCCTGCTACAACATAAAGGGAAGGAGTGAAAACTGGTAGTATAGGTTGCAGAAAGCCAAAGAACCAATTTCATATTTTACCTAGTGGTTTTAGTGAGATTTGAAAAGTAACAAATATAAAACATAGAGAAAGAAACACTCAAGATGGTTGCCCTGATCAAGCTTGTTTTTTGATCTGTGACTTCATGTTCCTTTATTTTCTAAATTCTTTTTCATCTTCCATTTTGTTACCTCTTCTGGTTGTCTTTGCAATCACTCACAGAATTTGCTTTGAACCAGCTGCTCAGGAGTAAAATGAAATGGTTAAATCTCTGACTTTTTGTGAAGGAGATAACCCAAAATATTTGTATTTCACTGAAAAGAATATTTACTCATATTCATGTGTCTTCCATTGTCAATCTATTCAAGTTTTTTGTTAGTTTTTGATTAAGAAAAGCCTTCAAAGTGACAGCCATTAGAATAACTGTGTGGATAATTTATGCCTTTCTTACAGACTTTAATACCTCTTTTTCTGAATGTGTTTTTGTCCAAGATGTGTGTGCACGTGTGTCTGTGTATGTAAATGTATCCATGCATGAACATGTATATAATATTGAAGCATGCACTTATGAGCACGTGTGCCCATTCTATCACTATTAAAAAAGATGTATGTAAGAATGTGTGTTTATAACACATTCCTTCATAAGGAAAATAAAACCACATTTGAACAAAAAATAAATCTAAAAGCGAAACCCTTTCACAGGTTTTAGACTGGAAGAAGCCCAGCCAGACCTACAGCTACACTGGCACTCACAGGCACAAGATGCACATGCTGTAACACAGCAATTGCTTCTGTGCTTTATTCCTCCAGATTTTCAGGTTTCCATGGAAATGAGTGGGAATCCCAACACAAGGGAAAAATAACTAGGCTATCCAACTCACACCATGGTGCTGGATGTCTGAACAGCGGATACACGAGGCAGTCATCACAAGCACAAAAGTACGCAGAATACAATACTACACATAACACTGGAGCCAAAAAACCAGCCACAACTGCACCTTGAAAGAACACATGCAAGCTACTGCTGTAGTTGGTACAAAAAACTCTGCAAGAATAAAGTTTTATACAGTTTTGAAGCTGCTCAGGGTATGAATACATGTACTGTATGATGTTCCGAAACTAATTAATTGAACAAGTCATAGCTATTTAAAGCAGAGCCTGATTTTTCTACTATTGACTTCACTACACAGATGGTGAATTAAAAAACAAAGAAAAAAAAAAGTGTGTTTTTAAAATTCTATTAATGCTAATATCCAAAGACCTGTTGACTGCTCAGCAAGCCTTGGTTTCACAATGACAGACCATTATCAGAGAACTCCCAGTGTAGCAATACCATGCCTCTATTTGGATGTTAAGGGTTCCTGCTGGTTCTTTTGCCTTTTCACATGAAAATTACAGGGTCATGTGGTTCTTCCTTATTTGCTATTATAACTAAGATTCATGTAATTGTCAGTATGGACACAGAAAACAAAAAACTTTTTGAATTTTTAATGAACTGTTGAAAACAGAACCAGCATAATCCTTAAACCTCCTCAGATGAGGGGAGAAAAGATCAAAAAACTTGAGCCAGTTTGAGTAAGTCTCTCTTACCTGGCAACAAGTCTTTGCTACTATATCTGATTTCACTGGAATTGTGTCAGCCTTACTGCTGGACTTGGCATACTGTTTTTTTCTGATCAAATAGACACAATGTTTGAGGTGTTTGAAAAGTGTTTGGACTACTTTTCAACGTGAAGTCTTGGAGTATACAGAATAAATGCTAAGCCCAGCAGAGAGACTTCAGAGAGTGGTATCTCCTGCTTCTTATTATGTTTGTCAGCCACGTGGCAGGAAACAGCAAATTATTAATAGATCCTTTCCAAGTGATATAGTCTATTAAGAAGCAAACAAAATCTTTCAGAATGAGAGAAGAGAAAGAAAAAGAGATGGTGATTAAAGAGTTGCCAGAAAGAGGACAAACCTTGTCCGTTACATTCTCTGTGAGGAAGAATACAACACAGAAGTACTGAATATCAATAGTGATTGATCACAGGGCCTAGAAAAGTCTCTAACTTCTCTATCAAAAGATGAACTTCTCTATCAAAAGCAGAGTCTGGGCTGTAGGCTGGCTCACCAAACTTTTGGAGGTGTAGCCTCCTCTGGGAGCAGAGCAGAAGTGTGCATCAGTATCACTGAATTTGCACAGTCATTCACCCAGTTGCAGATTTCCTTCCTATAGGTCATAAGAGAACAAAACAACTCCAAGTAACCATTGTCAACAGTATTTCCTAAGAACTTAAACAACAAGTTAAACATATTATCTTCTCAAAGTGGTTCAGTTACTGCTAAGCCATTCTCAGGCGTGAATCAACAAGAGGTAGCAAGTTATCCTACTTGAAATGTGCCTGTATGAAATGTGCCTGTATGAAATGTGGTTACCAATTTGCACATTCATATGAAACACATTATTCAATGTGGCAAGAAGATCATACTGAGCTTTGAGCATCTTCTGACCCATAGTGGTGCCTTACTTATATTTCACTTGAGAATGGATTAATGATTTATTGATGGCTCAGCCAAACCTATGTTCACCTTTGGGGCATATGATAACTGCACATGATCAGGACTCAGCACCTCTGAAACTAGAGAAGAGTGGGACAGTAAGGCCAGGATCTTTGCCTCAATAATTAGCAGCAAAACAGGCTTAAGAAGCCCATCTCCTGATCTAACCTCTCATTTCTATGCCTGTAAAGCACTTTGAAAAATAGCAATTGTGTTGCTAGGCTGTAAACCCAGTCACTGAAACTATTCCCCTTTTGGTGGATTTGGTTTTCAGATAAGCACCACTTAGATGTATCACCATAACTAAGGGGATGACAAACTGGAGCTCAGGGGCAGAAATAAGTAGCCAGAAACAGCTATGCACAAATACTCCCTTAAATTGCTTCAGCGCTGAAAAGCAATGCCACATCTTATCTGAGGGGCACAAGTATATTTTAGAGAGGGAGAACATTCCTTTCCACCCAGTTAGGCTGACATGAAGTTCCTGAATTAGGAGTGGTTTACCTTGAAGTTGCTATTGAGAAACAACAAAATGAAATTGAGGGAGTCTCTCAGCCCTCATACATGTAGATGCCCTAGGAAATAGTTACATACCTGCAGCTACATGCTGCTATAAAGAGCATCTACAATTCCCACCTAAGGTTCACCAGAATTACTACTAGCTGCTTTGCCACATTCTGGTACTCCTTTATCCACAACAATTTCCCAAAACTAACTGTTCTCCAGGACCCTTAATTATCTGGATTAAAGGCTAAACATGGTGTAATTCTATCTTGAAATTAATGGAGAGCTGGAATATCTCTCCTATTGTATCTCTCTCCAAGCTGACAGAGTTGGGGTGGTTTGGCCTAGAGAAGAAAAGGCTTCAAGGCAGACTTCCAGTGCCTAAAGGGGGCCTACAAGAAAGACAGAGACATGAGAGAAATGAAAATTACTAACTTGCTCTGGAGTTAAAGCATGTAATGTAAGACAAAATCATTTCAGAGCAGAGAAGGGACTGATAGGAGAGGAAGGAGTGATGCCCTGTTTCATGGTGGAAGCAGGTGATAACACTGCTGTGCCTATGCCAGTCTTTTGTGCCATGGCCATTTGTCCCTAGTTCACTAGCAGACAAAATTTATTCATTGTAAGATACATCTGTGCACTCACAGGCTAAGGGTGATGTGGAATTTCCCTGTGAAAAAGCAGTGAGCCATGCAGAAGGCAGGCACATTTTCATTGCCTCTCCAGCTTTCTTGGAAATATAATTCTGAAAATGTCCCTAAATATTCAAGCTATGCTTTGATGAAAAGTTAACATGCTGTTTTTCCCATTTTATAAACATAATTATTAATCATTTTTAGATTTGTCTTCACCAATCACATGCCTATAACCTTCCTATGCTACAATAAATGACAATAAAGAGCAGCAAATGGAACCTACAAGAGTAATCATGTCAGATTATTTAGACACTAGTAGCTGAAGTATTAATTATTGTCTTCAACATTTTTAGTATATTTCTTTGTAAAATCTACATGGAAAAAAATTACTTTTTGTTAGTCAAAATATGCTCAATGAACAGTGATCTGCACATTCCAATACATGTTATTTTTAAGTGTTGCTTTACTATGATTTTCTGAAAAATAACAATTTTTTTTCTACAGACTGGGTAAGGGATGACCACATAATAATTCTGAGCTCATTTCCTGAATTTCTGAACAGACTAGAAGCACCCATAGAGCACACAGGCCAGTGAAACTGCAGACAAAATGCCTTCAGGTGCAAGAGGAAGGTGAGAAAAGATCAGGGGACAGGGAGAATGGAAGAAGTGCAAAGGTTTTAATTCATGAGGAGGGGAATTATGGAGTATGAGACTCTCACAGCATGAAAATATATATATACATTCTATGTAAATTTCATCGGGGTTTTGATGAGTCCATGCATGAAGGTTTGACTGGAACCCAGGCCTGCCTAAACTCTAGCATTTACACTTAGGCTCTGGCTTTTTGCCCTTCTCTCTGTCTCCCTTGCAATGCAGCCAGTGTCACCTGCTTCTGCTGGCAACCAGCCCAAACTACTTTCTCTCTTCATTTTCACCTCTCCCACAGAAGAGGAGCACATGGGAGGTCAGTGCTGTGACTCTACCCCTCATGTGCTCAGTGCTTATCACCTTTCCTCGTGTCTTTAGTAAAAGAAATTAAATGTAAACAAGATGAAAAGACAAAGCTGATGGATTTATGGCAGGAAATAAATGGCACAAAATGTTAAAATGCTTAGTAGCCACCTTCTCCAGAGGCACACAAGCAGAGCCAGGCACAACCAATGATGCAACTGAAGAAGGGGTCTAGTACCAGTAGCTGTAAGGACCAGCTCATGTACTTGGCAAGGAAAAGACAGAAGCAGAAATGTGATGAAAGGCCTCTCAGGCAGACAAGAAAGGCAGTACTAAGCATAGGAGACTGACAGATTATGGGAGATAGATATGGCTGAAAGGTAAGAATGCAAGGGAAAATGGTTAGAAACATTTTTAGGGATGTCTCTGCCACTAGTGGAAGAGAATAAAATGTGTGTGAAGATTTCAAGCATATGCCTACACTGTGCAATACACTGCTCCAAGAACTGCCCAGCTCCCTCCTCCCAGACAGCACAAGATAAGCCAGCTTTGGCACCAAAGGTGGTTCAGTAATCACAGGCACTTTAGGGCAGTCAGACTACTTACAGTAATCAAAGGAAAGGATAATTAGCCTTTGTTCAGTTATGCTAACACAGTTATGATTTTTCTGGGTCATGAGATGCACGCTGGCACACCACATAGGTCTAGTGTGTCTGTCCTACAAGAACAGTGCACATGTACATGACTATTTCCTTCTCCTGTTTAATACAGTTATAGGGAAACTGCAAATTCTGTGCAGATGATATCCAAGGTACATGGGAAGAAAAAGAAGCAAATTCAAATAGCCCAGGAATAATATGTATAAAGACAAATCCCTTCCACTAATTTTGCTACAGTTGTCCTTGCTGATCAGTAGATACATATTGTCTCAGCTAACATCAGGTATTTTGTGTAACAAATGGCAAAGAAAACAAGTATGGTACAGTAGATTGCAGAGGCAGAGATAGCTGCTTAGCTCACCTCTTAACATGGTCAGTCTGAGATCAGTGAAATGATTTCTTCCTGAGCTCCAACCTGCCTAAACAATAGAGACCCACAAAGCCCCCAAAGGAAGATTTTTCAATGGTGACTGTGTGACTGCCTCCAAAATTGGACTGTATAACAGAAACAGCAAAATTTCACACAGCAATAGTGCTGTGACTGTGCTCCAGTCAAAGCAACAGAATGTTTCATAAGCCAACAGAAGTGAAAAACAGCCATAGTCCATCCCAGTATCAAGTGCATACTGGGACTATGAAACCACAAAGGTGAGCTGCTTCAGCACTAGACCTTTGTCTGTGAGGTTAGGGATGCAATGACGACAGGCTCTAGGCAGAATTCCACAGTAATTCAATACAGCTGAATGTATTTAAGGTTAGAATAGAGAAGAATTTCCATGCAGTTACAAAAAGAGCTCATTGTGTCAGTGGTATACTGCATAAGGGAATTAGCACCTAGTAAATATTGCTTTAATGAAATGTTTACAATTAAAATTAATGTGTTGTGCAAGAGAGATGTTATTGGACTAACATATAACCTTACCTTTCCCTGGGTGATTGACAATGCCCTATTGGATAATATAAAATGGAATTTAATAACGTTTGACTTCAAATGAAATGAATTGTGCATGAAAAAGCAATGGATGATGTGTCAATGTATAGCTACACATATGAAATGCAGAACATCCAAATTTGAATATCAGGGAAAATTTTTATTTTCCTTATTCTGTAAACACTGCTAGAATAGATAACTACTCTTTGGCAAACATCAGATGCTTCAGAGAAAGGAACTACTTCACCCCAAACACTCCTTGCAGCAATGCAATAATTTCTACACCTCATAATGATAATTAAACTGGGTCCTGCATTGTATCTTCTAACTCCTACAATTACCAGCTTTGGCTATTTACTTACTAATGAAAAAAATACTCATATAGAAATATCTAAAACGTCTTTCTAAAGTATATGTAACAATAAAACAAGGAAGTCAAGCACCACTTCTCTACACATCTTTTTCTCCCATTCAGTAACTTGTTCTGCAATTTCTGTATCATAGTAAAATAAAAATAATATAGTTTTATTGCACAGTTAAATTAAGCCATTTCAAAGAATAATTAAATGTAACAAATACACTAAAAGAATACCTGTATCTGTTCCTGTATACTGCAATGAGTTGCAAACATATGATACCAGTGACATTTTATGTTCTAATAAGCTTCTCTTGCAAACATGGCATGTCTGGGCTCTTTAACAGGCCGATCCTTTATTGGCTTAGAAAGAAGGAAGGTGTCAATCCAGACACAGACTTTCTTTCTTTCAAAGCACTGGTCAGCAGATGGTAGAAAAAGCAATTCAGATCCTCAAAAGGACCTGATGTTCTTGTTTTCTCTCTATTTTAGGATGCAAGTCCTGTTATCACTGAACAGAATGACACTTGCAGCAGGTACAGCTGACACATGGAAATATGTTGGATCAGTCTCACTAATAGGATCTATGCATTTGCTAGAAAAATCAAACAAATATGGACCATTTGGACAGGCAGGTTCAGAACCTTACTCACAGTCAATTTTCTGTGTGAACATTTGCAAGGAAAGATACCAGATGGCTTAGGCATGTATTACACTGGCATGTACATAAATGTGCACGGGTATATGTGAAATAGGAAGAGCTGTGACCAAATTAGGGCACTAAATTACATATGTGTAGGACAGGGCAGTGACAAAGGAAAGAAACTCAGAGACAGGGAGAAAGAATGGTAATGCTGAATAAAATATGCATTATACATTAGCTTTTCTTTAAGGCAGCTAGGCTCCCCACACACATATACTAAGTTGGGGATTTACACGACAAGTTCAGTTTAACACTGTGAAAATTATGTGTTAAAATGCTCCATACATTGATTGGAACACTCTCTTCATCGATCACAGGTGCTGATATTAAAATTTCTGATGGGAGTTTCATAACTGATGAATTGCTTCACTGGGATTCACTTTGCCTGCCCAGCCAAAGCAAAAGTGCTATAGCAGCAGTCACCAGCACAGAAGGCTGGTTAGAAAGAAAAGCGACAGCGTCAGAATTGAGAAATGAGCAGCACCCATGCATGGATGTATTGGTAGGAAAACAGTAGGAAGAGAAGGAAAGAGCACTACTTCCTGATAGAACAAAATCTAAGTCATCTTAAAATATGCATTTAAACCGTCAGACAGACCCCAGCCTTCCTCCCACAAGCATCCTGAGGTCTCTGTATCCACCAAAGCCTTAATAGGATCCTTAAAATGAAGATTTTTTTATCTTTAAGAATGGAAATAAGGTATATTTTGAAATAATGCTTTATTGAGAAAGGTCAGAATAAAAGAGCACACCTTGCTTGGTATTACAAATTTCCTACATAAGTGTTCTGGGTCCATATAAGACAGAATTCATTTTCATCATAGTGGCTCGTATGGGTTTTAGATTTTTGACCAAAATGATACTGGTAACAAACATTCCAGCTTTTTCTGACCAGTGTCTGCACAGCATCAAGGCTTCCTTGGTTTCTCAATTTGCTGCAATAGGTTAGGAGGCAGATGACCCAACTAACCAAAGACATGTTCCACAACATGTCACATAATGCTCTGTAACAGCAGGGAAAAGAAATGGTTTAGGAAGTTACACATCTTTTGTTTGGGAACAGGGCGGGCATCAGGCTACCTGTGGGAAGTAGTGACTGATAGTCTTTGCATCACTTTTGTTTCTCTTCTCTCTTTCATGTCTCCTTTACTTATTAAACAATTCTTTTTTTTTTTCTTGATCCCAAGTTTTCTTGCTTTTGATCCTCCCTCCCTCTTTTCCCATCCAGCTGGGGGTAGCAGGAGGAAACTGAGTAAGCATTTGGTGTGGTGCTTAGCTGTCCACTGGCATTGACTCACAATAATTAAGAAAATGACCAAGAACAAGTATTCTGCATCTTGAAGGGGTTTTGTTTGTTTCTTATAGTTTAACCTAATAGCTTCAAAGGAGATTAAGTTAAATTGTTAAAAACCCACCACATAATGTGGAACCAGAATATCCAAGAATATGGCTGTTGAGACTTACATCTGCCTAGCTTATTTCCCAGTTTCTAGAGGTGGTATCTAAACAGACTAGGTAGTGCTCTCACTGTTAGCTACTAGAAGGTATTTCAAGTAAAATTCCAGTATTCTGATACTTCACCTTCTGGTCCCATTACATTAGCTTCAAGTTCTATTTCTCTATTACCTTTGTATAAGAAGTGATTTGTATGTCTCTGGAGGTCCTTGATGTGCCGTTCCTGAAACAGCCTGTCTCACTGCCCACTCCCTCTTGTCTGCAGGTAGGTTCACTGCTCTTGAGACATGGCCTGTTAGCTCAGTTTGGCTACTCATTGAGAAGTCTTTGCTACTATCAAGCCCCAACTATGCTTATTATGACTGCAACTACTTCAAAGAGCTCCTCACTCCTTTCTAACAAGTCTGAGAAAAATTCAGCTCTGACGCAGTTTCCTGAAGTCATTCTGTATTACAGCAGCAACTAAGTTGATTCAGCCTAACTTTTCACACCTATTACCTTTCTGGCACACTGAAGAGCCAGTGAGCATGTGTGTCATTTTGTCCAAGATCCGATTCTCACATGGCTTTAAGTGAGTATGTCTCTTCCCTTCCTGAATAATGAGTTTTCAGGAACAGCTTGTATGACCAGCTTCTTCTAAGTTGAAGGCTTTTATTCTACTGTTTAATTGATCAGAAGTCTCAACATTTATTGCTGTGGAAGGCAGTGAAAGTGAGATTTCATGGGCCTTATTTCCTTATGAAACCAATTTAAAATATTAAGTACTGGAAATGAAGAGTTAAACAGAAAGAAACAAGAAAGAGGACAAATTTAAAACTGCATCCTACTTTAAACTGCATGACATGCCAGCCACCTAAGACTTATAACCTCTAATTTCTGTCTTTTTCCCCACCCTTCCCCTTCTTTTTTCAATGACTTGATTTTATAGGATTTGAATGAACTCAAATCAAAATAAAAATGCATCCATGTAAAAGTCACAGTGAAGGTTCAAGCTTAAGATCTAGGGTTTTGTATTGCCTCTAATAACATTTTGATCCAGTCCTCAAACTCAATACAATAATCTCCACTCCATGAATTATAAGAAGGAAACTTCTGAATTGATTACAACCCTGTAATTCTTGGTTATTATTCATAAATATAATGAGTTACAGTATCTGGTCATATGATTGCAGAGGCATGATTAATATAAATGAAGTATTTTTTTCACAAAATATAACAAGGAAGTGTATTACCCATCATCACAAAATCATACAAACTCACTGGAAAGATACACTAGTTTGAGTGTGCTCTGGGTTATCATGGGAAAGGGCCAATGAAGAACAGAGGACTCTGACCTGGCACAGTACTTCAGCTGGAGAACGTAGAGCAGTGCAACATGCTGAATAGAACACAGGGATTCAGGCAGTGCAAGTTCTGGTCTTATTTTTCCAGATGAGTTATTGGATTACTATTGACATAATCTTTATATCTCAGGATCGCCAGCCATGCGACCCTGAAATTTATTAAAAGTCTCTGTTTCACCCCACGCCTTTAAAGGACGAGTCGAAGCGCTTCAGTTTTCGGTCTCAGAATTATTTATTGTTTCTTATCTGTAAAAACTTTTCTCTCTGCCCAGCCAAGGTCTGTTCAGCAGGACAGTCTCAGGCACTCTGCCTGCCCCCAGGGCAGTGTTATCTTTATATACTAAAAACTACTTACAACATGTTTACAATTACTTTCCAATACCCATCACTTATATTAGACAGTGAGTTTCTACTCTAAACCAATCTAAAAGTGCCAACATCACCACTGAAGATGGAGGTAAAGAAGAAGAAAGAAGAAGAAAGAAGAAGAAGAAGAAGAAGAAGAAGAAGAAGAAGAAGAAGAAGAAGAAGAAGAAGAAGAAGAAGA
>JAYDZK010000169.1:94798826-94820021 GCA_034509185.1 Euphonia xanthogaster
TCTGTATTCATGTAGCTATAGCTTTTTTTTTTTTTTTTTTGACAAAGATTCTACTATGATACTTTCAGATGTATCACAAGTCTCCTCTGCATTCTTCCCTCATTCTTTCTTTAATTCCCTGGTATTGAGAGGTGTTTTTGCATGTGCTCTTCAACCATCACTTTTCCCTCAAAGCTAAACTAAGCTGAAGTCTTATTAAAATGACAAGCTAAAAGTAGTTATTCTTTAATTCAGACAAAACAATATTTATATAAGATTTTTTAATTTCTGGAAAACCTCTAGTGTTCATTTAGGCCTTCTTTAATTAACATCTTCTGGACTGTACTTTGAGATCTTGACTTTGTACTTGTTTACCCGAATCCATTCAGGAAGAACTATGAGACTACTTCTATATTAAGTTTTCTTTTTTCTGTCTGAATTCAGATTTTAGTAATCTTTTTTCTCTTCTCCCCACATATCAGTGATACATATAGCATTCCACAGCATTACCTTAACCATTCCAGGAATTTATCCTCCCACATCAACCAAAAGTATGACTTGAATCAGTATTTCACAGTATGATACAGAAGAACCTCAAAAGTAATGCACTATGATCTTCATAACATTTACCAGTTTTCAGGATATCAACATTATTTGCTTTTGGTTTGGGATCAGTAAGCCAAAATCCATCCATATTATTCTGTCATCTAGATCAACACCTTTGGGGCATCACAGGAATATCATAACTGCAAGGCACAATGGAAGATATTGTCCAGACGAGGACACTGTTCCCTGGAGCAAAATGTAACATGAAAATTCCTGAACTCTTGACTTCTCTGGGAGACACTGGTGGTGCACTTGGACACAACACAGTCCTGTAGAGCCTCCAAAAAATACCTCAAGGTATAAATATTCTCTTTTAAGTGGAAAGTAATATAACACTGATAATCCATTTGACAGAAATTTCTTTTACATATTTGCTTTGAGGAAAGTGATTCTTATACAGAGATAATTTCAGAAAAATGCAGTTCTCACTTTTCCATCAGCTTTATTCACCAGCCACCTTCTACTCAGTTTGAGTCATTCTGACCAGTGTTATCAAGACAGGCACATGATGTTAGTATCAGGTAACAGTAAACTCTGTTAGACAGTGTAATCCTCATAACAACCTGCCTATTCTGTATAGTGCAATCTGGCTGTGACATTCCACAGATTTGTACTTGAACAGATGTCTGAACCTCATGATGAGAAATCCTGGTAAGAAAGAGGCAGATGACTCAGGAGCTCTTGACTTTAGACCTTGTTTTAGCCATACAACATGTGGCCTTTGAAAGTTGGAAAAAATGTATTATATTTTAAATACTAAAAGAGAAGTTTAAACAACCTGCAGTTAATAGACTGTCTTCAGGCCCTAGCATTCTGAAAGCAGGCAGTCTAAGCTGTGCATGAGTTGGCCACTTGATTGAGATCCTTTCAAGAAAATAAATTGTTGAGACTTTTTTTTACCCTCTTTTGTCATCCAGAAGTTGAAGCCAAATTCAGTATTTTCTTATTTTCCTTCCACCTCCTGTGGACGTACATCACTCGTGCATTTATGCAGTACAAAAAGATGATGCCCTTCAGAGACAATGCTCTGCTTTGAACAGGGGCTCTTAGCAGTGCCCAGGACAGCTCTTATTACTTCATTCACTATTAATTTCTACTGTGGGATGCAGGTGGGGGTGGTCCCATCTCTCAGCTGCTCAAATAAGATTACCAAGTCTTTTCTGTCCTTTTTCAACATTTGTCTAGTTATGAAACTTGAAATAATGCACTGAACAATTTAGATTTAATCCTTATCCACAACTTTTCACACAGACTTAATGGTCATAGATATAAACTGGGAATACAACCTATGGTGCCTGCAGTATCAACCAGTTCTAGCAGAACAGCAGAGCTAATAATGTCAGGAAAAGCTGAATTTCACACTGAATGCCTGACTTAAGAATATAGAGGAAATTTGTCTCTGGTAGACACACCAAGGATAAATTCTGGCATTTCTGTCAGGATTAGTTAGCTTTTTGGTTCATAAGTACACAGGGATGTCATGTATAATGCCTTGAAGAGGTAGTGGAGTTAAAAGTAAGGTTGAATGCAGGAATTTAGCCTACAGAATGCTTCTGGTCCATGTTCTCTCTAGCTTTTTAAAAAGCTGAGCTACTAGAGATCCCAAATGAGCACAGAAGTTTTACCAGTTTGTCAAAAAAACCCAAAACTTTACAATTTCACATACTTAAAAACATTGATTTTTACTGTATGAAATCTTTTTAACTTCCTACCTACCTCCACTTTTCAATGTGTCCCAGATTTCCTCTCCCTCCTTTCATGAGGTGACTTTTGTACCCATTGCCAGAGCTTGTGATTTCACTCATCTGTTCCAAGGTTCCTGAGCTGCTGCTACCAGCAGGGAATCAAATCATCATTTCTGGTTTTCCACTTTCCACAGTCCCTTGCTTTATCTCTACTAGCCATCTCCCTTCCCAGTATTCTTTACACTGCACAGCATGTGTTAACATCCTTTTCACCCCTCTCTTTTTGCATTAGGTATTCCAATATTTTCTCCCAATAAGCTTTAACTCCTTTTTCCTTCTTCTCAGTACATATTTGCTTCCTTCAAAGGACACTTTTTATTCTAAGTCTTCCCATTTCTCCTGCCCTTACCTGATTAACCACTCATTATTATTTACTAGACTACTGTTGGAATCCCCTTTGCAGCATGGAAGCTGCCTCACTCTTCAGGACTGCTCCATAAAAATTAGTTTGCCACAGCTTATGCCTCTTCTCTCTCATGATCCAGTTCTCACCCAAGCCAGAAGGAACATTTCTTCTGATGTTTAAAAGGGCAGTGGATTGC
Organism: Euphonia xanthogaster; assembly: GCA_034509185.1. Taxonomy (NCBI): domain Eukaryota; kingdom Metazoa; phylum Chordata; class Aves; order Passeriformes; family Fringillidae; genus Euphonia; species Euphonia xanthogaster. The sequence continues at coordinate 94,801,699 of JAYDZK010000169.1, forward strand.
AGTCTTACCTTTTTATATTTCAAATTCTAAATGCTCACTCTAACTTTTGTAATTTTTATGTCTTCAATTTAATCCCTGGTGACAGTAAAGTCGACTAACATTAAACAACATTTTAAAAAAAATTACTAACATTAAAAGTAAAGCTAAATTTTAAATCAGCCTAATTTCATTCCAGGTATAATTTATATAGATTTTAAACTTTATCTCAAACATGTACCAGATGCATTCAAAAATATAATTGTTTTCTGTTTACAAATAAATATTTTTAAAATGCATCTATTTACCTTAACACATTATACAACAATACTAGAATATGTGTTACCAATAAATGAACAAGGTTGATTATATTTCCAGTAATCATAATTATTTTGAGGCTATATTATTTTATTCCATAATTGGGGATTAACCATATGCCAGGTATTCTTCTTACAAAACTCTGTAACAAAAAATGGAATTCCATTCACTTTTTAATGGCTGGATTCTCTGTTTGGGGGTTTCCCCAAGAGAGTAATCTGGTAACCCACTCTGGTTCAGTAGCAAAAAACAGGACAGCAATAAAAAAAAGTCATACATTTAATCCATTACTTGTGACATGTATTGTGACAAGAACAAGAAATGGCAATTATCATGATAATCCATACAACAGTGTGGTGGACTCAATCTTGTCACTGTTTTACAGAGACGAAACACACTCTAAGGCTCCAATCTCCAATTACCTACAAATCAACTTTAATGGGACTGCTAAGGGGAAACACTTATGACAGTAAATTAAGCATGTGTACATTTGCCAAAACTTGAAAAAGCCAGTAATAAGGATTAAGACACAGTAAAGAGAATTGATCTGCAAAGATTTATATTTCTGTTTTCAAGTCTTGTACCAATTACAAGACAACAGCCCTTATTCAGCATCTATTAGTCCTGTAGATTTCAGTGGAAGTTAGACACATCAAGCTGTTCCAGCACTGGAGCACAAGACCTTTGCTGCTGAGTATCTGGATTCAGCTCTGCATGAATATATATCCTTGCAAGGAAACTTAATCTTCTCAATCCCCTTGTCATCTCAAACCCTATTATAGGTCAAGATTTGTAAAATTTAACAGGAGACGTGCATACCTAAGATAAATCATTCTAACCTGATCTTTTAAATGTGAAACATCCCATATCTCTATAAAACTGAGCTCTGAAATTTAGTCCAACAAGTCACAAGTCTCCAAATGACTAATATTGACAATAAGTATTTCAAAAGCAAGTGCTCTAGGCCTAAGGGAGGTATACAGTATATACTGAGGTAATCTGTGCCATTTTTCGTTTAAAAATCAGTTGCTCACAATAACCTCATAATATCTACTTGTCCTAAATTTATGTGCTTCAAGGACATTTTAGCACACTGTACTAACTTTAACAGACATAAAACTTTGCTCATAGATACTCAATATCTCTTATAAATAAACAACATGTAGGCAATAAGCATTCAAGTAAGATAGAATAAAATAGTTTACTATTTTTCTCACTTTATTGACCTTGCTGTCCTTAACCAACTTGCTTGTGTCTTAAGGAGACTAGCAACTCTCAGGTTCAAGGGCAGTGGTGTATTCTAAAACCAGAAGTTCTTAAAACTATTTTTGAAAGAGAGCTTGCAAGTATGTCTTTCAGAAAATAAAAAATCAGTGAGTATAACTGCTTTTCTCTTATTAGATATTTATATCTACTATGCTTACCACCATGACATTCAAGGATAGAACACAAAATTCAAGGATAGAACACTACTCAGTAAAATCAGATAATCCATATCAGATAGATATATGCTTTATAAATTAATTCTGTAGGTTAGATCTCAATTTTCACTTGGTAATTAAACAGTTAACAACACCAGAGCAAGATCTAAAGAGGAGACCCAGCACAGCAAAGGTAAAGGCTGTTAGGCTACATCTTTGAACTCTCTTAAGGACTCTGCAGTACTGGCATGACTCCAGAGCCTAATTTGATACATTCTGAAAGCCTAATCATCTGCAGGGAAGAAACCTCTGACCATCACACTGTTAAATTGCAGTGCTCTTACTCTGCCTTTCTGTGTCTGATGCTTTTTTTTTTTTTTTTGAGGGACATGTGGGTTGTTTATTTGGCTCAGAAAAATAGATTATTTGGGGTTTTTATGCTCATTGAATGTGGGTCACTTCCTTTAATATTACAAATAAACCATAGCTTGCATTTTTTCTATTTCTAACATTTATATTAAATGCTTCATATGTTACTAAATATTGCCAATATGCCAGTAATAAGTTGCACTAAACAATAAGAGCACTAAAAAAATCCAAAACAAATAGCTCAGTGTGTCTGTCTGTAAGTAGTTCTGAAAGATGTGTCCCTAAGACATAAGTTATGGCAGTTTTACTCTGTGGATTAGTTCATTTAACATGGTCTATTACTTAGCTTTCAGTTATAAATACATGAATTACACAGACTTTGGCTGCTGATCAGCACCAAGAAAGAAGAAAATACATGAAATTAAGGAGGAAATATGGGAAGTAAGTGACATTAAGTTACTTTAGAAGGTCTTTTCAATTAACATTTACTGACAAAGAATGAAAATACCTTGATTGTACTTTTAATAGCACACAAATACAAGATGTAATAATGAAAGTATTTTTATGTTTTCCTTGTGACAGGAAGATGCTGACATTGCCTGTTGCTTTGGAAGCATGAGTTTCCTTCCATAATGTTTTAAGCAGCAGTATGAAGCAGACACAAGCAACAGAACAGAAGGTGCTACTGCCCTTACTACATTGTTTTGGTGGTACTGGGAAAACACATTCCTTTGTTCTCACTGACTACAGAAATAAACATATGTATTGGTATAGAACTAAGAAGCTAAATTGAAAAAGAAATCTTACTTTGGGCAACAATACAGACTTCCCCTCATCTTATCTTGGATCACATGGAAGTATGTAATTGGACTTTCATGGTGAAATAAAGTACACACATGCATAACCAATCCCAGGTTCAGGCCAGGGGAATTTTTTTATTTTTCTCCATTACAAAACCCTTCAACATTATAATATCAAAGGTCAGCTTTCAAATGTAGGTAATCTACAATGTTTTACAGCATTTATCAATATATTTTACAGAAAAGCAGATCTCAATTCTCAAGTCTAGTGTGGAAAAAGTATTAGTCTTTTACCATACAAACTTTTAAACCTTTTAAGAAAAAAAGTAGTGTGTATTTCTCAAACATCTTGATTGATGTGCAAAACTTATGTGGTAAAAGAGATGCCTGGACATCTCAGCACAAGGGAAGAATGCACCCACTGCTTTACAACTTTTGGGCTTCCCTTTTCATTTCAAACAATTGGGAATGCTTGTGTGGAGGCAGACTAGATAGTTACCTTCTGTACTGGTGTTTTGATGAAAATTTGTTTCTCATGGTACAAGTGCTTTTACAAGTTTGAGCTAAGATCTAAAAGTTATGGGTTCTTTCACGGTACAAAGGTTTTTGTAACTTCGCCATACCCCATTTTTCTTGTTTCTGACTCATATATCCATCTAGGAGACCTCCTTGGCTAAATCAGCATGAATATTCCCCAGATGGGAATATTTCACATGTGTCTATGTTTCAGGTTTTTTAGAGCATCTGAGGAAAAGAAATGAGGTAACACCAGCAGTGGTATCTGTCCTCTAAGCTCTCGTCTCCTTCAGAAACGCCTTTGTATTACTTGGTGCATGTCCCTCTTGAATTGTGCACATCCAAAGTTCTGAACCCTACATAAAGAGACACATCTGCTCCTCTCCTTCAGCTGCCTGTGACTTTTTCTGTGTGGCAATTGGATATTTATGTTGTGAAAGGACGAAGAGGCAGAGGCCTCACTGAAGCCTAGGCAGGCACAGACTTGCCATCACCAAAGCTGGGGTCCCTGTCCCTACACAGCACTGGTCATTCACAATCTGCATTACAAGTTCACAACATCTTAGTCATTAACTGGATATGACAGACCAACTTCCTGTCTCTGCATCAAATCAGTGAAGAGATGACACACATACCTCTAGACCACACACACCTAGACCCTTTTCCAGCAGAGATTAAGGGTACCTTAACCTCTGGAAGATGGCCTGTGGAGCCAACGCACTGGGCGGCTGAAACACAGTGGTGGTGACAGGACAAGGCCTGCCAGCTGTGCCCACAAGACAGGTTCTACACCAGTCTCAACACCACACTCCTGGAGAAGCTGGCTTCCCATGGCTTGGACAGGTGCGCCCTTTGCTGGGTTCAGAACTGGACAGAGGGCTGGGCCCAGAGGGTGGTGGTGAATGGTGCAACATCCAGTTGGTGGCAGTGTCTGGTGGCGTCCCCCAGGGATCAGCGCTGGTCCCTGTCCTGTTTAATACCTTTATTGATGATCAGGATGAGGAGATTGAGTTTACCTTTAGAAAATTCACAGAAACAAAGTTGGATTGGAGTGTTGACCCACTGGAAGGTAGTAAAGCTCTGGTGAGTGATTTGGATTGATGGGCTGAGACCAAAGGCATGAGGTTCAACAAAACAGTGCCTGGTCCTGCACTTGGATCACATCAACTCCTTGCATCGCTGCAGGCTGGGGGCGGAGCGGCTGCAAAGTGGCAAAAGGACCTGGGTTGCTGGTCAACAGCAGCTGAACATGAGTCAGAAGTGTGCTCAGGTGGCCGAGAACCACCAGCATCCTGGAGTGTATCAGCAATAGTGTGGCCAGCAGGACCAGGGCAGTGACTGTCCCCCTGTACTTGGCACTGGTGAGGCCACACTTCAAGACCTGTGTCCAGTTCTGAGCAAATCCAGAGAAGAGTGATGAAGATGGTGAAGGGTCTGGAACACAGGTATGAGGAGCAGCTGAGGGAGCTAGTATTGTTTAGCCTGGAGAAAAGAAGGCTCAGGAATGACCTTAGCACTTTGTACAACTACCTAAAAGGAGCTTGTAGACAGGTGGAGGTTGGACTCTTCTCCCAGGCAACCAGCGGCAGGACATGAGGACACAGCCTTTAGCTGCACCAGGGGAAGTTTAGGTTAGAGACTAGGAAGAAATTTTTCATAGCAAGGGTGATTAGATATTGGAATGGGCAGCCCAGAGAGGTGGTGGAGTCACTGTCACTGGGTGTATTTAAGGTAAGACTGAATGTGGCACCTAGTGGTATGGTCTAGTTGGCATGGTGATGTTCAGAGACAAGGTGGACTCAGTCTCAGAGGTCTGTTCCAACCTAATTGATTCCACGATTCGGTGAACACCGGAACCCATTCAAGTTACACTCTGTGTGTACATTTACCCTCTGCCTCACTGTAGTCTTTGAAGGCCCTCACCTATTTATCGACAAGTTTGAGTACAACTTCAATGGACGTAGTCTCAGAAAGAAAACTAATGCAAATCCTCCAAAATGTAAGTACATGTAAGGGGAGGTCATTCCTCTACATCCACACCTGGTATCACAACTCCTAACTTACTTATTACTTAAAAGCTGAAAGGAAAACCTCTTACCGTTCCTTCTAAATCTCTCCTCCTCTTCTCCCAACAATTATATTCCACCTTTCTCCACTAACTGTCCTCCAAGCTTAATAAACTTTTCCAGGCTGTACCACAAAAGGCAAGACAAGATCATCCAACCCATGCTGAATTGCCTTCATACATTAAGCTGTTCTTCTGTCCTGCACTCTCTCTCTCCTATCTGTCTGCAAGGGTTAGGACACACCTTACAGTGGAAATGGACAGATTCTCAGCCCATACAACTGCTAAAAAAGTAAGTTTTCTGAAACACAGCTTAACTGTACCCTGGGCTCCTCTGCATGAAAGCTTATGCCAGCTCCACCATCTATATTCACACACATCGTTCCCTACCCATCTGTTCCTGTTTGGCCTTCCTCCAGCAATCATGCTAAAAGTATGGCTCCAAACCTGTGAAAGCAGTGAGTAGGCACCACTGCTGTGCTCACCACCTAGCATGGAGCAAGAGACAGTTGCCCCAAGCACCCGCCAACTCTTGAGTGCCTCACTGGAAGATGTCACCCAGACGCACTCCAGCATTTCTCCTCCCTCCACATGCTCCCCAGCTCTGATGCCAGATGCCTCTGCTTTATCTTACAAATACACTCTCAGTCCAATCACTCTTTCAGTGTCATCTGAGGATGCTCTTTTACATATCAGAAGCTGAGAGCTTGACCCAGAATGAGGGTATACATTGATGGTTTTCGTCTTCTGGGCTGAGAGAAGGAAAAAATAAATTTAAAACTAAAATGTCATTATGTCCAGAAAATAGCCCTGCTGGTTTTGTTTTAAGATATTTTTAAGAAAACAAACATTACTCACTGCCAGATACAAACAGGGATAATGTTAACAAGTAGTAATATTTTAAAACATAAAATTATACAATAATTTCTTATTCAAGGGCTCTTGGGCAAATGCAACAATGTGGGATTGGGGAAAGGCTTGTTTGTGGAGTATATCCCATCTTTCTCCCATTTTTGTCTTGTGTAATCAACACCTAAAAAACTGTATTTCATTTATTTTTCTTCCTGATATTGCCTTTCTCCCACTGCCTGAAACTGAAAAAAAAAAAAAAAAAAAGACTCACTAATGTTCTGCTCTTTCTCATTGTCCAATTGTGCTGCTTCTCATTGTCTGACATTTTAGTCTTTCCCAATAGTTCTGGAGTAGACTCTTGGAACAAATACCAAAAAGTTTGTGTCATCCAAGGCAGCTGGAGAAAAAGCTAGCTTAAAATCTAGCTGGGATCTAGTGGGTGCCTAGTAAGTGATGGTGGTCTCAGGCTGGGAGGAGCAAGTGGTCTGGCGTCTAGGCAAACCACACTGGAAGTGGGTGATGGAAACCCAGAACAGCAGCAGTGTCTTACTGCAGGCCCAGAGCTGCAGTTTACCTGACACTGGAGGGGGGCACCTGACTGCTCCTGGGTGGTGTCCCTAGCCAAGCTGGTGTTATGGTACCTGTACTGGAAGCTCTCTGTTTCTGCACACAGTAAGAGAACTTTCTGCCTTTCAATCTTCCAGTGAAGTGTGTGGTTATCCAGTGAAAGTCTCCCCCAGAATGGCATTTTGCCACCTACATGCTAAATGTCAGCCTCTGGGAGACTTCATGGAATACTGAATGCTTCCCTGTCCCAGCCAAAAGTTGCCCTTCCTGACCTTGTGTATTTCTACTCTTTTCCTAATCCCAAATTAGTTGCTTCCCGACTGCCAGCCCTGCTGGGCCAAACAAACACATTATTGCATACAGGAAGCTTTTCTGCATGAGTTTGACAGAGTTGTGGTACTGACAGTTCTCCAACCACAGAAGGACCACATGTCCTCCAGGCATCACATGCTCCAGGTTACCAGCTGCTGCAGTCACAGACTTGACACTGAAATACCACATCACTGTAAAGGACTGACATGAAGTTTTTGCCAAGACCATGGGATTTTTGAAGAATACCATGCATGAAAATATCAAGTGTCATATAACAACACAGTAGCACAAGTTATGCCAAGTGTTGTGTTGGGAACCTTGAGGGGCTTTTAAATTAAGTCCATTGAAAGGTAGAGCAGGGTATCAAGGAGTTGGTATCCAATATTTTGTGGAAAAATAGTAATAAAGTCAGAAAATGTAAGAGGAAAACACAATCAGACAGTGAGGGATTCTTGAAAAATGCTCTGTCAGGAGCATGCATGTACAACTCTATTATGTTCTTAGTCTTCTACAAATACAGACACAGACAAGGACTGCAAAATCTTTGGCTGGGACTATGATTCAGAAAACAATTACCATTGCTTATTAACACAATCCGAAACCAAAATAATTTGAGGTAAGAAACCAAATCTATAACTCAGTATCCCTAGAATTTTTGTTAGCTCATCACTGAATCTGATTCACACATGACAAAGTCTTAAAAAAGTACACAATGTAAAATCCTAAATTGTATGTGAAAGAGGAATCTTAGGAAGGCAAAGTAAGAGACTTCATAGAAATGAGGCTAGCAAGAGACCAAGTAGGACCTGATTACCTGGTAAATGTAAATTCCTGTGGATACAACAGCCTGGTCAGAGACAGAGAAATCTAGGTAAGTTTTCCCAAAATGGGAACCTGGGAAGCTTTAGGGAGCTGGAGAAGCTTTAGGGAGCTGGAGATAAACAATTATAGTAAAATATTCAAACAATCTGCAGGTGTTTTTTTGTTTTTCTAACAATCTGTTTTGCTGTTTTTCTCATAAGGTTGTTTACAAATGGGTGTCCTGTTAATTAGCCAATCATGTGAAATGTATTGATTAAATGAACAATCAGGTCCACCTGTAGCAAACTAAGATATAAAAGAAGAGAGGACAATACAAACAAGGCTTTTGCTATTTTGCCTTCTGATATGACTCTGTCATTTGTAACTCAGTGGTGAGAAATTCCTGCACTCAGGCATTAGAAAAGTCAGAGAGCTGGTTATCTAGAAAGCAGTTTTGCAGAGAAGAATCCAAGGCTCCTGGTGGACAAGCTGACCCTAAGTCAGCAGCAATGTACACTTGTGGCAAAAAAGGCCAACAACATTGCAAGGAGATTATTGGAGGTAAACCTTCTCTTGTACACAACACTGGTGAGGCCACACCTGGACTGCTGTATCCAGTTCTGGGCTCTTCAGTACAAGAGAGACACGGACATGCTAAAGTAAGTCCTGCAAAAGTCCGCAAAGATGATGAAGGGATCGAAGCATCTTTTATACATGGAGTGGCTGAGAGCTGGGACTGTTTATCCTGGAAAGCAGAGGATTTAGGTGGATCTTACCAGTGTGTATAAATGATTAAGTATATGAAATGCAGTGCCTGACTGGGACATGAAATGAAGAGGAAGCCCCACTTTTTTCAATTATATCCAGTAACAGGAGAAGAGGCAGTAGGAACAAACAATGGGCAGAATACAAGAAAAATTAAACATTAGAATTGTTGAGGCTTTGTTTACTGTGACCAAACACTGGAAGAGGTTGGCCATAGAGTTGTGTAGTCTCCATCTGTAGAGACATTCAAAGTCCAGCTGAACGTAACTTCAAAATACCTCGGACATTATCCTGAGAAATCTGTTCTAACTTGCCCTGCTTTGAGAAGGTATAGGGGACTATACCTCCAGAAGTCCCTTCCAGCCATAACCTGTGATTCTCTAATTCTATGTGTGAAGATAGAAAGTCTTCAGGAAAATTATCATTTTGGAGCCAGCAGATATGTTTTAAACATGATTTTAAGCTTAGAAATTGTCAGGATGGTTTGAGGGTGAAGGTTACCCTAATTACTCTTTTTATTTATTAGAACATATAATAGCACATATTAGAGATATATTCCAATATAATTCTATATATTCTTTAAAAAAAGACTGGGTTATCTGCAAATAGAAGATGGTTGGTAATTTAGAGATTTGAGCAAATATCTCAGATTAGAATTGCAAAAATTCAAGTCTAAGGTGATGTATCAGTTAATCAAAACACTATTATGTAACAGTGATAATAAGTATTCAGACATATAAAACTTAGAAGATAACATGTAGATTCAGAAGACAACAAGAAACGTGCAGCCAGTGCCATAGATACATTATTCTTGCCTGGAAAAAAATTTCTGAAGTAAAAATGCTAACCTCTACCATCCAACTACTCAGTTTTCTAACACCTTCTGACATTTCCTCTGTGTTGCCTCTTGTACATTATTGCTTCCTGTTGACATATGCAAAGCTCTCTAACTGAACACCTCCGATTGCTCCTAGAGTCTTTCACTTGTGGTGGTGCCTTGACAAAGGTTACTTTGCAGGCGTGCTGTGTGATCACTGCTTGCAAAGCAGGATGTTGAATGCCTTCCAGTTTGCTTGCACTTCACCATCCGTGTGCTTTTCACCTGCCGTACAGTACCCGCTCAGTCCTAGTTCTTCACTGTAGGGACTGCCTTTCTACCTGCCTGACAGCAGGCCCTGACCTCTTGGTCCATATACTGTCAGATGTAACTAAGTTAATATTACTTAAAGTTTGTCTCCTCTAGGGGTGCTCAGTTCAGGGATTGTTTATATAGAAGAGAATGGTAACCTTTATCTAAGAAGGGCTCACTGAAACACATTCATGAGAACCTACTGAAAAGAAAAGCTTTTTAGTTTCATGCTGAAAATTTACACATTAATCCTAAATTGTTCATCCATTATGCAAAGTACATGAGCACCTGCCCTGTCCCTCACATCCAAGCACCTCTTGGTATAGTACCACAGACTGTACTGGCAAAACTGAGCTGGCTGATATTAAAGAAGATTTCAAACAAGCCTGAAATCCATTGGTGTAGTTATCTCTTCATCTGAAGTCTAAAATTATTCATGTGTAAGAGAGTATTGAACACTCTTGTGGAGGCAGACAATTTAACATAACTGCCCACAGTTCACAGCCAGGATGCCTTCAGACCATCTCTTCCTTTTGTTATCTTTAGTAGCTTCCACTGTTGGGAATATGAGCTTCATTCAACTCTCTGGTCACCTAACATAACATTTTTGGTCTCACTGGTCACATAACATATTGTGGTGAACAACAAGCTCACCTGATGCAAACCAGTGGAAACTGTTTAAATCATGACCTTTAGTGTAGCTGAGGCAATCCAGAGGCATTGAGCTTTTGTCCCTGCTATTACAGTGAACAGTGCGTTATGTATAGTTCGGCTTCTTTGTTTAGTAAAAGGCAAACCTTCTGCTGCTTCAGGAAAGTCAATGAATGTTTCGTGTAAAATCCACAGGAGGATACAGTCCTGAAGCATTCTGCAGCTGTTAACTATATGTTTTCTTTTTCTTCACAAGATTGTGCTTACAAACAGTAGTCAAATACTACTATTGCTATAATTGAGACATCTGTTGAAACAACAAAAACAAAAAGCATCACAGTAAAAGGAATTTTTAAAAACTATTCTAGTCAAAGATTTAAGGACAAACAGGAGGTTTTACAAATAGATAAGGATCAGGAGATTTTGAGGGAGACTGTAGTCTCTTGGTGTGATGGATGGAGGCGAGTAGCTGACAGATGAGGCACAGAGTGCTGCAAAGCAAAAAGATTTCTTTGTCTCAAGTATGTTCACTAGGGAGAAAGAGGGAAACATGCCAGAATCAGAGAGAAGTTTCCTGGAGGCGGAAAATGAAAAATTAATGAAATGAAGAGTGACACCAGAATAAGTAAAAAGGAATCAGTCAGTGAAAAGGAATATACAGTTCTAGTATTGAATGGCCTGTATCCCAGCATTCAGAAAGATACTGTATATGTACATTTTAATTAAGTGATTGTCATCAATAGAAAAGGCAGATGACTTACCACACTTATCAGAGTTCATTAGGAGTTGAGGAATGGGTTAAAGGAGATTTACAGGCAAAAGACTTTAGAACAGTCGTGGATTGGGGTACAAAGAGCAGGCAGCTCTGAAATAAGGCAGACTCTGAGCACTGGCTGCAGAAGCCAGTATTTTCACACTGCATATCTAATTGAAGCTGTATCTTTGTACATTAAGTTTGTGTATACAGACATGTGATAAGAATCTAACACTTAGAAGACAAGGTTTAGATAGTTTAGATAACTAAAGTATCAAATTAAAAAAATATCACCTGTGCCTTTACAATCTTTACAAAGAAAGGTATTGTATGCACCTCTATGCATGCATTGCTTGGCAATATTCTGAAATGTAACTGCAATTCACTTAATGTACTAACAAATACAGGATTCACCCAGCACAAACTGAAGACAAGACATATGTAAGAGTATGGACATTTGCACCAGACTCAGAATCTGGCAAAGAAACATAGAAAAACCCATACTTAACAGTGCAACTTAAATTAGTGAAAACAGGAGGCCTGAGCTGAAAATTTACATAAATTTTACATTTTTCAATATAAATTTTATATTGAAAATTTACACTGGACATAAGACTTAATTCATTGATCATTAAGTTGATCTTTGAACAAGTTACAGATAAACATGCAGTTATCTAAAGTGATCATTAATGACATAAAGACCAGGAAGACAAAACTGAGATCCGGGATCACAGCCTTTTGCACTGTATTACAACTAAGATTTAAAAATAAATGCAAATTTCTAGAATATTAAAAGCTATGCAAAAAAGTTTGCCATAAAAAATGGAAACAGACACACAACCAAACAGGGCTGAGCACTCTACAGGTAACACTCAGGCTTTGTTAAATGTCGTAGCTCAATGTGCAGATTTTACAGCACCAACTAGATGCCAGACTGAGACATGGAACCTCCTCAAGATAACTATGATAAAAACCTCTAAGTGCCCACTGGACAAAATGACTTTTTACTGAATTCCATTAAGCAATTCCTGTAAATTTGTATTCATTCATAAATATAAATTATTACAAATTCAGGGTAGCACTTCCCTTCTCAAATTATAATGTTGATTCCACATCAATGTGTAACTCAATATTAGCTACATGTGAAATGAAATGAAAATGCAGCAAGTTGAAATAGTGACAAAAGAAAAGGAATAAAGGGAGATAAAATACTCTCAGATAGGACTAGGATTATGAAAATTAATCGTGTGCAATTGATTGGTTTTCATTAATCCAAAATTGGAGAGCTTTTTTAAAAACCACACTGAGCCAATAAAGTAATATTGATCTTCTCAATTTCTACAGACTGAAAGTGATAACATTAAAACAGAAATTATGGAAGATAGAATTAAAATAATCAATAAGAGTCTGCATACTGCTACACAGTGCAAATGCTCTGTTGACTGCACTTACAATGCAAACTAATTCACGAATATTAACTAAGTCTAAATTTTTCCTTGTTGGAAAAGTCATTCTCAGAAGCGAAACAAACTTCTTCACTGCAGTACCTCATATTGCATCCCCACCACCTGTTGTTCATGACCAATATTCCTCTTACATTCATTTCATCATCCCACAAAACGCACACAATAGCTTTGCCCTTTTAAAGAGGGATGTTACTTTTCTTATATTAGCATGTATTTACTTCAGTGCCTATGCCCAGAGGCAGAGGCCCTACACTGGAAGCAGAACTGTGAAGGATCATGAGGAGTTGGTGTCACAGTGTGCATTTGGCCTTGGAAAGGGTTCACTCGCTCCTACCAAGGAGCAGCCACACTCTTTGTAGAGCTCCCTTGTGCCAGAACGGCTCAGAGTAACAGCAGAACCAAAGTGTAAGATGAGAATGTGTGGCACTCAGCTCTGCCTTTAAATTCACCAGGCAATCCCTCATATTCGACAGAGACAGCCAAGAGAGAAGTCAGTAGTAACCGCTAAAACATGCCAGCTGTTTATTTGGCTCTCTTCCCTCACAGATTACTAAACAGCACAGACTGAAACAAAGGATTAGGAATGCTCATGATTTCATTTTGCTAGAAATACCACAACCAGAAGGAGATCTCTTGTATTATAAATTGCTTTGAGTATGACATTTTATTTTTTTCTACCTGTTTCAACTAGAGCAAAGTCAAATCTGTTAAATAAAATTAATGGAAATAAATGAACACATCTAGCATTTTTCAGCAGAAAAAGAAAGCTTTTACAGTCTGGTTCTGAGCCATATCACCATATCACTCTGTGCTATGGGCAACAGGAATTCAACACTTGAGTTCCTGATGCTTGCTTTCAAGATGCAATTCAGCAGGGCACTACACAGTCTAATTGAGGCTCCCCTTCCCACAAAAGGCTGAACTACATGATCTTCTGAAGGTCCCTTCTAGCCAGGGCAGTTCTGTGGTAACTGAAATGTTATTTTTTCCCATTGCTTTCCAACTGGGTTATCTTAGTACTTTTTTTGCTAAACTTTGCTTCTTAAATTTAAAAGCGGTGCTCTGGAATTATATGATAGTGATCAGTGCAGACTGAATTTCTTCATTAAGTAGTGGGGAGGGTATAATCTTGTGCATTGAACTGATCATGCAACTCGCGGCTGCTTTAGGCAGGCAGTTATGGTAATTGCCCATCATAGAGGCGCTTACTCTGATTGCACGCTGGAAAGAGAAGCCAACTGATTTCCCATTCTCTCATTTACTGATATTAGCTTTATGTTGCTACTACCAGAGCTACATGTAAAGTATGACTCTTTACAACTTTGTTTACATGGCATAAAATATAATTTGGTTACTATAGAAATCTTATCTAAGTTTTAAATGTTCATTGAGAACCAAAACAATCCAAAAAACTAAACCCCATTTCTTCATAAACTAATAGTGTTAGAAGTCAATTTAAGGAACAGAACAAGGAGTTTACAAACTATTTAAAAGGCATGCTTTAATCGCTGTGTAGCTCTTGGTGCCTTAAATGAGAAAAATGTAGAGATCTTAATAGAAACAATTATATGCAGAAGCTTTTGCTTTCTAATCGAACTTGAGATGCCACTAGAACACAGCTTTTCTTTGTCATGTTCCAACTAGAGGTGCTCTTAAAGCATTTACATATGTGCATGGGAGACAATGGTCTGGACACCTGCATCTGTGCAATTAGAACACTGACAGAAATGTGGCTCACATTTTTAGCTTTTTAATGGGTGTAAATATACATACAAAAGGTAAAGTAGCAAGTAATCAATCCACTAGTCTCTATTCACAGAACAGATAAAGCAAATACCATATAAATCCATGTTTTCTTACCTAACCTTGAACCATATAACCTCTAAATTATATTGCCACTGCTTTCAATTCTCAGTCTGGTATTGACAAAAGCATTGCCCATTATAACCACTGATATTCCATACAAATGGTTCCTCTAAGTAAAGTAAAGTAGTAGTAGCTTTAAAAATGTTTAAGAGAATCTTCTCTAAACTACTGCTGGCATATGAAGCCAAGCATTCAACAGCCTACTACACCAAACATTTCACCTCTCAGTTTTTGAAGACTGCTAAAATTCACTGAACAAATGAAGATATCTACAATACAGAACATTCAAAGCTCATTGCCCTAAATACTGCTGACATATATTTGATGATTCTATGATTCTAAAAAAATCCTCAGTCAGAGTATGTTATATTAACCCAGAGAATATAGAAAATGAAGCATTTACAATGCAATAGATCATCCTGACTTGATGTGACATTATATTGAGTTCTTGTGTCACAAATGCATGGTTTTATCTCATATCCAAGCAAATGTGAACACGTTGCAGACACAACACAATCTTCTTGGACATAAATACCTTGGCATACAGCTGGACCATCTTGCCAGTAGTGTACAAGTCAGAACTATGAAGGAAGACTTTGCTGCTAAGATGCAGCCTGTTAATATAACAGCAGAGGTTAGCTTCTAAGCATAGCAAGGAATTGGTTCTATTCCCTTGCCTTCGAACTTGAACCTGGGTATTTTTGCTAGTGACAAGATTCCTTTGGTTCAAATCACTTACCATGGCCAAAATTACTGTTGGTACAGAGCCAACACACAAATGTACCACTCTCCTTTTGTTTCTACTACTTTCTGCCTTCAACTTGGAAAAATGATGTTCAGACCCAAATTCAGAAGCTTTTTAGTCACCTTGCATCAACATAAAAACCGTTCTTTTCAGAAACAGCAAAAAAAAAGGCTTTCCAGCCTTTATCCTGGACACATAAGTTTTGAGTATCAGGTACTGAGTGACAGCACTAGAGAATGAATCCAGGTTTGCTCAGAAAGACTTCCATAGGCAACATCAGGAAGTCCTTCCAAAATTATGTCAGCAGTCATGATAACTCCTTGAAGAATACCCTATTGATTTGACAAAGTATTTCAGCTTCAACTTACCTTAATCATTGTTAAAGACAATACAATTTCCTGATTTCATACAGGAAATCAAATACAGAAATTAAATGTGGTCTCCTAGGGCCCTGTCCACCATTTCATATAAGCTTCCTAAGCCAAAAAATAAGGCCCAACCTACGTTAATTTTAACCCTTATCTGTTTTCTGAAAAAAAAAACCAAAAAAACAAAAAAACAAAAAACAAACCACCCAACAAAAACAACAAGAAACAAATAAGCCCCAAAACCATTTAAAAACTGAGGAGAAAGGTCTCCGAATTAAATTAAAAAGAGGTATCATAAAACATCATAAAATGCTACACCTGAAATGTTTCTATGCTTATGCACACAGCATGAGGCACAAACTAGAGAAGCTCAAGGCTTTGGCTTTAAGCCCAGTTATTTTACATCACTGGCATAAGCGAAAACTGTTGGGAGGAGTCCTGGAACTGGAGTGCCCTGTTGGACAATTCCAGGCTCTTCAGGAGCAATAGGCAAGATGGAAGAAGCAGAGGGGTGGCACTGTATGTGATAGAAGGGTTAGAATGTATGGAACTCAAAGTCAGCAATGGCACAGTTGAGAGCCTCTGGGTGTGAATCAAGGGGCAAACAAATCATGTGGATGTGGGAGTCCACTATAGACTGACTTCCCAGCCAGGAAGATGATAGCAACAAATTATTCTTTGAGGAACTAAGGGATGCTTCCAAGTCAACTGCTCTTGTCCTTGTGGGGGACTTCAACTTGCCAGAAATTAACAGGAAGCATCACACAGCTGGTACAACACGGGCCAGAAGATTCCAAAATATTCTGGATAACAACTTTGTGGAACAGGCCCTAAGGAAACAACCGGGAAGGATGCCGTCCTCGATCTGCTTCTTGTCAACAGAGAGGATGTCATGAGCAAAGTGGCGACTGGCAGCCATCTTGGCCACAGCAGCCATGCAGTGATTGAGTTTAAAATCTCTGCTGACAGCAAGAAAAGTGCCAGCAAATCTTCAGTTCTGGACAAGAGGAGAACAGACTTCCAGCTCCTCCAGGAACTAGTGGCTAAAGTCCCCTGGGAAAGTGCTTTTGCAGGTGCTGGGATCCATCTGTCCTGGTTACTTTTTAAACATCACTTCCAAAGGGCACATGAGCAGGCAGTTCCCAAATGTCGTAAGTGAAGCAGATGAGGCAGAACACCAGCTTGGCTGAACGGGATTCTTCTCTTGGAAGTAAAGCAAAAAAAGGAAGGTATATGCCCAATGGAAGCAAGATCAGGCAACATGGGAAAAACACAGAGCTGCTGCTTGCCACTATAGGGAGAAAATTCATGTAGCCAAAGCTCAGCTGCGGTTCAAGGTGACACAACTGTGGGGGACAATGAAAGAATTTTTTTCAAGTACATTGATGGCAATAAGCAGCGTAAAAATAACATCTGTTCAATACAGGATGTGGATGGCCACCTCACAAACAGGGGCATGGACAAGGCAGAGGTGCTAAAAACATTCTTTACCTCTGTCTTCAACACAGATCACAGACCACAGGGGTCTCAGCTGTAAGACAATGACTGCGAGAATAATAACTCCCAGCTGACCCTGAAATGGTGTGGGATCTGTTGTCCTAGCTGGATCCTTACAAATCTATGAGAGCTGATAATATTAATCCAAGAATTCCAAAGGGCTAGCTGATGTCATTGTAAAACCTCTCTTGATGATTTTTTTGAGTGGTCTTAGGAATCTAGAGAAGTCCCAGCTGACTTGAAGCTGGCAAATGTTCTCCCAGTTTTCAAGAAGGGAAAGAATGAAGGTCCTGAAAAACACAGACCTGTCAGTCTCATTTCAGTGCCTGGTAAAATTATGGGGATGATTATTCTGGGAGGTATTGAAAAACACCTGGAAGACAATGAAGTCACTGGTCACAGCTTCATGAGAGGAAAGTTCTGCTTATAAAACCTGATTTCCTTTTATACAAGATAACCAATGTTATCTTGTAATAAAAAAGATAATTTATCTTTTATACAAGATAATCAACGTAGTTGATAAAGAGAAGCCAACTGATGTAATCTTTTGGGATTTCAGTAAATCTGTCAATACTCTCATAATATCCATCTGGATAAAATAACCAGCATTCATCATGTGATGGTGAGTAACTGCCTCATGGGTCAAGCAGAAAGAGTTATAGCAGCTGGGGCGACATCAGACCAGTGACCTGTCATGAGTGGGGTTCTCCAGGGCTCCATCTTCAGCCTTGTGCTCTTCAACATCTTCATGAACAACTCGGACGTGAGACTGGATGGGGCACTGAGCAAATTCACAGACGATACAAAACTGGGAGAAGCTGTTGACTCCCTTGAGGGCAGGAAGGCTCTAAAGAGAGACCTCAAGATGGAGGACTGGGCAACCACCAAATGTATGGATTTCAACAAGGGAAGGTGCTGGATTCTGCACTGGCAGAATGCAACCCTGGTTGTACAGACAGACTGGAAAATGAGGTTCTAGAAAGCAGTGGCATGGAAAGGAACCTCGGAGTCCTGTTGACAAACTGAACATGAGTCAGCAGTGCCCTGGCAGCCAGAAGGGTCAGCCCTGTCCTGAGGTACATCAG
>JAYDZK010000169.1:94820152-94837557 GCA_034509185.1 Euphonia xanthogaster
CAAAGGAGGGCAAAAAAGATGGTGAAGGGCCTTGAGGGGAAGCTCTATGAGGAGCAGCTGAGGGCACTTGGTCTGTTCAGCCTGGAGGAGACTGAGGGGGGAGCTTCATTGCAGTTCCAGCTTCCTTGTGAGGGGAAGAGGAGGGACAGACGCTGATCTCTGCTCTGTGGTCACCAGTGACAGGACCTGAGGGAAAGGCCTGAAGTTGTGTCAGGGGATGTTTAGGTTGGATATTTGAAAAATGTTCTTCACTCAGAGGGTGGTTGGGACTTGGAACAGGCTCCTCAGGGAAGTGGTCACAGCACCAAGCCTGACAGAGCTCAGGAAGGGTTTGGACAATGCTCTCAGGCACATGGTGTGATACTTGAGGATGGTGCTGTGCAGGAACATGAGTTGGACTTGATGATCCTCGTGAGTCTCTCACAACCCAGCTTGTTCTGTGATTCTGTGATTCTATGTTTTGGAGAGCAGTACAACATCTCAGCTTCATCTCTAAGACTAATTTTTATTCAAAATGCCACAAGATGGCTCTGGTGGGTTTGGAAGTGTCCCCTGATCACTAAGATGCATGGATGACATTGGGCTGTTAGTCTTAACTGGAACAGAGGGCTGGCACGCTGAGAACAGGCAGTGCCAAACAGGCAACCATTCTCTGCAGCCCTTGCCTAGCTTGTGATTAACATGCTGTTTCTTCAGTAATTGTGATATGCAGTAGATTAATGTATTAATTTAATGCAAAATAGGTTTATATAAAATGAGGGCAGAGAGAATACGACTGCCTCAACACATTTGGTGCACTCAGGGACACAGAATAGTCTAAGAGTTCATCTATCTTGGAACAACAATAGTGAAATCATAGAAAATTATACAGACACTTAAATTATATTCATGTTAACCCTGCCTAAGACCATTAGGCTCCTCCTCCATGTCACTCCAACTTTTGACAAGGCTCTTGGATTAGATTCAACTTGTCTCCTTCTACCTTACAGGGACATGTCTCTCACAGTAGACTGTCGTGATCTCCACAGCATGGCACATTTTTCTAATGAACATTGATCATCTTTGAAACAGTTTACACTACTGAAATGTAAATTATGCCTATTTGAACTGAGCTGAATATGATAGAATCTGCTTACTGGGTACTGCTAGAAGCTCTGCAAAATTCAGTCAGCACTGCTTCAGTCTCACCTGGTTAATAGTCGAGAGTTACCATTATAAGCACTTTTGGAAGATAAAGCTTTCGTTTCTGCTACCCACAGTTTGATTTTAGACATGAAAATAAATAGTGCATCTCTTAACAGCTCAATCTTCATTTAACAACCTCACAGTCCACGAAAAGTTAACCATATTCAACAACAAATGCATAAATTCCTTTTATTGCTCAACAGCGGTCACCAAGCTAAAGTAATGGGGGCACTAGAAGTACACACAATATAAAGTAAGACATAAAAGACCTTACTCTTTCCTGGACCATGTTTTATATCAGTTCAAAATTGTTCTGCCTGTTAAGTGATAGGGCACACATGGGGTGCCAAGAAGAGTGGCAGAAGGGGAAGTTCGAGCCTTCCCTCCTTGTCCCCCTGCAGAGTCAGAGCTGAGTGGTGGTGAGAGCAGAAGGCAGACCTGGAACCTAGTGCCAACCTCGGGCTATATGGAAACTTTCAGAATAACCCAGGACTCCTCACTTTACCTGTTATTAGCAAGGGAATGATGATACTTTTCCCTGATTTTCCTCCTGTCTTGTCTCTTCAGATAGCATCATATTTGTGCCAGTAGCATTTTTCAGTTCTGTGTCCATATAGCACAATAGGATACCAATGTCAATGTGTTTAAACTGTACATCAGAGTTGAATATGCATTCTCCATTTTTTGTGAAGTAGTAATTCTACTTTCTTTTCATAAAGCTGTACTTTTTCCTCTTTCCTTTAATAAAATTCCTTAATATTCAGCTGAGAAAGCAGAAAGTTATTCATGTGTCTCTGACATGAGAGCAGAACTTGGTCTCAGACATCATTTAAAACAGCCTCAAAGCTTTTCAAAACTGTATCAGGCTGTCTGCAGCCCCAGATCAATTGCAGCATAACTTCGGCCTTCTTTTCCCAGCCTGGCAGCTTCAGGAACATGCTGGATGACTTTACTAGACTTCTTTCAGCTCTTACGCAGAGAAATCACTAATTGCAGAAATCAGGGAAATTTCTGGTTCCTTTCTAATATAGGAGCACTTCAGAGTTGTTAATAGAGTTTTCAGAGTATGTAGGTAAATACTAAAAGAAACATTTCGGGGGTTTTTTTGTAATGAACTGAAATTAAAATTCTGAAATCTTTCAACTTGTTCTGAAGAATACAAGTAATGATGGTCCTAAAGGATTCAAATGAGAACACACAAGAAAGTTATAAGAGATTATACTTGTATTTCTATTTTGCTACCTATTCTCATTCTACTGTGTCAAAAAAAATACAACTATTGCACAAAAATTTTTCTTACCAGATGGGAGTTATTATCTCCTCTTTCCATGACAGGAAAAGGGAAAATGTATAAAGGAAGGCAAAATCCAAATATTCACAACAATAAAGTTATACTGCTCAAAAAATTCTCTTCCTAACCATGAAAAAATAACAGTCTGGCAGCATGGACTAATTATGGATTAATATACATGGCTACAGTAACCCCTAGCTCCCAGTATTTTAAGTATGCAATGTTTGCAGTCACATGTGGAAAAATTAGCTGTCTACTTAGAGAGTAGATTTTCTTCTTAAGCAGAGTACATATAGAAACATGCTTTAGAAACTTCTGTATTTATTTCTTGATGTTTAAATACATAATGCTGTACAGACTAGACTGCGCATCTGCTGTGGGTTAGCCCTGGTAGGCAGCTAAGTGCTACACAGCCACTTGCTCACTTCTCCCACAGGGATGGCAGAGAGAATTGAAAGGACAAAAGCTAGAGAACTTTTAGGCTGAGATAAAGACAGTGCAATAAATAAATGAAAATTAGGCAATTAAAAACAAACTCAAGAAAAACAGGTGATGCAAAGAAACCCAACTGCTCACCATCAGCTGACTGATAACCAACCACTTCCCAAATCAACAGCAGCCCTGGCAAACTTCCCTCCCAACATTCATTGCTGAGCATGACACCATATGGTGTGGGATACCCCTTTGATCAGCCACCCTGGCTGTGTCCCCTCCCAAATACTTGTGAACTCCCGTCTTACTTGCTGGTGAGGCAGCATGAAAAACACAAAATGCCGTGATGCTGTGCAAGCGCTGCTGAGCTACAGCTAAAACACCAGTGCGTTAACAGCACTGTTGTGGTCACAAATCCAAAACGTAGCTCCATACGAGCTGCTATGAAGAAAATTAATCTCATCCCAGCCAAAACCAGTACAACATTCCTTTTGGTGCTCTCTTGTACATTGACCTCAGTGCATCCTCTGGATAGCATTGCCTACACCTGGGTAAGTAAAAAGAGTGCAGCATCATCTCAACAGATCAGCTGAGGTGAGGAAGGTTTATCACTGTGCTGGGATGGTTGCTCAGCAACTTTCTCACTGGAGTGTTGTGCCAGTCACATCATTTCTACTAGTACTTTCTCATTCTCAAGTAAGTCTTATGCCTTGCCTCATGCTTGTTGGCAGCTCCAGGCCAGTTTGGGTCTTTCTGCTGTTTGTTTCTGCAGTTTGGGATGCACTGCTTTACCCAATGATAAAGAAGACTGGTTTTAGGCCTCTGTGAACTCACCCACAAGGAAGACAGCTCTCCCTCCTTCATGAAGTGAGAAGTTAGCAATTACTGCAGTCCGTATGTTAGGGCTTCATCCCTCCTACAGCAGCTATCAGGTAAGAGTGGGGAATCAATCCCAGTCAAGCATAATCTATGATGCACTAAAGAACATTCATGCTTACCTACACATCTGGATTGGCACAAAACATCCTGAACAGAGCAGTGCAAAGTGTCCATTGCTATTGCATGTCCATGAGAGGTTGAAGTATGTCAAAAACAGTGAGGCTGTCCACTCCAAACGTGATCCATATCTTCTAATCCTAGAATGGGAACTCCAATACAGCACTGTACTAAGGCATGGAAGTGCACCCCAAGAGTGAAAGGTTATTCTTGAGGTTTTGCACCTTTTCAGTATCTGTCATCAGTAGACTCAGACCTGTCTGGGGACTTAAACACACAATCAGCAAATTATTGTTATAAGTCAGTACATACAGCCACCATCCTTATAGCAGTTCTTCTGGATGATGTCTGTTTTCCATTTTTATTTTCTAACTTTATTTAAGAATTTATTAGAGGTTGTTCCTGAACTGTCAAAGTCCATTCCTTGACACAGTGCTGACAGAGTTCTGGAGGCCAGGATTGCAGAGATGACCTAGCCTACACTTAGCACCATGAACCAAGAGCTGCTAAGACATATAGGCAGCAAAGGCTGGGGACATCTAACCTAAAAAACAAAACGTCTAAAAGACTAAAACAACCCCATACACCTGTCAGTCACTTCTGAAGGGTTCTGGGTTCAGAGGTTGCTGCAGGTGCAGGGCTATGACCCCCCACTCTGGAGGTTGGCTGCAGTGACTTGCAGGGCCTGGAGTTGTGGAAGACTCTTGAGATAAGGTCTCGTGTTGCAGCAAGAGCATGGCCCATAGCACCCACCACAGGGGCAAGGTACTAGACTGCCCATAGATCAGTGCTGGGCTCATTGCGGGGGCAGAGGGGGCCTGAGGAGAGTCCAGGAGGGGTTGCCAAGGCTGTGGCACCCTTGAGGCCTGAACAAGAGCTTAGTAGTACACTTCATCAAAGAGTAACCTGATTTAAATGGGTTTTTATCAGCTCATAAAGTAAAGCTTCTTTTCCTCTGATAAATCAAAATGGTCGAAATCTCCTGGCGACACTGGCTAACAGATCCTGTATTTGTTGACAGCTGAATTTGTTTACTCACTATTTAGGATCTGCTAATGGCAAATTGGTACAGAGAAAAATCAGAAAGAATGAGGATGGAAAAGTATTTTCCATATCATAAGCTCTGTTACCAGCATAAAGGCCACGAAGAACATCTTCAGGCTGTCACAAGAATAGTGTGTTTTACTCTTTTCTTCCTTGTTGCCCACAAGTTGATCACATAAACAGATAAAGTTTGCACCTCTGCTTCCTGCAGACTTTATTGCAGATTTGGTTTTTCAGCCTTTCCACCTCTGATGTGCTCTTACTCTTGAATTATTTTCAAGACAGCAGAAAATGTCAAAGCTGCAGGATTTGGGGCGGGGTGTGGGAAGGTAGTTCCATGAACACCTCTCTTCCAAACTCACTAGGCTTTATATATCATAAGTCACTTTCATGCCATATTTCATATTTGCTACATGCACTGGCATTGTTAAAGTCATCTGTTAGGTCCAAATATAAAAATCACATTAATGAATGACATGGACTGGAAATGGGTTTTATAAGCCTCTCAGCCACATTGTATTTTGCAATTGTAACCGCCTATATTTTAATATTGGGTTAATATGCTGAATAATAATAATAATTTACATTTATATTGGAGATTTCATCCTGATAGATTGCTGAATGCTTCCAATTACATGCATACCAGAACACACTGATGCAGCAATCTCTGTGCAAGGATAAAGTTGGCAGCAGCAGATGAGACAGGACCTTTAGGGATTAGGACAGTATGGTCAAGCCCTAGACTTAAGCCACCAGCATAATGTCCTTGACTTCACATGGAGCAAAGTATCTTAGCTTTAAGATAACATCAGAAGTCCTGAGGTCTACAAACTTAGTCTCATTTATAATAGCAGATGACAGAGATCAGTCCTGCATGGAGATGAAGAGTATTTCTATTAAAAATACCACCACTGAGGTAGTCCAAACAAAACAGAAGAAAATGTAGGTGACAAACAATCTCTTTTGGATACTTAAAAACATCATTAAATACACAATTCAATTATTACAATGTGGTTTTTTTTCGAGAAGGAAGAGCATTGGAGGAGACAGATAGAGAATGGAGGGGAATGGTTCAGAGAAAGTTGATTTTCATCCAAAATAAAACTGGAACAGGTCCCAGCCAAGTGACTGGTCTGATTTCTATTCAGTTCTGCCAGCCCAAGTGGGTCCCAGTATCACTATTATGCTCAGTATCATGTGATTAGTCTCATTGAGAGAACACAGTTTACATGCTAAAAGCTGATGGTATGAAGCCTTTAGCATACACCTGCTTTTTTTGGAAACATTTCAAATGTTTCTTTTGGTGTGGGGGCGTAGTGAAGTCCTGTTTAAAAGAAAAGCCTCTTTGGGGAAATGTTGTTCTTGTGACTGGAAAAGCTTAGTTTTGACTTATTCAGCAGAAATTTCTCCTCATATAAGGCCATTCCCAGATTTCTCTTCTCTTCTCTAATACAGATGCTAGTCCCAAACACTAACAAATAACCCTTCAAGTCAGAAACTATAGAAATTCTTACACAATTGCAACTTGGAATTTATTTTTTATAAAATCTTGTTATAATCTTGATGCCAGATTTTCAAGAGAGCTTAGCTCCCATCTAATAAGTAAGTGAAGAGTTCAAAAGCTACCAGCTGCGATTGTTGGAGTTTTGTAAATCAGTCAAGGATGCTGACAGTTTCAGCTATCAGGATCTTTAAAAAAATAGGCCAACATTTATGAAGAGCCTGGGAAAAATGCTTTTTTCATGGGGATAAATTCTCTCCATCTGACTTTAAGTTGGATTCTAGAGAATTTTAGAATGACCATGATAACTGTTTGCTGTTGAGTTCTCCAGCTGTTCATGCAGGTGTGTTGCTGGCTAAATCCAAGGAAATCTTATACTGTATGTTCTTACTCTTAGTTGCTACTAGGAGAGCAGGAGAGCATAATGGGTATCATAACAACAAAAAGTCAGAATAAATTATAAAAAAAAGGAAAGCAAAGAATAAAAATGTACAGAGAAAAAAATTTAAAAAACAGGGTTAAACAACACTTCATTCAATTATTTCCATCTACATTTCTTAATTAAAAGTAAGATTTTGTGGCCTCTCTCTTTCCCACTCATCTTCTGCCATCAAATGTGATAAAGAAGGTATTTCAAAAGTATTTCCATAAATAGTCACACAAGCAGACAGCTTTTATGAAAGACCAGTGTATGTAAAAGGGAGTGCTCCCTACAAGAATTCTTCACCTCTCCATCTTCTTGGAAACAAGGGGTAATGAAAGTGTTTGTTTCCTTCACTCCCTCCAGATCAGATCATTCAGCAACCATGTCACAGGACTGGAACAAGTTAAGGATCAAACCTTGTGAAATAATTGATTTATATTTTAATGGACGTGCACATTCTGCATGCCTCCTGAAAAGGAGAAATTGTAAAAAACTAAACTGACAGATAATCGGATGTTTCAAAGAATACTATTCCTTTGCTTTTAATATTTTAGTACCTTTTGGTAGTGCAATTAAAAAGCTTATAGTTTTTACGGCACTTAATCTGGCTGAAGACTGCAGTAAAGCTAGGAAGCCATAAGTATGGTAAAAAAAAACCAACAAGCTAAGTTATCTATATTCTATAGAAAATATGAGTCTACTCTCACCTCAGGCAATGAATGCAGTTAACAGGAGAAGTCCCTTATTTCTTTAAGGAGTCATTCAAATGGCCAACAGATTTTTGAATCAAGCCTAAACAGTTTTAATTTAAACTTTAACCTCCTCAGGGAGAGAAAGAACAGCACAAACCCATTTTGCAGGTAATAGTAAGAAAACACTAGCAGAAATATATTTAGAACTAAAATAGAGTTTATTGAAATACATCTATAATTGTAATTATTAAAAATGTGTTTAAATAAGTTATCCACTATTTCGTATTCCTATTGCAAAAGTGTTCAGGGACCAGTTTCCACTATAAGAAGAAATAATATATCATGGATTAAGAATCCTTCTTGCATCTTTCAATATTCAGGAAAGCTCATTCTGTCCTATAAAAGGCAGGGGTTTGATCTGAGAACATATTACTTCAGAAACCTATTTTAAGAATTGCAAGGCTGAAACTAATGTGGCAGGTTTTAAAGCATTGTTCTAAACAGATTGTCAGTGATTAATCACAAATGTCATTAATTTCTACTGAGCATGCTCAGAATAGCTATCCAGCGGGAAGAGAAGGTCCTAAAGATTTTTTTTTTTTTTATTATTTAGGTCCAACAATTCATCTCATTTTCCTCCTAATCAGTCACAGAGATTTGGTACCATACAGGTCAAGTTAAGATCCTACAAGGATGACTCTTTTACAGACAAATTAATATCAACTTCATGTTCAAAGCTGAATTTTAAAAGCCATGTCATGAAAAGAATATTAACACCAGATTTTCTTACTCTGTATCTATACGGTTTCACTCTCCTGCTTTTAAAGTTTTCCCACAGGCTTTCTATTAGTGGCAATAGATTCCCACAAATCATTTTGAAAGGACACTGTCTTTGTTCTTCTCAAAGTCTAAAACTACATGTACAATTTCCCAGGTAGCTTGCAAAAGCCCTATCTGCTATATAAAGCCTCCTTCTTATCACCAGATAAGCCTTCAATTTGACATGGCTGTGACTGTAACACATGAGACACGACACACGAATACGCATGTCACTGGCATCAGCAGACAAATAAGTTTATCCTCACCTCAATGAGTGTGGAATCAGAATAAATAATTAGCTTGCTACATAATTAGATTAAGAGTTTAAAAAAAAGAAGAAGATGTAATAATCAGGTTGTATCTTCTCACTGCCCCTGTCTCAGGACATTCCAATGTAATTTCCATCCATCTTCCAAAAGAAAAATCAGGACAAAACCACTCATGTTTTCGAAGTTCCTCTTTCCACACACCTTTGTTTTCTGGCATAAAGTTTGAAAGCAACACAGGTGTCCCATAGACTCTGATTTAATCTTGTACCTGCAAGTCGTCTACATGTGATTGTTGCAGCGGCGTAGACTGAAGATAAGCACGTCTTGCAACACTAAAATGTATTCATTTGCAGAGGCAAAGTAAAGGTATTGAATATTCATGCTGGAAAATTTTCTTCTGAACCATAAGGTTCCATAGTTCTTGTCTTTTTTCCTGATGAAAAATGTACTGAATCATTTGTAATTACAGCTTTATGTCATTGAATGGACTGCTGAAGTGGAAAGCTTCTACTTAGCTAGGGCTGCCAAGTGTCTCATAGCTTTGGAAGTAGGATGAAAGCAGTTGAAAAATTCTTATGTATGTTTGCAATTTAAGCCCAGATATGTCTGTCCTGGAAGCAAGGGAAGACTAAAAAATTAAAAGAAGCAGCCATTGTTTTTTATCTAGAGAAACTGGTTAAACTTACTTTATATATCCATAGAAAACTAGCTAATAAACAGTAGTTGCAATTCTATGAAAGAGAACTGGCCATAGGTTGTAAAGAAATTAGAAAAATAAAGATGTAAAACTGCTATTGAATGTGTACTTTTCTAATAGAAAATGGAGATATGGCGTAGTTGAACATTAGTGTTTGAGATATAGTATTTATTCCAGAACAATACTATCATTAGTACTATTATGAGTGACAACACTCATACTGAAAGGATTACCCTCAATTCTCTTCATTCTACAGCTGGTCATGTAAAGATCCAGCTAATTGGTACCCCTACAATTTAACAGTTACAGCTCTTACCAGTTAAATCATGCTAGCAGCTTCCATTGCAGCCATCACCACTGAACTAAACAGGGCCTGGGCACTATGGCATGAAACTGCCCTCAGAATTTAACTGCTGGTACACAGCTTGGCACAGATTTGAGTCAGGGGAACCAACACTCTTCCAGACAACACCTGGGCACAGTTTGGAGGGCTAGGCAAGCCTGGGATGGTTCCCAATATGCAATACAGCCAAGGCTGACACGTTTCAGTGAAGTAGGAAATTAAGCCATATGGATGTAAGCCATGCCCTGCCACTTGCCCTCAGGGCCAGACAGGGAGCCAGGGTGCTTTTTATTTACTTTGTTTAGACACAGACATTGAAACCAATTTGCTTCTGACATCACTATGACTGACTTTATGGAAGCCAAAGATTCATAGCAAATATGTAGAAATCAGAGAACCACCATACCTTTTGGGTGTGTATTTTGGGGACTGAGGAAGCATACAGAAGATGCGGCAATCATCTTATTCTAATAACGGGGTTACACCTATTTTACTTTTGCCCACTAATAACAGCATCTGCTGTATTCTGATTTTTTTGTCTCTTATTTTTTAAACCTTTTTACTACCAATTTCATTCATATCGATTAGGTTCAGTCATTAGCAGCATGGCACAACCAAGTATTACACTCTGCTCACGGACAAATGTGCATACAACAGCCTGCTTGATTTATCTGTTGACTGTCATATAATCTGCTCAGATCATGTAAGAGGGAGCAGTAGCTCCAATTCTCACACTTACATCAGAAAGCTAACAGCTCAGAGCCCCAGGATGCACAGTAGGCACCCTTACACTGAACCTGAACTTTTGAGTATCTTTAATTTTTCCTCTCTGGAAAAAAACCTCTGTTGACACAAGGCACAATTCCCCATGCTATTATACCCCTATGGCCCTAAAACCATAGGGGTATCTCCACTGGTTAGCAAAATTACATTTTAAAATAAGAAAGAGAAAAGTAAAAATCATTATTTTAAAAAAAGCAACAAAACAACAAAAAACCTGTCTGTAATATTAAGACAAAATCAAAACTGAAGAGATATAGCAGAACAAGAATTAGATTTCAGCTTTATTGCTGTTAGTGTGCCATGTCATGTCATTTATTTTTCTTTAAAAATATCCCATCTTCTCTGTAAAGGATCTCTCTCTCAGTTTACATGCAGAAGTTACATGTTGCTTATGCAGACTTCCTAAGATTTTCTTCTCAATGCTATTGGTATGTATCTGTGATGCTCTCCTCCTGATTTCTACATTTGTATATTTTTATGCTTCAGTGGTTTCTACGGCTTTCCATGCATATTGTTTGAATGACCTGGCTCCTTTTCAGACACAGAAGCCCTGATTCTAACATGACACAGCAAGTTTACAGTGGCCTAAATAAATATAACAGAGCTGGGAATTACATACTTTATTCCTCATACAAAATCTCAAGCCTAAACAACACACTCTCCCTCACAGGCATATTGCACTCCCTCACAGACAACTGCACACAGTTAAGGCTTCTTACATGAATGAAACCAACTAAATTATTTGGCTCTCAAGCATGAAGAAATTCTGCTGTCTTATCAGCTTCTCTTTGCTGATATATATATATTATATATATGAAATCTCAGGGGGTAATTACCTCCTCTCTCCACCTGCTTTGGCTCTTACCAACCCAATCCACATGAACACAGCACGGCTTCACGGAGCACTATACAGACCCTCAGGACTAGCCCATATTGCCCATGACCCTGGTGCCTCTCCCAACAGAGGTGATACTTAAAGCCTGAAGAAGCTCCCACCCATCTAACCCATTTCTTCACCTCTCTGTTTCCCAAGTACACTTGACAGTCCTTCACTGAAAAGTAGCATTCTCTCTTGGCTTCTTTTTAACCAATAATATCAGATAAATTAAAAAAAAAAAAAATCAGGAGAGGGAGGGACCGGAAGATGGAAATAGAAAAACGTAATAACTGACTTATGATCCAAAACCCACCAATTCACATTAAACTATTTCTCCCACCTCCTGAGATTTATATATATAAATACACCTAGCTCTCAAATACTCATTGAAGTGTTTTGCTTCAACAAACAGGAGTAGAAACACTCAGGAACTAATCTGTTTTTGTAATTTTGTGCTATTGTTTTACTCTGGTCAGTAGTATGACCAACACAGAAGACTTTGAAAAAATTGGATACCATAATGATGTAAGAACATGGTAATTTAAACAAGGTAAAACTCTCTTATCTCAGGAATAAAGGTTTGAAGTTGAATAAGGTTTGATTTTTCTCTGGCACAAGTAAGGAGGTTTCAGGTGGAAGAGGCAAGCAATTTGTGACTTTGTGTTGGCTTTGCTATGCCATTTCAAGGCCTTCTCTGTATATCATAATTTATCACAAAATCAAACATTATCCTAGATGAAACTCACTGCTTGAAGAAGAATTGTAAAAAAAAGTAATAGGGACAAGAGCGCTATGCTTACACTCTAATATACTACAGTAAAGTTGAACAAGAATATGAAAAGAAAAAATACAGTTACAGTTTCTTAAGAATGGAGATTTTTGGATTCTCTTGCTTCTTTCTTAAGAAGTGGGTTTTCAACATGACCAGAATGGAAAAACTAAGTTTCCACTAAGCTTAAAAATCCAAACACACAAAGACTGGAAAATAACATTGTTAAGTTCATCCTTCTAAATTTTTTTCGTTTTTTTAGTTTTGGGGTTTCTTTTTG
Organism: Euphonia xanthogaster; assembly: GCA_034509185.1. Classification (NCBI taxonomy): domain Eukaryota; kingdom Metazoa; phylum Chordata; class Aves; order Passeriformes; family Fringillidae; genus Euphonia; species Euphonia xanthogaster. Next base: position 94,832,555 of record JAYDZK010000169.1, read on the forward strand.
GGGTTTGGGGTTTTTTTTGGTAGTTAAATACTTTCTGGTTTTCTGAGCAAACAAAAATCCCTAGATTTTGATAATATGGCCTCACACTGTCAAGACTGGTTATCTGCCAAGCTGGAATAATTTGTTCCACTATACTAATTACTACCATGCAAGCATATGAAGCAACTGATGGCAGCAGTAGGTTATCATCCTCTAGGTATGTCAGAACTAGAGCAGAATGAGGCAGAACAGGAAGGTTAGGGCAGCTGAACCTTGCCAGAAGACTCTGCAGCTGTCTCTGCCTCTGCCACAGAGCCACTGTGTCATGGCAGTCAGGTCATTCCAACCAGACATGGACCAGGTGATACCATCTGTGTTCTTCACCTCTGGTTCCAAGCCTGGCAGAAATAAGAGGATCAGACACTCCTACTAACGGCAACAGAAACACTGTTTTCAGCATAAGCAGTTCCACATAACACTCACTGCTTTGAAAAATCTGTGTTTATAAACTAAAAGTAATTAATCTTTTTATTCTGTGCTCAGATGCTAGAGCAGCAAACAACAGACAAACCAGTAAACAAATTTAAAATTAAAGGAACTGCAGTTCCCTGGATCTTCCTCTTGCCCTTCTTGAAGACAGGACTGGTTCTGGCTTTCTTCCACTCTTCAGAACCTTTATCAGTCACTGTGACCCTGACATCAAGAGTGGCTCCAAAATTGCCTCAACCAGCAACCTGTGCACTAATGGGTGCATCCTACCAGGCACAATGGACTTATGCACATCCAGAAGGGGCTCCCTCCCTCCCTTTTCACTAGGGATGGGCATTGCTCTAATGTTTCAGTTGTAAACAAAGAACTGCTTCCTGAAAGCCACATTAAGCTAATGCTGAATAAATAATACAGAATAATACACCATTAAAACTAAAATCAACACGTGTTAGGCATGTTCTCAATGCTGCAACTATACAAAGACCTTCCCTAGGGAACCAGAAGCCACTTAGCTCAAAAGATAGAATTCTGTGATAGTTTGCCATATTTCATGGATGCATTTCATGAAAAGGAAAAAGAAAGAAAAGAAGACTACCATTATTAGCTTTATTTATTATATTGCTGCTGTTGTTCTTGCAACTGCTATGAATTTTCTTAGAGATGAGAATCCCACTGGCTCTAAGCATATATAATGCCATGGATTACTATAAGTCTTAAGCATATGCTGTATATTCAGTGAAAAAAATACCTGCTCAGAAGATATCACCATGCACAGGTTAGAGGAGGAATGACAAATGCATTCAGCTGAAACCAAGAGAAAGCAAATCACATGAGAATCACAACAATATTAATTTTTTCATAGGTATAAAACTAAATAAATAGATATTAAGCCACTAAAAAAGCCTGAGTAAATAAGGAGTTCAGGAAAAATAAGACACATATGTTGGAAAAATGCCTTACAGGCACTGTGAGATGGAATTCAGAGGAAAATGGAAGGTTTGGCACATGAATAAACAAAGTATTTTGTGCATAGAGAAATATTTTTCAGATATAAATTTACTTCTGCCTCACACAGACCCTTCCTCTAATAATGATGAGAAATAAATGACAGGGGAAAACCTAGGTAGTGAGTACATTTTATATAAGCTTCAGACCTGGAAAAAATTCAGTCTAACATTTCTCCTGCGATCCATTCCTTTTTGCTCTTCCATTTAGTTTCTTGGTTACGTATTTAAAAGGACATTGTGACAACCATGATAGTGGCAGCACTATGGAGATCAGGCCTACAGTCTCAGGAGCAAGGAAGACAAGAGGCTTTGTGCTGGCTGCAGCACCGTCACCCCTGGCATGGTGTACTTTAAAGGCACAGGGATGACCAGCCTTCCTGGAAGAGGCATGGTTGTGACAACGGGAACTGCACAAGTTGAGAACATAACATTAGACATTCTAGTAAGAACAAAGCTTAGTAGGCCAAACACACCTGTCTTTTCTGGTTTCTTTTGATCTTGTCAATTTTTTTCAGCATGTGTCCCAATATTCCCTTTCTTCAAAAAGAAAAACGCGTCTCTACATATTTTGTAGATTAATATTTTACAGTATTTTCCTACTTTCTAAAGCCATTGCACTTTTGTATTCCCACTTGAAGGCAAGAATCCACTTAGTATTTAGTGGTTTGTAAAAATTCTCCTGTTTCTTGTGCTGCTTCTCCATACCCAAGTGTATTCTACCAATTCTTTTCATATTTTAGAAATTACTGGCTCGAGTATTCATCCTACCCCAGCTTCAATTGAAATCATGTGAATGACATATTCTCAGAGAAACTTCTGACCTCTGCACAGTAAAGCAAAGAAAAATTCAAACAGGTTATTGGAACAACATTAAAAACAGACTGAAAATATGCTATGTTGATTGATGCACACTGCATATTTGAACACTGTGCCTAATTTTGCCATTTTTATCTAAAGAAAAGTACAGTGAAAAAATGTACAGCCTCAGAAAGGTCAATATATTATGAGAAGGCTGCTAATATTCCTACTAGACTGTGGGTGTAACAGGTGCATTCGTTCAAAGGGGAGATTGAAAAGAAGACTGTGAATGGTACATTATTAAAAGTAGCGAACAACAGCAATAAACTAAAATGCATCTTCACACTCATTTCAAGGAAAAGGGTATATTCCATAATGGTGAAATGGTTTCACATTAAATAACAGAAATGTTGAAAACAATACACCCTTAACTGTCTTATTAATTAGCATAGACTAGCAGAGCAGTCAAGACAGTGGCATAATTGTGCAAGCACTGCACAAGTGGAGAGCATCAGATGGCACTTGCCAGGAAAGCTGAGAGTCTGGAGAGGGAGAGCAGAGAAAAGGCAGCCGAGGGCATGAGCACACCGGCAGACTAAGTTCCACTACCATCTGTGTCCATTTAGGGGTGGCTGGGTATGGACAGATGACCTAAATGGGAAAAAGGCTAGCAAGATGGGACACTGAAAGAAATGAAAGGAGCACCAGACAAGGGAGAAAAAAAGAAGCACAGGCATGGAGCAAATCTGGTACACAGAGTCTGTGCAGCAAGGAAAGAAGGAATGGGCACAAGAGCTGTTCAGCTCCAGGCAGCAAATGCTCAGCAGCAGCTACATGAATGTCAGTGCTTTGGCTGCTTTGCAGCTGTTTCCACTGCCAGCAGCCTCTGCCTCTTCTCAGCCCTCCCCACGACCAGTTTAGGGAGGGCATGGGTTTTGGGGCCACCACCTGGGTCCCAGCATCCCCACGGTACAAAGGCCTCGTGGGCAGGCTGTTGGGCACAAGCAGCATCAGGGCAGAGGTGACCATCCCACGGCAACACTTCCTGCCTTCCATTTTGCACGTAAATCCTACACACGGCTCGCACTCTTCCACTTAATCTCTGTAGGCTACTGCAGTGAGACAATGGGATGTTAACAGGCCAAATGGACTATGGTTTAATGTGAGAATGAAAAAAGTCATGTCAAGTGATAGCAACTACCACAGTTATCCCTATGTTATTTTTGAATAATTCAAAAATATTGCAGGATGAAAGTGTGAAGGAAATATTTTGGTTTACTTTAAAAAATACAGGCTTTTTTTAGTCCTCCAGATGCTTTATTCCCAAATATTGATTGGTAAGAGGACAATGTCCAAGAGTGGTTGCTAGAGTGGTTTACACATTAATCTGGCCATTGTTAACTCCTGCAAGTTTGGGTTGTTTTGCTAAGTCAAAACAAAGTTTTATAAATGACATGGGGAACCAGAAAAGCCCACCACTATGTCTGGCAAATGTTAAATATAGTGCTTTATTTATTCTATGCCATCTTTATCTTCCAACATGAGTCATAAAATCTTCTTTTCTATTTGTATTCCTCCTGTACGCCAACAGTATTTTGATCACTGCATAAAGTAAAAAACTTTACAATTTTTTCATCAGAGTATTAAAACCTAAGCACACTGCTTATGCACAGAGTAAGAGAATTTGCATTCAATAACTCTAGTATCCTAAGTTCCTGAAGGTAGTATATTAAGTCACCAGCATAAAGAAAGGTATTTCAGTCTCGTTCTTAGCAGTCTCAGCAGACAGCCTTCCTTCACAAGCTTAATTTTTTTTTTAAATTGCAAATAACCTGAACAATGTAACTGCAAACAAGCCCATCTGGTGATTCCCCCTTCTCTTCATTGGTTTTCTTCCATTAATCTGTGTGTAACAGAAGAGAGGAGAAACCTGGGCAGAAAGCAATAAAAGGCAACTAACGTGCTTGGATTCTGGAACCATTATCAACCTGCTCCCATATGATTACATGTCCAGTTATGAAGACCCATTAGTCTTTGCATTAAGTAGTCTAGGTCCAGTGGCAAACAATGTGGTGAGAAGGAACCCTGGGAATACCCTCTGATATGTTACAGCCAGTATGTCACTGAAGCTGCTTATCTGAAACCCATACTGTGCATCTGATGGAGTGATTTAAGACCAGAGAAGACATGAGAAGCAAACTGACAACTAACCAATTTCTGCAACTTTTAGCCACAACCAAGGAAGGGCCTGAATTTCAGAATCTTAAATGATGCCTCAAGGTTTAGCTTTCTTATTTTTCAGATTCTGTACTGTAGTAGTATATAACACTGAACTTCATATAGAGTGTTAGCAAGTTCTCCTCACTGTTTAGACAAAGCAATTATTTTCTAGCCTGAGAACCAAGGACACCATTGCAGCTTCAGGCCCAAAAAGTGTAAACAGTGAATTGAGGACAGCAAACTGGGAGGATGGGACTTCATAACCTGAAGCTGTAATTGGACAATTAACCCCAATATGTGAAGGGAAAAAACTTGTAAAAGTGTGAAAATGTGTCACCAGTGGTCCATCTTGGGTATAGGCTCGGCCAGGCTCTTGTACTGCCCAAGGTGTATCCTTTGGAGGCCTTTTTAGAAATACCTAATTTATTCCTTTAACACTGTCTAGACTCTGTTCTAGGTAGCCTCTCAAGAAGAAAGAAAAGTGAAACACAATACTAAGAATAAGCTGAT
>JAYDZK010000169.1:94837657-94873096 GCA_034509185.1 Euphonia xanthogaster
AAACTTGAGATCTGATAGGCACTGTGTTGGGTTTTACCAATTATGTAGAATTCCCCTGCAGTCTTGTGCTTTTCCCCCCTCTGCCCTTTTCAATAGTCATAACATTCCTCCATACTGTGCTCAGTTGGGATAGTTCATTGCCATGCTAGCATGACACCAGATAGGGCTGCAGCCCGATTTTCTGAAGGAAGTACTAGGTTTTACAGTGGCACACTTAGTATTAGGTTAAAAATCTAATTCCTAACTTATTTTTTGGAATGGACAGCAGTAATCTGTGTGCACAGACAATGAAGCAGGACCACATCTTGAGTGTCACATCACAGACAAAAGGTTGTGACTTTGTCCTATAGAAATTCCTGAGAGAGAAGTGGGCCAAAACCTAGCAGTAGTCCTTCACAGGAAGAGCCGAGTGTGATCCAGACACCTGCGTCAGATCACAGCACTGCAGCTTGGAAGCTGTTCTCAAACCACTGATGAAAAATGGAAACATGCCCTTCCATACACTTTGGAACAGTTTCTTCATGTAAAACTAGCTGTCCTTACTTTCTGAGGTGGTCTTCAAATGGAGAAAGCAACACTTAAAGAAATTTTAAAATATTAATTTTTGTTTGTCTACAAACACTTGACATACTACCGAAGTATGAAGAAAACTACTAAAAACTTCTGTTTGAACTGATTTAATTTCATGCGACAATTCCCGTTGGTACTTTGCAATAAAAATGTAACTGCTATATGGCAGATTTGTACTAAACAATGTATTATACTAAAACAATTATATTTAGGAAACCAAAAAGCTAAAGAAGTTTGTGGACATTATAAAAACACCATAACATAGGTATGACAAATGTTCTACAAAATTTCAACATGTGTCTAACAATAGCAATTATTTACTTTAACAAAAATTACAGTGGTATAAAAACCTCATCTTTCCTGCTGTAATCACAAAGCCACAGCCATCTATGCCTTGCCTGAGAATAAGCAATGCCACTAGAGAACTGGTGACACATCAGACTTTATGAACTATGTGTAACACATTCAGTGAAAAGTGAATGTACCCCAGGTTAGCACAACAGAGATGCATAACTCATACTGAGTGCCACACTCAGGGAATTCCCAAAGTGACCTCTCTGACGTCCGATCTCACTCAAGACTAGTATAAATAACAAGGCTTTGCCCTTCTCCTCTATGACTTACAGCTAAGAGAAATATATGTCACTGGTCATCCAGGAAAGCACTGTAAGAGGAAAGTCTAAAACGCCTTAGAGCCTAGAGAGCAAAAAACCAGATAGCTGAACACTATATTAAATATTACATCATATTAAATTAAACATTATATTAAATATTAATAACTATAGTAAATATTGTTCTAACTATTTAGAAATGAAGGTTGTTTCATTTTTTTAATAACCAAAGGCTAAGTGTCAGACAATTATTCCTTTTAAAATTATCTCAAACATGTTTTAACATGAAATATGAAAATCAAGGAAATCAAACCTGCAGCCAAAGACATGAATCAGTACCAGACTTTTCACAACCCTCCACAAGTTCTAGAACTTTCCTTGTACTTTTTTCCTTGCTTCTTGCTTCCAAGTAACACAAACTTCCTGCTCAGAATACAACTCAGAGCGAATGGCAACTCCCCCCCCCCCCCCCACAGTGGCTTTAGCAAGCATCCCCAGCTCTCAGTGTCTCCTGGCAGCAGCAGCTCTCTGTGTGTCTGGCTGCAGCGTGGTTCTTCTCGCTTTGATACAGGTCATTGGGCCAAGTCTTCTGCTGGAACTATCACTGAAATGGCAGCCACCAGGAATTATGCTGCTGCCAAATTCAGATCAGGGGAGTGAAAAAACACATTTTCAGATGTCTTAAAAATCTGATTTTCAACTCCTCGTTCAAATACAGATTCTTATTATGGTCAGGATCCTGCTGCCTGATTGTGTCAAGACAGAATGCAATGACAGAACTGCAGCTCAAATTCATTTTCCTGCACTCAGTATTTCCTCTGAATAACCCTGAAATAATAACACTTTGTATGCATATTCTACAGTTTATCTGAGGAATTCAAAATGGTATTATAAACATCCAGGGACACATCCTGCTCTCTCTGCAGTAGTTACAGAGCCTCCCTAGCTGAACATCTCCTGACACGCAGAGTAAAGGGGACACTAATCTGTGTAGTGAGGCACTCAGTGTGACCCTGCACAATGAGGCAGAAAACAGAAATCCATGTCAATGAAACAGAAGCTGTGGGATTTCATGCAATTTTGGATCTATGGAATAAACTGCCTATCTCTTTTACTGAAAATTATTTGTTTGCCCACGGAGCCCTCCTTCTGGGCTTGCCTACGGGCACCCAGGACCCCAGCTCTTCTTCTGATGCTCTAACTTGGCCAAACACAAAGAGGGTTTGGTCAGAGATTAATTAGCTCAGGAAAGAGGTTGTGCTAACAAAGCCCCACGAGTAATGGGGCAGACCTGGCTGACATCCACTCAGTCTTGACATGAAGCACAGCAAGCCTCCCCATGCTGGCTGATACATGCTCTCAGCATGCAAAATGGATTCACCATCTAAGTACTATGTAGAAGTGACACCCTCATTATGTAGATTAAAAAAATCCAGAATCGTGATACTAAAAGAAAACCCAGTCCTGTCAGTGACAGACCTGAGCCTAAATTTCAATTTATGAATACTGCTCTGAGGGTGGATATTTGCTAATGATCACCACAGTCTAATGACTCATAACCATCTGACCTCCGGGACCATTTTCTTATCCTTATGGAGACCTACAGAAATAGCTCCCTTCTGAAAAGATACTTATTTCTGAACCATTATTTGTGATTTCTAAATAGTAAGGTGGGAACAGCAGATAGATTTCCCTGTGTATGTGTGTCAGTAGAGAAAGAATTCAATTGTGTAGTCTGTACAACTCCTGGTCAGCTAACCCAATGCCTACAGCTTAGTGCTGCATAAAAGTTGTGCCCCTAATTGCCTTCTCATTTCAGCTAATTCTTTGCTGCATGAGCTAACTGGGTGTGGAGCCAATTTTCACAGCTTCCAGGGTTTTACACGGCTTTCCATGCTTTAGAGCTACAAACTATCCTTTAATTGAATTAAACACTTAAACATGCTTATAAATGTGGAAAGAATACACCTTCCCCACTAAGAAAAAGGAATAGATATTGATCTGTAAGTTAGGAACCTCCTTATAGTTTGGTAATAATACCTATAATTTTGATTCTTTTTAATGGGTAATGTTTTTTTGTTTGCTTGGTTTGGGGTTTTTTCAGTTTTGTTTTTGGTTTTTTTGGTTTTTGTTTGTTTGGAGGGATTTTTGATGGTTTGTTTTTCTTTTTTTTTTCTTTTTTTTTTCTTTTTGTTGCAGAGATTTTGAATAGAAACTATGGGGCTTTGAAAGACACAAATAACCAACTGGTGTTCCATACTTCATATTAAACAACCTGCAGATTTCATAAATTGTCATTTTGGTTTTTTGATAGTGCATTATGGTATCAGTGTGGTTACACAAAATTAGAGTGATAATTACATGTTGAGTACATGGTACTAAACTGTTACTTAAAAGTAACACAAAAGTTAATTCTTTCAGTACTTGCTGCATGGAGTTTGTAATACAGCCCAGAATTTTATCCCAAGAAGAGGTAACAAGGATGTGGACATGCATACACAAGCACACACAAGTAGAGATAATGTGGATAAATGAATCACAGTGGATATAATTTCATTTTTCTTCCCATTGTTTTTCACATCATTATTCTGTTAGGAAAAAAAATAGTGAAACAAACTAAAAGCAAAAAATCTACAGAGGCTCTCATAAAATTTCACATCAGCACAAAAATATTATTATAAAGTAAAGAAAGAGAGGTGGGCGAATAAGGGGGAAACTAATGGGACTTGTAAGCACTATAAAAAATCTAGTTTATGTGATGCATTAAAGTCAGCCTGAATAATTAAGAGACACTCCCTTTGTGTTCCTAGGTGCTTTACAATGTCTGTGTAGGCCATATGAAAAGTTCTGGATGCTTTGTGCTAGAATCACAGTCGTTGATGAAGCACAAATTTGAGACGTCAGGTAAAAGAGGTCTATGTGACTAGGGATTGATAATGGTCCACTGGGCTGTCCACCTGTTACTAGTTCAAATCCAACTCAGTTAAAATAGCAGAAGTTGGTGAGGTCTGAGAGCTGTTCAGTGGCCCATGTGAAATGAATACAGCGCTTTGGACCCGCACCCTGTGGACTAGCAGCCAAATCCCAACTCTGCCTATTTTTCAGGGTGACTCCATAGACTTCAACAAAGAGAGGAAAAAAAAAGCCCTAGGAATGGCATCTACCTTCTCTGCAAGCAATAAATACCATGAGCTTAAGGGCATTTACATTTATTACAGAACAGCAATTCATATTGCAGCAGCACCTGTGGACTTTGCTATCAGTATGAGCTACGAGCACAGGAGAAGATATGACTGCCTCTTCAAAAGCTGATTATACTTATGAAAGGACAGAAGAACAAATCAACTCCTTGGATTGCATTTATTCCTAATTGCAGTCCTCTGTCACAGCCATGCTACACTGAAGGAAGGCTTTCAGCATCCCACTCTTTAAGCTCTACAGCTCCAATAGACCACCCGCAGAATAAACACATCAGCAAGTGATTTTGAAAGCATATTCATACAGGCAGGGCATTTGCTTACAACCAGATATACACAGACATATATAAAAATTCTACTACAGCTTTGAAATATTTTCTAGAGACTATTTAAGGCCTTGAAAGTAGTTCTTACTAACAGAAAGCTTAACTTCTGTCTCTATTACAATGCAACAGAAATTTGGCTCTGCTGCTTTGCAGTACCACACTAGGCAATCTGCAGATCAGCATAACCACATCTGATCACCTTTACTCTAAAACAGATAAAAACCTCAATGCCAGATGAGGGAAAAATACTCAAATCAGAGGAAGACATAGAGAATATTTTTAAGGAAAAAAGGCTACTGAAGGTCACATACAGTACAGCTGAAAGAGACAGTCCCATAAAACATCTCTGATGAAAAAGAAGAAAGTAATTTGTGGGCTTTTAAAACTTAAAACAAAATAAATGTCCATTTATTTAACATTCTTGGTTTGCTTTATAAAAGTTTTATCATACCATTCATACTGTCCTTCTCATTACCCATATGATTTGGGGCATTAAAAAAAAATAAAATTAAACACTTCAAAATTATGTTAGGGTAATTTAACTCTTTTAGTCTCACCGTGTTCTCATCTCAGTTCTCAGAAGCTTTTTAAAATTAAAAGCTTTTTAAAATAAAAACAGTTTGGAGACGGAACTAATGGCCCTGCTCTTTACCCTTCCTCCCTCTTGTCTTTCTGACAGCCTACTGTCTGTCCCAGGGATCAATACACATATTCTTGGACCATGAAGCAATTAAATTTGTTTGTTTCAGCACCTATGTGGACTTCTTAGCTTGAAATAATTTTGCATTTTCTACTACGTTACTGGCATAAATGTTGATTTTGGTAAGCTTAGTTTTCAGCCTCAGCAGCATATTTAATCTCATGATTATGAGCAAACACACCAGGTGAACAGTACAAAAATTTTCCAGATCTTGTTTGCCTTATGAGGACAAGAAATTTTTGGTGTGGATTTAATATGGCAATATGAATCCAAATTTAAAGCATTGATTGATTTATTTAAAAAAGAAAAAAAAAAAAAAGCAAGGGATCCATCCTTATTTTCCTCCTGTTGTGCAACTATGTACAGTAACACCAAGCTAAATTCAGAGATAACAGAAATGATGGAAAAACAATATAGCAGTAACACACATTTATACACGCTAAATGCACCAGAAAGACAAGGATGAAGTTAGAGAATAAAACCCAACAGTGAAATTTAAGACTTATGAAGAAGAAGACTTCCTGAGATGAGTTTGCCTTCCACAACTTTTCCACCTGTTACCCCAATCTCCTAAATAAACTGCCCCATATTCAAACACATGCACACAACACACCATCTACCCACTCATACGTATTATTTGCCTATTTAAATTATTTTAATCATTATATTGACAAAGATTTCTACCTGAAAACTGCATGAGACATTGTGCCATGTATTACAATGTATTTTGTAATATATGGTACTGATATTCCCTAACAGAACTTCAACACTGCTAGGAGATTAAGAACCATAGCTCAGACGTGTTACAAAGCAAGGAATCTGAGACATTTATAGAGAACCTTGATAGGAGAATTTGAAGAGGCCTGAATAGCAACATCTATATTAGTGGCCTGACAGAAAAGATAGGGACTAAGAAAACAAGCAGTAATGAGGGACTAAGAGGGAAGCCCTTTTTTATAACACCTGTCTTGAGCTGTTGTTATAATATCTGGAGTACAGATATAAATCTGGGTTAGCAGCACAGACATGTCAACTGCATTTATTTGTGGATTAGACTGTAGAGGTGATGTGTAAAAGGAGAGGACAGATGGATCAAAACTAGAAATCCTTAGGACTTTGGCAGAAGTCAGATCGGGAACTTCAAAGGATGAATGAAAGGATTAGGGTGAAAAGAAGACAAGAACGGAGCCAAAGATACAAATCATGATGAGATTTAAAGAGATCAAAACTGTCAATGTGAGAGAATGAAGAATTGGCTAAGAGAGAATCATGAGGTAGTGTTGTGAGAGTGGCTTCAGCTAACAAGAAGGTCAGAGGCCAATATGACGTAGTTTACAATAGCAGTGGAAATCACCTACTTTGAACACAACAATGTGAATGCACAAAGAGCAACAGTGATCATGGAGCAACAGGAAGTGACAGAGAGGTAAATAGAGTCAGGATGGCTTTCTAAGGATTGGGAATGTTAATGAAGACTAATATCCTCTTAAATTATGAATGGAAGGAGCTAGAGAGACATGGTCAAGAGAAAACCAGGAGAAAATGACAGCAAGTGTAAGAGAGGCAAGGAAATAGGGTAAAAAGGGATGACTGTGGAGAAAAAGAAGAGTTATAGAAGGCTAGATGAGAAGCATTTACATCTGCATCAAAATACCAGTAGAACAGTATCATATCTAGCTAGCAGTACAAAAAAAAAATTAAAAAAAAAAAAAACCAACAACAACACAATGAGGGTAGGACAGGGTACACATAAATATGGAGTCTGTGGAATCTGAAACCTCCATCCTTGGAGATATTGAAAGTAGTACGAAGCTCCAAGCAATCTACATCTGAAACTGGCTCTGCTTTGAGAAAGAGGGTGGATTAGATGACGTTCAGAGAGCTGTTCCAACCTGAGTGATCCTGTGTAAGAAGGACAGAAGAGGGGTAGACAGACTGAAGAGATGAAATAATTATTTCACACTTTGTGTGTGAAGAAATCATCAGGATTTTAATGTAGCTTGATGTACAGTAGGGGCCCTTAGAAGGTACTTTCACATCCTAAAGTGCAGTAAGTACCCGGTGTTATTTCCAGCAGTGTTTACAGATAAGCCTCAGCAATGGAGGTGAGATTGCCTACACAAGCAGCTTAGCAGACTGGCCCTTTATAAAATCTTAGTCAGTACTATATGTGTCTTAATGAATCTCAATCACCTTTGAAATCTGACTTCAAGATATCACGATATGTTGATCCAAACTGGAAATTAAAGGAAACTGATGGAAAAACTAGATCTAAATAAGAATTTCATAGATATATTTCCTATAAAATTCTCCCTATTCATGCTTCAGTGGTCAAGAATTAGTAAGTATAAACAGGTTGGAATCCTTTTATCATAGTTGAAAGCAATATATTTCTGGAATTGTCAGCTCTTCCAAGTTCAATAGAATTTTTTTTTATTAATATGAAACATTCTTAAATTAACAACCACACCCACATTTCAGTGTCTTCTGCCTCTCTGGAAAAGACTAAATAGGCTAACAATATGGGATCTAGACAAATCTTTCATCAAGATTAGCTTCAATCTTTGACACAAAGTAATGTACAATGTGCCATGTGAGTAGATCAAAATCCCAGACTCCATGAGGATTTTGGAAGTTTATAAGAAAGGAAGCATGACAGCAGTGCCAGGAGTGTGCTGTAACAAAAAGTTAATTTTCCAGGTTATGTAACACTGCGCTTCTTCAAGGAAAGAACAGATGCAGGAGAAGACTTGCATTACTAAAGACACTTTTGCTGTAAATTATACCTTACATATGTGTGCTGCCAACCAAAATATATGTTCTGAAGTTTGGATGTCAAATAGCTAAAAGTATAAACCAGAGACCAGTTTCCTGATTATGCAGAAGAAGAGAGTAAGGATCAGAACTTCAATGTAAAATGAAATACATGTTGATACAAGTAGAGTATTATCCTCAGTCAGAAGGCTTGTGTTCAACTGAAAGCATTTTTCATGCATTACCTGTAAAATCTTCTACAGCAGTATTCATAAAGCTACGAGCAATTTAGGGGTTGCTCCAATCTTTTCCAGATGCTCACAGTTATCACAGGATTATTGTTCCTTGGTCATACAATGAGTATACTCCCTACCAATTATTATATGTAGGAGAAATGCTCTTTTGGTAAACTGAAGATTCACATTCTTTCAAATTAAACATTAAAAAATAAATAAAACTACCATTTCTAATCTCTAGGAACCACTGGTAGAGCCTTACTGCAAGTTTGCAGCAAGTTTTACTGCTGAATATTCAAAAATACATATTTCTCAGAGGTATCCTGTAAAATAAAAAGGTCTCTAAGCAATAACAACACCACGAAAATTAAGTGGCACATGATCTTAATCAAATTGGCAAGCATGGGTGTAGTAAAATGCTGTCTTCCATATTCTGTATCAACACAAAGCTGCTTATTTAGGTAGCAAAAGGCTAATTTTCTGATGTTAACACCTCTTGCCTTTAACAACTCAAGAATCAGCACATGACTCCAGCTGAACAAGGAACTTCTCACCAAACCGTGCTAAATAAAGAATATTTGCTTTTCAAAAGGTTTACCTATGTACATAGAATCATTTAGGTTAAAAAAGACCTTTAAAATCTTCAAGCCAAACCTTAGCCCAATATTGCCAAGTCCACCACTAAACCACATCCCTAAATCCCTCATCTACACATATTTTAAGTACCACCAGGGATGGTGACTCAACCACTTACCTTGGCAGCCAACTAAGGGAAAGGAGAAAGGCAGGTAATGCATGAAAAATACTTTCAGTTGAACACAAGCCTTCTGACTGAGGATAATACTCTACTTGTATCAATACGTATTTCATTTTACTTTCCCCAATTTTAGCTTGGTTTGTGCTCAATTACTTATTATGCATCACAGAAACAAAACAGATTATAATGTTGCACATCATTATGGGGTGTAAACTCAGTTATGATGGACCCCAAGCATCCTAAAGCTTCTTTGAGAACTGGAAACAGATTCCTGTGTTTTGCTTTACAGGAAATTAAAGGAAAGAGCTTTTGGATCTTAGATATCCTTGGCACTGAGTAGTCAGTGAGGGACTACTCACATAAGTAAGATTGTCGAATCAGGCTCATCATTCTCAATTTTAAAAAATCACTTTCCAGATTCAGACCAAAGGAGCAGAAAAATTGACCTGTTTTTTATTAAAAATGTAAAAGTATGAACTCAAACATGTTTGTCAGGATAAAAAAGATTCTATAAAGGAATATTTCTATTTAATATTATGCCATGTGTGAAATTCTGCCTTTAACACACAGACTTGCACTAAGCTAGTTGGAGGACAGCATTTACTAGCTCCTAGAAAATTCATTACTTTTCTACATTGATCATATTCCTGGTCCACAGCTACATTTTAAGCAATGATTTGGCAAGAAATACAGCCAGCATGACACTTCGTCCCATTTTCCTCTACCGTATATGAAGTAGACTGATTTTGCCTGTCACCAGTCTACTTTGTTTAGAGAAAACAGTCTTGGTTGCTATTTTTCTGAGGACTCATTTTCTTGACTGCCAGCTCATAGCAGCTGGGATCTACAAAAGTTCAACTTTCTGGAGAAAGGAGGGATTAATGCTGCTTTTCCTTGTTGTCCAGTGTGACCTAGCATGGATAGGTCCATAGACCTTACCTCTACAAAATTGTTCTGAGTTACGTCTACAAAATGCTGAGCTATTTATCATGCCCTGTTAGTCAATACTTAAGATCAGTGTGAATTGGGAACTGCTCAAGGTGCTTAAAGCTGAGTGAGGTGGTGGTGGCTGTCAAGGCTGTAATTGATCTGGGCTTTACACATTTTTCATTTTAACCCTTTGTAGGAAAATCGGTGAATTTTGACAGCACATAAACCTACATTATTATCCTTTGTGTGATCTGGAATCTGGCCATGCTTTTTTATGCAGGTCTTGCAGCAAGAAAAGAGACTCAACTCACTTCCACAGAGGTTCAATTCTGCTGTTTGAACAATTCGTTCCCAGAAGACAGACAGGTCTTCTTGTAGCAGAATTAACTTGGCAATAATTTTTAATCATCTCAGCAATGACAGCTATGGAATATGTCCCTAAATACTCACACCTTGAGCAACAAAGCAGGGAGAACACGGTATTATCAACAGAGATCGCATTTGCCTTGGGTTACCCCAACTATGAAGACAAACAGGACATTGCAAAACATAATGAGTACAGGCGTGGTCAGTGCCAAGCTGTTTCTCTCTGTAACAACTAAGCTCTTCCTAACTTCACAAATAATTCCTCTGGAGTTAAGAACATGCCATTCAGATCAAAGAACTACTTCACACAACTAAGAGACTCCTGCTGTGGAAACAGATGTATATTTTTTTTCTTCCCCATAGACTAGTTATATATTTGCACTAAATTTGACTGTTACTTCATTCATCTTGTCATTGGTACAAGCACTCTCAATGCCTCACCACCTTCAGGCAGCCCAGAAGACCCTTTACACTGACTTGGAGCAGACTGTTCAGAGAGAGAAGCTACCGTGCATAATGTGCAAATTTAAAGTATAAGGGCAAGGCAGAGGGAATTCTGGAGGAACAGGAGCAATGCTGAAATATGAGCAGTAGTGGGGAGCTGTGAGAAAAGTAATACAAACCATGAAAGCGTGAACATTACTTAAGGGGAGGGGAAGACAACAGAACTGTGAGGAGAACTGTGCAAACAAAGGTTTGGGAAAATTCAGTTGTCTTAGGTTTAAAACTTCTCAACCCATCAACAACAGTTCTCATATGAGACATACCATCAGTATTACAGTACTCACACAAGCCATAATACTACAATAGGTTGAGTATAATTAATTTTTTCCTTCTTTCTATGGTATCCGTGAAGCAACTATTTTAATATCTATGAGACAGTGCTATTCCCATTTTATTGCTAAGGAACTGTATCACAGAGAGACAAGAGCAGACCAATGTGAGCAAGGCAGGGAACTGAGAACAAATCTCCCATAATTTTTCTAACAAATCTTACCATCATTATTGTCTTTCCCCAAATCCAATATCCTTGCCCTCATTTAAAACATTTCCCACTGACTACGTCATGAAGTTTAGGCTGTTTTGGATCTATTTTTCCCCAATCTTTTATTGATAATGAGCTCTTCCAAGTTTCTTGCCAGGAAAAGAATAAGGCATCAAGATGACAAAGTAAAGTGCAATGGAGTAGAAGAGCCAGAAACTGAAAGAAGCAGAGGGCAGTATTGTGAAGCTTCCAAAACACTGGGCATTTTGAAAGCATGGAAATTAAATACAATAATTAAACGATGCCAAGTGAGTTTTTTCTAGTGCAACCTTGTTTCCTTTTACATGGGATACGACTTTTCACATGAAGATATTAGCTCAGTCCCTCTCAAAGCTGGTTAGAAATCCTAAAGATATTTCAGAAGTTATACAAAGCTTTACAACTTATGAAGGAGAGGCAAATGTGTGATATTTCAAATAAGAAGTAGGCCTTCTTCAGCTATAGAGTGATTCAAGAGTATGCAGCCTATGTTAAGCAAGATTGCACTAGATAAACCAGGGATCCCTTCTACATTCAAATCTTACACAAATGTGCAGTAAGTAAACTGGATAGTATCTGGCACTATACAATTCCCACAAATTGATACTGCAGCATTTTTTTGCATAGGCTCTGTCCAAGTTATTACATTACATTAACATTCTGCTGAAGAGATTAACCTGCCCACTTGTTACTGGGATGTGTAAAGAGAGGCATCTGTGACTCAAATAACTGGTAGGTTAATTTCAGTGCTGAATTCTGGGGTTGCACCCATGCAACATCCCAAAAGTCTGGTTTCACCTAGCAGAAACTATCTGGATTCAAGACTGATGATCAGATAAAGTATGACCAGCAATGGAAGAAAAAAAGAAGAAATGCCTAAATAGAAGTAGACATGATATGTATCCAGCAGGACTAGAAAAGTTTGCCTGGACTAGGATCAGGTCTTGAGTATCAGTCATGAGTGCATTGCTTCTGTCTCCTAAATTCAGTCCAAATTTTCAGCAAAGAAATTAAGCTTATGCAACATTGTCCTGGAATGAGCAGAGGCTCTGCTCTCAAATTAACAATGATATTTACAAATATCAAAAAGAGTTCTATCGGTTCCCTACTGCCCAAATGAAAATGAAGCGGCAGACAGGAAAAATAAGGGAAGAGCCAGCATTTCATAGCAGTATTTGGAACAGGAGTGAAAAGAAACAAATGATAGATGGTTGGAGGCACAGAAACTGAAAACACAGCTTGACAGTGGAGTTCTGGCTGGAGAGCCAGTGGGAATGAGAAAGATGTACACAAGCCCTGAGATCCAGCCCTGGAGGAATGAGGGATGAAGACAAACAGACAACTGACTGTAGAAAGGTACTGAAGACAGGAGGTAAAGGACAAGTACTTAGATAGGCTTATAGTAAAACAAAAAAACAAACTATGGGACAAGAATCCAGGGGGGCAGTGAGAAAGAGAACTGCTGTCCTTAGGACACAGAACTGGGTTATACTCAGAATTTTAACAGTGAACAGGGGTAGGAAAGGTCATTGAGAACTGAGCAGAGAATCAATGACTGAAACCTCTTTTTGTGTCTTCTGGAAACCAAATTTCAGTTTCTCATGATTTCTGTGCCATCAGAAAATATCTGTCCAGTCGGATAGTAGTGAAAAAAGCTATTTTGCATCTTACTCCTTCAGCAGTAGTTTTTGCAGAACATTAAACCATGCAACTTGTTTAATAGAAGAATGGCACAACATTTTGGGGGGGATTTTAAGGTTCCAAGCATCTCACAATTCAGACAGGGGTTGAGACATTCTCAGAAGTTTCTATTATTTTAAAATGGAGTGTACTCATTATCTTTCCCTCTGTCTCTATTTCTGTCTCTCTTTCTCACACAGACACATTTTCAAAAAACTTTTCTAACATGATCAAATCCAGAAAAAAGCTGCCAAAAGTGCCAGGTTGCCTATATAACCAAATTTTCCCTCATCCTGTGAATGAGCACGGAGAGTAATGGCATGACTCATTCTATTGTTACCAGAACACACCTGCCTCATACAGTGCACAAGATGGCCTTGCTGCAAGGATGAATCACAACTGTGTACTGTAGATGGTTCGCTTGGTAAAGAATTTTGAAGAAATGCACTAAAAAATGGGACCACGTAACAACAAGAACAAGAATAGTTAGAGTAATTGGATGTCTAGAAAGCAGGATTCTATCTTTCCTTGACATAAAGTTTCCATTATAGTAATTCAAACCAGCTTTTTCACAAGTGGTCACTGAAAGTATATTCTTCATTTTCCATGTGATTCACTGAGAGGAGGCATTTGAATTTGCAGAAGAGATGAATGTTCAGAGACATACATACCTGTAGACAAGACCTAAGTTGGAAAAGTTTCATGTGACAGTAATGAGTCAAGGCTTTAGGACCTCAGCAGCTCAGGATGGTCCTGTAGATTAGTGGCAGTTTTTGAACACAATATTCTGGGCCATGGTTCCCCAGCCATAAAATTGGAATCATACTGTCTGCCAATCTCAGAGGCCTTCAGTAATGCTAGTTTAGTGTCTGCTCATTACTTTGGCACTATTGTGATACTAGAAAAACCCCAAAATGCAAATTAATAATAATTGATAACTATGTCTCCAGAGCTAGGCTTAACTATTCTATAGTAAACAAGGTGTGGGACCACAGGCAGAACAATGTCATGAAAACAAAATATGGAACAGCTGCTCATTAAGTGACTATCATATATTCTGTGAACTGAAAGAGGAGAAGATTTTGTAAGAAAAAACAATATGTGATCATGTAATTAAAGTCTTCACCATGCATATGCATGGGGGAGATTAACTTGCCTTAACAAGGTTAATTCCGGCACGTATTAGCTCTAGTGTTTGGGCTCTTTCATGTAGATTTTCCACACACAATATGAAATAACTGAAGATCCATTAAATAACTGAGATCTGAATAAAGGACATATATTAGCCATCTGTATTATATTCATCCACTTCAAAACAGAATTTACTTCTGGAATGCAATGCTGGAATGAGTTAAAACAACTGGAATATAGGAATGACTGTTTTGTTATCAATTATTCTTATTTTCTAGAGAAAGATTAGATTTCAGCCAAAAACTTCCTTAGCATCATTAATTGCAAAATAAGCAGGTTAGAGAGCATCTTCAATGTAATAAGCTACAGCACAGTAGTTCCTGCAGCCGACCATTGTTCCTTAAAGTACATGAATTCAAGACAAAATTTATTAATTAGTCTCACGAGCAAAGAGTACATTCAAACTCCATGAACTTCAAGAGATGTAGAGCCAACACATGGCTCTTTTTATCAGTCCTGTTCAAGCACATACAAGTGTAAGCCAAATAAAACCTTTGCCTCCATTTTTTCATATGGATGTGACCTTCTGTTTTTGAAAACCACAGGCTCTTTGTGTACATATGGGTAGATATATATATATATATGTATATATATATTTGTATATGTATATCTATCTGATCAATTAAGTGGCTTTCATTTGAAATATTCTGTCCTTTAAGAATGACTGTGTCTCTTAAACCAGCATATTTAACCAGAGGTCATATTTTGTAGTATGAGTTCATTCTTTACTTTCTCTTGCACTCCTAAAGATATAACCTATCACATTTGTAATATATGGCTACTTATTTAAGGTAGGACCTCAGTTTCAAAAGATGCTTCCTGGTTTTGTTTCTGTGTGCACTGCCAGGGTTACCAGGGCTAAGTTATGTGTCTTGCTGATGAACAGGCAGACAGCATAGAAGATTTTGTTTTTCCAATCTCTTATATAAAGAACACAGAGCCAGTTCACTGGGTACTTCAGACCATAATAATAATCATCTAATATACCTTACCTCTTAAATTTTAGATTCCTTTGCTCTGCATTCATAAACAAATTTTAAGATAAAGTGCTTGTTACCATCAAGATAGTTTTTCACCCTGAAAATTTTAGCACATGGGCGCTTCACTACAAACTACAGCAATCATCATTCCTGTCATAATTGTCAAACTATAGCAATCACAATTCCTCTGTCTGAGCTGTAGACTTCATTGCATCTTCAAGAGGGGGGGAAGAGTGGCAGGAACTGATCTCTTCTCTCTGGTGACAGGACCTGAGGGAATGGTTTGGAGCTGTACCAGGGGAGGATGGATACCCACAAAAGGTTCTGGAACACTGGAACAGGCATTGTAACAGGCTCCCCAGATAAGTGACCACAGCACCATGCCTGACAGAGCTCAAGAATATGGACAAAGCTCTCAGGCACGTGGTGTGACTCTTGGGATGGCTCTGTGCAGGGCCAGGAATTGGACTTCAATGATCCCTGTGGGTCGCTATCAAACCAGAATACTCTGATTCACTGATAATTACTACCCCTTATCCTTTAGAAACTTCTAGATACCCTACACCAGATATGATCAGCAGCAGATATGGAAAGGTCTCCAGCACCAGAAGGATTTAAAAATTAAATACAATATTTAAAATGTATATAAAATTTCTCAGCTGCTTTTTAAAATCATTTTCACCCCTGATTCCATATCAATATCAGATATATATTTTATTTAATTGATTTTATTCTACATACCAAACACAGAGTAACAACTATTTCCATGTTTCTCACAATTCCACAGTGCATTTTGCAAGTTTGAGTTCACTTGGCACAGTGCTGGTATTGCAACTGTTTAACATGGACATTTGGATCTTACTTGATCTAAAGCAAATAGTTATCGTGTTGATCAAACAAACATGTTCCACAGCTATGAGTCTACTTTTACCTTTAACAGCAAGATCAAAGAATCATAGGAAGACTTGGCTTGGAAGGGACCTTAAAGACCATTTCATTCCAAAACCCCTCCCATAAGCAGGGTTCCCACGCCCTAGACCAGGCTAATCAGAGCCTCATCCAACTTAGCCTTGAACATCTCCAGGCATCCACAGCTTCTCTGAGCAACCTGGTCAGTGATATAGTGATTTTACATAAAGTAATTTTATAACACTTGCACTTGAAGAAAAAGTGGTTTTAGAACATTTGAACTTACAAAGCAATTTTTATTTTTGTTTATGCATTTGAAATTACCATAAATGAGGACAGCTAAATGCTATGACTGAAAGACATGGGAAACGTGGCAAATATTTAGTCAACATTTGCATGTGATTCAACTTAAGTTCATGTCTTTATCTGTGGAATACTTTGTGATTCTGCTCCCATTTTTGTTTGAAAACCATGCCATCTATTTAAGTAGCAAAACACAGATTTTGGCCAAAGTGCCTCACTACCATAACACAGCTAATCTGTTGCAAGGCAAAAATCAGAACACTGGTCTTCTAACTTTAAGTTTCTTGCTTAATCTCAGACAGGTCTATGGACTTTGTTTCTGAAGCCGGAGGGGTTTTTCTGCTTTTATTTACTGAAGTACATTTGAGATTATTTTTGGCATCTTTACACTGGGTCATGAAACAGCATGTTTTGGCACCTGCTAGCCTCACTAGCAATCTGCTTACTCCAGGCTGTCATCCTTGTGCTACTCCTAGGCATGCATCTGACAAAAGTCTTGCAGGTTTGCTTGGATCTGGAGTTTTGCAAACAATGGGAGAAGAGCAGCATATGAAAAAGCTTCATTGGTGTTTAGGTAAATATTCATTTGTTGATTTTTGCATTTTAAATATATAATAAATAATGTTGTTCATTCTTGTATGTTCCATTTTTTTGATTATGGTTGATACAACCAAACACAACCAAAATGAAGATCCTTTCTGCAAAACTCATTTGTTAGCACTTGAAAATATTAATTGTTGAGACTTTCAGGTACATTTGCACTAAATACCTCATCTACTGGGGCATTTAGTGAAACTCTGGCACTAACAGTAATAATTATTATGAAGGACTAATTTAAATTAGTCTACTACCCTAAATTAAATCCATACATTCTCTTTATCCTTGAAGAGGTTTCTGATTAAAAAAAAGTATCTGGTGCTGAAATGGTTCTCAAAAAGTAACCAAAACCATTGTGAAACCACATACACACAGATTATTAGCAGAGACTAGTAAAAAAATTGTGCCACTGTAGAACCAGTGAATCACCAATGATAAATATATACAAATTACTTATTCACAAAATTCAGTCTACTCAATCATCACACTTAAAATATTAAGTTAGGAGAAGGAGGGAGTGTAATTTATTTTTTAATTTATCACCTCATGGGTATGACTACGAACATGCACCCAGCACAGTGAAACCACAAGCTCTGAAGAAAAGGGTGCTTCCTGAAGAGCAGGATTTTTTCCTCTGACTCTGAACTCTGACTTAGTTCCTATAGACATAAAGTTCATTTCACTTAACTTTAGATATTTGCAATATATGCACCAACATCCATGCTGACCCCCAGGTTTCCTTTATCCTCTCTAGTAAGGAATGTGCTATTGTAGAGTCTGATTCATATGACCTACTTAGATGTCTACCTTCCGAGGAGATGAATCATGCCCTAAAAGTGTCTATTTCTCTCCATTGACTATAAAGGCAGCCTAGCCAAAGATAATTTAGATAGAAAAGACATTACATTAGGGCAGATAAATTCCACCCCAGAAGCTATGAAAGGAGCAAAACAGGAGTGAATGCTATTTTCAGCAATATTTAACTTCTGTATGATTTTGAAATAGAAATCCATCCACAAGGTCATGTGGGGACAATACTACTGAGAGCTGCTGAGCAGCACAGACTGGTCTCTCCCAAATCACACGGGAGCAACTCCCTCATGAAATGTGCAAGGTGAACATGAAATGACAGTATCTACTCCCTCTACACTTTTCCAAACAATATTCACAAGAGACGAAACTCTTAGAGTGCACTGCTTTCTTTAAATGCTGTTTACAATAAAATTAATATAGAATAAAAAACTGTATTTGAATTTCTGCATAGAAAGGACTGCTGAACTTATAAGAATCGTCTCATAGCTTTGTCTTCCTGCCACACTTTTAAAACCAGTTTCTTTCTAGCTTTGATTGGCTATGAAATATGCACCTTCTCTTGGCTTTAGCTACTTACTGGATAAGAATCTTTATAGTTTTTATCATGTTCCTTTCCTTAACATTCTTCAGTGCACTGAAGGTGAATGAAGTGCTGTAAAAATGCACTTCTATGTCTCTTCTGTCTCAGCTTGTGAAAGTCTTTTATTATATGCAGGCTCGTTAATAAAAGCTTTATTTCTCCTGTATAAGAAGCATAGTTCTGACCTAACTAAACTGTGACCCAAATTCTACTTGATCAATGAAGTCTTTTTCTGAACTTCACTTGGCTTTTAAATTAGTCCTCTGTCTTCCTTGGCTTGAGAATAAATACTTCAGTTAGAACAATACACAGTCATTCATCTGCAGTAGAAGAAGGCAAAACCTGCCTAAGGGTGCAAAGATTTCTTTTGCCCACCAAAAGTCAGTACCCAGTATTGATAAGGAGAAAAGAATCATTTAAGATCATATAGCAAAGCAAAGTTAGTTTCAGTAACTACAAACTAATCAAAATAATGCTACATGATAACCCTTTTACACAAAATGTTCAAGTAGGAGAAAAGAAGGGTTTCAACATTAAGAAGATGTAATGATCTAGAAAAATTATTTTTTTATCTCCTCTAATTAAATAACTCCAATAGTTTCTAAATGTTTGCTACAAAAACAGTCAGCTCTATCATAATCAGATTTCTCTTAAAAACATTTTTACTTATGTGGTGTATTCCCCTTTGTCTGGGATTGAGATATATACACATAGCTGCTAGTGCAGTGAAGAGAGACCATGATCTTTCATAGTGGGTTTAATTTGATTTTATAACCCAACCAATTTGCAGGATGATTTAGGGATTAGATGTTCTGTCAGGCTGAGCTATGTATCCAATATAGCAAACAAGAATATGTTTTTCCTAATTCTTACTGGTGATATGCCCCTGCCCTGGGCTGGGGCATATCACCAGTAAGAATTAGGAAAAACATATTCTTGTTTTTCAATCAGTGGGCTGGGCCATGCAATAAAACAGTAATGCCTGCTCACAGGAGCAGAGATGCTGCCTAGAATCTGCAATTTAAACATCCTACGGCCTCATTTTTGAAACCATTTAAGTCTGGAAAGACAGAAAGAAAAAGAAGCACAATTTTATGTGATGATTCCTACTACTTACATTTATAGTGACAATTTATAAACCGCAAATTTAGCAACATATGACACTTTGATTGATGAACTTAGCTTTTTCAGAAGGTTGTACTAGGAAGACTTACACTGGCAAGAACTAAGATGAACTCGTCACCATGACAGTATCTTTGTAATTCTCTACCTGAACTAACATCAGGCATTATTTCGCTTTGTGCACTCCTGCCATTCCATCAACACCCTCACACAAGGCAAGTTTGCAGAGAAGTATACAGAATTCACTTCAGCTAATGAGGGGAGTGAGGATTTCTGACTACTCAGTTATTTAAGAGAGTAACTAAGATGCCATACACAAGAAGAACACATGATTCTGCTTCAAAAGCAGAGGGAGTATGGTCACAAACCCTGATCCTTAGGTTGTGCTGAATTTTGGTCAATACTTAGCTAAATGTCTTGTAGAAAATTTGTGGCATAGGCAAAACCTGAACTCATCTTTCCCAACTCTAAGCTAATTCTCTAATTAATGGGCCAGACTTTTCTTATTCCCTGAGGCACCATAAAACAAGTAGAAATAATATACATATGGGTAAGAAAAATGTTGCATACCAGAGACCCCTACATTGCCTAATTAAGGTTGCCTTACTCTGCCTGTTCACCGCCATGGCAGGGCAAACTGAATAGAGAAGCAAGTATAAAATCCCTAATCTGTGATCCTGTCCTCTATGGGTCTGAATCCTGTAAAGGACCAGAATACCCTTTCAAGATATAAAATAATTATAATAACAATGCTTAAGATGCTGCACCTTTCATTGGGACCATAATTTATTACAAAGTGAAGCTTAACAGAAGGCCCAGAATAATGTTTCTATCTGTAATCAGCTGAAGTGAGCAATCCTCATAAAGACCATTTACACAGAAAAGTCAGTTTGCATGGGCTTTTCTAGCATTAGTTTCTAAATTTCAAACTGATTTCATGATCTACAGTATGCACAACAGTTGTATGTCAGCCATGTCAGGTGTCTGGAATGTCACGATTAACAAAATGTGTGTATCTGATAATCTCTGCAGATAAAAAAAAAAAAAATCAAGCTTTAGATACATTTTATCTAAAAGAAAACGGCAAAAAGAAAATGGGAAAAATCACATCAGCAAGTTTTAAGGTAAGCTCTTGCAGCATTGCAAGAGTCAATACGAAAAATTCTGTTTGCAAAATACCAAATGTAAGAAGGTAAATATTTCAATTGAGGCTCTGGTGCTGCTGGTATCTTCTTATGAGTTTTCTCTCTCTCTTTGTGTTGGGGCAGGACTGATTTATTTTTTCACCCCTAAGTCCATGTTCCTTAATTGTCTTATTCTGTAGAAGACTCTACAATAGAAAGATCCTTCCATGAATCCATTTAAATTCCTCATGTACATTCTCTCACAACTTCAACTTCAAAACTATTTTCTTTAGCAGTCCACCAGAAAGCACTACACAGATTCCTCATGATGCCAAGCTACAGCACAAGAAGTTCCATGAGCTCAACCTGAGCTGAGAATCCATTTAGTCATGCCCTGCATATTCTCATCCCACTTCTACCTATTCTTTTACTGCTTTCTTCTTACACTTCCATTTCAAATTACTACTCCTTTCCACTGTGACATACTGTGTTTCATCAACCCCTTAAAGTACATTGTTAAAACATAAATCACAGGTAAATGTTCTTCTATATCTAATCCAAATTTTTCCCGTAATAAATTAACTACTGTCTAATGCAATTAACTGATTCATGCTTCATCTTATTTTAGTATAGAATTTCTGAGTTTAACTACATTTATAACTGCTGTCCATCATCATCAAAGGAACCAAGTCAGTGGACCAATATAATGTATATATGTCTCTATCTTATAAATTATTCAGCTTTCAACTGAACTTCCTGAGTTTCCTTTGAAGAGTGGGACATATGATTATTAGCAGATTATACTCTACTAACAAAGTAAAAGCATTCTGGTGTTCTTTTGAGGAAACATAGGGGATATGCAGAAAAAAACAAAACTGTGACCTGTGATATTGGCTCATAAAGGTCTGTGACAAATGGCCCTCCAACAGCTGCTCAGCATGGAATCTGATACCAGACTCCTGAATTTCTGGACAATGTATATATTTTCCAAATAAAAATTCAGCAGAAGAAAAATGATTCAAGAAAAAAACCCTATGATGAACATCAAGGGAATACCATTTCTTTTCTCTATATTCCACATACATGGAATGAAAATATATCCAGCATTTTAAAAAAGTTTGCAAGCAATGCTTAAGAAAAATGCATTCCTCAACACTAAAATGTATTTTATCATTACTAGCCTCTGAATTTACTGCATCCACATTTTGTACATTTACACACTCAATTTATACACTTGTTTTTCATGCCAGCATATGAGAACTACTGTGATTGCCTGGAGATAGTAGGATGACAATAGGGAAAGTCACACTTTATGAATAAATATATATACAGTGAAAGAAATAGCAAGTTTTCCAACCTATCCACCCTGCACATCTGACTCTACTGCTACTGTTTAATGAAATAAAATTTCATTTTTATTCCTATTTATTTAAAATTAATTACCACTACCTTTTTGATTTCACAGCAAAAAGAATTCTAGTGCATTCAGGTCCAAAAGGACTCAGGCACACATTCCTGGTCTTTGTAACTTCAGCAGCAAGAATAATATATGCATCATCTAATTTAACTGCAAATGACTCTTTTAGCATGAATTGTCTGTTTAAAGATAATGCACAGCAGAATTCTTAACTGCATCCCAGAAGTCATGCAGCACCAGGCAGATAAGATCACAGTGGTTGCCAGGGGTGGCAAATGGGAAAAGCACTACAGGAAATGAACTCTTGTCAATAATCTCAAGAGAGTGCTATATTTAGGTCAATTGTACCTGAAATCGTTTGGTGGGGTAATTGCTCTTTGGTACAGACTCTGCTCTCTGAGCCTGTCAGAGTGCTTGTAGGTCCTCTGGATTGAATTCACCAATTTTCTTCCAGACTCATTTTCTAAAAATAAAAAAAAAAACAAACAAATAAAAAATTGAATGAAGGACAGCAAGCTTACCAGAACATAGAGAATCACTCACATGTTATTTCAGATTTCAAAATATGCTTTCAATGAATGCATTTAATACAAAAACATGTTTCAATATCCAACTGATTGCCTCAATCTTCTAGAACAGAAGTTTATTCAATTATTCAGATTTTTTTTTTTTTGGCCCTCCAAAGTCTTCCCAGATCTACTGAATACCTACAGAGATTTAGAGCACTTTTGTGATCAGTTAATAGTCAATGCAAAATCAGAATTGTTCTTAAATCTTATGGTGCATCCCAGTGCAACATTATTCTAGCTTTAATTCGGGTTGAGTCCTCATCCGAAAATATGGCTTATTCTTTAATAATTTAAGATGGTTCATTCATGTGTACTGAGGAATGTGGTAAACTCAGTTTTAGGAATCCAATCTAATGAGACATATACTGACCTTTTACACCAGTTAGCTGGATTAATAGAGATACCAGAAAACAGCACCTAGTCATTCTGTCTTATGATTTCTTAGAAGAAATATTTTGCTTTGATAGCACAGTCTCCAGCAGAATTATTCCTTCTTACATTAAAGAGTAAGTATTAACCAGAGAAATTTTAAAGTAAGGAAAAGCCTCCTTTATCAGCTATTCAGCATGCAATTACCTTCTACAGACAGATACAGCATCATATCTGTAGTCATTACTTAGTGCTTGTGATTAGTGTCTATTGTGATTAAAGAAAATGTCACAATGCAACTATATTGCTGAAGAATATACATGTACTTTGTATTTTAAAAAATATTACAAAGGGAATAAGATATACTACTGAAAGCTACAGTAGGTGTATCAGTTATTTTAGCTACTGTTTCTTGTGAAGAACTTCAAATTCAAAGATACTCATTAAACAGAGTAGATGGCAATAACAGACGAAGTGTTAATGGGGCAGCAGTGGAGTGTGTCAGGAAAATGAAGAGACCCTGAGGGGCTCACCATGCTGTTTATGCTCAGCTAAATTCAGCAGCTGAGCTGAATTCATAAATCCTCTAAAAGATACTGTACTCAACTTCTTATTTGCTACTTTTCAGGCAAAGAAATACTCTATGAGATTAGAAGATAGTACTCTTTTCTATTAAACAAACTTTGAATGTAAATGCATTAAATATTAACATGCCATTACTATTATTTTTTTCTTTACAGTTTTATAAAAAAACAAAGAGATGGCCTTTTAATTTCCAAAATAATGTGTGAATCTATATGAAAATTTCTGAAATCATACCCAAGAACAGAGCCTTTCAACAAAAGAATCATAATTTCTCCCATATTAAATTCTTTTATAATTTAAAGACTGAGTTTCAGTATTAATTTCTCAAATGCATAATTCAACTGGATAGAATAAAATTATGCATCAACCAAATAACTTTTCTAAAGAGTTCAAAATTCTTGATTTCTAGTTAGTTGTTGTTGGTTTTTTTTTTATTTTAAGGTGGCATTCTGAGGAATCTTAGGAAATATACATAAACCATTCATTAAAAAAATGTACTGCTTAAAAAGAAGTATGTTATAAACACTTCTGCATGCATCCTCATGGTGATCTTATTGTGCCTTTGATCTTAGAACAAAACTTTACCTACATAAGCATAGGTGGATTTATTGTTAAGGAGAAAACAGCTGCAACATGCCGTGTAACTTCAACCATAAACACAAATTCATGCAAGAAATCATTATCTACAGAATAAAGGTTGTAGCAAAACTGCAAAAGGCTCCATGGAGCGCCCAGCAGCACCACGGACAGCGGCGGCCGCTGGCTGCAGCTGGCACACGCACTGCATGTACTCGCCATGTCATAAAACCCTGCTCAGTTTGAGACATGTCCAAAGACCAAAATAAGGGGTGAGGTTATTTCCCACTCTTCTCCCAATATTGTCATTTTGAGGTCTACCTACAACTTTCAATTATTGGAAACAATGAGAACTAACAGATCTGAAATCTCGTTGTTGAAGGACAAGGCCTTGGGCTCTGACAAACTGGTTTCCACTATGTGCTCTTGACCCTCCATTTCAAAGCCAAAGATCTGATAACCAAAAGTGGTCATGTTTTTGGGGATTACTGTTTTGCATACAGAAATCACATGGGGAATACTATTCAGAGCCTGCCTCAATACCAAATGCTCGGCAAATGCACACACAGCCATAGGTGACTTGCTTGCCAGTGAGAATACTGAAAAAATAAAGCCCCCATAGTTATCTATTCCTATGCTACTAATGATAATACTGCTTTGTTTCAGGAACCCAAAAAAACACTCAGTTACTTTTGCAGAAGTAGAAATAGGGTACTTTTAAGATACTAAAGTACAGATTCTCTTTACTGCTTAACACCCAAACAAAGCACGTTTAAAATACAGCTTAAATGTCACAGGCTCTGAGATGCCCTAAGCAATGCACTTCACAAGTGAATGGCAAAAGCAGCTGGAATGGATACTTTATTCTTACAAGCAGTGGATATTTTAGTGGCAGACAAGAAAATTCTCACAAAAAGGTTACATTCTGACTGATGCTGAGAAACAGCAATTCCCAGAAAGGTCACGAAGAGGCCCCAGTTGTTACTATCCCTGAAGGTATGGAAAAAACCTGAACCACTAAAGTAAAATCACAAGAAAGTGTCCAGCCTTCATGCAAATACTGCCTGCCTTTTAAGAGGTCATGTACTTCCTCTAGTGTATTTCAACACTGGTGGTCACTTGAGTTATTTCTGGTAATAAGTTGCTTTAGTGTTGTTTTTTTTTTTTTAAGGCAAGATGAAATAATTACAACTATTTCAAATACTTTGATAGGGTTTTAAAAAAATTACTTAAACATTTTATCTCATATTAGGATTTATGAGGTTATTTGTGATTATCAACAGATTTGGGCAATTAACAGTTTTACATAAATTTAAAGGCACTGAAGTCATGCTTCTGATTATTCAGAGTAAAGTATAAATAAAAATACATAGGCCTAGTCCCACTACTGCTGACATTAGACAGACATCTGTCTCACTTTTCAGTGGAAATAAAGCCATAATCCTACCTCTAGAACAACATTAAGTCAAAGGTCAAGAAATATAAATATAAAAAAACAAATGAAAAACATTAAGTGAATAGCAAACAAAGTATTTTTTTCAGTCAGAATATGAAGTTCTAAATAATCTGTGAAAACAAAGAAATTAAGGTAAAAAAATGTTTTCCCTGTCATTACGGTTGGTGTATTACTTTCTTCCATCAACAACACACTTCCAACTACAAAGTATAAGCCTTTGAGAGATTTTATATTAACTTTCATGCAGATCTACCAATAGACAGTCTTAGTGCCAACCTGCTTTGAAATAAATGTTTCCTAAACTTATAAAACTCTATCTATAAATAAAAAAAAATATATATTACTAAGGAAAAATGATCCAGTATAAAAATACAGGAGGATGAATGTCCTTCTTTGAGGAAGAAGATATCCAAAGTTGACATCTGGTGCTCTTGGAAACTTTCTGAATGCCATCATTGAAAGCAGAGAGTCGATGAGCATCCCTGTTAATACTGGATGCCAGGTTTCTAATGTGAAGTGTAGCTTAGGTAGGATTAACTGTTCAAAGGATCAGTTGCTGCCAAACAAGGATTTAAAACTAATGAGGAAAATACACAACTGGCAGTGAGGGGACCTTTTGGAAAAGCAGTGTGCATCCCTTACATGGTAGATAAACAGTTATCCCCTGACTGAGGCCCACTGGAGGAAGTGTGAAACGGTGTACCAGTGTAGCTGAGTGAAAAAGCAGGGGGCTCTCCTGACTGCAGAAGGTAATGAGGATGCTGAAAACACAAAGTGTTTGCAGTGTTACTGGCTCTTGCAGTGAACTGTGTGTTCACTTCCAGGACAATAAGGAATTGGAAAATTGCCTTTAAGTAGGAGGATAGCACACAGAGCTGCACCTTAAAAATCACACTACAAGGCAAATAACATTAGGAGATTAGATTAAAAACTGTTGATCTGGGGGCACTTCCAAGGTCAATGTTTGGGTGTGCAGATTTCACCTTCTCAAAACTGCTACCCAGAGAGACAGAGCATAAGAAATCCAGGGGGCAAGTAATCAGAACAACTTGCCAATGATTAAATTAAGTGTAGGGTAGAGAACTGATTTGCCTTTCCAGATCTTCCCTGCTGTTTTCTGAAGCCAACCAGAGGCAGTGATGGCATCTCAAGGAAAAAAAACCAAAAAACACAACTAGTGAAATGGAAGCGTAAAATAAATAATATTAACTTACAGATTACAGATCTACACACTTCAAACTATGAACTATGTACAGCAAGAGTTATTAGCAGATTTCGTTTTACCCTCCTACACAGACCACTATTGCAGAAGAGTTCTATTAGTAGCAAATGCAGCAAAGCATTTTGTGGCAGATTTTGGGCAGGGCTGTTTGCACAGTCTATCGTGCACCAGTGCCCGATGTACCTAATGACTGCAGGTGAAAGCACCGAGCATCCACTGATTCTTCTGTGGCTTGAGGCCTATTTCTGCCACCTGTTGGACAAGTTAAATTTTTATTCTCTCTCCTTTAATCCTTAACTGAAATCACTTAGCAGCAAGATTATCTTTTGAACAATAAAGTAAAAGTGCAATACTGTAACATAAAGAAGCAGAGAATTAGCCTTCTCAGTACACCAAAATGAAAGATACAGAGACTGATCCAGAAAACTGTATTTGCACATTGGATCCATTTCCAGTGTCTCAGTTTGATGGTGACTTAAAAGGTCCTATATTGTACCTGAAACATGTTTAAAAAAATTTGACACATCTTTTAAGTCTAATGAGCAAAGATGGAGATTTATTAGAGAGAGACTGATCAGTATACAGCTACCTATCTTTGTCTTCCAGCACCCATCTACTTACACATGGGCAAGAAGGAAGGGTACACAGAAGCCTTACTCCTATTTTGCCATATCAAACAAGCCTGATTGAGCAGTGGTATTTTCATACATCACTCTGCTGAAATCTGCTTTACCATTGTCAGGACAGAAAACAAACCTGTGTGGGGAGATTCTTTCACTGTCATACTCTGTCACCCCAACAGCTGTCACTTGGAAGCCCCAAGTTCATATGTCCTTTGGCCAGTTCAAATTGATGTATCTCAACTGACTCCTCTTTATAACAGTAATTTATATGAAGATACTTAACATTACAATTCTCAGAAGCAACAGATAAACTATGTGCAATTGAATTAAATGCAAAAGAAAATCTGTCCCATAGTGCTATACTGATTTTTGTAGCAGATCCATAAGAAATGTTCTTCTCAGCATTTTTGTAGCACACCATACAAGCTAATGCTAAAATACCATTCTGGACTTGAAAATGACCATTATGTATACTCAGTTGCAATGATTTACATCACAGAAAGTACTGTTGTGAATAAACTTACTGTTGCTTTGTACAGTACTCACAAAGATTTGCCTGAAATGCAAATAATTTCTATTTTAGTGACACATGACAAAAAATAGAAATCTAAATAATGTTTACTGGACATATTTAGGATTATACTTACAGGCTGATACATCTCAAAGGAAAAATAGTATTTACTGCTAGTTATTCAATGCACTTCAATTACTTTTTTGTTACAAATACTAACTAATCAAAGACTAAAACTATACATGACTGTTCACACACTAAGAATAATTGTTCTTAAGTGTAAACAGAAAGGATAACTCTCTTGTAAGGCTGACATTTGTCTGCAAAAACAATTGGAAAATACTGGAGAAAAATGAATATGCTCCTACTGATTGAATTTCTTTGCAAATCATTTGTGAACAGATTAGAGCACTAAATTAATCCCAAAATGCATTTATAGTCAAATCTAACCATGGATAATACTCTCAGATGTTAAAGCAATTTATGGTTTCAGACTATCTCTCAGATGACCTTAGCTCAGAAACCTTCTCTTCTTTCCCCCTCACATTCACTGGTACTGTCAGGTAAGAGAACAGTAACTGGTGTCACTAATTAAAGCAGTGCCTCAGATGCAAAGGTGGGTTATCCCACCAGAGACAGACAAGGCAACAGTTACAGAACATAAACACAACACAGAACCTCCAATAGCAAATAGACAAGAAATCAAAATATGCTTATGAACACATTAAGAGGACAAAGCCTTAGTGTCCTCTGATGCTGGTATAGGAGACATGAAATGGGTCATGGAATATTTGTAGGGCAAGTTCCTACAACTGACTTCCAATAGAGTGAAAAGCAGAAAACTAAGGTGGGCAGATGTATCAGCTGCAGTGGGAACTGCATAACGAAGAGCTGTACTAGCATATTACTAGAGTGAATGTAAAGCATTCATGAATGAAAGAGTAATCTGCAGATGCAGCAGATACACCAACAGGTGTACAATTGTCCCCCAAGATACAAAAACTGTACCATTACTGAGATACATTTAGAATTCATTATCTAATACATTACAGCATGTTTTACCCCAGTACTGATAAATTTGTATCAAAAGAGAAATCAAAAATGCTTGAGCATTTTTGTAGCACTGAGCATAGCCAGTAGACCAGGTTTTGAGTAAGTAATTTATGGATTAACAGATACGGTAACATAAGACAAGCCTAAATTCTATTTAGATGCAAAAATATTTTAAGGGTGTAACAAAGAAAGGTGTTAGCTTGAAAGAAAATGTAACAAAAAACCACAGGAATCCTAACATTTATATGGTAGGAGGAAACTCCTGCCCTTTTATCATCTCCCCTGAATTACAGAACTCCTCACACTCATTGTATTGTCCAAGAACTTCAGGCTTCTCAGTGGAAACAAGCAATTGTTGATGATTGTGCTGGATGGAAAATCATAAAACAGGAGCAGATAATGCAACATACTGTGTGGTGCCAGAGAAAACAATAGCTCTTGCAATGGGCACAGAAGATGCAGATCATACAAGAAACTCTTCCCTTTACAGTAAAATTGTTTAAGATTTATAGAAAGAGAGAGTGAGAGAGAAAAATATTTTAAAATAGTCAATGGTCTCATGCAATAGGCTGAGCCATGGGTGAGCCACAGTCAGCTCCCTGTGATATTCCAAAAGGTCATCTCACAATGAATCTGAAAATAAAGCATGAGATGGGGACCCTCTCTCCCCTAGGTGTGAAGGATAGAAGGGAATGTAAGAGACATGAGAAATTAGGAGATGCTGAAGACCACATCTGTATTGCCAAGCAAAAGACACAGAGCCAAGCATAGACAAGCCCGGAGAGATGAGGGAAAGAGAACAAGATATCTTAGGGATAGGTCACTGAGGCAAATGGGAGAAGTCAGAGGAAAATATGGCAGAAAAGCATAAATGGATGTCAGAAAAAATTAAATCAGATCTTCACTCTTCTTGAGAAAGATAATGAGATGTGTAAGAAGTGAAAATTAAAATGTGGTAAGAGTAAGATTTCTTAAAATAAACTGAAGCTTTTGAAGTTCAGACGTTGTGGCAAGGCCATAGGAGTACCAGTTGAACATTCTCCATGACTTGCAATATTTTAACTTCTACATGAAACCATTAAGGTGATTCTTAACTGTACAGTTGCTATGTTAGATGCCAGTATTTTCCAAAACCAGTCTGTATAATGTAATATTTTATCACTGTCCCAAATATACCCCAGACCATCACCATCATTAAGTTAATGATATCAGGCAGCTTTTTCTCTTTACTCAGCAAGGTACAAAAACTGTTCACTGCCATATTTCACTGTGCTAGTCCACTGGCTATTGCCTTCATTTCTTTCTTCAGAGTCCATTGTTTTGCACAAGATTTTAAAAATAGTTATGAATCTCCAGGGTTTTCTCACCATGTTCTTCTTTGATCCAGGCCTCATTCCCACAAAGCAAATAATTTTCTACATCCGGGTCCTGACTAAGGACATAGAGGTTGAAAACCTGCCCTTTCTCTACTAAAAGTCCAAAGCAGGTTTGGATTGTTTTATTACAGATACTGAAATCAAATAGCAGATTCCCCTCTTGGGGCTGAGTTGCCACTCAAATCACAATAGAAGAGTGGGACTGTTGCAAGAAGAACAAACTGAGAGCAGAAATGCACTTCAGGAGGCTGCCATAATGGACATGGATGGGTCCCTAACATTGCTGCAAGTGAAGATCCAGCCAGGGCTCTGGCATCTGGCTGCACCACAGCTTTCCAGTAATAACAATGAGATAAAACTATGAACTACAGATTTCTGCCTCCAATTCTTGAGCCTTAAACCCAGGTTATTTTCATGGCTTCAAAGGACAACAAGTGACTCTCTGAAACCCAAATTCTCATGTCCAAGAACATCTTCTGAGGTTCTGAACCTGAATGATTTAAGTGATTCCCTAAAGAACACATAAGATTAGGAGCAGTATTTAACACCGGCACTCAAAGTATATTAGGAAATCTCTTACATATGACGAAAACCAGGATGTATTTACAACAGGTTTCATCTTGTTCCTGTCTAAACGACAGCAGAATAACAGCCATGAATTTAGGTAAGACACTTAGAAAGTCTCCCCTTGTGCTACACAACTACTTGAGGAGTACAGGATAAATTAAAACAACTGTCAGCAATTTAGATTGATTACCCTCTTGTTGCCATTCATTAGTGTTGATATAGAGTTCAGGGACTGAAGTGAGGATAAGTTAGGCCCAAAAACAACTGGCAGTTTAACATCATCAGCTTAGACCTCAGATTTTCTTCTGTGTATTTTAAATAATCAACACTACTCTGGGTCAAACATTTATAGGAGAAACTCAAAGGAGTTCTCGCCCAACTTTTCCTAGCAGTTATTCAATAAACCTAATTAAAAAAACCTGAAACCTTCAATTGCTCAGGACTTTCAATAATACCAATTGTAAGGAGGAAAGACTCTTGACTTGCCATGACGGAGAAGCCTCAAGAAGTATGAAAACCTAAGTGCAGATAGTCTGGCTTGCCAGGCAGACAGCAGCACAACAGCACATCTGAGTCACAGCAGCCATGCATCTCCATGTGCAAAGTCAGTGACAGCCCAAGCAGCTGTGATGGAAAAATGTCAACAGGATTCCAAAAATGTTTGTGTTGGTTCAGGTCCAGGGGAAAGTACAACTACAGCAACAACCTACAGGTATTCGTCCTGATTGTGTTACAAGAGAAAGGAAAAGCACCAGGGGCTCAGAAACAAACATAGTGAATATGAGACATGCACAGGTCAGATGGAGAGGAAAATACAAGAGTACTAAGGCAGTGGGAAGAAAAGATTATGCATATCATGGCATATGTTACCTATAATGCAAAATTTCAGTATGCACTTCTTATTTACAACACATAAAACACCCTTAATTGAATCTGTGAACTTGTCAATACAAAAGTCATTAATGTTTTCTTCCTAAAGAACTGATTTACAAATGACAGAGTATATTTCTTTCTAAATAACTGATTTATAAATGACAGACTATATTTCCATTGTGGAAGCCTTTTTATTTAAAAAGCTGTTTAAAATGTACATTCATTTTCATTTAAAATAAACAAAATATGTTGTAATGCAAAAAGGTTGCAAAAATAAGAGGATTTAAATAAAAACCAAACACACATTGCTGTCAATAAATATCAGGAGACATCTGAAAATTTTTAAATAGTTGAAAGGT
Organism: Euphonia xanthogaster; assembly: GCA_034509185.1. NCBI lineage: Eukaryota > Metazoa > Chordata > Aves > Passeriformes > Fringillidae > Euphonia > Euphonia xanthogaster. The sequence continues at coordinate 94,869,984 of JAYDZK010000169.1, forward strand.
TAAGGAAATTTAAAAATAAGAATGGAAATGAGGAAACCATTTTCTATCTACTTTTCCAAGCAAACAAAAAATTACAAGAAAGCATGAAAAAAATTGCATTAACAAACTTCAGTAACTTCACTTAATCACAAAATCTTGTCATGAATAGGCTGCTACCATAAGGTAAGACAGGTTGCAGACAGTCCTTCATGTAAAAGCAAATGTCAAAAGAAAAGCTCTGATATTTAGTTGTGGGCTCCCACTTTTCACATAGGCATTTCCTAAATCCATGTTTGATGAGCTTCTCCAGCTATAAATTCTGTAAATTCCCTCTGGAGCAGTGCAGAGTGTGCTTCATGAAAATGTCATCTGCCAGCACTGCAATTACTCACACTCCAGCAATCATGTGCACAATGCAGAATGGGTCGAATTCAGGTGAGAACGAGAACCAGCAATCAAGCCTCTGGAATTGAGAACAAAGCCATTTTCTTTCATTTGCCATCAACACAACCATCAAGGCCTTAATTACAAGGCAAGTGTCAAGCCTGGCTGCTGAAAGGCTTATTATTATACAGCTCAGCTTCAAATCAGTTTTGTATTGATGAACCGCAAAAATGAGGAAGCCAGCTTAGCCCCACAAGAAAAGAAACATGGACTAACTGCTTATGTGACTGGCAGGGAAAAACAAGGACATATAAAAATACATCTTTAGATAGTATAAGAATTAGTGAACAGTACACCTAAAGTCTTTCTGTAAACATATTTTCTAATGCAATAGCAAATCTGGGTGGTCCGATAATTCAAAATTCACCCTCTTTAGTTGAGAGCATTGTATAATCCACAAAAGACACTGCAAAAAGTCACTCTTTGGGTCATGCTTTCTGTTTCTCAAACATTTGTATTTCTACTTCTTCTGTGAGTGTTCTCATTGTCCCCTTATATCTAATTGCTTGTCTTTACCTTGAACATAGGGATATTATGAGAACTGTACATGTATTCACAAGCCCTTGCCCAACAATTATCTGTCCACATTGAACAGCAGATGAGAAATCATCATTTACTTAGCAACAGGATTTATATATGTTGATTCTATTGAATTATCAGTACCACATTGTAACTATGAGCCAAATACTTTTACCATTTCTTATATAAGGCTTTTAAGCATGACAAATACTGACCAAACTGTTAGGAGGAGGCCTGGATTTGGAACTGGCTGTTGATACAATTTTACTGTTATCATAAGTGTTATACCTTGTTTTGCCTTTTGATTTTTTTAAACCCATATTTTGACTTAGCTTCTGCATGTCTTATGTAACTATGTCTGCCTTTTTGATATCTAAAATGAATATGCACATGTATAACAGATAGAAAATCACTTAGGCCAGTGAACATTTTACCATCAATTTTAAGTATTTTATCTGAGACTGTGGCCACCATTAGCTCTTTCTTTACCTATTGCCCAATCCAGTAGATATACAACATACATTTTTCCTCTTGCAACACACCATATCATGAAAATATCAATGGCTCATGCTTCAGCAAGATACTAAAGAATTTGAAATGAATGGCATGAGAAAATAAATATTAACACAAAAGAGGATGAAGGGACATGACAGCAGCAGACACATATCTTTTGTCATTAACTTTCATTGGTTATAAGCTGGATTTGCTTCCATTAGATATATAGATATTATATACAATACATACAAAATTAAATACTCAAAAGTTAGGAAATAACAATTTACCTGCTGAAAAACTTTCGATATATCTGGAAATGTTAAAAAAACAAAACAAGAAAAAACAACATAAAACAAAACAAAAACAACAACAACAACAAAACCAAAACCTCACCAGCTTAAAAATGGATGATGATTTTTGGTTTTAAGAAGGAAAAAAGTAGTCAGGCTCCCAATCCATGTATCTGAAACATATCCAGGTAGTTTCAATAGAGTTTAGGTAATTTTATGGTACCTCTATCTATCTGCACATTTTGAGAGGTAAGTATTTTTTAACATTTTTTTTCCATCTCCATTGAAAGACAAAGTACTAAATAGGTAATTCCCATTCTGCCATTAAAACACTCTAGATACGGGAATAGCATAGAAAACCTATAAAACCTTTATAAAAAAAAACCTTTATTAGTTTCAATTTTCTTCAGCATTAGTTTTATTATTTGTAGTTATATAATTTCTTCCTTCCAAGGAATTTTAAAAGTCTACCTGATTAATTTCTATCAAGCACCATCCATTTCATTTAGAAAGACGTCTGCCTCTTCAGAACAATTTCAGGTTCTAAATCATAAGATGTATTATTGTACCACAAACATGCATACCAGTCTTGTCCTACTTACAAATAATTCACAGAACAATGCTATACTTCTTCAGTGTCAAAAAAAAAAAACGTAAAAAAAGGAAACTTTTAGGCCTATATGCTGTTGAGTGAACCTCAACACAGAGAACAGCCAAGTTTCAAGGACTGAATATGTCAGACAACGGGCTGAAAGACAATAAAATGTACCTAAGTAGAAATATTACTGAAAAATGTCATCCACACATATTTTTAAAGAACCCCATGCTGTGTATCCAGATCTGAAAGTTGCTGCATCATATTTGAAATATAAAAGTGAAAAATATTTAGGCAATTTTTAGAGGAAGCATTGGTAAGTATGTGGAAAACACAAAAGGTTTCTAAAGATTAAGAAAAATGGAACTGGTACCAATGGCTTATCAGAACTTTACTGGCATAGTTTGATGTTCTTGATGTGGTTAGATTGCAGTATCTAAAATCCTTGGTTTCTTAAGGGCAGAGAAAATGTACTTCCATGTGTCATATGCCTGGTATACTCAGGCAACCAGGTATCCTACCACAGAACTGAAAAGGTTCTAAGAATAAAACAAAAAGTAAAACAGATACTGGTGACAGACCATTCTGTGGAACCCATGTCTGAACATCCTTTCAAAGCAAACAATTCTCTTAATAATATAAATTATTTACAGGAATTAGTTAGTATTTTTCTAAAGTAACCCTTTAAGAAAGTGAACTAAAATTTTCAGATGTAGCCAAATGATTTAGAAACCTACTTTGTTTACTGCAAATGAACTTAAAGTCCTACAAAGAGAACAATACAATATATC